>CM062835.1:12023103-12641595 GCA_031772345.1 Himalopsyche anomala
TGTTTGTTGTATCTTATGCAAAAATCAGCCAGGCTGCTTTCATAAAATAACAAAAATATATTGTGATAAAATTACATTTCACCGAAAAAACATTCTTTAATTTTCAGGAAGCGAACACTCTTAAATTCATTAAGTATTGTGAAGACAAAAAAGCCTCAAGTCACTTCAGTTGTTTATGTTTTTATTTTAATTATTCATTAATAGATTTTCTACACAAAAGATAAAAATGCTTATATCAGTGTAAGTGATTTATGTGGACTATCTTCTTTCCTTATAATTAATTACGCTCAATTGTGGGTGAATCAGTCACAATATACATAGGCTGTGGTCCGTATATCAGCTATTTTTTTTATGTAATAAATATATTATCATACTATAAGTGCGCGTTCAATAATTAAAGAATTACTGGCAACACCTACAATTTCCAATATATATACGTAATAATTGTAGCCATACGGTTTGTTTGATTCTGCTTCTTATTTAAGGAAAATATGTGTTGAACTTTATTTATTGATACAAAAAGAAAAACCCAGTAGAAAGAATTATGTAACAACGTTGATAATCTATTTACCATCATATTATCTTCATGTATTTCTTACTTACTGAAATTACTAAGCAATCATTGGCAAGCAAATGTCAATTGAATTGATATATGATTTTTAAAAAATCTTTATAATATTACAAGCTTACAGTGCTGATTTATGTCTGCGCATAGCACAACATTATAATTATTTTCAGCGTGCGTGTGTGGTCGCGCCTTTGCCATGATGAAGTAGATAATTTCTTTAAAAACAATAGCGGCTCGGCGTGCGCTGAGAAGAAACTCGTTCGCTATCCACTCTTCACTCCTCTCCTCCTCAGCAAGCCTCGTCTCCCAGTACCGTCGTCTCGGAGTCTTCTCTCTATCTCCCCGCCTTGGGAACATTTCAAATGTTTCGATACCGCCCTCGGGGTACACGAAAATGCTTTTAGAACAACCGCGATAAGGACAGGGTTGCCACGGAAACCAATGATTAATTGATATTGCGTCTCGCTAATTGATAAAATATAATATATTCGTATTTTTTAATACTCATATGTATATTCAATACATATTAATAGATCTAAATTAAGATATCATACAGAAATTTAATGTCGTCAAATAAATTTGTGTATTTTTAATCACTATCTCTTCTTACAATTCGTCACAAAATTTTGTGAGGAAATCTCTTAATTTTTCATGAAGGTATTTCTCACTATTTTTTAATTGTTATATTATTCATATCATAAAGGCTTCCAATACGATAACTATACTCGGCATCGTCTCACACTCAGTATTCGTAAGGGGATTTGGTTATTTGTTTTTTTACGAAGCATTCATGTGACACAATCTTGATGAAGACAAATCATAAATATAATACATTTGGAAAGAAAATATACTGACTATGTTTCGGCAATATCCATCTTTGCGTTACGCCATATCGTCCCGATTCAAATAATACGTAGGTGCATACATTTGCTTTTTTAATTAGTTAAGAACAGTGAACAAAAGCAATACCAGCTTAATTAAAATAATAAATATACTCCTAATCTTTTTAAAACTGACAACCCTGCCGAACCCAAGTATCTTTCCTATCTCAGTTATTATTTATGGCCCGCCGATGACTCTGTTCCCCGATGAGAGCAGAGAACTGTTTTACCTTTTACCGTCTCAAAGTCAGAATCCGAAATCTCTGAAGACCAAACAAACAAGACCGTACCTGGATGCCTGGTACCGCGGGACGTATTATAGCTGCAACCGTAGGTACGTACCTTACGTTCAGGTGGTCCCGTCGATTGATTTCGGGAACGATGAATTGAATACTAAGACATTGAAACAAATAATAAATGAAGATATTGTTTTTATTGACTTACCAATAATTATTTATCATAATAAGACTAATGTGTGCTAGGAGCATTATTCAACGAATGTTATCAATGTTATATTTGTATTTAATATATTTAAAATAAATAATTGTCTTTTTAGACTGATAATTTTAACACTGTCCATTGTCCAATGTTTATTTGCTTCATCTTTTTTACATATTCTGTTGATGTTGAATAAAACGTATCCTCGTGATAACCAGCGGTGGGCTGCCAATACGTTAACAAGTGGGCTCGCTTAATCTCAACGCAATTCTCGGTGTTCTAGGGAAGAAATGATTTTTTTTATCACTCCTATTCAATTATATGCAATACTTTAATAAGCTATCGATTTTTACTTAATGCACTTAGAATATGTAACAGTATGCAATTCACCGTAAACTAATCAATGTAAGTTGCATTTTTGTACTAATTTGATCTGGAAAAATGGTTTTCTCTTAAATTAAAAAGGCGCTCGCGCGAGCCCCTCCGATCCCCCTTCAGCCCATCCCTAGTGATAACTCTTAATTTGGATATACAAGATGAGTGTTACAAAAAACAATTAATTATTAAAAACAGTGCTTATTGTAGACAAATGCTTGTTAAGTTTTTTATGAATATATAATTGAATGAAAAATATAATCAATAATACAGCTTGTAGCTGAAAAGTAACACCATGCATTTAAGGGAGTTAAAATGGAATCAAGCGCATTTCCGTGTGGAAATATTTAATCCAGTTTTCTCAAAACACCTGCAGAGAAATACTGCCATTGATTTTTATAAGAGTTTTAAAAAAAAATCTGCCACAAACAATATTTTCTTTAAATTATTTTAACTTTTAAAATTATTGGCACCACTCGTCGTCAGCGAATGGTTGAAGAAATACATTATGAAAAATAAAAGGTTTATCAACAGAGACGTTACCAACAGCATGATATAAAGAATTGATAAAAAGCAAAGATATTCAGCATCACGCAATCTTCAGAACTAAATAAAATCATTTTTTTAATCTATTCATCAGGGGTTACTAAACATTTCGATAAACGGTCTGAAAGTTTTTTTAAAAAAAAACATGGGAGCAAATGAAAAATATTACTGTTGAAATCTTATTACAAAATTAATATTTCGTAAATATAAAGTACAAATCTAAGGAGGGTCGGTAAAAGCCAGCGGACCGATTTAACTCAAAATTACATGAAATATTATAATTTCGTATGTTATTATGAAATAAACATTAATTTAAACATGTTCCTACTTATGAAGAAGTATGATGGTGACTCATAATATTTACCTAACCCTGATTATAAAGTAATTTATAACTAATTATTGATATACCTTACCCATAAAATTTACCACTAGACGAAAACAAATTACTAATAATAACAGGTTCATGTCAAGTAACCGCAAACCAATAACCAAATAGAAACCAATACAATACAATATTATATATCCACGTAATATAAACAATCCACGCACTGTCATCGGCACATTTTTTTACCGAGTCTCTCCACGAATTGGTGGGTGTTTTTAATGTGGCCCTCTCACACATTATCTGTTAATAGTAATAAAAAATAAAACAATATAATTCTTTACGGCTCGCAGATTACAGAAGACCCTTTAAAAGGATGTCCGTGTCCTCTGGTTTGTTTTATCTTTAGCCCTCCTTATCTGTTTTACTCTCCTAATGGAAGGACACTTTTACAACTCCGGTCAGTGCATGTCAAATTGTTTACAAGATGCAACACAATTAACTTGTTAAGTTTTTCTTTTTTATTTATTGATTTTTTGTATTATGTAGCTTTATTTTTTGTCTCATTATATTTGTTTTGTCTCATTAACATTCTGTCAAGTACATGGCGAATTGGCGTCAGCTGTAATGTCATGTACTGTAATTTTGATTTTTTAAACAATAGCAAATAAAATTCAGACCGTTTTATTTTGATTTTTTCATCGGCTTTTGTTGCAAAGCAGTCGCATGAAACGCACATAAATCAGTTACGTAGTCAAGGGTTCGACTAACTAATAACGAAAGACTTAATAAGATCTTCAATCGATTCATATCACCGCATAACGAAAAAATATGAAATGACGTTCAATTGGAAATAGATTTTCTGTGATACGTTTGTTTTCTAGCTATGTCTGAAATTTAGAATGCACTACTAGATTGAAAAATGGCTTGCGATGAAATACTTGTATCGAATTTTCAAGTGTCATATACATATTATTTATCTCTACTGCGAAGAACGGGTGCCTGTCGTTCATTTCAAAGATTAGTTCGCTTGGATTCGTTCATATCAATTATACATAGAAATATGTAATCCTATTACATTAATACGAGCAGTTTTATTAACTATCCAATCAAATAAACCATTTTCCGTTAAGTATCAATAATAATTGCTAAAGCCTGTGCCAAAAACAGTAAAATAGATTTTGTCATTTCGCGTGTTTCATAACATACAGTTTCACAGTTTTACACATCATTGGGGGAAATAATTGTTGAGAATAAAGTAATGTGCAACGTTTTTAACAAACCTTGTCCCCGAAGATGTACAATTCAGTTAAACTGCAATTTTCTCATAAGTGCGAAAAATTAGATGGCCCGTTTGTTATTCAGTAAGCGATTCGATTGTGTATGTATGTTAACTAAAATAAAAAGTGGAATAAAAATAAATATTTAGATAGTTATTAATTATTGTACATTAAAGAAGCATTAAAAATCGACAAAATATTAATTAAAACTCGCATGGAAGTTCGCAAATTGTTTTTTTTTAATATAAAATATTTGAGGAGTAAGCATTCAAAAAGTGATTTGTTTACACACAAATACAGAGCTTGGGAAATGATGATTCGAGTGTTGGAGAAATCACGGTTAGCTTGAATGTGTTAACTTTATGGTTTAATGTTTATATGAAAAAACACAATTTGTGATTTCCATTCATAGATTTTATTATGAACTATCAGAACTGATAGTGTTAAACGGCATTTTTCAAATTTTATGACAAATCACTTTTTGAATGTTTGCTTTTCATTTATGCGTTTCAATCCATGTCCGTATTCATTTCGTTTTGTTTCCATCCATGCTTACCATAGCATAGTAATTTTGGTGTAGTATTCTCTTTTTCAATGTTAAGAAATTTTACATGGATGCTCTGGAGGGCCTCAACAAATGGACCTTAAGAAAGAGGCCCTGAATCCACCACACTTTGATGTTTGTTTGTCTACCTTTACTGTACCTGTTGCCTTTATCAGGACACTCACAGAAGAATTTTTACAACTCTCGGGACTCAAACTTCAAACACTTGATAATGGTAATGCGTCCCTTGTGAAATCGCCTTCTTGGAATATTTTATCAGCACCAATTAAATCATTAACATTTCTCGCTACGACTAAAACTTAAATGTCTGGAAAGATGTTTACACAATAATTAAATTCACCGGCCATTAGCCCTGCGGTAATTTTATGTAGCCTCGTAGAGTCAAAACGAAAGTACCTAAATAACAAATTACTGTCGCAAATATTTACCTGTCACTTGTCAGTCGTGCTTCTTATGTCCCCACTAGACTCTCTTCAAGAAGCATTTTATTATAATTTATAAATTTAAATATAAAGTCAATATTTTACAATTTGAACAATAATTATTTTACCTTTTGCTTCTATGGTATTGATAAACGTACATAGTGCACGTAATTTTACGCTATTTTGTAAACGTCTGAGTAAAGATCATGACGGTTTGTTTCTAATCAGGTCTGACTACAGAGAGTCGAGAAAAAAGTGTGACTCCGACTTCGATTTAGAAAAAGATGTAAAATTTTAAATCAAATTCTCGGTAATCTTTTCGTATATTTTAATATCTTCTAAATCGCAGAATTTAATTTGAATTAAACAAGATCATTTTTTTAAAACTCTTGACTCCTCCCAAAACACCACGACAACGTGAATCTGACTCGGACTACACACTACACAACCCTGTTTTAACTGATACGTTTTTAAAAAATATACCAAATCTAATGATATATTTTTTGTCAGAAAGTAATAATAAATTAAAATGTGTTCATTTTGACGAGTGGTCAACATTGTACGTCCGAGATCGAATCCCAGTGCGAAAAATTCCATATTATTTTTTTAATTGTCTAAATATTTTTCTGTCTATTCTACATAAGTCATGTATTTATGTGATGTTTTCATTTCCTCTTACCATCCGCATATTTACTGTCTCAAAAAGGAGGTTTAGCTACTGCCTAGATCTCTCAGAACAATATCTGTTGAGAAGCTCCGTTAGAGGCCCATATGCTCCACTCCACAAAAGCGCATGGTTAAATATAAGAAGGCATTTCTCTTTTCTTTGATTTCGTCCAAAAATATGTTTTCTTTTTTAATATACCAAAAATAAATAATCTATTATCAGTGGTGAGTGGTGACTATAGAAAAAGTAACGCTATGTATTTTGAAATATTATCATACTAGATTCCAAGAATGTTTGCTAAAATAATTACATACTATCTCGAGTTTTATTTATTTAAAAGTTGTCCGATCAATAAAACATCCTTATTAGCAATTCCGGCGATCAATTTCGAATCCATTAAAGTAACATTCCTGACATTTACCTATTCTCAATGCACTTCGAAGAAAAACGACCCGCGTTTTAAATGCGCCATTTTAAAAGACATCAACGTCAAAAAAAGGAACAATCTTTCAAAAAAGGGTTCGTATAATTGCCGCTCTCTTCACGAACATCGGACAAACCAGTAATTTTGCGAACATAAAAATTCCAAACATAATTTTAATGAATTTTTAAATAACACACTGGAATGATTTTAACGTTCTTAATATTCAAATTACTTAAATGCATTGTGAGATTAATGGGTAGGAAATTCTCTTAGTAAACATGAATAAAAGGACCTATATGTCTAAAAATGAAACATAATTATTTTTATGTCAGCTGAGTCGTCCCTGTTTAGTTGTCGTATTATATAGGAATTAGATAATCGAAATGTTTAATTTATTTTTATCAATTCTTCTTCAAGTTGGTGTAGTCGGTATTATATGAAATCCACCCTATTTATGACGTATTTTTACGCGGTTATTTAAAAATCGTTCTGCGTATATTGATAAAAGTGGATAGGGTAAATTTATTTTTTAAATATATTTTTATTGAGGTCTTACTTTATGTACGGAAATGTCCAGTTAGGGATTGAATACAGTGGCGTAGCTACAAATTTGACGTAAGCTCCCTTCTCACAAAATTTCTTATATTGAGTATGGAGATATTTGAGCCCCCTTTTCGCTGGGTCCTCGTGTATTAAATGTCACTACTATTTGGTGGCTACGACGCTGGTTGAATACCGCGGAGTACCACGGAAACCCGAAGCGTAAACACAAAGTATTCTATCGCATAAAAATAGTATTCCATCTCTATAATTAAATTATAAGTAATTGCTTTACAAAGAAGTTAGTTACTGTTAATTTTGATATCTCTATGTATGCCACTGCTTCAAATCATTTTTCGTAAAATTGTTACTGTATTGAATTTGTTTTAATCGCCACTGATCGAATTTTTTTCATAATTTATTACTAATTTATTGCACCAATTCATTATAAATTTCACAATAATTACGTCATTTATCTGTAATCTGAATAAAATATAGAGTAACACCGCCAATGTCGTAATTGATAAAAACATATTCATTTGGTTTTCTTATCTCAAAAATATAATGATATGAAATAAATCGATATCGAGGCTGTTGGGTCTAAAAATTCACTGCCATGTAAAAATGAACGAAAAACGGGAAGTTGACTCGCCAGAAAATCTAGAAATTATTTGCTTAAGACAGCGATTTCCAACCTGGGGCGCGAACAGTCCAAACTATGTATTTACCATTTAAAACGTGTCTTTATTGCTATTCGGAGCACATTCGAAGCACATTCGGAGCGGACATGGATAAAAATAAATAAAAAAAATATTGATACTTTTGTATGTATTAATGAAATAGTCTAAATAAAACGAATGAATTATCAGTCACTTCAATAAAATTTCAGTTTAAATAATTAAACAAAATCACAGTATTGTAGATGCCATTTTTTTATATGATTTCATCGACAATGCTAAGAATTAGATTAATAATTAAACTGTGTAAAAAAAGATTCAAGAATATTTTATGAGGTTAAAAAATATAAGGAATTCATAATTCACTTTATGCTTTCAAGACCCCCTTCAGAATTTTCCCAGTTTAAACATGGACTTCTCATCTTCCGTATGTACCCCCAGGAGAGGAGATGCGCCCACTTTGGGAACCTGCGATTTAAATTATAGCAGCATGCACGTTGTATTGAAGTAATCGAAGTAAAAGATTCGAATACTAAATTAAAATAGATGTTGCTTTTCCCCTGTTTGCCTTTTTGTGAAGCATCATTAGTTTGGTTACACAATAAGTGGAATAATAAAGTGATTTTTTTCTTAAAATTAACTTCCAAATCGAATTCACCGAAAACATAAAAACTTTTTTTTTTATTAGTCATTTACTGTACAATATTGTCTTCCGTATATGTAGTTTCAAATTTGAATGAGGAGAAAATATCGGTTGCTCTTATCCTAATATTTCCCTGGAAGGCCCTGAAGTTACTCATGCATTCATATTTAAAAAAATAATTATTGCGTATTAGGTATATAGAAATAAAATTGTTGATGCCAAAGTCTGGTTGTCATTTTGAATATCTGCTTTATTATTTATTTATGTCTGACTAATGTCGATAACAGCGTAATTTCAATTTTACATGAACACTAAGCTATTATACTTATTTTATAATAAAAAATGTACTTTTATTAAGCACCATATCCGCTACTATTAGTCATTGCATTATTTTTACAAGTCGGAACTAGCGATTGCAATTCTGAACGAATAAATCAATACCACCGATATTGCAAACATCAACATCGGTATTTAAAAAAAAAAAATGAAGGTACATATTTTGAAATTTTATATAAAATACCGTTATAAAAAATATATTATCATCTTTTATTATCATGACGGTACAACTATTAAAGGATTTACCAATTGAAAGAGAAGAAGAAAATATAGATATAGGTACATTAAAGATCTTAATATTTTTATTAATAAACATTTTTTTTTTCATTTAAGATTTCGACTGAAGGTGCCTGGTGGAATTTCAATATTAAATTTGAATCGTTCAAACTATGTACATTCTCACAGATTTTGTCTCTAACGACCCGGGTTCCGCCTTTCGGCATCTTCAGGCGTTCAAGTGCACGGATAAACTTCAACTGACAAGTTCACTGACAGTCAGTTCAAGTTCATCCGTGCACTTGAACGCCTGAAGATGCCGAAAGGCGAAACCCGGGTCGTTAGTGACAAAATCTGTGAGAATGTACATAGTTTGAACGATTCAAATTTAAATATTTTTTTCTGGGGCCCACTGAGAATCCTGTCGATACCCCCCAGCAAACCACGGACCAAGGTTCAACAATCACTGATTTTGAACAATATAGCGTGCTTGATAAATCATAAATTAGGATTATTGAAATGGATATCTTAAAACAAGACCGAAAATAAAATTTTGATGATTATGAACACATAGCATGACGACAATGTTTACTGGTCAGGTCAGGGCTTTGGAGTCGGAGTCGAAGTCGTGATTTTTCATTATGATGGCGTACAGGCGTCAGAAATCGGCAGACTATTTTCCATTCATCATTTAATTAATCGATGATGTAATGGACGATTGAGTTTATACCTAGGAAAGAGATTACGCAATGGGATACATCTAGGGCAGGCATGGGGAACCTGTGGCCTTTTGGAGATAATCTGGGGAAAAAGTAGTCAATGTTTACTGCGGCCTTATGTCGAATCAGAAAAAAAAATGCGGCCTTAAGAGAAGAAAAGGTTCCCCACCTCTGATCTAGGGTATCTATTCCCGGACCTTTTTTGTGATCCCGGGATTGAACACTCAGCATATAATCGTGTATAAATTGGGATTCATGATTGATTTTTGGTCGGCGATTTTGAATTCGTAATGTTTTTGATTTTTCAAACAATTTCATGTAAATTTAAAAAAACCCAGAAATTTGCGCATTTCCCAAAATTACCAGCGCGACGTCCGCCATTATGCTCTTCTGTGTTTCATTTTCTCAATCTCGAAATTGGTATCCAAAATCACGAAAATTTACAGTTTTGTCCAAATTACCGGCGCGAGAGCTTTTTTTTTAGCTCTTCCAAAAATTTTCGAAGCTAAAATGCCAGGAATTTACGGATTTACAAAAAATGACAGCGCGACATTCGCCACTATGCTCTTCCGTGTTTCACTTTCTCAATCCCGAAATCCCCGGAATACCTGAACTCATCTTTTTTAATGTGGCCTTCAAATAAAAAAAAATATTTAACATAATTAAGATTTTAACGACATAAAAAACTCTTTTTGGGGGGGGTCCGTGAATTTTTTTTATATTTAAGGGTCCGTGGCATGAAAAGTTTGGGGAGCACTGATTTAAATGATTAAAACTTGATAATATGTATGTTCTATAAATAATACTTTAGTAATTTAAATTTAAATTAAGATTGTTAGTTAAAACGACGCAACCGTGGTGCTATTGCCAACCAATGTCATTTACAATTGGCATGTTTTTATAATATGCATTAGAAACACGAAGGTAGATTCATGAAGACTATGAGCAAAGGTAAGCTAGACACCGGTGTAATAAAACCATGTAAATTCCTACGAAACGGTAAAATCATTGTATTTTTTTTCACATCATTCAATTTTCGATGAAAAGCTAAAAGGGACAAGCGCCCCCCTCGTAACCGACAAAGCCCCCGTCCCCCCGCACTGGCGCCACCACTCGGACCTGCATTGACAGGTAGAACGGCGAACGCATGCATTTTTTACATAAACGACTCAGTCAAGCGCCTTGCGTCGTGCGCGTCGTACGTATTTTCTGTCAGTCGTTTCTACGTTATATTCACACAAAAACTACGCGACCGAAAAAATCAAACAGTATAATAATAACTTTGCGTTTATTCTTGTCAGTGGTGTTGTATTGTGCTCTTTTCTACAGAAACTAAATAAATACATTTCTAGAAGTTCTGCCGAGCGATAAATAAGTTTTAATGTGTTCGGAAAGTGTTCTTCGTTTCTCGCATGCATATATCGTTTAACTCAAATCATTGATCTAAATAACTTTATTTCGTTTGCCGCATAAGTTATCGGCGACAAAAAGACGTATTTGTGTTTTATATTTGGTGTAATCTCGTGTGTGGTTTATTTTATGACTGGAAAGGTTATTTTGACATCTTACAGTAATATGGTAACTCAGTCGAGTGGATTACTGCTAATATAGTTGTGGGGTGATTTCTTTCGAAATGAAAATAAACAGTAATGAGATGTACGCTCCTTTTTTCACGGGTAAGAAAACAGTTTTTATTTATGTATTATTCACAAATTATCGTGCGATATATATATATACAAAATAACATTGACATAGTAATTATTATTGTACCACGGTTAAACTGAATAATTATATTATATCGCAATGTCAATACGCAGCGTTTACTATCGTGGTATAATTGTGTAATTAACAATTTACTATCAGATACATCAATTAACGACAAAATTGTATTTTTATTAAAAAGTTATAAATCATGCTCTGTAGTATCATTTTGTTGAGGGTGATACTTTGAATGGCAAAGTAAAAGTAGAGATAAGTTATTCACATGAAAATGATAAGTCACAGTTAGTGATTTCACTTGTAGCAGTGCAATATCTATCACACAAAACGTCTTATGTGCTTATATATAGAAAAAATCATTTTACGGTTTTATAAAGAAATACGAATCGACATTATCTACTATGGAGTGATTTTCAAAAAAGTCTACTATATCCAAATCGAACACATTTTCGTATTATTGTTTTATGCTGTCAATTATGTCTTCTGGCGGTCTAAACCATCACTGATGATGCTGCCACTGATATTTATCAATTTCATAGTCTAGGTCCGTATTGTTCTACGTCACAAACCTCGAGTAGGATCTTGGTATCAGTACCACGACTAGCATATAATACAGTCTCGCCGAAGTATAAGCATTTCCATGAACTTGTTAATGATCACAACTCCCGATCCTGTAATCTGTTCAGTGAACACTGGTCAGTAAGACTGGTGGAGGATGCTGGTTCATGCAACCCATTATCGGTCAAATTACAGTCGACCAAATGAACTACTTCATTGTATTTAGAGACATCAATGAAAACATGGCAACACAAACATTCAAAACGAAAAAATATTACTTTTCATTTATATATTTCACGCAGCAAAATCACAATTATACATGTTAAATTAGATTGAAAGGTAATTTAACTAGTTATAAATAAATGAAAGAAGGTATCCAATCTAACAATAAACCCACGAAGAACTTCTAAATAGCTAATTGCTACTGTCCACACACTACGATCGTTAACTTAGTCTTTGGGTTCTTGACACAAGACATTTTGTGTATTTCTAAAGCGTTTGCTTGAAACTCGTCATTAAAATTATCTTGAAGTTCTCAAAGAAGCATTTTTTCTCAAGAATAGAACCAGGGGTGGGCTGGAGGGGGCTCGGAGGGGCTCGCTCGAGCCCCTTGTTAAAATTTGGCGCGGCCGGCGAGCCCTTTGTTAAGTTAAGAAAATAGTTCGTCTCGGATCAAATCAGCACCTAACTGCAATTTCTGTTAAATTTTAATACAAAGATGTATTATCTATAGTGTAAAGGCATTATGACTGAGATTTACCGAGCCCCTTGTTAAGATATTAGCAGCCCACCGCTGAATAGAACTATCTATACCAGTGGTCGGCAAACCGCGGCTCTTTGGCCACGCGCAGAATTGGTTTTCGGTCTTAAAACGTTTAGGGTTGGAAGAGGCGAATGTACCTGAATCAGATAGAACAGCGTCGGTAAACTTTTTTGGCTCACGGACCACTAAATTCACAATTTTAATCCAGCGGACCACTAACTGGACTTTTGTGTTAAATTTATCATATTGAGATATAATTGATCGAATGCGTCTAAAGATGCACCAAGTTCCTAAAATAATTTCAGATTTCTCTGCGGACCATGAAAATTTTCTCGCGTACCACACTTTGCCGACCGCTAAGATAGAGGACCTTTTATTCAAAAGCCAGCTTAGGAGTACTCTAATCAAGTGAATAACAATTTACTTATTCATACAGTTAAAGTTTTAAAAAATTGGCTCTCAAAAAACATTTCAATCGTAAGTATACTTGATATTTGGCTCAGTTGATTTAAGAGTTTGCCGACCACTGCATTATACTCACTGTAACCGACAGAATGGCATATGAATCATTAGGTAGGGTTATTCAAATCAGATATTATTTATGGCAATTCCTTCAATGTCCTATTATGTACTACTGTTCACGGAAATCTACCAATTATCTTCCTTTACACCTTATTAATAATAGTGAAAAAACTAGCACGTCGCTATCCTTTAAACTGGATTTACAACTTTTTCGCAGCAGATAACAAAACGATTTGAAAAAGCTGGATCCGCCAGGAAAGATAGCGATATTGCTATGCTGAAATAAATACATACGACTCACTTGACTAGGCGCCAGACGTATTAGTTCAGGCGTCAGTTGAAACAGAAGTGAGCGGCCAATTCCGGAAGTCATCTACCAATAGAACATAACTATTCAATTAAAATTGTATACTCTTCGTCGTGCTTAGCCGTTGTCTATGAAAGCGTCCTTCATTATTTATGCTTAAACTATTCTACGTTTTCACTGAAAGAAACGAAGTATGTTTTGTATGCGAAGTATCTTTGCATTGTATGCCACCAATACAATATTAGTGCCATATTTAATAGATAGACGATTATCGTAAGAAATAATATTTTCAGCTATATTTCATTTCTCAGAATATTTGTTCGGTCGTCCCTCATTTGTTTACAATTGTATTTCTCATTGCCTAGCGAGTAGCAAATGAGCGAAGAAGATCACACACCCAAAACGTATCATAAATTGTCCCAACTTCCTTTGATTATTAATTACTTCCATGTTCTTTTATATTCGGCTATATGACTTGTAATGAAAAACTCACTTCCATTTTGTCATCACACGTTGTAAAATTGAAAAAATAACCTAGGCATTTATTTTTAATCATTCATGAAACATTAACTTTGACGTCTCGCTTCCAATTTTTTTACGCTATACTCAGGGGTGGGCTGGAGGGGGCTCGCAGGGGATCGCACGAGCCCCTTGTTAAATATTACTCAGGCCAGCGAGCCCCTTGTTAAATTCAGAAAAACATTATTCTCAGATCTTTTCGTTATATAATCTATAAATATGCACTATTAAGACAGTTGTAATGTACATTTGGGATTTCTGACGTACATTTTTCAGCTATTCATATTGATTAAAGTACGACAAACCGCGTACTGTTACAAAATATAAGTGTATAAAGTAACATTCGATATCTTTAATAATTGTTGTGTATAATTGCATATGAGTGATAAATAAATTCACACCTTCCCCAGAATATCACGAATAGCTATAATATTTAGCGAGCCCCTTATTACCGTATTGGCAGCCCACCGCTGGCTATACTTACATACACTTTGATTCGTTTACTACAATCAACGATTTTTCATAGTAGGGAAATGTTTCCACGGCAAAATTAGAATTATTATGAAATGCACTTATTTTTTATCACCATTCTAACTAATTATTATACAAACATATAAGTAATACAGTGTATAGACACTAATATTTGTTATTGTTTTTAATCAATTGAACTTATTTCGCCAAGCATATCAATTATTCCTCGCGAAAGTTTTAATGGTTTGCGTATTCTTCTAACTTTTTGTCTACGACAATATCATTTGACGACACGCTAGTGGCATCTATGTTTTACGTACGAAATTAATCAGAACGCTATTTCGACTACCGTATCTGTGAATTGTTCCGGTGACTAATTTGACGTTTATTATAATATTATCTCCTTTTTATTTGTTTAAATATTATTGATTATTAGTATTGTGTTGAAAACTTGAATACAAGCTGTTTCCTTTAGTGTGTTTATGATTTATTTCAGTCTATTGTGACTCGACTGAGATCAACGATCATAAATAACGTATTATAACCCCTTCTGTGGTGTGTGCTTCTGAATAACGCGATTATGTTGTCCGGTCCATTATCACAATGATAGCCACTAAGCGCCATTATATTCCTATAAATTGTCTCGGATCCTTTTCAGTCATCAAAAATAAAGAAACGCGTGACAAATTTAATGCGCCGGCAACCCAAACCCACGTCAGCGGGCTATTTAGCTTGAAGATTTACTTTTTATATCACAGCTATTGCAAATTGCGGTCATTTTTTCAAAATTGTTTGTTCCAAACATTTGTACGTTGTGTGATAGATAGCTCACGAAACAGGACAATTCAAATATGTAGATAAAAAATTTCGATCCTCGAAAAAAAGACTGCACGCATTAGTTATAAAAAACCAAAAAGCACACAACGACCTAAAAATTTATATGTTTCAAATATTCAAAATAAAAAAACGTTCGTTTTTTTATTATTTCATTTCCGACTGCAGAATTTAAAACAAATAAGTACTAACGCTATTTTTAACATAATATTAAATCGTAATTTCCCAAACCGGCAACCTTAAAATTGCCGCGGATATGAGCATGAATTTATTTATTTTAATACAAATAATTTAATTATTACTCTGTGGACCAGTCGAATATTATTTTGAAATGTTCAGTGATACAATTTAAATGTGTTTACTTGTTCTAAATTCTTCTAGCCGTTTTTAATGGCCTCTTCCAATATAAAGAATGTTATTGAATAATAATGAACCCATGTAATAAACCCACAAACAAAATATATTCGAGAGAAAGAATGATTGGATAGACAGACCTGGGACTCGTGCTGATCCAACAATACCTCACCTGTTGCCGGACCAGTACCTGCAGCACCTGTGGCACGCCCCGTGAAAGCTGACCGATCAGACATGCTTTTTTATACCTCTTGATTGTTTAAATGAAACGTTCTTTTAATATTTCGTTTATGCTTAACCAGACATTAGATTGAATTCGTTTAAATAAAATATGTTCTTTCTTGCATAACATAATAATAATTATTCACTGTATCTAAGGCCACTTCATTTTAGGTGTATGCCTATTTCAAAGAGATTTTTTTAATGCATTGTTCTTTAAAATTAAAACGTGGTTGTTAGATGACGAAAAAAATGCTTTTAATCACTCGTATACGCCCATAAATAAATAATACATGCCTAAATCCAATTGGATAAGTAAGATACTGAACTTAGACAAAAATGTGCGATTTATCAAAACCATTTTTTTTTTAAATTCTCTAAACATGCAGATTACAATGTTTGAAAGATCGTATCTTTTGTTGACGAATGCAGTAAGTGTAAACATCACAAAATTACTTTTTAAAAGTTCAAAAGCATTGCATTATGTTTTTAATTTATAAAAATCATTTATATAATCTGCCGTAAATAGTTTCTAAAACATTATACCAAAAAAAAAAATGTTCGTTATATAATATATGCGAGTTAGAAATTTTCATAAAATGTATAAGCACATTAATATTTCGTTTAAACGGACATTCGAGAAAACAATATTTAGGTTAAATGGCGGATAAACTTTTAATAGTATGTATCTTTATTGTGATTTCTTATTTTGTGCGTAAGACAAAACATACTAGTAAAATCATTGATTATGAAACCGGAACTCTTGTCCTTTTAGATAAATAAGTAGGTATATAAGAAAAAATGTAATTCACAAAGCAGATGTCTATCTTATATAATTCTCAATTTTGTAATCTGTTTCCATAATCGAATGATTTTAGCAGTTCAGAAGTCACCTATGAAAAATAGAATGATTCCATCATCTTCGTTATTTGTTTTGTATTTCCCTTTACCTGTTGAAGAATCTTTCCCAGTGTTTCTTATCTCAGGAATGATGCTATCGCTGTCCCTTTTGTTCATCCGCTATGTCCCGTATGTACATTTCGGTTGCACATTTTGACCCTTTGCTAACCGAAATTTTATGACAAACTGTTTTAAATTTCTTTATTTATCATTTATATATATATATATAAGAAGTCATTTCCTACGATTTTATGTTTTACTTTTTTATGTGATTCACAATGAATCCCAAATTAAAAAAATAATGATAACCATAGGAAAGCATTATATAACGGTTAAAAACGTGCTATCTATAAGTGTCTACAAAAATCAAAGTATTTCGCTAAATCTTAATGATATCTTTTAGTTTAAATACAACCGATTGTCATCGTTTAAGTAAAAAATATATACTTAAGGAAAACACGTAATCTTATAATTTCATTTATTGGCGTGTTATCTTATTTTACGTGACTAAATCATTGTGAAGCCATACAGAATATATTTTATTATCACGTGTTATCAATTTCATTTTTATTAATACTGATATATTTTTATAGATTATTTTTGTATTTTTAGGGGAAATTTCTATGACGCTTGTATAGAGGAATCATTGACATCGATGTTATTTGTAATTGCCATCAGTCAATCTAAAAATTGATACAATCCTAAATAGATGTACGAAATACAAAACTACGATTATAGTCAATTATATGTATATGTTATTCAACTGACACAATTTTATTTAATGAATTGTCTTTAATTTTTGGCAAATTTAACGAAAAAGGTTAGCCATCCCGACGCTAGCGTATCAACGAGTGCTTATACAAAAACCGACTTTTGAAAAAACCGGTTTTTGATTTTCAATATTGTTTGAAAACCGGTTTTATTCGGTTTTGGAAGTCTTACAAAAAATGTATAATTCAATTAAAATAGCGATAAAAAGTTCAATTTTTTATGTTTATATATACATACATAATAATACACAACAAGAAATCATTTGGTGTTACTCTTCAGAAAATATGATTTAAGAAAACACAAACCATCCACTGATCGTTTTGTATCAAAATTCTCTGATCGAAAATACCCTTTCGCTAGGTAATGATGTGGGGCATATGGTCTTTAAGCCATCAAATAAAATATCCAATTCTTCTGTCCTTTTGTTTATAGACTCGTTTATGGAAAATTCGGCACAACCGGTCACAAAGTTGAAAACTTGGTTTTCAAATGTCACAGATTTAGCCAAAAAACCGGTTTTGCAAAACCGACAAGCTCTAATATCAACGCTAGAATTATAATTTTGTGCAAAATGAATCTCGTTTTGTCTATTGAAAGTATTAAAGATATAAGGCTATTACATATTTGAAAGTATTTTTAAAAATGAGTCTCAAACATGGCTTGATAATATACAAAAGATCATTCCAAACTAATGCAAAATTAAAAATACTCTTGAAATGTACATTTTTTTTCAAAATGAAATTCAAGTTTCATTTTTTAACCATTTTGGAATGAGACGTGTTTGCAAATAATACCCTCATATACAATATCAACATAATAATTTGCAATACTCCCATGTCAAAGCCAAAACCGTCGACTTATTTGTGTAATTTGTAAATTATAGACAACAGCACGAAAGTGTATTTTCAAACAAATTTCAATGCTTCAATCGTTTTCATAATCGATTTTCCATTATGCGGGCTACTGCTATAACTATTGTCTAAGTAGATATACTGACAATAAACAATGCACAATTTTGTGTCCGTACTTTATAATATAATAATAAATACTGCCACGATGTATCCTACACCCGTTGTGAAATGGTTAGATCCTTTCGAATAGTATTTGTATACAAAGAAGCCGTCGACGTTCTCCAAGACATAATAGCCTTTATTTCCATTGTACACAAAGCAGATTATGAGAAACAAACAAACATGGCGGCGGTAGCTCGCTGGCGGCCTTAAAAAATCATTTTTATCCTGATGCAGGGTTATCAGCAATAATGTTAAAGGAAATATTCCAAAGTTGAGGACTTGAAATTATCCGTTCCAGAACACGATTCAACAGAAATATTATAGATTTATATTATCAATAACTTCTATCAAAGTAATTACGATTTTTTCTAACTAGTAGTAGCGACGTTCCTGTCAGTTGAGAAACCATAAACAATAAACTGTAATTCCCCGTTTAAATTCTAGTGTACGAATTATGTTAAATCAAAGCTCGTGTAAAAATAAAATTGTATTTTCCCTAATTTATTTAATATTTTGGCTTGATTTCGCTTCACATGAAGGCAGTTTCAGCTAATACTGTAGATGCTTGCACATTATGGAATATATTTGTATTGTAGTTTTCAAGATCCTCACGCGTCCATATTTTTAAACACGTGAAAAAACTATGTAACATTACTAGTGTTGCGTAAGGCGGAAAAATTTCCTGGTTTTTTTGCGGGCTCAAACCCGAAAATTGTTTAATCCGTCACTGCAGGGGTGGGCTGGAGGGGGCTCAGAGGGGCTCGCGCGAGCCCCTTGTTAAATTTGACTAAGGCCGGCGATCCCCTTGTTAATTTAAGAAGAAAAAAATCAAAGATAAAATTAGTATATAACTACAATTTTTTAAGTATAAATTATCTACGACAGCTTATCTACTAAATTACATTCATGGTTCATGTATCAACAACTTGAATGAGCCGGGTTTGCAAGTAATACCCTCGATTATTTACTATACAGCTTTGCGTAAAGGCAGCCCTTACAGATAATGAACAGACAACATGCAATTCGTGAGGAGGTGATGTTCCTTCTCTGTCCTTCAGGACCGCCTTTCCGATGTTCGTAAACTAAGTTTCTCAGAAACCAAGCCGTAAAATGATGTTCGGGTTTCTCATTGCCCCAGCTATGCCAACGCTAGAGTCTAATTAATTCTTAATTAATTTAAACGGTCCGTCGCGGGCTGGCCGTTATTTTCATTTTTTGTCAATCCATTCAATTCCAATACCATCGATTTGTATGCAGCCATCGTTTTGACAGAACAAAAAATATAGCGGGACTGTAACCGTTGATTAGACTTACATATTTTTTTATGTAGAATGAATTCTCTGATAATTTTATTCGTTACATTGGTAATCATGTCTGCATAATAATCCTATTGTTAAACGTTTTTGTTGTATACATTCGATTATACGCATATGCCGCCAATAAAATTCGTGCTATAATTTATTTATAAAATAGGACTGTTCTCCTACATCAAATTCTTTTTCTAATCGAAAGTTGGATTAAAATACCTCGGTAATTTATTCAATGAACCATTTTATATTATTTCAAATTCGTTTGTTGGCTGTTATAACTTCACGTAAAGAGAAATATCTAATTACCTATATTAACATAATTATGGAAATATAAATAATAATTCAATAAGTTATCTATTGTGTATAATAATATCTTATTTATATCGTAAGATTCTTACTAATTTTTTCCTCTATTTATATGACACAAGAAAACAAGATAGTCCATCAAGTCACGAATAAAAATAAACGATTAAATTCGATGTTTTACTTTTTAAAATAAAGTGTTCTCTGCAACAACTTCATATTTTACTGATTTTGTCCACACCTATTTTCAAATGGTCCGTTTAAATATATTTACCTATACCATAATTATACGAGAATTTCTTGAACATGATAAATTTACTCTATAATGTTCTTTTTAGATATAAACCACAGTGTGTCGTCATTGATGATTAGTATACGACGAAAGCAGAAGACCGACACCAAAACAAATTCACAAAAAATCTGTATGTACAGTTGAACGAAAAATAATCAATTTATGTAATGATATTTTCAGTTAGTTATTGAAAACGTAAGGAATGCAATTTTATAAGGCAATATTACAGCATACAAATTATTATTCTACTCGTTGCAAAACCCTAGTTATTATTGCACTGCTCACCTATCGACACAGACATCTTTTTCTGCGCAACTTCATTAAATCCTTTCCCAGACCTCTGTTATAATAATACAGGCCGAATGAATTACCAAATCGGCGCAATTTTCTATCATCTTTCAAATTCTCTATCCCTATCACAAGAGTATACGGTACGGTACCAGCGTTGCCTGGCGTCCCTATTTGAGCTGGACTGTCCCTAGTTCAAGACAAATATCGAGTCTCTAATTGAAAGTCCCTTTAAAAATCCCGAATTCAGAAAATATGTATGTACATGCAGTAGCGGTCGGTCAATATGGCATTTGATCAATGCACCCCTTGTATATGCAGGGGCGGCTATATTTCATGAAATAATATTCAAACATAACATTTATACCATTTCCTCATTTTAAATTCAATAAAATAAAATAAAATATTTTTTTCTTAAATATTTATTATAGACAATAAATACATGAAGAATTTAAAACAAGTGAATGGTATAAATGTTATGTTTGAATATTATTTCATGAAATATAACCGCCCCTGCATATACAAGGGGTGCATTGATCGAATGCCACATTGACCGGCCGCCACTGTGTACATGTATAAAAATCTTCGAAATAGTGAATATCCCGATCTGTGTTCTGTGAAAAATGGATATGAAACTAAGCGGTTGCATTTCTAATGTTTCATATTTAGAATTCGCTTTTTTAACATAAATATACATACATTTTGAAAGATAAATCTGTACATAATTTCCGTTGACTACTATAGAATGCATTTTATTATTATATGTATACAATAATAAAATTATACTCAGCGATGTCTGAGTCGACTGCAAACTAAGCGACATAGAGACCACAATGGGATACAGTACCTTCATAAAAATATTTTATCTCCCGTCTGACTGCAATAAAAAGGGTTGATAACCGAAGCTCGGACAGGTGGACCGCCGAATCAAGTTTCGCCCGCGGATCTGTAGCTATCCGCTGTAAATAATATCTTGAAATTCATATGCACCACCTCCCGTCGCGATTGTCGTACATGTTTGAACACACTTAACGAACCTTAAATTATTATTTAAAACTACCAGGTTAATAATATTGAGTTTTTATTTGATGGCAATACCGCCGCGGCGGTCTTTTTCAATTTACGTTCGAATTTTAAATAGCTTAAGTCATAATGACGTTTGAAGAATATTGCGTTAATTTGTAAACAATGTTACATTTTGAATTCACGCACTAAGCTACATAAATGCAGGTATATTGTTGATTATCACAAGGCTTATAAAACACCCGTTATGGTAGAAATGATCTAAGTTTGGTCGGTATTATTGAAGATACGTCTCGAAGTTCTGGGCGATATGAAAACAATATTCAATCTAAACATACCTATTCACTTCTCATATTAACTATAGGTATAATATAACTAATACAATACCAGCATAATTATGGCAGCCTCCGTTTCAATGACAGAAATTAACCCGTCTACAATTTCATTTTAACCTAATGAGATTGTGTAGATAATGTACGACAGTGTGTAACCAGTCCTTATCTTACCATCAAAAAGAATTCAATTAGAAACGATGAATTTGAAGTTGTATTAAAAAAACGATTGTCGAAGGATAAAATGAATTTCATGACCGCCCGCTAGGAAGCGAGCCACATTCTACTGTTTCATGTCGGACCCTTTTTATATTTCTTTTTTCCTCGGCCGCTTGTCGACGGTTCAGTGGCGTTCCAGTACTTTCACGTAATTATTAAACAGTTTAATACAAACAATAATGTGCTCACTTAACTTACTCAACAGTGGTGGATTACCCTATAAGCCAGTGGGTTTTAAGCATTTTAGTTATCCGCCCCCCCTCCTTGAATCTGAAAATATGTTCTTACACTACCTTTAAATTTTTTGCTGATTTTTATAATACAGTTAACATCCTTTTTTATATATATATGTATATGTCAAAATAAAAACTTCTCCCGCACCCCAGGTTAGGAACCACTGCTATAAGCGAATGAGGCTCGCGCTTGGGGCCTCCAAATCTTAGGGGTCCAAAATGGCTTATATTATCCATGAATCACGCAAACCTTTCGTGGCTGAAACGTTTAATTTTTTTTTAAATACCCCGTAAATAGAATAGCCGTATTTTTTTTTGTTTTAATTTTCCTTCCAAACCATCACTAACACAAGTTAGATAGAATATTCAGAGTAAGATTTCTTGTGGGCGAAAAGTTTTCAATCGACTAAAACTACATAATATGTAATATTATGTAATAGATCTGTTGTTTTAAAAAGATACACTACGCCACTGTCAATAAATAACCCACACAATGGACTTTTATTTGACTTGGGCTGACTTGTTGATTTTCGATAAAGAATGGACGGGCGATGTCGTCGTTTTGTGGCTATTTTTTCTTTTTATAGTGACCCTAAACTTGGCAGTGTATCCTTTGATGTGTTTATTTTATTGGTTTTCTTTTGAAAGCTTTGCGCCCACTTAGCACTTGTGATTTTTTTGCTCATTTGAAATGAGCATTTTTTTTTGTTATAATTAATAGATCAACCGATATGACTCATTAGTACCTACAGTTAGTCACCATCGGAAATAATCAGAATTGTAATTTTATATTTTTAATCCTTAGGTTGGCTAATATTGCAAGCCGAAATTTAAATAGCTTTTTCTTTTTCGTTGTATACATATTATGTTCATCGAAGCTATTTTGGTTTCGGTTTGCAATATTAGCTAAGCAAAGCATAAAAATCTCACTTACACAACATATTGTAATAGCAAAGATGGCCACACTTTTAAGCTTATTGGTTATAGGACAACATCCGCTGAAAACGAGAAAGATAATAATCAAGGGAGATGGAATAAAATTTTACTTGTAGATTTAGTTAAAACAACTCTTCAGTAACTAGTAACTACCCTATATTTAAGAAAAACCAAAATTAACCATTCTCTTTTTTATTTAAAGCAGCCATACTCAACCTTTTTTTTCCTCCGGGCCGCATTCCTCTTTTTACTTCTCTACGTGGGCCGCAAAATATTTATAGTAAACTGTAAACATAACACATACTTACTGCACACATGTGTATGTATTATGATGTCAAAATAAAACTATTTTATTTAAATATAAACATATGTATACATTTATGTATTAATGTATTTTTCATAGTAAAAAATAACAATGAACAACAAATAAAAAATATGTAAAAAGTACACAAAAATACCAATGTATCCAAAATATTAAATCGTTTACTTAAAAATTAATGTGAATTTTGATATCGAGTCAAACTTTTAACTATCTTTTAAAAATATGCACATAAGAGCTGATTGAGCCGCAGGTTTGAGTATGGCTGATTTAAAGCCTTCGTTTTTGTTTTGTTTTACCATTGTTTGATCACTACTCGATGCCTCGGTCTACGATTTAACTTCCCCGATGCAAGTCTATCACATCCCTTATAATTCGCAGTTTTAAAAAATATATGCCTGTAAAGAAAGTGGCATGACAACTTTATTATAAACTTGACGAAGTTATACTCAAATTTAACCACCTACCACTTTTCCGATGTTTATTAACATGAGTTTTTAATTTGTTTCCAGGCGAGGCAGGTGGAAAGAACGTGCGATGTTACTGCAATATGCCTGCATGTGTGATGACAGGTTACATGTGCAAATCACCAGCTGGAGGATGCTTTTCAGAACTTCTAACAGACGTCAGAAGGGCACGACATGGCTGTGTAGAAGCTGTCACAGATGATCCTGCAAGGTGAGACGATTAGATTATTTCATTATATACACCAAGGGTCGTCAACCTTTTTATGCCTACAACCCACTTTTGCTTATTTTTCATGGTAAAATTTCCTTACCGCCCACCAACAGCGCTATATTTCAATTCAATATATTGGTGAAAAAAAATCTAGAAGGAAAAATCTCTCACCACGCCCACTAGTGGGCGGTACGGTCAAGGTCAGGGGTGGGGAACCGTTTTTCGCTAAAGGCTGGATTCATTTTTCTGATTCGACATGAAGGCCACAGTAAACATTGACTAGAGAATTTTTGGCCGGAAACAATTTCATACCAATTTGTAGAGCCCAGAAATTTGCGGATTTGCCGAAATTATCAGCTTGAGACCTTTTTAATTTTTTAGGTCGTTAAAATATGCAGAATTTCAGAACTGGCCAGAAGGCCGCACCAGAGTAGCCAAAAGGCCGCAGGTTCCCCATGCCTGGCCCGGGTTGACGACCCTTGATATACACCTATCTACACTCCTAGTATTACCAGTTTTTCGTAAACTACATTTAAAAACTATGGGGTTCTGTCGATCATCATAATACATGCAAGTGTTACGGATCCGATCCTGAAACGAAACGTAATTAGCTTTACTGGTTCTTTCGCAACCCATTCTTTTATATTTCACCTATCTGAAAAGGCAGGTTGAGCAACTAACATTGCTCGTGAAACAGTGTATGTTTAAATTCTCAATTTTACTCCATATTTTGGTATGTTTAATAATATACATATATGTATAGTGTTTTATATAAAAAAAATGACTTAGAATATCATAATAATAAACTTCATATTATTTACCTTCTTTTAATCAAATACTTTATCAACTGTTACTTAAAAATCAGAGCTGTGGAATCGGTATCGGAAAAATCTTACTACTCAGACCCATTTTTAATGACTTGTATTCGAACCACAATAGTCCACAGTGTTGCTACTGCATACTAGACTGACGATCTGATGATCTGATGGTATAACATACATATAAGTAAAAATGAAATAATTGAAAATGTTCATTAGAGTCGGAGTCGTCTTTTTTTACCCGATATACCTACAGCCCTGCTAAAAATCAACACAGATGCCTCTATAACAGAAGTTAACCTGTAATAGTTATTTATACTTTATTATTTAACGTTGTCCACAATCATTATTGAATACATATTTTATTCGAATCGTAATGTTGGCTCATTAGTTCGTCTCAAAATTCTTTGTTTTTTTCTCTCTTAGAGTTAATAACGTCTTAAATGAAATGCATTTATGTTTTATTGACACATTCAAACATCAAAACGAACACCACCCGAAACCCAACTTTGAGATAATTATAAAATAATAAGTAAATGATAATTTTGAATATTTTCCACTCTGAAAAGGAATATTCCAATATATTATCGAATAATGTATGCAAATAAATTATTACAAAGCAAACTAAAATTCTGATAAGCATTCCAGACAATCTTTTAGTCCGTCGGAATCACTTCTTCGATTCCAAAAAATAGTGCCAGATTGATTATTTTCATTAAATAAACACACTAATAACATGGTGACTAACACATGCAATTTAAGAGTCAGAAGTGCCCAAAGTAAGACTGTTTATTCTGATGTTTTAATTAGCGATAATGCATTAATAGTTTATCATTTTTTTTCATTTCCAAATTACTTTCTTCAATTTTCTCGACACAATGTTTCAATCGTACTGTAATATTTTGCTGAAGAGTTGTCTCAAGGGGCCAAAGAGCCGCAGTTTGTCGGCCACTGAATTAGAAGATCGAAAAATTGTTTCAGTAACAACTAGAAGAAACGCTGCCATTTCGCCAATTAGGTATCTACTTGACTAACGAAATTTTTGTCTAATTATATTAGCTGTTTCGATGTAGATGGATATGTATAGCTTGAATACGCGGAAGGTTTGATGACCCACGGCTTCCATCGACGATAACTTTAAAGGTCACCAAGCGATAAGAGAAGGGTCACGGGTGAATCAGGGTGAGGTCGCGACCTCTTCGTCTCTTTGTCTTTATCGGGAAACGTCAACTTTCTTTCAAAAGAAAACAATGTTCTAGCATTGTATTATGTCAATTAATTATTGTTATTGCGTTGATATTCTCTTATTAGTAAGATAGCGTGGAATATTTGTCAATAATGAGTATGTTTATTACTACGATTGGTTTTTTTGCGAAAGGATATACCTAAGTCTGTAGATTTTTGATTCGCAATAATTAGTGACAGTTGGTAATTTGTCGCTCAATGGTTAGTTCCTCGAAAAGCCGTTTGGTTGAAATTGATATTTTCATACAGTCTTATTTATTTTTTGCTCGTAGGTATATTATGAACAATGTTCTTTTACTACAAAGAACAAAGCAATCAAAACATTATTGTATTTTAAAACCGTGTAATGGCTTATTACATATTTAATATGTGCTTTGATAATACATTTTCGAAATATAACTCCGACTTACAGTAAACATAAGAAATGTTTTAAGACATAGAGATTCAAACAACAGACTTGAGACTTCCCGTCGCATCCAGTCGAAATTGATATACGTACCTATTTAATGTATGTACCTAATTCGAACTTGACAGCTTTGAAGTATTTGCAGTACCATCTATTGTAAAATTATCGAACTTTTTAAGAAATCCTGCATTTTTTTGCGTTTAATATTATTTTCTTTTCAATTCATGACAATAATAATTATATTTAGGTAGGTACATAGATTCTTAAAAAAATCCTTCTTTAAACCGAAAGCGAGAGCTATAGATAATATAGTCGTTATAGATAATATGTATGATTTTGTCAGGCGATTTTACATTTGCCATTTACAGAACGATAATACCAATTGCTCGTTCGTAAATGGTGTCGCGTTAATGAATATAATTAATGATTTTTATCTCGATGTACATTTTTTTTCGATGACACTACTAGCTAACCTATCCCAAAAGTAGCTCGGCGTTATCTTGGCGCCTGAGAGTGCAGCACCGTGACAAACTCAGACCGAAAAATAAGTGATAAATATATTACAAAAACCCGGTCTTTGATAACGTTTCAATTAGTGGAAGTGGCTACATTTTAACCATTTGACGTCCGGTAGTTGATTATGTACATTACGTTGGCGGGTATTATTATTTAAAAAAGGTGATATTGTTATCTAGGAATTAAAATGAAATATTTATAGCCCAACTAATTCTGATGTTTTACTCTGTTAGACATCGTTGAATGTTGGCGTTATTCTAATATAATTCAATTTGAATGATGTCGAGACTTTACCAAGGAACAGTGTAATACTTTGTAATTACTATCTATAAATATTTTACATCACAATATATATTAGAAAAGCGAGTTCAAATCTGTCATCTCAAAGTAATAACCAAACTAATGAAATTCTGATTTAAATGAACAAACTGACACAAAATCCAATTTGCAAATAATGCCCAAACATTATTGCAATTTGGAGTGTTAAGTGCAAACCTTAAATATTAATTACTCGGATATATTTTATACCAAAATAATTAATATATAATCTCCTCAACTACTGTTGAAGAGTTGATTAAATTGATAGAACTTGATCATAATAAGGTAGCCTGTTATACAAAGATTAATAAATAGTATGAAACTAATGAAGTCTCCAATTAATGTAATAAGCCATGAAGCTACCATTTTTTTATAACAGGCAAACAATAAAAAATATTATGTTTTGTTTATATAATATGTTCATTAAGCAGTTATAAAGTTTAATAAATTAATGGAGCCAAATTAAATAACTAAAATTACAGTAAATATTTGTTTTTGCTAACCCTTGGGGACAAATTCTTCTAGATTTTGAAATGTCTGATTATTACAACCAATCCATATATTTATATAATACACTAACTTTTTCACCAGTCAACTACGAAAGCATTGGATACAATATATCAATGGATTATATGGTTATTATGATTTTATGGATCATTAAATCAGTGAAAATAATCGTTTTCGTTTTCTTCTTTCCAGGGATCATAAAGCAAAATGTATGAATTCACCGAGTGCTGAAAGCAGTGGACCCGGGGCGACCGCCGCATTGAAGTCGGGAGCTGGATCCCTAGTGCTCTGCTGTTTTAGAGACCTATGCAATCATGTTGATAATCCTAACTCGAGAACAAGGCTCAATGATAGTTTGGCAGGTAAGATTGAATGTGATTTATTCTACCTTCTCTAAAGTAAAGTACTCGTGAACTAAATCAATTTCTACAAAATATTATTATCGAGGAATTATCTAAATTTTTAATAAATTATCATCAGCACATGGCTTAATTTCTATATCAGTACAGATAACCTTTTCCATATCTATTCTACCGCCTCATATTGAAATATAAAAGGTACTAAAGCAAAACACATCAACATATCTAACATAACTTTTGAAATCTTTGTGTTTTGTAAATTTACTATTTAAGTGTATCTATTATATGAAAAATTGAGTATTTATATCAATTATAAAAAAAATATAACTCACTGAGATCAAAAGAAACATTTGGAAATTAATACAGTCCACATAATAACTCGATGAAATATTATCACTGTCTAAGATAGTAAGAAAAAAAAATCTTTAATAGGTTTTAAAAAAAGCATCAATTACAGTTTCTAGATATAGTATAAAAATGTATCTACAGCACATTTTATCTAATAGGAAAAAAATACTTGCCAGCTGTTAACCTTCCCCATTATTTCTTAAAAATTCATTGCTATATCAAATCATGGGTGGGCTGTCATTGTAAGGAGTAATATGCAAGACTAAATTTCTTAGAAATCAATAGTAAACTTATTGTAAATCTAGGCTATCCCAGATACAATGAATTTTTAGAAGAACAGTAATAAGATACTTTCATTGTTAAAAATATTAAAATCCTATAACATTTGCAATTCTTTTTATTAGTAAAGTCACCACTTTTATCACCTTTTTTTTATAATAGATGAAATTATCACAAATTTTAATCTGCGGTAAAAACAAAACAACAACAATTTCGTTTGGCTGTTTCATATAACAGACTGAGTCAATTTACATCACAATTAAATATATTATTTGAAAATAGCTTACTTTAACCCATTACTGCCCGCCGAGTACGGTACACCTATTCCGAGCACACCTACACCAAGCGTGATTTGGTGTAATAACTTTATAAAAATAGTTTGTTTATTTCGAAAGTAATAACCTATTATGAAACCATATAAACTGCGCTTGTCTTTCCGTTTTGATTTTGCTGTGAAAACTTGAAAAGATTTTTTATAATATTGATGTTAACTGGATACCATGAACTGCCTACCGAACATGCTAACTGGAGTTTGGATGAAGATCTTGGAGTTCCATTTGTCGCATTTTGTATGCCACGCAATAGATTTTTGAACATAAAAAGATTTTTTTTCAATTTTATTTTTCTAGTGTTTGTATTTTCTTACAAATTCTCAATAAATAACATAAAAAAATAATTTTCGCACGTGGTTTTCGTTTGGGCATTAGTGGGTTAATTGGCGTTCACTTATAACTCCATCATAATTAGGTAAAAAATAGAACAATTTCTACAATTATTGTCAGAACTATGTCCAATAGTTAAATAGTTCATAGAATAGCATGAGCATGATACTAAAATAGAATTCGACAAAATTATGATAAAAATGTAACACCTACCTATATCAAAAAATTATTCTCTTCTTCTTTTAGGTGGTGGAAACTGGAGTGGGTTCAGTGGAATGGTGGGCGGTGGAATGATCTCAGGAGGAGCCGGGGCTGTGGCCGCAGCCGGAAATGTCCCCGGAGATGGAGGCGCCGGTGATTTATGGTTCCGAGCAGCCACCATTGCGGTGCCAATTTGCGGGGCAATTATCGTTTTCGGTCTCATCGGCTTAGCTGTAAGAATCCTCAGAAATGACGCACTCCAATCTTCCAATAAACTCAGGTGAGATTATTGTTATCAAATTATTTGTAAAATCAACTTATGAAACTGTCTTTACTGGGATTTGAATAGGTGAGGACCATCACCGAATCCAACAATCTTGATCACTTGACTACGCACACAGAAAAGGACTCTACTGCTTGATAACTTAATTATAAAACATTTATGACTGGTAAAATTGCTGGCAAACTCATTTTTGTTATTTCATTTTTTAATTTACGTAATTTACCGATTATCTGCCGAAGAAAAGAATATTGAAGTAATTTTATATTGAAGTTTACCTTAGATCACAGTTATGATATTATTAAGAAAATAACTTATTTTTCAATTTTTGAAAACATCAGTGATAAATTACAAAGCACTGATAAATTAGTGTCAATAAAATCTTTTTTTTTTTTAATTTGTTTCTGTTTCTCTTGTTCTTATCCTCTTGTAAATGCCACGGTACAAACCGTTGAGATAATTTTATTAATGGAACAATTTTTCTAATATCCGGTACCATATTATAACCATTGGTTACATTGATATGATATTTAGAGTTTTGAATTTACAAATGGGCCCATCAGCGGTGAAGTGAGCTAAGTGGTATTTTAGAAAAAAAAGTTAGATGCGTTGTAATATTCTACACGTCTTAAAGTATCGTAAAAGTGAAGTAACCTCAGTTAATACACATTGCAATAGTGTTATCTCTGTAAAATAAAAATATGCAGTCTACTAAAACACCAAATAAAGACGTGATTGTACATAAAAATCCAAGTAAAAAGTTTTAATATTTTACTAGTTGGCTACCTTCACTTTACCAGGGTCCAAATGTTCTATTTAACATTAATATTATATTTACTATAAGAACATACTTACTGTTTCAGTGCGACATATATCCCTCACGCATCCGATCACGGACCGATGGAACAGCCCCTGATGAAGAAGTCAGCGATGTCGTTACCCTTGCACCACGGACCAGCCGCGGCGCCGCTGCTTTTGTGCCACGCGAACGTCACACGTCCGTATGACACATCGGGCAGGGACCGGAGTCTGAGTTCGGTGAAGAATGAAGCCAACGCTAAGATGAACTTGGCAGGCGACAGCAGAGAGGGTTCCTATGATATAATTATGCAGCAATGTTTGCAACCGTCGTTGGACCAACCGGTTCCACTTCACAAGCCGACAAATACGGATCTGATAAACAGAGATGTAAATATAAATATGCGGGAAGTGGAAGATGATAAATCTGAAGACAAACTTTATAATAAAGAAACAATTTTATATTGGGGCAAAGCGGCATCGAACACTATCAATCAGTGTCCCCAATAATAGTTATTTACGTGCTACTGAGGAGTGATAATAGGTGCTTTGGGGATTTTGTAAAGTGCAGAGGTGGAATATTTGGTTGTTCTGGTGAAATCCTGTGATTGAATGGTTTTGAAATGTGTCATAACATTAGAGTCGCTCCCATGTTTCAAATATTCATTGCTGTTTTGAAATAGTTTGTGGAACAAAACCTTATTGTCATGTATGACCCATTAATTTATTGGTTAAGTAGTAAACTGCGATAATACTGCCGTGTTAAGCATAATTAAGCTATCTGTCAATTAATAGAAATCGATTTGCATTTTTTTAGATCTTATTTAAGGTTGTATCGTACATTATTAAAGAAAGAAATTCGGCTGCACTGCTTTTTTTGTTTTTTTTTTACTTACGGAAAGAAAAAACTGATTCAATTATTAAACCCTTAAAATAAATAATAATTTTAGATACTCTATCTATGCTTAACATGTGCAGAATAAATGTCAAAACGGAGACGATAATAAAAGCAATTAAGTTTATTATTAAACTCATAGTTAAATCAATCTAAATAATGCAAGTATATATTATATATATAAATTATCTAGTGTGTAGACATATTCAGCAATGAAAACCTTCCTATACATTCTTCGGTGTCTCCTGAATCAGCCAAATTTTGACAAGTCAAAAAAGCCCCATGCAATCCAATATTAAATTTTTGTATTTTTTATACAACTATGTATATTTTCTATTAGAATTAAATATCGACTGATGATTGTGATCGTTAACCACACATTTTGAATTATATTATTTTAGATATACGTGTAAATAAAACAATATTGTTATAAATTGTGTATAGTTAATATTAACAGGAGAGCAATATTAATTACGGAAATAAGCTCTTGTGTGATTTATTCTTCCGTCATACACATGATTGCAAACATTAAATGAATCTTCCTGTTTTCGTTCATTCAGAATAAGCCAAGAAATTGTTTTCAAAATACAGAGAGAAAAATAAACACTGTAATACTAAACTTATATATGAGGCTATTATTTGCATACCTGGCTTGTTCCAAAAATGTTAAAACATGAACCATGAATGTAATTTAGTAAATAAATAAAAAATTTGAACGTATTTTTAGAAATCAGTCTCAAAAATGACTTGATAACATTCAAAATATCATTCCAAAGTAGTGTTAAACTAAAAATACCTTTAAAATGTATATTGTTTTACAAAATGAAATTCAAGTTTCATTTGTTAACCATTTTGGAATGAGCCGTGTTTGCAAATAATACCCTCATATATCATAGATTTTAGCAAATTTGTATCATAAATAATACAAACTTCGCACTTCATTGCAATTATTATTCATTAAATTCATTAAATTATTAATTTGATATGTATATATAAAAGTATAAAATGTAGATATATGAATAAAAAACCAAATTAGTTTTAAATGCTGTGCTATTTTGGTGCTCTCGCATAACTCGTGTTATGGTGCCGTTCTAGTGAACTACATAAATTCATATTCCAAACCTACACATAAATAAAGAGACATTCACTTTTGATAATATTACTAATTCACTATGCTTTGTTAGCTGCCATCATAGCGTCCACTTCCTTTTTCGATTACAGTCAACTGAGCCTCATTCCTATACTTAAAGTTACATATAAAAAATAAACAGAAAAAATATTCTCATTTCATGTGATTCATCAGTAATTATTGTCATATTTCAAAGATAACTAAACAATTTATCCATCAACCTAGAATCGGTTGTTAATTGATGACGATTGACTGTCAGTAGATTCGGTTGAAAGGCTTAAAAATTTGTTGTAATTTGATTTTCCAGTTAATCTATGCTTGTTGAAAAATTGACAATTTAAAAAAGGATACTCAGGTTCTTTTCGAAGCTTCGCAGATAAAAGAGAGTGTACTAGTTTTCCGTGTCTGATGAGCTGTCCATAAATGACGCTCTTTTACCATCCATTTCATTGACCCTTTATCATCTGTGTAAACCCCTTCCTTTTCTAACTTTCAATGTAATAACGTCATCAAATATTTTATTTTTAGAAAAAATCTGTATACTTTTCTGTACATTTTTATTGAACATTTTCTTACGGTGTGATGCCATGTATGAATGACACCCAACTGTTTTATTAAATTAAAATTGTTATGTATGCTGGTTCTGCGTTTTAATACTCAAATCTCAGAAATGGTTTTCCAATAATTATGGTTCATCTATTGTTAATCAGCATTTCAACGACGTAGTAGAATCTCAATATGTGTTGGTCCAAAATGATCTCATTATAAAGTTACTGTGGTGTAACTTACTAGATTATTTCTTTTTTTAATTAACAGAGAATAATGATACTCTAATAATTAAAGCTGTACATAGTCCTTATTCGTGTTAATAATATATATTTATCCAGCGTTTAAAAAGTTAGTGAAATCAGTGTTTATAAATAATAATTAATTAAGTCTTCTCAAAATGTGCTGTAGTCCAAATATTACTCAATGTAATGCCTGCTGCAGGCTATTAGCAAAGACAATGTATGTTTTATATACGTTTGTAAATGGATGTTAGTACCGCTTTTCCATAATATGATAACTTCCTAAATATGTCAATTATGCATAGGTAAGTCAGTAACTAAATATCCAGACAAAACTATTTCCGAGCTATTTGCATTAAACTATCAATATAACGGCAAAAGCAGTTACCTCAGTTATAGAGTTAAATTCAAATGTTCAAGAAATTATTTATTTAGTGCATGTAGATTTGTCATGACAATAATGTTAAAATAGCAATCAATATTACTCGACTAACATTGAAAAATTTCTCATTAATTTCATAATATCTGCTTTTGCCAAAAGGTTATAGATATTAATATATTTTTTTATACTGTGGAACTCTTGATTGTCATTCAATTTATGCACATTGAAACAATATTTCTTTTTGTTATTTCAAAATACTAACTTACACAATTACGAAATCATTAAAATGTAGTTATTAACTAACAGTTGCTGATAGTTAAAATGGTAAATACTTATACAATCCTAAACTTTTTTATGGGCATTGAAGTAAGCTCCACCATTGGTTGTTTCTATTCATATATTATAAAAAAATATTGTAAAATATTATAACAAGAGCGCCATAAATGAAAAAATCTGACAATTGAAAATTCCACTGTGTTCAATGTAACAGTTTTCAGAAACTACAATACAACTAGAATGTTAGAAAAGTTTCTAAATCTATATTGTTAATTTGTATAAAAAAAACTATTAGATAGAAAAATATTTACCGAGACCTGCTGCGTGCCTTGTATAATAACGTAGATTTTTACAGCGGTCAGTGAAATATGCAGGCAACTTGAGTGATAAACCGATATGAATCTTTGGAAAGGGGTATCTTCATATTTTAAATGGCATATTAATGTGTATTATATTGGATAAAATTTACACTTTAAATTTCAAAATGTCCATATTTTACTATTCCTGCACTATCTATATATATTGAATTGAACGGAGGAATTTGTAAATAATGAAAATAATCATTTCACAATTGGTATTGTTGCTTTGAGATGAAAACTATTTTTACTACAAGAGCATTATGTTATTGTTATCTTATACTATTTATATTACTGTGAATAAATGCTACTTGAAAATTAATAATTATTTTTATTCTGTTTCCTATATTTCCATGCAACGATGTAATAAAATAACAGAGTAACTGTTGCGAAGCGTAATAAAATCATGCAAAAAATATCACGGTTTGCATTTCAATGATAAAATTTTCAGGTTGCACTATTGAATATATTTTTAATTCTTTCTGGAACAAAATACTTTGATGATGCTTAACATACCATATTAGCTTCCATACTAGAAGTCTGCACGGGCCTGGGCGTGGCCCTCGGGCTTGCTAACTGGCCCGGCTTGGGCGGGTAAGCACAATTGAGATTCGGGCTCGGGTCGGACCCAGGTAAGGAATTTATTTCTTCAGAAAAATATTTCAGGCTATGTTCGTGCCATAAGTCAGCCATGATGATTTCAATTATTATCAGTTCTATAGAGCAAGGCTTCCCAAACTATGTTCCGCAGAACACTGTTGTCCCGTGGGATCATATTAGGTGTTACGCAAAAATTTGGAACGGTAATATACTCATATATTTAAATATCTTATAGTTTCATATAAAAAAACCTCCACTGATTTTAATGTAACATGTTTTAAAAAGAATTAATCAATTAATAATAAGTGATTTAATAACTTGTATTTTTACTATTATGAGTAACCTGACCTAAAAAATAAGCTGGGTTCCGATAACATTTCCAGATTTGCGACGTGTTCCATAGCACAATAAGTTAGAGAATTCTTGTTATAGAGAATTGTAAATTGTTAAAAATTTGTAAAAAATGGGTTTTTTCAGGCTGAGGAGTATTATAATACTAAAATTAAATATGAGCCATTATAAAGCAATGACGGATCCATAAATTGTCCCAGGTGGGGACCATTCAATTTCAAAATAAACATGATTCATAAATAATACATTTTAAAAAAGATGATTTTTAATTTATTTTTTTTAAACCATGTCAGCTCTCAATGTGGAGCATATGGACTCCTAATGGAGTTTATCTCAACAGAAGTGTTTCTACGAGAACTGCTCGTTACTCAGTTGCTCAACCTCTCTTTTTCCAAAGAGAGTAGGGATAGAAGGATAGGGCTAGGACAGAACTTGTGGTAAGCTAATCGCTCTCGATACGCCCGTTCATAGGATAGGATGGGTGGGAGTGGGGAATTGAAGACATCACATACATCCATGTCTACGAACAGAAATTCATAAATCAATTGAAAAATCAATTTATAAAACTGTCCGCACCGGTATTTGAACCCGAGCCCTTCGTAACTGAAGCCAACGACGATGACCACTCGACCACACAGGCGGCTGTATACATAATTAAGTATGTACATTTTATAAAACATAGTAAACTAAACAATAAAAGAGCCCATTTCACAATAAAGTTTTAATAAATTAGAAATATTTCAAATAAATTCTCAGGACGGGCCATGCCCCTCCCGCCTCTGGATCTGCCAATATAAGTATTAGTGGGATGAAGTAATTGTGTAAGAAATTTTCACCCTTAAACTCAAAATCATGATAGATTAAGGCAGCGATTTCCAAACAGGACTGAAACAAACAGAACACATATGGAGCTTGCAAAAAAGAAATATTCGTTGTCATTTTAGTTTATGGTTTTCTCCATACATTTATTCACTTTTATAACGAGCTACTTTTTGGGCATACCGAGCAAAAATTTTCACAATCTTCGGAACTCATGATATTGGACGAGCTAGTCGATTTCTTTCACAGAGCACTGAGACCACTCAGTAGTGTAGGAAGGGGTACTGCCGCCCCCAATATTGTTTTTAAATCGCTTACACTATTTTTTATTTATGAACTTGTTTCTACTACAGGTGGTTTAATTCTTTTTATGTATAAATATTGTATTTATTTTTGAAAATTTCGTCCTCAAAAATATTCCGCCTGGGGCGCACCACCCAAGAGTCTTTTAATGGATTGAGTGCTTTGAGGGAAAATTTAAGAACAATGAAAGTGAAAACAATGAAACAAGAATCAGTTTAAAATTTATTTGAAAAGTGGATTGACAGAAAAATGTGTGCAACGGTTGTATACGAATTCGTACTTAAGCAAACATTTGCGAAAGTAGTTGTCTGAGGATGCCTCTGAAAGAGGCGAAACACGTGTCACATTTTGTAACACAATACGTGGAATAATCAAAGTTATTTTTATTTTATATTAAAATGAACTTCCACAAATTTACCGCCGAATCCATCGAAAGTCTACCAAGTTCCTTCAGTCGAAATCTAAAATCTCAATCGAGTCCTTAAGAAATGAAGTGAGCTAAGTAACAAAACAGTGCAACGTTTTTATTGGACTTTTAAATATTTTTTGTGAATTGAATATTTTCATTTTAGGAAGATAACATTATTGCAATAGGTATTTACTAAGCTCACTTCACTTTAAATTTCACAAAAATAAGCGCCACTGCATGCTACTAAGTATGCCTAAAGAATAATTACAGTTGTGTTTGGTCGAACTCAGAGTCATCTTATTTCTTGAAAACTCTACAGCCCTGATTAAAACTCATTGTATATATGGTCTTTCATTCTTTTTCAGGGATGGTGGAGCCGTGCTCCAATTTCCCTTTCGTCTGAGGTATGTGATATTTTTCTTGTTCCCACTTTTATGTCCCAATTATACCGGGGCCTAAGCAGCAGTTTGAAGTTTTTATTTTTGTTCTTTTGTAGTAGTAGTGGGTCATATTCATGGGTTTTTTTAGATGTGACACAAGTGTTTGATTTAATAACCTCAAACTGTATTTTCAATTGAGTAATTGGATCATTAATCTATTGAGTGGTATTTTTGCTTGCAAAAAAAGCTAACTATCTTAATAATTAATATTGATCAGATCAGTGGTTAGCAGAGGCTTAGAGGCTTGCTACCAACATTCCCTTTAAGCTGCGCGCACTTCTTTCGGGTCGGCGCGCACTACAAGACAGTTGTTCAATTAATATTTGATCAGTCCGCGCAGTCTCCGCACAGCCTTTGAAATTTCCGCGCAGCTTACCTCTTGCCTTAGAGGAAACATTGCTTGCTACGCATATCAAAGGTGCCTGCTACAAAAATTTGTAATATTTCGGAATCACTCAGCGTCTTTTACAAATATACAAAGGCTACACTGCGATAAATATCTGGTGGACATATATATATATAGATAAGGCAAATGTTATTAAAAAATAATGCCTTTCCACCAAGTATAGACAGTGAAAACAATTGGTGATCCTCTTTTTCAACAGTTGAATTGTTTTCTTTCTTGACCGAGTGGAGCGACCAAATTAGAAGTAGTCTCTCAGGAGTCATGGTAGTGTAAAGGTGTCTCTTACCTATTAAAAATGATTTTTGATTTAAGCTTAGGCTCCCAACATTCCCATTGAATAATGTTAAAATAAAGCGCAAAATCTCATAAGCACGCCATTAAGAGTGCTGGCCATAGTAAAGTTTTCTACCGGATTAGACACGATGAGTTTGATAGACATTTAAGAAATCAATCAAATATAGATCTTAGATCAGAGCTGTTAAGATGTAATTATGGTTTGTGTAAGGCTATTGGGTCAGTAAGTTTGTGTTGTCCTGTCGCTTTGACACTTGTGCATCAAAAGTAGCAAACCGTTCTGACTTCAAATTTCCGTATGAGAACGTATCACCACCAGAGAATATCATAATTGTGAATTAATTTAGGACGTAAGATAAGTTTTAAATAACATAAAATAAAACAAATGTGTGAAATCTTGTAAGGTTTATTTACTATTTATTCATCAATCATAGTTTCATTCACAAAATAAGACCTACAAACTGTCCATCAGAATAACTTAAACCTTGTATACATTCAACTTAAGCAAAATATCACAAGATAACGCTGCAGTGCACAGCAAATGTCATCTTATAATTTTAGTTTGATCACAATGTGTTACATCAAATAAAATCGGCTAGACTCAACCTTGCCGTTTCGGGGTAATTAAACAAACAATCTTTACCTCAAACGGCAACACCTGCTGCTTCAGCTTGGCGCGGCACGATCAGAGATACATAATTATCCTGACTCGCGCGGCAGCCAACATATTAAAACAAAATAATTGTAATAGTTTCACATTCATAATATATAAGCATCTCGCAACATTTTCTGGAGGAATGTCATGTCACATCAGACAGAAATTTTACATCATTCCAATAATTTAATTAGCCTTATTGTGTATTCAAAAAAAGGTGTTATATTTTCATTGATTAACAAGGAGTCGTCATTTAATATAGCATTTTAAAGAATGTTGAATTCATGTAAACGCACGGATAATACATTCATCTACACAGGCAGGTGTGTTTCGATTTTAAAGATAAGATCGGGGATCTTCATACACACTGATAATATTAGAGGCTGTTATTTTTTGTCACCTTTGTAAGGAGTGTTTGGAAAAAAAATAACTTCGCTACAAAATAATGACATAAAAATACAGAAACATTTACAAAATTTAAAATAGTAGCTATTTCAACAGAAAATTACCTTCGCAAGTTTAAAATTCCTCATCGCCACATTTTTGCGACACAATTGAATTACATAAAAAAACAATTCGAATTTAAATTCTCTGGCTAACTTTTACATCGATAAAAAGGTGTCGGGCAAACCTTCCAATAAAAATATTTTTGTACTAGTTTTCATGGAATCTTATCTATGGTATAGATATTTCTGGTTTAAAAATACATAACAACCTGATAATTTATTATAATTAAAGTACAATGCGTTCCCTGGGAAAAACATTACTTACTAACATGACGATTTATAACATCTAACTATAATATAAAAAAAACAAGTTAGCCCAGAACACAATAATTTTCTGTTGATATAGTGGGATGGAGTCCATCAAATTATACATAATTACTGAGAATCATGCACGTACAAAGCCACTTTCAATTATATCCACATTGTCAATTGAGTATCAACGACAGATCTAGGTAAATTTCTGATGATGGATTACGAAAGAAGCGTTAAAAAACAAAAATCATTTAACTCGGGATGCGGTGTCCCTTTTGTGTTGGTATTTGGCTCATGTCATCAGCGCTTAACCTATATAGCACAACATCGCACAAAACTATATAAACACAGTCAAATAGCTACGGAAGTACGAATTTTCAGGCGGTACAAATCTCACGGCACGGTTTTAATCCTTGAATCAACGTCCCCTCCTATTACGATACGAGTTCCGAGAATGACTTCACATAGGCTTCGTGTAGTTTGTTCATGAAATCAGCGTCGTTTTTAATGAGATAGTTGAACGCTTGCAGCAGTTGGTTTCTTGTGAGGGGTTCGGGACGAAGATCTTCTGTCAACGGCTTGATGGGCGTCAACATTGTGTCAAGAGCTGGTTTTTCTATTCCTGCCTTGCTAGCTGAAGATGTGAACATAGTGGGAGGCATGAGCGCCGGCTTCTGCGGTGTCTCCGGTGGACAGGATACAGGAACCGAAACCGGCCTTGGATCAGTTTCCTCAACAGCTGTCGTTTTAGTCTGAGACTGATTAAGGAAGGTAGCCAAAGGAGAAGATGCTTTCGGAGATGACACTCTCATAAGATTCAGGTCGTTCTCCAAGAAAGTTTGACCGTTAGTGTTGGCTGAAGGATTTACAGATGACGTGTTTTCTAAGGCTTGTCCTTTTCCAGAGTATCTGGGAGGTTGCATTATATGTTTTATCTCATCTAATTTAGTTGGATTGTTTTTACGCTTCACATCTGTCTGAAGACCTTTCAATTTGAAACCGTTATTTCCCCCGCCACGCTTTGAAGCACTATCTGGTGCACTAGGGCCGCCGGGGACTGTGTTAAGACCGGTCGACAGGTCACCGGGAGTGACGGACCGCTGCTGCTTTTCAATATGTTCGACGCTGTGCACCGGATTGCTCATTAGCCGCTGCAGAATCATCGGACCTTCTCTGGCGTCGCCGCCTGGAGGACGCGGCACCCCGAAAAGTCCGGCCGCCTGAGGAGGAGGTCCCGATGGCATTTGAGCGTTTCCGCTACCAGCCTTGGCGAAAAAATCCATGACGCTCTGAGAAGCGACGTCCGGAGGCCTCGGAGCCTGGGGGTCATTTTTTCCCGGTGTTTTTATGCCTTTGTTGATGTTGTAATCGTCTTGCGCTTTACTTAACATGCTAAATATATCCACTGATCCGCCAGCAGCTGACTCTAATGTGTTTTGTTGATTTTTAGGCATCTTGTCGCGTACGCACGAACTATTGTTTGCTTTCGAGGAATCTCTCGCTAAGCTGTCTAATTTCGCAGAAACTCTCACGCACTCCTCTTTGTCGAAGAACCAAATTCCGTAAATCACACGTTTAGAATTGCGGTAGAGAAGGAAAGGTTCTTGCACCTGCAGTTCGAGTCCTTCGGTTACTGGTTCTATGAGGTTTCTTGTGTTTAATCTGTTCATAATAAGCATGCTATGGAATGGTTTACCGTTTCGGCTGTACACAAACAATGCACCTTCGATACTCGTCTTTTCCCACTCATTATCTTCGAACGTGTAAAGAGCTACATGAGTCGCACTATCTACGATATCTCGGGCATATGGATCGAATCTTTTCAACGCAGCCACATTCATACGCAACTCGACAACGTCGGCCATTTTTATTTTTAAAGTAGCCCACTGCCTTCTAGACTTTACTAAATTAATTATTTCGCTGAGACAAGTATTACCATACATTAAAATGGTTTACGACGTTGCAGAAAGTCCTTAGTATTGTAAATTTTATCCTCATTTAATTATTTATCAATAATTGACCACTTTGTGGGCTGATATATTGTTTTAAAATAAATATCATAGTAAATAGTGATAATTAAATATGATAGTTTAAAATAACATTAAATGTGTTGAAATTTTTCGCATTACCAAGTACTTACATAGAGCAGTGTCCGCCAAACTGTGTGCCGCAAGAAGTCTCAAGACTGTCAGAACTTCTGACTCAGAAGTATCAAAACTGTTAATTGCAAATAATGCTTATTCATTTATTTTTTCTTAAATTTTTAACAAATTCAACATTTACGTATTTAAATAAAAAATAATTGTTACGTTTGTACATGGTGGTTGATGTGACTCAGAGAAACAGCAACGATGGTATACACGCAGGTTAGTGAATGAGTTAGTGAGCGATCTTGTTTTAGTGTCATGATATCCGGACACTTGTGTATACCTACACGTTGTGCGTGAAATATTTTTTGTGAAATAAATTTGAATTCTTTTTAACACAAACTGCCAGTGTTTCATTGCTTAGTACGGTAATTTTTGCTAATACAAAAAATAATTATGGAAAAAAATATCACCTTCTCCATGAATAAAGTTAAACTAGATTTTCAATTAAAAAAAAAAACAATTTTAAACAAAAATAAAAATTTAATACCATCGTTGATATATTTAATTTTTCTTATTTTTGATATTTTTGATATTTTTTTCAAAAATAAATAGTTCGTTTTGGTTAAGATACATATTTTCAATGAAAAAAATAGGAGGTTCCTGCTTAAGCACGCCACTGGCTCCCCGTTTATTTTTTACAAACAAACTTCATCACAGTATGATAATAAGGAATGCTTATCCCCAGTGCAATGATTGGAAATTCCTATTAGCCTAGATTCTACCTATTAAATGATTTTTTGTAAATAAGCAATTTTTTTTTTCTTAGTTATAGGTGTCTCTGTAGACCGTGACTCGTATCCTTAAAGCAATTTTATTTGGTGTTTCACGGAACAAATCCCATTCACCAGTGTGTCGTGAAGTAAAAAAGCTTGGCAAACACTGACATATGGATACATGTATAGTGGATATAAAAATTATATATGTAAGTTAATATATATTAATATTTTTGTGGATGTCAGCTTTGCTAGTCAAGTCAGACATTTGATTTGCAACAAGAAGACTAGGTAGAATAAAATAATAAATCAACTGATTTGGAAAGATTTTTGTTAAATCTATGGTTTATAGTGTAGGTTGAACTCTGTGTTTATGTGATGTGATATTATTCATAGATAATATATATATTATTACCTATGGATATTGTGCATGAATTGTGTGCCAGGTCGCTACGTGTTTTTGTGATAGCATATCAGTGCAAATCGTAAACAAACTTTAAAAAACATCGAAGCCTTGTCACATCAATCGGGTAATTCAAAAAAATCCTACGCTACTTTCCCATATGTCATAGTGTGCAATAGCTTAATGTTATACAGAGTTACTAAAATCTACGCTACTTGTTTTTCATTAAAATTTCAAACAATAAATTTCAAAATTATTTAAAAAAATTAGGTCGCATATCTAGCAACATGCTGCCGCTTGCAGACAAGTCATATTATCTAAATATGCATGTGTTTATTGCGTTAAGAGCATGTTTTATTTCTCAACAACTTAATTTTCCTCCCGTCATGTAGGTACTTATTTCTAACCAATAACCTATGTAATACATATTATTACAATATTATAAAAATTGTGAGATTAAATCACAAAAAGACAGAAAAAATCGACATATTTTCGGCAGCCTACGTAATGTATAGATTTTATTGAAGAGTTTTATTTTCTTTTTCTCAAAAGTTTTACAGTTCAAATTGGCTAAGTATTTCAATACAATTTGATTTTAAGTTGTATCCAATGAAGTAGGATGCACATATGCTGATACAATACTCTTAATTAAAGACTATAAGCATATGCATGCAATAAGTCTAATTCAATCATAATTTAATGTTTCCATATGTTATGTTACCAACTAACCTTGTTGTTAACAAGCGAGTATTTCACAATTAATCAAAACAAAAACAAGTTTGCCATCACAGATAGAGACACATCTAATCACAAACGTCTCTAATTTAAATTAAAGAATATTTTTAATGGATTCTGTGGAAGCTTTTAATATAAAATATAATTTGATAACTTTATTATTCCACTTGTTGTGTTACAAAATGTGAAACTTGTTTCACTTCTTTGAGAACCATCATCGTTTTACAAATAATCTGATGATGTTTCTTTAATAAGTGATACATGTGTCAAATTTTGTAACACAAGTAGAATAACAAATTCAAATTTATATTGAACTGGCTCATGATGATAACTGTAGGTAATGATGCATAGCCAAACTGTTTCTATAAATACGTTCCATATGCACACAATTTTATCAAATACTTACAATGTGTTTGAAGTCAAAATTCATGATGGTGTTTTGTTTCTTTTAAGCCGTAAGGTTTTATGAGAAAAGTCAATGGTTAGATAACTCCTGGCAACTTAGCGTCATAATTTTATAGTGATATGTGCACTCTATTAACGTGCAGTCCTGACCCTACGTCTTTTGTCCCATCGCACGCGCAATTCAATACTATGACCCCACTGATTGCTACTTGTGATAATCGGTTGTTTTTTAGATTATAAATGTGTGCATATAGATATTTCATAGTACTGATGCAGTTCCGCAGTGCCTTTGGACTGGACAACACTGAAACATAGCAATAGTTCTTTGAGTTTAAAAACGTTTTCAATTTATCATATCAGTCAGTGTATAGCGAAAAGTGTAGAAAGTTTTTAATATTAAACATTGTCAAAAAAACTGTTATATTTTGTCCACTTCCTAACTAGATTTCACATGCAATACAATAAAATCTGAACATAAAATTTAATAAACGAAATTTCTTATCAAATATGAAAATTGCTAAAAATATTCAGCAAATTTTTTTTGTGTGTAAAAATTAATTCATTTATGTTTTTTCAAAATAGCAAAGTATTCAGTTTTACAAAAATTTTACCCTCTTAACTCTTTTACTGTATCAATTTGTTTTTTTCGTGATATTTTTTTTAAACGTCTTGAATTATTTTCAGTTTCTCAGTTAAAGTTGTAGTTTTCTTTATGGTGGGAATCTAAGTTATGAGTTAGGAAAAATCGCAAATCTAGATGCGAGGATCTTCATAATATATTTATGAGCGAAATGAGAAATATTCAACAAAAACGGTTAATCAAGATAATATTTTTGACGGGATCGTAATATTTAGACGATAGATCTAGGAAATCGGTGAATCGAGGAACAATTAATGCAGGACTATTTAACATTGGTCTTATGGGTGTTTGGCCGGGACTATGAAAAATAAACGATCCATCTGGGAAAACGAATAATGCGAGAATGGTAGACCGGGGTTCACTGCATAAGAAAATAATACATTAAAAGTTATTTAAGATTCCAATATTAAATTTTAACATATTTTTTTAAATATTAAAATATAGTTAATGCGGCCATATTCACGTGGTTTAACAATATTTACATCTGAAAATTCAATGGCGTTATTTGTATTTTTCATATTAGCTCTTATTAATCAAAAAGGACAAGAAAGGAGTTCACAACTTTTACCTGTTTCAAAAATTGTCGTTTTTTCAGGCTCTAATGAATGAGATAGTTAACACATTATTAGAAACTTCCAAGTATGAATCAAAACAATCAATAAATTAATTGACAGTTGTATTCATGCCATGTTCAACACTCAAAATGTGTAAAGGTAAATAATAGGTATGTATTTAGTTCCTCGAGAATTATGTAATATACTATCATCGGAGAACAGTTCTGGCAATGGCGCGATATTGAAATAGGTATCAACTATATTGCTTTCCTCGTCAAACTGAGAACATTTAAACATCAGTTATTTTAACCTCCCTCTAACATTTCTTTACTGTAGTCGAATGTTAAAGGGGTTGGACTTGGACCTAAACAATATCAGTAGTTTTACTGCTTGTATTTTCTGGAAAATACTTGTGTATACAATATTTGTAAAGTATTTTTTATTAATAGTGGGTGTCAAAAATTGAAACACGTCAAAACAATCTGACAATAAACTACTTTTATGAAGGCAATTACAGTGTAATTTTCAACTGATTGCGTTGGCAGTTTAGACTTTTAAGATGTCTTATGACAAAAATGTGTTGGTGATTGGTGGCGGGGGCCGTGAACACGCCCTGTGTTGGAAACTTTCTCATTCGAATCATGTTAATAACATTTATTGTGCCCCCGGAAGCTTCGGAATATCGCAGTGCTTAAAAGTGACGATCGTGAAGGACTTCAAAATTAATGACTTTCAGGTATAATTATATTTTAATTACTTACAATGTTTTTGAAACTGCTTCTTTTTTTTTACTGTATCAGTATATCCGCTCCCAATGTAATGCAATCCAACGGAACTAGTGAATCTTTCAACCTCTCTTCGGAATGGGTAAGGAAACAGGATCTACTTAGGAGAGTACTAGTAATTAACTAATTGTTCTCTCTATGACCGGACCAAGATCACACAGAGCGGGGGTTCACAAAGTTTGCTCCGCGGGCCGGTGCCCCCAGAGATTTCTGTTAAATCTAAATATTAATATTTTTTTGTGTCACATGAAATATTACTTATTACTTTTAAAATAAAATATCTTTTGCGAGAATGAATGGTCAGACATTTTGATATGTGTTAAATGTCCTATATTTCGATGTTTTACTGTCAGAAATCATTAAGTGATATGTCGGTCAAAACAGAATTAGATGTAACAATATACTTACTTTGTCATGCTTTACCTAGTAAATAAGTCACTATAGGAGTCATAATATAGTAATGGATAGTTTTTCAATGTATAGAAATTTTCTACCCAAGTCTTCAAATATTACTTTTATCGACACTTCAATCCTGTACGACATGGACATCACACCAAAAAAATATGCTGTTATAATGGTAAAAGCTCACGCATTTCATTCAAATAATTTGAAATAAAGACTAGATTGATGTTTTAGTTATAAATACATTTTATTGTATTTTTCTTAATCCAAAAAATTGTATTATTATAGTATCTAATTGGAAAGTTTCCCCATATAAAATTATGTTTATGAGGCTATATTGATTCTTAGTGCTGTTTAAAATATATGTATTCGATACTACGGTTGAAACTTTTTAGTGTTACCATAGAGCGCCGATAAAACAACAGTCTATGAGTAATTACTAAATAGAAATCTCTTGGCAAACCGGTGGTGTTAAAATTATTTGCCCAGAATGTCATCAGTTTTTCAAAATAAAAAATCAATTTATATATCTATTTCCTTGTTCATCTGAGGGCTCATTCTGCTATTCATTGGATATGAATCAGCCGCTATTCAAAATCTATTTCGGGTATATGTCCCTCAAGGGTTAAGTGAAAACAGCTATGATATGCTATTCTTAAATTTTTTAAATACGTATTATTTAAACCTGGGTTTCTCAACAGTGGGCCATGTGGCCACAGAGATTTATTTTTGTTTTGGGGAGTCACAACACAGTTCAGGAGGGCCACGAGTAATTTTGAACAAATTGAGGATTTCAAATTCCTCGGTGAGCTAAAAAAAAAAAGTCTTTCGGAGATATTCTGGGAAAAAGTATACCAAATCGGGGATATCAAATTCCTCAGTGAGCTAAAAAAGAAGGTATGGGGGCCACAGAAAAATAAAGACACTCAAAAGGGGCCGCGCTCCCAAAAAGGTTGAGAAACACTGATTTAAACTACTATGATTTATGATTGTATATTATACTGCTTATCGAATGTCAGACCATCAAAGCTAAATGCGCCCTGTCATATAACGTTAATGATAACTTTTCCATTAATTTGTGAATAAGGCTAAATCCATTACTTTGCGGCTTATTCTGCTATTCAACTATTCATTGTGAATTTTTGATATCTTGTCATGAAATGTTTCTATTTTTACGTAGAAAGATTAGTTACATTTTATAAAGCTAAGACATTTGCTCATTAGGCTGACAACTTACAAAGCTGAGTTCATTAAAAATTATAATATGTGTATAAGTTTTTTTTAGTTTCATAACATTTAATTTTATTTAAGTAAATAAAATATTCTAATGAATTAATATTTTTTATGTTTTAATAATCAAATCTAGAAGTAAGTAAGTATAGAATCTTTGACAGTTAATATTATTTAGTTGGATGGGTAGTATTTATCCCATTCACCTTATTAGCGCTCGGCCCATCAACTACTACCATCCCAAAACGTAACTAATTTGACAGGACACATGGTATGGAAAATATTTAAATTTTAAATAATGATTTGATAGATATTGTACTCTACAATTGAGACTATTATTTGCAAACCCGGCTCATACCAAAATTGGTGAAACGTGAACCATGAATGTAATTAATTTAGTAAATACAAATACATTTCAAAAGTATTTTTAGAAGTCAATCTTAAAACTGGCTTGATAATATACAGAATATCATTCCAGAGTAGTTTAAAACTAAAAATACTTTTAAAATGTATATTATTTTACAAAATGAAATTCAAGTTTTATTTTTCGACCATTTTGGAATGAGCCGGGATGGCAAGTAATAGCCTCATTTTATCTTTGGTATTATTTATTGGGCTGAGTTCATAAATTTATCTTATTTGATTACAGTAGTAATATTTTTCTTGAACCTATTATCAAATTTTGTGTTTAACCCTTCAGGTGGTTCATTCATATGCAATGATTAGCAGAATGAGCTGCAATTTGACAAATAAATAAAAAATGAATTTTTGTTATGAAAGACTTTTCTGTAAGGTTATTCTCATTTTTATTAGGTTCTAGAAACTAATTATGTAGGTCTCTATACTCTTTATTTGTATTTGGTTTTTGCTGTTGTAATTTAAATGTAATAATTGCGACTATGTTCATTGTTGTTATAGTCGATCTGTCATCCGCAAATGATTCAAAAAAAATTGTTTTATTATGGGCTATAAAAAATATGATAAAAAGTATCCACTATTAAAACATCAATGTGATCTTTATATGAACTGAAGTTATTTGAATTAAACTTGAACTTTTGTTATTATAAATAGAAGTCAAAACAGAGCATTATATTTGTGTACTGTTATCCAGGCTTGAACAGTTTATGTATGTGTATTAGCCAGGGCTGTGGAGTCATGAAGAAATAAAACGACTCCGACCTTAGCTTAAAACACGACTTTAATAATTTCTTTAGGCTTAGTAGCATGCAGTGTCGCCACTTTTGACCCTAGTAATTTGAATAAACATTTTTTTAAAAAGGACTCGAAGTTAGCGAAGGCAAAGACATGACTAGTCTTAATTGATCACTATCGTTACACCCTAGAATAGGATGAATGAGAGGGATTTATAAATCACAAATTGATACCTTCAAACACAAATCAATGAATTGATTTCCTGCCTTGTCTATCGATATTGGTAAATTTTCTGAAAAAATGAGATGCTAATGGATTAAAAACAAACTGCAGTAAATCTAATTCAATAATCCTAATGAAAATTGTACTTTTTATTATTACAGGCTATAGTAAAATGGTGTAAAGAAAAATTAGTGACATTGGTGGTGGTCGGTCCAGAAGATCCTCTGGCGAATGGCCTGGGAGATGTGCTCCGAGGTGAGGACATCCATTGCTTCGGCCCATCGAAAGATGGCGCCAGAATTGAAGCGGACAAAGACTGGTCGAAAGCTTTCATGGTGCGCCACAATATTCCAACAGCCCAGTACAAATCATTTACTGACAATAAAGCAGCTAAAGATTATATTCACAGGTTAGTATGTATCTGATGTAAAAATCAATTCGGCAATACTTGCCAATGCAGTTATAGTGTTTAACCCTCTACACTGAAATGCTCGGGTCGTATTTACAAGAGGGAACCCACAAACATGAGTTTGTTTAGTTAGTTTTTATGTAACTTATATATGGTACTTGTAAAATAATACATACACAACTAACACAAGTGGAACACAGTTCGTATCACTTAATATTTTCAATCACTGCGTTACATAAAGATTATATTTAATAAAATAAACTAAAAGCATGTTAAAACTATTTTTTTTCCTGAGAAATTCTATGGGTTTGCAGCATCTTTGTTATACTGTTTCGTATAAGATAACGAAAGGCCCAGTCAAAAGATATTTTCTTTCTAAAAGACAAATTGATTTTGTGTTGACTGAATTTTCACGTTAAACGAATTCCACGTTACATAATGCTGAGTGACTCTGGAGGTTCATCATTTATTGGTTAGAATGGGTAGTTTTTCGGTGTTTTGGTTTTCAAGTATAACTATTGTTTTTCCGTAATGACAGTGCACCTTTCCCCGCTTTGGTTGTGAAGGCTGCAGGTCTGGCTGCAGGAAAGGGGGTGGTTGTGGCCGAGAACAAGGCGGAGGCATGCCAGGCGGTCGACGAGATGCTCCTTGACAAGAAATTCGGCGACGCCAGCTCCACCATTGTCATCGAGGAACTGCTGGAAGGAGAGGAAGTGTCTGTAAGTAAATATTTTTCGTACAAATTCTATACTTTCATGCGTCATAGATAGCAGTTTGCTTCTTTGTTGACAGCGACGATTTGATACATGGTATTATAATAGTTTTGTTAGTAATTGAAAGTAATTATATTTGTTAACAGTTGTTCCACTGGTTGTGTAACAAATTTTGACACGTGTTTCGCCTATTTGAGAAGTAAGTATCTTCAGATGAACCATTGTAAAGTTATTTATTAATATGATGTAAAAATATATATATATTTTTTTTTGTTAATTTATAATTTTGTGTGCAGATGTAGGGTTCCCTTCAATAAAATTGCCTTTCTGCATAATATATTGTGTGCCGAGTATATTTTTTTGCCTACAGCTGTGCTATTCCTGCGTACATGACACTAATTTTGAACAGTCTGAAATACTCAATATAATCAGGTTTTGAGTTTACAGACCGTCCAATACAATCACGTGTTAACTATTTCAAAATGTCCAAAATAAGTGTATGCCCTTCGGAATTGCACCGCTGGCTTAAATATTCCGCCTTAATCACAGCGGTTTATTAGCCATATTAGCCAATGGTGTGCCTTGGCTTTTTTTGTAATATTTTGTACACCCATGTGAAGTCCATTCTGCCCTGCTAAGTAAAATCACAGTAATTACAAGATCAAGGGTTTGTCAGCATCAGAGATCATACTTTAATTTTCCTTTTAGTGTAGTAATATTAATATTTCAATATTTATTCCTTTGGGACATGATATAAAATATTTTTTTCGATTGACTGACTGACTGACTGGTGTCTTTCATCTTTTACAGAGAGAAGAACTCTTGCTCTATTTCTTTTTCTTCTCCTGTATTATGATAGTTTTTTTCTTCTTTCCCTTCTTCATTATATTGATGAAATCTATTTTGAATTTAATTTATGCTTACAACACACCCATCTAGAAAAATTAAATTCAGAGCCAGGGTCATGTGGAAGCCATTTTGAGTGGAGCCATAATGCAAATTTATTTTTCATTAGCCTTAGGAATATTTTTTATGATAGTGCAGTGTCTTGTAAGTTCAATATAACGATATAATTTATTATCAGTTGGAAGTCAATATAGAAAAAATAGGTCACATCTTTAATTATGTTACATTAATCTTTATATTCTCAAAATAGAGCCTGCAGTGCATTGCTTTATATCAGATGTTTGTTTACATTGATGCAGAGGATGGCAAAATTTGCTGTACCTGGCAATTTCTGTTCCTTTTCTTTTAATTTATATCAATAAGATATCGTATTTAAATTTGATTTGCATTTGATAGCAGTGGAATAAAAAAAATATTTTAAATTTTATATTAAAAATAATTTTCCAAAAAGTTACCGCTGGATCAATCGTCAATATATTAAAATCTAAAAATAATGACAAGTCAAATTTTATTGCAGCTCTAGAGGATAGTTTTTATTCAATTTGTCTTTATGATTTTGGTATGATCGTATTTCTATTATTATTATTGTGACGGTATATTTGCAAATCTTTTTTTCTGTCAGGTCTTGGCATTCACTGATGGCACCACTGTTAGGGTAATGTTACCAGCGCAAGACCACAAACGTATTGGAGAGGGCGACACGGGGCCTAACACAGGAGGAATGGGCGCCTACTGCCCTTGCCCGTTAATAAGCCCCGATGAAATGGAGTATGTCACCAAGAATGTACTTGAAAAGGCCGTTCATGGATTAAAAGCAGAAGGAATACATTATGTTGGTAAGGAATATCTATTTAACTGTGTCATTAAATAGTGCAGTGCTGTAAAATTGAAGGATTGTTTGAAAGTGCTTAACATCACTAAAATTGTGTATTACTTCAAAATGAAAAAACGGGATTTCTCATTGCATTTAAATAAATATACTTAGTACACGCTAAATTTATTCTCAACAAGTTTGTACCTATAATTGAAGATAATTTAATTTATAATTTTTATAACATATTAGGTTGATGTAAAAGTTTTTACATATTTTTGTTCTACCCTTAGAAGAGAGAATAGATCTATAACTGACCTTACTTTACTTTACTGGTTTTTTATAACATAACAATTGTGTGACTTTTTCCAATACATACATATAATATGTGATTCATACTTCAAGCATCTATATGCTCACAGGCAGACACTACTGTGTTAAGCTAAAAGTACGTCCATACTATTCTAAAGGTTAATAGCTGGGCGAAGCGAGAGCAATTAGTTAACCACCAGTCCTGTCCTAGTCTTATCCTTCTATCCCAATTACTCTTTTTGAAAAGGGATGTTGAGCGACTGAGTAAAAAAACACTTCTCATAGAAAAAAACTTGTGTTGAGAAACCTCCGTTAGAAGGCCATATGCTTTACATTAGGAACGGACATGGATAAAAATATATATATATACCGAAGAAGGTAACATTATTAAGGATTTAACGAACAATTCGTAATAGAAACGGGTCATTATCATTATAAAAAAATGTGAAATCTTTATTTTGATTGATATCTATACATCAAACTCTGGGGCTGGTGGAGCCGAGCTCCAATTTCCCTTTCATCTGGTGTATTTTGATGTTGATTTTCGCGCGTAGCGTCCTGGATTTACCTGGGCGTAGGCGGGTGCGTGGTCTTTGGTTTTTGTTTTGTTTTTGTGGTGGTATTTCTCATTTGTAGGCATTACAGGTGACACTGGTGGTTGATTCAGTAACCTCGAGCTGCAATTAATTGGGGTTATGCTTATCTGATCAGTTAATGTGTTTTATACTCATAAATGCCTTTCCATCAGAAATTGACAGTTAACACCTTCAAAAGTATAGATGTGCATATCCAACAATCCGCTTAGTTAAATCTATCTTGTCTTCCAAAGCAAAATGAGTAATATCAATACGTAGAAAACCATTGACTCTGAAAAACATGTGTAGAAGATAAGAGTATCTGCCCGGCAGCAGAGCAGCATGTATATTTTTATTTAAGATTTTTTATATGATAGTATTTACTATGAGATTATCTTCTACATGCGTCCATCCCACGTCTATCTAATTAACAACAAACGTCTCGTTTTTTTCTAAACATTCTTGCGTAATCATTTCTCAACCATTTCACACTGACTGGTAAAGATGACGTGTTACAATATTGAATTATGTAACAAGTGAATTATATTATCAATTTTTTTTTTTAATATATATATATATATATATGAATATTTTTACGAGTTTATTTCACTTTTTTTATATCCCAATATACCCACTGAACTATTTATCAAATTTTATATTTTGTCTGGAATATTCTTAGTGTATAATAATTTTCTTATCATTTATTGAAGCATTGGGTTTTGTCTTCAGATTTTGATTTCGATTTTTATATTTTCTTATCGTTTCTGTTTTTTATGGAATACAAAACTCAATCAACATAAAATATAAGTAATTTTTTTATAATTTTTTTTATTAACCGCCTGACCTGAGACATATGCAAAAAAAATCATCTTTTTTTACCACAATATACGCATCCCTGACTTTTGAAGCTTATGTATGAGAATTACGAAACGTCAAAGAACCGAAAGCAAACTTCACTTGCCCTTTAAGAACTACTTGTGTAGACTTGTAGGTAGTCGCATGTTTTTAGGACACGTGCGTATTCGTTACGGTTTGTAGTTTTGAGATATATTATTTTTTCTCAAACGCGTACGTGATACGGGATAGCGCAGAATGGAACAGTCAAAGTGTGCGTATCACGTATGTTCATATGCATAGGGCGGTTAATTGCTTGTGAGCTCTAACCACGACTTGCAAAAGATGTGTTAAGTGGATACTATGTACTCCATTATGATTGAAATGACTGACATGAATAAACAAAAATTACAATTGTGTATGTGAAGTATACTACATCTACAGTTGTCTTTATTAGTCTTATTATTTATTACCATGGCAGATCATCGTTAATTTTTTACAAACACATATCTCAATTTTTGTCAGTTTTTTGATGTAATGAATTTAGAATTTTAGTTAATACTTTTAATACTATTAAATCGTATCCCAAAATATATTTTATGTCATGATTTATTCAATCTAATATAAAACGTAAAACAGTTTGGCATGAAGGAGAGGGTGACACGTATGGAAACGTCTTTTCTTCGACGAGCTTCCTGCTTTATTAACTTCATTCATTTTAGTCGAACATTTGTTTTCTTGCTCAGTAATACGTACAAATTCATTAATTATTTATGGCGTACATTTGTTTCCATCCTTCTCAGAAGTATGCACGATTCCATTCAGCTACTATCCCCATCTCACCACAAAGTTTTATTCTGATCTATTGTTTTTGCCGAACATTTTTCATATCGCTCATAAGCATGCTTGACCCCTCTTAACTATTGTTGTAAAAAGACTGAGACTGCAAGTACGCAAGTGTCGTATTGTTGTTATAACGCCAGCTCATAATGTTTCTTCTAACGACTCACCTTCTAAACACCCGTGTACAGATAGGTCAGACATTTTTGCCTTACTTTTCGCATCGTGAATTATACATGCAAGTTTCCCTGCATTTTTCATTTTCCCGCGCTTATTGTTTTTTTTTGCTGCGTTCCTTTGAAAAATGTAGAATCAGAGTTCTACTGTACTAAAAATGGCTTCTATAGAACAGCTGCTAATATAGACGTGACTTCTGTAAATTCAAGAGAAAGCGTACATTTATAATCATGACTTATTTCATTATAAGTCATTTATAGATATAATATACTGATATATTTTAATGTGAGGGCAGAAAAAGTTCTAAATATTAACCTCAATAAATATCAGAAGAATCATCTGTTATTATATTGTAGATATTTGTTGTATGTTAATTTAATGTGCATGAATGAATTTAATTTTGTAAATAACTTCAAAACGAGAAACATATGTACGCATCGATTTGAATTCAAAACATTGATATGGAAGAGGTCATCGTGATGTTATTTGCTTCTATGCTAATAGATAAAACTATTTTGTTTTGAATAGTGTCGTGTACTTTTATTGGATATAGATAATGCTATACAGGCATAATTTTATCATTATTTTGCCATTATTAATGTTTAATGAGGTGATTTAATTGAAAATAATACATCAAAAATAACAATTGCATTTAACACTTTTAGGGTGTTCACTGTCAATAATTGGTGGAAACGTATTAAGTTAAAGCAGAAAAATTAAATAAATTGTTCTTTAATGAGCTTGAAATTATTTTTATGAGGTAATACATCACGTAATTGTAGACCAAGGCCTTAAAATGATTTACTTTAGCAGAAATTGCAATAATTAGTGTAGTAAAGATATCAAATATTAGTGTGTAACACTAATATTTGATATCTCCAATAATCATAAAATCGCATCTGATAATGATACAAATATGAAATGTTTTTCAATTTTCTTTATATGAATGTTTTGTTTGTTCATTGGTTAACGATATTATTATGTTTTCTTACAGCGTTGTAAACGTCATTGATGATATTTTTCCCAATATATATCTTTGCCATAACAACAAAACATATGACCGTGTTAAAAATGGCATCGACATTGATCCATATAATTTAACACATTAACTACTATCAATATTTTTGATTTCAAGTAAAAATCCTACCGTTTCATAATTTGCTATAATTTCAAAAGATATTTTCACACTTCTTTAACCATGTTTACAGTGTAAATCATCAACAATATACATCTTAAAATATATTTCTATTTCACAATATTCATAAAATATATATTTTTTTAACACATTGATAACCAAACAAGCTTAAATTAAAATGATTCTTTGTTTGCAAGTATCAATTATTTGATGAAAATATATGAATAATTTTTATCTTGATGCATTTTAACAAATTTTTATTAATAATTTTTCCAGTCACCTCATAAAAAATTCACATTTATTCCAAGCTAGGTGTTCTTTGCCGGTAACTGGTGACTCCCATGGCGATCAAAATGCTAACCATTTATTATCCCAATGGACTCCTCGTGGAGTTTATCCAACAGAAGAGTTTCTACGAGAGCTGCTTGTTACTCAGTTGCTGAACTTCTTTTTTTTCAAAAACATTAGGGATAGAAGGATAAAGCTAAAGTAGGACTAATGGTTTGCTAATCACTCTCGCAATGCCATGTTTTTTAGGATACAGGTGTTACAGGATTTTAGGATTAGGTGGTTACAGTTCAATCTGTGAATATTTTTTTTGAATTTTCTACAAGCTTTTACTTCCAATTCAGACCTAGATATTTTTTGCTTTTATGTGGGCATGTGGCGCTCTACTGATGTCGATTCCAGGAAGGGAATCAATATGGCTACCGATTTGTTTACAAAATTTGACTTTTTAAAAAAATCTTTTGTTCGTTTGCAACAAACAATAAAAATAATGTGTGTGAAGATGTGTGTAGTATCCATATCTGAAGAAATAAAAATAATTCAATAAAAAATATGTGAAATAGATAATATATCATATCACCCAATATTCTGATTCAATACAATTAAATTATTGACACTTCATGGGTGAAAGGATAAATCTCATTTAGCAGCTGGTCAGAAAAAGATTCAATAATGTAATCTTTGTTTGCAGGTGTCCTCTACGCTGGCATGATGTTGACACCTGACGGTCCCAAAACCTTGGAGTTCAACTGCCGATTTGGAGATCCCGAAACCCAAGTTATATTACCACTTCTAGAGTCAGATATCTATCTTATTATGGAGGTATACAAATTTCACAGTTTTCTTTCCATTTAACTAAACTAACCAAACTCAAATAATTATTCACAACAGTTATATGTGAAGAGGTTATTTCCTTAATTGAGCTTATTTCACTACTTGAAAAAAATGAGTTATGAATGTTATTTTGTATACAAGAACATCAAAGCATGCAATCTAGTAGAAAAATCTACTTCAAAATCTGTGTTAGTAACAAAAAAAAGTCATTCCAAATCGACCAATGGGAAATGTGTATTACAATGGCGTCCTGTCATTTAAACAGTCATTTCAGTTCAAAATAGCTAATTGTGCTTATAAGTATAATTTGCAACAAAAATATATTATTATAAAAAAAACTTATATTTAATTTTAAAAACTCTAAATGCTTGGTTGTCTATTACCAATTATGAAACCTTTTCCCACGTTAAAAAATATACAGAAAAACGCCGAATTTTTTATGTGTTACTATTTTATGTAAAGATTGGAATATATTTTCAAAAAACTATTGATATCTGTTGGCAACATTAACTTATTTTTAATTATAACTACTGCTATAACTCTAGCTGTTTTTTTAACGTAATTTTAAGTATTCTTTTAACACCTGCAATAGGACGCTCGTATCTCCATGACTGGTCGTATAACTGTCATCCGGCGGGAAAGAGCTTATAATGTTTATCATCGGAGATCTCCAAATCTACACGTTTTAGTCCCTCACATCGATTCAAATATTGCTTTCAGGCATGCTGCTTAGGTACCCTATCATCTCTAAAAATGGAATGGAATTTAGGCATCAGTAATGTTGGAGTTGTGATGGCGTCAAAGGGTTATCCAGAGACTTCCACCAAAGGATGTGTAATCAGTGGTAATTTTTTACCTGTTCGTTATTCCAACCAATAACTTTTATCACCTTTGATAATTATTAACTAATTACTATGTTTATAAATCAATTGCCAACCAGTAAAAGCATTTTGATGCGTTTTAATCTTTAAGTACTAAATATTAACACATTGTATTGGGAAAAGTAAAAGTACGTTTTTCGCGTATTGCTGGTAGAAAGCAGGACACGTCAAGTAGGTGTAATGTTTATTTTGTAAGACGGATTGCTGCTGGGAAAGGGTTAACCATTAAAATACACGAGTAACATTTAGCTAAACCGCATTTAAACGGCAGCATTCTGCAGCCGACCCAACATGTGCAGTCCACTTAGTGGGCTGCATGTTTGTTGCCGACAATGGTAATAAAATGCTGCCTGTAAGATATCAGGTTGACAAAAAGATTCTCTCATATTTCTTTTTGGTTTCATAATGTCATTTCTCTTTGATATTAGACATGAAAATTCATCAAGACAAATCAGCTCTGTTGCACTTTGAACACACATTAGTTAAGTACGTATATTGAATGAATACTGACCATAGGCTATAGTACCTAGTAATTAACTATATTTCAGGATTGAATCTCATATGTGGACTATCGGACCATGTGGTGTTCCATAGCGGAACAGCCCGGTCATCGAATGGCGCCTTGGTGACTGACGGGGGACGAGTTCTGATTGTATGCGCGTGGGCTCCCGTTTTGAGGACAGCGGCGTCGCTGGCCACCTCCACCTGTCGCCAGATCACCTTTCCTGGAGCACAGTACCGCAGGGATATAGGCCACAAAGCCTTTCTAAAGTAAATAATGCTCGTTAGTGCACAATAATAAGTAAATCATCCAAAAAAAAATCATTTACTCACAAGATGCATGCATTTTTGTAATACAGTGGAACCCCTAATTACACTACCCCGAATTACTCGCTGGCTTGAAATATTCGCCGCAAATCCCCCAATTGCACTGTCGCATTCCATTTTCGTTGCTACAAGACGGTCATCTGTGCGGTGCATACAGTCAAATGTTGGCTAGCGTCTGTGTATTCAACATGTGCCAGGCTATACACGTATAGCTGGGCGACTGTCTATGTATTGGATTTTGGCGCGCTTTGCATTTTATCACTTAGTAACAAAATATTTCCATATATTTTTTTTTGAAAAACTAAGGGAAATCTTAGTTTTGCATTTGTTGCGTATTTTATTGATTGTTTATTTATATTAATATGAAAATTCCAACAAAAAATAAATATTTAGAATTTTGAAATAAATTTTTTAATTGATATTTATAATCTTTGTTATGTTGTCGGGTGGGACTGGAATGGTTCGGCGATTTGGCGATGAAAAAAAACATAATAGCTGTCATTTTATATTGGATACGATTGCATTTTCTTGTCAAAATTGCAATTTATGTAAAAAACATATTTTATCTTTATATTTTTTTTCTTCGATTCCTTTAACTATATACTAATTTTTATGTATTGTATTTTATTTCATTGACTTATTTTAAAAAATGTAGAAAATATATTTTTTTTTTCGAAACCCCTAAAATTTTCAAAAATTATACCCGTCTTTTTCGAAAATATATATAAAATTCGGTCCGTAACCAAAGGGTTAACATATTTTCAGGAATCAATCCAGTCTACATATATAAGAAAACCCAAGTCCATGTATCTTGTCATTTATTATCAATTACCATGTTCATATTTTTTTTGAATAATTACTCTATCAGTGATTTTTAACATTCACATAACATTATTTATTGCAAATGTAATTTTAAAAAATTGTAAAAAGCTTAATTTTTTTGTAAACAAATAGGTAGCCATAAAATATTGAGCGTAATAATTCCTTTCAGCTAGATTCCCTTCCTGGAATTAATGTCAGTAAAGACAGCCGCATCTCCTCTTCTGGTCATCGTTCATCTATTGGCATTGTTTATCTAATTGTTTTTGTCATGACCGTCGTCAACCAGAACAATAGCAGTTCGAGTGATTCCTTTAAGAAGTTCCGGTGAGCGAAAACACAAAATAACTACATTTTTTGTCCGATTATGGTGTCTCTATGACCATTTTTACATTTTATAGATTTTTTAGAAAACATGAAAAAAATTTCAAAAAATCCTAGACACATTACCCAAAGTAAATACTAGTAGCTTTTGAATCCAATAGTTGTCCAATATTCATTGTTAATTTAGTAATTTATTTTTCAATGATAAACTTATATAATATATTCCAATCCGAGATAGTGAATCAACTTGTAGCCGAAGAATAAACAATAAAGGAATCACTCGAACACATATACAAATAACTCATAAACAATTAAATCATGCCAGGCGCTCTTCAGCACTTAACGTGTTAATAGAGATACACTATCGCATTACACTTAAAAAAAACAATCCTCAACCATTAGTTTAAAAATTAAAAAGTATTATATGTCTAATGTGTCAACTGTTGGTTTTTGTAAATGTAGGTTGGGCAATCTTTCATATCTGGACAGCGGTGTGGACATAGAAAGCGGTGCCGCCCTTGTCAAAGCTATAGAGCCGGCAGCCCGTTCGTCGCATCGCTCAGGAGTTTTAGGTAGACTCGGTTGCTTCGGAGGCCTTTTTCGACTAGCCAAGGAAACCTACATAAACGCTGACGGAAAGAAGGTTCATTTCAAAGATCCTGTACTCGTCGAGGGAACTGATGGAGTCGGAACTAAGCTCAAGGTGAACAAATGGTTTCCAATTGAAGAAAATTGGCAAATAAGAACAATGTAATCCAAAATTCATCATTTATTGTGAGGCACTTAAAAATGATAAATTGGAGGTTCCACTTTACAATAATAGATTCCTATTTTACTCATTGATGTGTAAAAGATTTTGGTATAAAAAAATACTATACTTCTTTTGATTGATAAACAATAAACCAAATGAAAATATTGACATGAGTCATACCCTTTATTAGCCTAAAATATATTGACACTAATTATAAAATATTACTCATGAACTCGTTTCGTTACTTTCAAAAGCTTTTAATCTTGTGTCTTTTCTTTAAACATTCAATTTTTAATTCCTCCAAGCTATCTTTCAACTTTAAAACTTTAAAAATATTTGACGCATTGGCGTAAGCTGTAATGTCGAATATTTTTTTTTTTCTAATTTAAAAAAAAAAAAATATCTCTGTTCCATTTTGTAATATGTAAGGTAAATATGATTCCAGATTGCTAAGGAGTTAAACAAATATGACACAGTCGGCATAGACCTGGTGGCCATGTGTGCTAATGACATTTTGTGTGCGGGCGCAGAACCGTTTGCCTTTTTGGATTACATTGCTTGCGGAAAGTTGGACTGCGACGTGGCCACCATCATCGTTGAAGGCATCGCTTTCGCTTGCAAAGAAACAGGATGTTCACTCCTCGGTAAACAATTATGTACTATTTCATTTTAGCAACAACGTTCACTCTGTGATAAAATGTGTTTGTATCCTTTCCAAAGACACGATAGTGATAGACATACATATCGAATTCCTAGATGGGGTTGCGTGCTCGAAAACCACTGAAAGGTGCTTAGCAATAGTTGGAAGCCTGACGAAACCATTGTGATAGCAGAGATCTATTTTTTTCAAACATCAGTTGGTAAATGAAAACCAAAAGAGTTCTTATTCCTTATTCACGGTTTGCCAATTTATTATATTCCGGTTGATAGATAGACCCTCATGAAAATGTTATGCTATTTCATTAAACATCTTTTAGATGGGAACAACAGTTTGAGTAGGTCTTGAACAGTGTGCAGTATAATACACAGAGCATGTAGACCTCGAGTCTAAGAAGTTCTACCATCACACCGTGATTAATTCGGCACTCCCAATCACAATAAAACTGTACATCAAATTTTCATAACATTTCTCATTATGTCCATCATGTCTGTGTGAAAGAAGGCAAAGTGTCGACTTTATACTATATTTTTTCAACAGTCAATATATCTTTTACTACAATACTTCAGGTGGCGAGACTGCAGAAATGCCAGCAATGTATGAAATAGGTGAATACGACCTGGCAGGATTTTCAGTAGGCATAGTCGAAAACGATCTCCAGCTGCCCAGGATCAGCGAGATTGCTCCCGGCGATGTGATCCTCGGTTTGCCGTCCACCGGAATTCACAGTAACGGATACAGCCTCGTCCAAAAAATATTCCGAAAGTCTGGACAAAAATACGATGACCTCGCTCCGTTCAGTATCACCGGTAAGACGTTTGGCGAAGAATTGCTTACCCCGACTGGGCTATACGTCAAGCCGCTGCTCAGAGCTGTCAGAAGCGGACACATTAAAGCGTTGGCTCACATCACGGGCGGAGGCCTCTTGGAAAATATTCCACGAGTTTTACCTGGAAATGTATGTGCACACTTAGACGCTACGAAGTTTTCAATTAAGCCTGTGTTTGGGTGGCTAGCTGCAACAGGTGAGTTTCCATATTTTAGCAATGCATCTTAAATTACATTATTGCAAAATAAAATTCTGTGATGATTATTATGGTTATTTTTTTGACAGGCGGTGTATCAGAAGTGGAAATGTTGAGAACATTTAATTGCGGAGTCGGCATGGTGGCCATTGTGGATGCTTCTCAAGTCGACAAAGTATTGCAACTCGTTGACAATCATCCTGTCAATGTTATTGGGCAAATAGAAACTCTTGTAAATGGTAAATATCTTTTTGTTATAATATTGTACGCCTAGTGGCAGTGTCACACACACACACACCTCTTTGTATAGTAATATCTAGAAAACACAGAATTATTTTTAACTGCACAATGAAAATCAGTTAAAGCAATCTCGATTCCTTGTAGCCTAAGACGACATAGGGATCACCATGCTGGTATTCAAGATGTCTCAATACCGAAATACCAGTTTTGAAAATGAAAAAATACCGGTAGTTTGGTATTGAAAATTAACCAAAACCGAATTTTGAATTTATAGAAATCATCACATATTTTAATAACAGTGTTCGCGACTTATTGAAATATTTTAAATCTGCCACGTATTGTATTAATATTGATGGGTTCCAGAATTGATGATCGTTTTTAATGGTGTATTATTATTTTAAGAAAATCACCTGTTTATGATAATGACGGTATTTTACATGAAATATTGAAATACTTCTGTATTGGAATTTCTAGGTGATGTGTATGAGAAGAACGGGGCAGAGGTATCTCTTTCGTGCTTATACAAATAATGCAGAAGACTAAATCTTTTCAGAAAGAAATAATTAATCATGCTGCTGTATGTCATTATTACCATTACCTTCACTATCCAACATAAACACTCTCACTCGTATTTGTAGGTGGGCATCAAGTAGTTGTAGACAACTTCAAATCAGCCATGGATCCTCTGATGGCGCCTTACAGAAACAGTGTCGGAGGCGGACCAAAAGGATTAATGCCCCAAAGGGGCCTTTCTTACAAGGACAGCGGAGTCGATATCGAAGCTGGAGACTCACTGGTCAGCCTCATCAAACCGCTTGCTAAGTGAGTGACTCAGATTGCAATATAGCCTGATCATTTCGACGAGTAACAACTCAAAAAGCATAATTTTGAGATAATTAGGAAATGAGATTAATCTTCTAATATGCATGTATTTGTCGATTTTTATGAAATTATGATTACGTAATAAAATATTTTTCTAATATTAATTATATTATTATTGTCGAGACCGTAGTGCAGTGTACAATGTTCTTGACAGATCTTAACCCTTTTTAGACGACATAACTTTCAATACCTGCGGACGGGCAGATTTTTCGCGATTTATAAATCTCATTTTAATTGGATATAGTATCACTTTAAAAATATTCAATGCTGTAGCTGTAACCTAAACTGTTCAAAGATAACAAATCAATCCGACAATCAAGTATTTCTTTATCTAAACAATAATAATGACGAATATAATGCCTCCATACAAGAAACAAAGAACCAAAACAACTGCAGCCATACCTCACTCGATGCTTACGTCATCTCAACCGACAAGGAGTGTGCGCCGACAACTGATCCTATGAGTTTTTACACACTACAATGAGCACTTAAGATTATATTACACAAATATACGATTAAGATTTACGGTTTTCATAACTGGGTTTGTCACTAGAGTTCTTTAAACACAACATACTACATATTGTTAACAGGGTTTCTTATGGTAATTATAAAAACATTCCAAGGCACACAAAGGAACGTCACATTCGTAACACATAGCATTAGTCATTTTTCGAATATTATTTTTGGAGCAAAATCTACACCTGCGGTACGGCTTTTTATTATTTTCTGTTGGTGGTATGACTCGCGGCATATGTTTTATTTCCATCTTAAGATGTCTATGAAGATTATCCTCAGCATGATGGTATGCAGAACTGGGCGATTCATAATTACCATATTTTTCGATGAGTTGACGAATAACATGTAATTGGAATATTTATTGGAATAATCGTCAATCAGATCGCGAATATTTACAACCTCTGTAGGTTCTTCGTCATTATCACTATCCATCTCATAATCGGAATCTAGAATAATCTCCATTTCATCATCTGTCCTCTTTGCCATTTTAATTGATGGATGGAAAAATATTTATACGAACTGTACACAAATTGCTTGCACGTTAAGATAGTCTTTATATCAACTAAATTCACAATTTGTATGCATTTATTTTCGTTGACAACAATGAAACAATGCACTAAACATACAAAAACACAAAAAAAATACACCGCGATTACTAATTTTATGTATCAGAGATAAAATGTATATATGTTTCGATTCAAAATTAAATCGCAGCCAATATTGACGATTGAAACGAAAACACTGATTTAAAACAATAGGAATCGGCGCAGTTGTCTTCCAGCACGTAATATGAATAAGCTTACTATGCACATGCGCTCTAGGTTCTCATAATGCGCGGGAGAATTTAAATCAGTTGCGTGATTTTCGGAATATTGACATGGTTCGCTTCTTTGATTATTTAAAGGGATTTAAAATGTGGTGGGCTGGCAAATAGATAGATGTCGTGAAGAAAAATGTATGGGCATATTATTCATACGATTTTCGTCTCAATCGAGTATGAATTAACTGAGATATTAAGGTTCAAAATTCGGTGTAACGCTGTGGCATGTACACATGACGCTCGTCTTTTTGGCACGTCATAAGTTGGCATGTCTAGATGACGGTCGTCTGGATTAGGTTAAGGGTTCGAGTCGCAGTACAAACAGTATTTTTTCAACCGATTTATTGATTTCTGTTTGAAGGCATAGATGTTTGTGATGTCAAAAAGTTCCCTTCCACCCTTCCAATCCTAAAATGAAGGGACGTAGTGAGAACTATTAGCTAACCACTAGTCCTGTCCTAGCGCTATCCTGTTTATCCCTACTTTAAAAAAAAGAGTCATTAGGAGACCATATGCTCCACATAAAAAAATGATTATAGAGGTTTTCACAGGGTTTTTGTAGTTGTTACTGTTTGGATCTAATGAATAGTAACTACCCTCATTTTAAAATAACCACAGATTACCACACAAATTACATTTTGGAATTAGTAGATATCTAAGCATTTCCTCATACTTAACTCTTTTTCGGCCAATTTTTGACATGTTACACTTTGTTTACACTAAAGTATCAATTTATCAAATTTTGTTGTATATATTTCATAGCAATGTTCAAAATAAATCAAGTTTATAAAAAAAAAAAGTCAAATAAATATTTCAATTTAGCCTTATATATTTTTAAAAAGAAAAACCACTCGGGACGGAGTGCTAGGCGGCCTGGGAGGCTTCGGTGGACTGTTCCGTATGAAAGCTGTCGAAGAAATGTACAAGGATCCAGTCTTGGTGATGGCTACTGATGGAGTCGGAACTAAACTTAAGATAGCACAAGACACCAATCTTCACGGCAGTATCGGAATGGATTTAGTGGCCATGTGCGTCAATGACATCCTCTGCAACGGGGCTGAACCTCTGACGTTCTTGGATTACTTTGCTTGCGGATCTCTGGATGTCGGTGTTGCCAGAGATGTAGTCGCGGGAATTGCTGACGGCTGCATGCAAGCTAACTGTGCTCTTTTAGGTAATTAGTATGAATACTTTTTACTCTTCAAGCTTAGATGAACTTGGATCGCACTTCAGCTTACGCTCAACATCAAAGTTGAAGAAGGGATTATGCCGCTAAGGAATAAGAGGAATGTAAAACCCAACGGTTAACTTTACATAAATCAACCTCCAGTCACTGGGCAGTTATTCCTCAGTTCCCAGTTTGACTGTGATTAGCAATTATACAGCAGTAAGCAAGATCTGACTATTCAGAATTGTAATATAATAGTGATCATTAATATGTTTATAGGAGGGGAAACAGCAGAGATGCCCGGCATGTACAAACCCGGAGTCTATGACATTGCAGGGTTTGCTTTGGGTGTTGTAGAGAAATCACAAATATTACCTAGACTTAAAGACATAAATGTAAGTTAATTATATAATATATCATATCAAATAATCTGACAACATTGGAAATGCCTTAAATCTGTTGAAATCATATTTCCAGATGTCAAAAGTTTGTGTGTTATTTATGAATTTTTCAGGTAGGAGATATAATAATTGGACTTCCGTCTTCTGGACTTCACAGCAATGGATTTAGCCTTATTCACAAATTAATGGAAAAGTTATCATTAACCTTAGATGACAGGGCGCCTTTCAGCTTTGATGGTCTGACATTCGGTAAGCAGTATAATAAATAATCATAAATCTAATTCATAGTAGTTTAAATAGTAGTTCAGTGAACATTTGCTATTATAAATGGACATCAAAACAGCTTTTTTTTGTCACACAATAATACACAAGGGTTTATATTTTTGTGGTGTCAGCTGTGAAATGATATTATGTTTATAAAAATAATTTTTTCTCCTATTTCTACAAATGATCTGTACGGTTAAAATTATTCAAAATGCTCGTGACTAGACCTGACCAATTATAAAATTGTGTATTTAGGAAAACGTTATAATTTTTGTAAATGGGAAAATCAGTGGACTGTTTAAATAAACTTGTGTTCGTTAATCGATATTATTATTTTCTGCACCATAAATAAATATCATTTTATATTATATGTGTAGTCATAATGGGAATATTATAAAACAAGATTAATTTTTGAGAATAATGGCAATATAGGATATTACAAAATGTATCAAACCGACAAATCTTTAACATTTTAGGCGAAGAGCTACTACGCCCTGCTAAGATATATGTAAACTGCGTACTGCCTGCAATACGTAAGAACAAAATCAAAGCAATAGCTCATATCACCGGTGGAGGCTTAGTTGATAATATTCCAAGAATTATTCCACAGAACATGAGGGCCAGGCTCAACGCAGACTATTGGCAGGTTCAGCCGGTTAGTAACTTCTATTAGTTTCATTATTATTAAAGAATACATCCCGAAGTACGAAGAAGAAACTCACTGTTCACTTAGGAAAAGTTTAAACTACATTTAATTCAATGCGGACCATCTGAAACCTAAGCAACTGTACTCGGTTGAAACCAAATGCTATTTGTTCAATACTTGCATCGCAATGATTCACTACCGTAAAGCAGTACTGGTAGTGCTGCTTTAGTGTAGCGAATTGTGGCACCTAACAGAGTTACATGATACCATCAATAAATGGATATATTCACTTCACACACTATGCATGGAGAAGGAATTGTAAACCAATCCCAATTCGCCAAATATTTTAAAGTTAAAAGATCATATAATAAAAACTCGAGAATTTTATTGTAAGTCACTCGAGATAAATTCAATGTAAATACACAAACACCCACGTCTTAGGTCTCAAATTTAAATTGAAAAATCTAAATTTGACATTGACTTTACCGGGAATCGAAGCCAGACCTACCTAGTCGGCAGAGTAAACTATTACTTTCGATTCGGTCTGAGATCTTTTTTGCTTTCATCCGTGGGTATGTGGTACTGATTTTGATACTATGAAGTGAATAGAATCTAAATCAAATTTTACGCTCAATATTATATGGCTACCGATTTGTATACAAAAACCAACCTTTTTACATGATTCTTTTGTTTATTTGCAACAAATAATAAAAATAATGTGACTTTTCCGAAGAAATAGTGAATGGCAATAGATTATTTTGACTTTGTAGGTTTTCGTCTGGATAGCTGATACAGGAAATGTAAAAGACTCTGAAATGCTGCGAACTTTCAATTGCGGCCTCGGAATGATCCTGATTGTGGCCCACGAAGATCAGGCAGATGTTATGAACATAACTCGCAGCTCAGGCGCTATGGTTGTCGGAAGTATTCAAGCGAAGCCTCCGAATACACCGTCTATCATTGTCGATAATTTTTCTTCCGCCTTGGAGGATGTGAGATGGCTGACGATATTGCCAAGCAAAAGGGTAAATCAGATTTACAATAATTTGTATTTTATTGAGATAAATATATATTTTTTTTAATCAACAAAATCGCATGGGTTTATATTTCTATTGAATGCTCTTGAAATCAAGGACAAAAAAAAAACCGAGCGACGACAGAGAGTGATAAGTGAATGGACAAATGGGTGGGTGATATGGGAATATAAAGCAATATGAGCATTATTTAACTTACATGTGAAGTTGTTTCAATCAGCAACAAAGTATTTAATGATTTTTTGAAATTCCGATTTCTTCAGGTGGCAGTTTTGATCTCAGGAAATGGAAGTAACCTGCAGGCTTTGATAGATGCCACGCGTGATTCTAGTCAAGCGATCAGCGCCGACATACTTCTAGTGATCAGTAACAAAGCTGACGCATACGGACTAGAACGAGCGAAAGCTGCCAGAATTCAAACAATGGTACATTTTTCATCTGATAGAATTGTTTGCATAGTTTTATTGAGTGTTATTCTGTTTATAAAACTGCAGGTGTCAATTTAACATTTTGAAAATATACAAGGCACTTAACCCTTTGATGAGTATCGCCGTACCTGTACGTTTAAGTATCTATCGCTATTCTCATATTTTTTATTGAAATTTTGTTATTTCTTCAGATATATACTAGATACATCCATCGGTGATTTTTGGCAGCCACATTGTTTTTATTATGTGTTGCAAAAGAATAAAAGATTTTTTAAATAAGGTTAACATTCGTAAACAAATTGGTTGTCATATAATATTGAGCGTAAAATACCATTTGGGATCGATTCCCTTCCTGTTTATGTATTCCTGTTCCAAATTATGTAGTCGTGTTTTATGACATTGGTGTCTTCCTTTCCTTTTTATTTTGAAGGATACCTTGGTGAATACTTTTGTGAATGCATTTAAAAATGCTTTCATAAATATTTGTCAAGGTAATTAATCAATTCCAAATTTTTGCATTATATTTATCTTCAATACTATAATATTATGTATTTGAAACATACACAGGCTTAATAATATAAAAAAATTGCACAGCGAACACGAGTATTAATTGTGATAATCTGATTCTGTTCCAGGTAATCCCCCATGTCAAAAAAACTCGAGAAGAATTTGACGCACAGGTGTCGGAAGTTCTAGAAAAAAACTTTATAGATCTCGTGTGTCTGGCGGGTTTCATGAGAGTCCTATCAACTGAGTTTGTGAAAAAGTGGCACGGCCGTCTGATCAACATTCATCCTTCATTACTGCCGAAGCACAAAGGAATGCATGCACAACAGCAGGCCCTCGATTCTGGAGATCAAGAAAGTGGATGCTCGGTGCACTTCGTCGATGTAAGTTTGGAATAAATCTTCAGTGACAGTGTGATCCTGATATTTGTTTTTCTCCAATATTGTCACATCGATGAATGTTTTAAATTCACTTGATTAATTGTAATTAACTCTTTATCTTCTATTTTATTTAAATATATTGTCATATTTGCTGAATTGGAATGTTTTTTGTCTCCCATGTTAAGTAGTGTTTCATAGAGGTTAACGCTAAGCGTATGTGAGATGCAGGTGACACAGCACAGAATTGGCAGGCTAAGCGGAAACGTGTGAAGAGCGTATGCTGTGACAGCTGCGTCACGCGAGTGTCATATATGAATGACACATAAAGGCTTTGAAAATGTTTATTTCCTTACAAAATAACGGTTAATTTTTTAACGCGTAATTCATATACAACTCAAAGTTCTTAGAAAATTTAAATAAAACTTCTACAATAGAAAACCTATCACTGCACAAAAAAAAACACTTCTCGATCATGTCAGAGCACGTCTAAACCTGCATGTGTCAAGCAAGAATCTGTGCTGGCTCCACAACAGAGTGCATTGCAGGGCAGACGCACGTATGCATCGCACGTGCCTGCTCGGCAGCGTATACAAATCTGTGCTTCTGCATGTAATACAAAATCTGTGCTGTCCTGTGCTGTGTCGACTGCATCTCAGCAATTTGTTTAGCCTAACAATTTTCTATTTTCAACTATGTTATTGTGTTGTGCAACATGTATTTCACCGAAATAAAAAGCTTCTATATTTTCTTTTCAGAGTGGTGTAGACACAGGCCCTGTCCTCGTTCAGGAGCGTGTAACAATATTCAAAGACGACACAGTGGAAACTTTGACGGAGCGGATTCATCATGCGGAACATCGCGCTTACCCCCGTGCCCTGCGACTGCTCACCAGCGGTCGCATCCGACTCGGACCTGACAACAGACTCATTTCCCAACTCTAATTTTAACTTTAGACTTCAACTCCAGGACTGGTGATTCTATACAATCACAGATTTAATCTTTTTTCTTACGACGGGCAAAAACTGTTATTTTCAATAAACACAAATTAACAAACTAGATATAGTATTCTATGACAGCGTAACCTTCTGTCAGAATTTATGATAATATCTTGATATCAGTTAGGTAACACACTATGTGTAATAAAATGTACATGCGAAAAATACAATCCAAAATGTGCATCATTACATCTTTGCATCTACTGCTTTTCTTTACGGCATTTGTAATTTGAATTCTTCATGACAAAACCACAAAGATAAAATTCTATATTATCTTTTTAATTAAATGATTAATTAATTTTAAATCTGGGATTTCTTCGGCTTGTATTAATAAATAACCTTAATGTACATATATGTAAGAGTTTGTACAACTGTTTGACAAAATCATACAAAAAAAAAATTGTCTCGAATGAAATTTAAGTGTTTATTGTGATGCGAAAAACAGAAAGAATATACATAGTCAAGTGTAATTTTATTTACTTTTATTTACATGAATTATAAAACACATTAACCCTTTGGTTGCCAAATGCTGAGAAATTGGCTTTCGCTACTCTAGCGAGAATTGCTAAAACGGATATCATTTCTCGATTTCGGATTGATGAAAAAATATCAAATATTTTTTCAGAGGCATATAATTTTTTTCTCAAAAATATGTTGTTTTTAAATAAATCGTAAGTGGAATCATTTATCAGTAAAATAAGTTCATTGAGGAAAATCTTGATTTTTTTATTTTATTTTAATTAAAAATAAAGTCAACAAACAAATTTACCAAAATATATAATTATTAAGTAAAACAATATAATGTGATATCAGCGACTCGTAGGTCCAGGGTACATTTTTTAGGTATTGGCCTTCAGTAAATTGAAAAAAAGTTTAGTTGCCTGTATTTTGTCCAATATTTTTCTTTAAAATGATGTAGCGTGCTATTGAAAGATCTTAATTTTTATGTTTTATGTTAAAATTATAATGCAATGAATTATTGTATATTGTTACCAATCCTGGGACATTAGAATAATTCCATAAAAAATTATGTAACTCAATTTAGTAAAAAATGAAATTTCGATGCCATGATAATAAATACTTTTTAAATATTTTTGTACAGGGCAAGAGATTAATATAAACATGATGTACTACAGAGACCAATATTGATTGCGATAATAAGAGATTATAAGTTGTTATAAAATTAAGAATAAAAATATTTTTTTATTTTAAGCAATCTGTTCTTCCTGTGTTATAAATTTATATACAAGTACATCGTTATCTGTTAAATGTTTCCCACACCGCTCTTTTAGTTATTATAGACCATAGGTTCCCAACCTTTTTCAGGTGGTGACCCCTTGTTATAAAAGCCATGTGACCTGCGGCCCCAATGCAATTGAAAAAAGCATTATTTTGCAATAAGGTAATTTTAATTGACTATAGTTTTAGTTTTGTTGTTCAAATCCAAAATCGAAAAAAGTTGGCGACCCCCAGAAAACCCGTCGCGACCCATAGGTTGGGAACCCATATTATAGACTGTTGCAAGCTTATTGCAGTAAAACATGTTAAATATTGATGGTTTGAAGTGGACAACTCGTAAATATATATCGTCAGTGTGCTGCCAGAAAACTTTGAGTTAAAAAAACTTGTTTTAAGATGATCGTCCTTTTTTCAAATATCATTAAAAAAACTGAAATGTAGCGTGACCTTAGTCTTAGACAGTAAGACATAATATGAATAAACAATAATTGACCAAAATGTTACCAGCTCGCAAACGTTTAGTCGTCTAACCGTCTTTCGATAGCTGTAGAATTTAAAAATCTGTACAGCTAAAAAGCATCAAGTTATTTATAGGTTTCTGCCACTTGCCAACTGCCAACAAAATTAATTTATATTTTGAATATCGAAATAAATAAATTTAGTATGAGCGAGTTTGTTTTAGACCAGGCATGGGCAACCTTTTCTAGGTCTGGGGCCAAATTATCATTCTGTCTCCGAGTCAAGGGCCGGACCAAATTATTAAACATAATAAAGTAATATTTAATTAAATAAAACACATTGCTACTTCTTATATGCAGTTTGTTACTGAAAAGTTGGAGACCTTCTTGAATGATGTTTGCAGTGAGGGAACTGAAATTTCTTCCACTTCGTCATCGTTTTCTAGTTTTTCGTCAATAGTTAAAGTTAAATTAATGACATTATCGTCACTTATAGCATTATCCGTAAGTAATTTGTATTGAGGTATCAAACCCTTCTCCGCCAAGTTCATGTGCAAAAGCAGTGGTTTCCAACCTTTATGTTACTGCGCCTCCCTTTGAAGAAAAAAGTATCTTCGCGCCTCCCATCCTTTATTTCATATAGTAATAAAGACACGTTTTAAAGAGTTAATACAAATTTTGGACTGTTCGCGCCTCCCTTTGCAATAGTCCACACCTCCCCAAGGAGGCGCGTCTCCCAGGTTGGAAATCGCTGTGTTTAAGTAATCATTTCAGCTGATATCGCCGATGTTTTAATGTTTTCATCGACTGTAACACAACCAAGAAGGTGGGCTTGATTCAGCGATGGCAGATGCAACATGATTAAAACAGTCCAAATTTGTATTTTTTTTCCAAATGTCGGTTGTGTTTATGATTCATTCTCTATTCTATCCAAAATACAACTATACATTCTCTCTATGTAATATTTAACATTTTTATATATCTTAAAATATAGTACACTTTTTAAAAATTTGTATTTCTATAAAACTGCATAAATTCGAAATCGCATAAAAAGAGGATTGACTGCATTTTTTAATGTGCCCCTGTAATGAAAATGGTGGTTACGAGTTGTTAACTTTAACAAGAATCTGATTTACATCTAGTCAGCTTCCGACCATCGATATTTTGGTGTTTTGTGTATGGACGGCTGTATGGCGGTGACACGCTGAAAGTGCATTGCGTTATATATCAGTAGTTATGCTGTTGCGCATAACAAAAACAGCTAGATAAATCAGATATATATTTGTATATATATCTGATATCACATTTTAAAAAAATCATACCATTGTATGCATTATTGAAACACAATGTTGCATAGCTATTGGATTGAAAACACAGTAAAACATCATTATATCAGACTGATACAGGTAGGCAAGGTGTTCGTTAGGTAATAAAGATTAGTGGACATGTAAGTAAAACTAGCGTCTGAATGAATCTTAATATCGCAGATTTTACTTGATATGTTTCACCTTAAGTGTGAAAATGTCATAAAACATAACATAATATTCTAAGACATTTACAAATGCCATATATTATTAATAGACTACTCATAAATATATATTTTTGACAAGTTAAATCAATTATATAACGTAGAAGAAATGTTTTTTCACGTGGTGTTAAATTGCAAAACGACTGAAATGTTTTATGAACCACTTTCTGATATTCGTCCAAAAAGATCTTTTATATTATTTCATCAATTTTTTTATTATCTTGTGACACTCCCATTTTACGTTTTTGAAAGAGTCGATGAAAGATTACGTGTGATTTTTATCAAAAAAATCATGCAGTATTTGGTACAAGGGATCCTTAGATGTTTTAAAACAGAAAACAAATCAAACCCATCTTCCTCATTTACTAGACAATTTTGGTCTCCATTTTAAGCAGATTTTTAAAATTCCATTTACCCTCAGTTGTTCCTAATTTTTATGACTCATGTTTGTTTGCATTCCCTTTGAACTTTTTCTGACTGTTATGTTAGTTGAATTAGAATGTATCATTAACCCTGTATACAGGCAACTATGATTGCAGTCTAGCAGTAGCATTACAGACACGTCTACCATTTGCCAACACTTACTTCTCTGTGTGAAATGAGATTATTACCACCTTTGCACATGAAAACTAGTGCCAGAAATCACTTAAATCCAAGTGGCAATTTATACAATTGATCCGTTAAAAATCAAGATATTGTATGTATATTGTATTTGTCAAAGGGGTCGCAAGAACATATTTTCAAATTCAGAGGGGTGTATATCACTTAAAAGGTTAAGAACCACTGTGCTAGAGGATAGATAACACGTTGAAAAAAATTATATTTTGAATAATTCAAAACACAGCTTTTCAACAATCACATTTCAATTGTAAAGGGAAATATTTTTTTTTTTGTGCAACACTTGATATCAGTTACTTCATGTTATTGTTACAATGAAATTTACGTACCAAGCTAAATTTTGCTGGGTTTCATCTAATTTATTTTCCTTGATGATTAATGGAAACTAATGAATTGTTATATTAAACATGTCAAAGATGATAGAGGAATAATAAAGCATTTAAAACTATATTCCACGATATTATATATGCAAAAAAGTTTCTTTTGATATCATTGTTAAAATTTTAAGAATTGAATATTTTTTTATATTTCTGTAACCATGTTATGAATAAAAATGAAATTGTTCTATAAAATTTTATCCGTTTATTTATTTATTATAAATATGTTCATTTCTTCGTCTAAATCAGGTGTGCGCAAAATACATTTTTTCTCAGAGCGCATGCAAGAATGAGAAATAGTTTTAAATTAAATCAGAAGAACAACACTTGTATATTTCTGCCTCATGTTTTATTATGTAATACTCATCTGAGCGCACAAGAGAGAATGGGGAAAAAAATATATAAGATTTCATTTGTAAAAAATCAATCTCGTTATATCTTCTTTTCATTCAGAAAATATTGTCAATAGATGTGCCCATATGTGGTCTAAATATTAGTATCACTGTATTCTGCTGAAGCTTCTGTTAAGAGCTTATAATAGAGATAATGAAATTTGGGGTTAAATCCATTCTTGTATGTTGTTGTACTTGTAGGATATCTTGTTATTAAGCCTTATTTTTTATTGTATCATAAAAACATTCAAAGCTTAAATATTGAAAAAAACGAGGACATGAAATCTTGTTGTCCACTGTCAATTTTATCTTTGTTATTCAATTTATCTTCAGATGTAATCTTATTTTGGCATTCATTCATTGAGCTGCCATCCACATCATGTCTATTTTTTCCGCTTTTTAAAACAGCTTGTGCCTCATTTGTCAGAGATATCAGAAACATTTGTTTCTGCAATATAGGTACAACCAAATTATAGTGTGTAATTTTTGAATTGAGATTTTTGACAAAGGTTACATGTTTGTCGATACATCCTCTCCAATCTTCTTCATCACTATTGGTTAACGGTAAAGTACCGAACTGAGTCCGTGCAGCGAGCAAACTAGAGCGAAGCGAGTCTATTTCTCTGCGAATGTCTTTTTGTAATGTTATCCACTCAGGGGTAAATCCATTATCAATTAAAACCTTAAAAAAAGAAATTAACTGTTAGCGAGATATATATATTTGACAATTTTACACCTTTTTAAATTACCCACTCTGGGAAACAATGTACAATTTCAATCAGACATTTTCGTATTGTTTTTTTTCAATACATTAATTCGTCATACTTTTTGTTGAAAAGTATAACAAAAATTAAGGATAATAAATTTGATAACTTTGTTATTCCACTCTTTAAGAAGTATCATCAGACTTGACATGGCAAGGTTTACGAATACGCTAAATATTTATTCTAATTCTTATGTTATAAATTACAAAATGTTGTAATATATAACTTAAAAGATTATTGTAACTATATACCTGATTCATTTTATGAGTCACAAAATCCACATATGGATTAGTATTTTGATGCAATGGTAATGGTTTCCCACTACCTTTTAAGTTGTTGAACTCTCCTTTTGATATTGACTCTTGGATAAGATCTTCAACTAGCCTGTCAAAACCATATCTAAAATAGGGAAAAAATTTAAAAACATGAGTCTTCAATTTGTATATTAACTTATGGGAATTTCTTATAAGGACAATATTATAACTCCATAACTTCACAGGAAAGCGTAAAAAGCTGCTCGGGTGGATATTCAACTCATTACAGTTACCAGTCAACACCAGATGCTTGTGCTACCTACTAAAAGTATTTTACTCTGCGGAAGCATATTTAAATTATTTACTATTTATTGCTTTTAATAAATTAATGAACTATAACAATTACATACAGGAATTTAAACAAACTTTGTTTTAATATCATGCTTGTCTTTTTTCTTCGCATTTTTATCCAACAGCGTATTATCTGAGGCGGCTGCTTTCGCCATTCGATGTTCGGTGACATTTTGGGCTGCTCTAAAGGCTCGGGTCTTGGCCCACTGCTTTTCTCTCTGTGCAGGACTCCCAGAACCTACGCCTTCATAACTCAAATACTGTCGATGCTGCGGTGCTGTATGCTATAATGGAAAAACGTTTGTTTAAGTTAGACGAAAAATATAAATATTTAAAATTACATAATGTGTTAAATATGTACTTTAATATCAAACTCCTGAACACGATGATCTTCATCAACGCCCCATCTATCTTGAGCATTCTTTTTGTTAATTATTCTAAAGGCGGACTCGATTTCTTTGAATTTTTCAGCATCTGATTCAGAGGTGCCCGAGTCTGGGTGAAATCGTTTGGCAAGCTCAAGATATGATTTTCGAATAGTTTCTTGATCGCTGTCTTCACTTACGTTGAGTAATTTGTAACATTTCTGTAACAAAAACAAAAAAACAATACTCCATGAGTATTGAAAATTAAACTTAGCTATATCCAAGAGTTTAAAAAAACATTGGCATGCATGTATTATATCAGCAAAAAATGTTCTTTATTTAACTCATTCATAATGAAAATCACTACAGCTTCTAGTAATAAATTTTATTGGATTAATTGTGAATAAATAAATGACACAGCTAGTTATGTTTGATCTTTATGTGGAAAGATGCCAGGATAGTATTATTTATTCTCAATACCTATACAATGATCTTACTTTCAATGTTTTCTCATAGATTTTACTAGAGAATCTAGCATTATTGAATGTCCAAATATTATTTCGAGACAGCAAATATTGAGAATATAGCGGACATCTCCCAAATCTAAAATAAGAAAAGATGTTTTGAACTCGAGGATTATATAAGTATTATTATTTTTCAGATAAATAAAGAATCAACTATTTAAATCATTCTAATATTTATCAGAAAATATTACAACACAATTACTAATGTCAAAAATAATTATTACACATTTACTTCATTTTACTAGAGTATGTACTCCAATGACTAATTCAAAACAAATAGTTGTATACAATCATTGACATTTTGACACTGACAGCTCAAATAATTTTGTAAACACCAAGTATAACTAGCCATTTATATATATATTCTAAACTAGTGCTTCTCAACCTGGGGGCCGTAGGATTTGTCGCGGGGGCTGCGAAAATATTCAGTAGAAAGTACAAATATTTTTCCACATAACATATCTAAGGTAAAATCAGTGCTTAAGGGCCGTGGAATTTCCCTGGGGGCCGCCGCGGGATGCGGGATTGAGAAATTTTGAGCAATTTCTAAAAATTGATCATTTCAGCAAAGCAAATCGAGCATTTCGAATTCGTTGGTGAACTAAAAAAAAAACGAGTCGAAAAAGGCTTCGGGTCGGATACCCTACGCAAAACACGTTTTTTATTGAGGAAAGCCGCGGATTATTTTTTTAAGATTTAGGGGCCCGTCGAATGAGAAAGGTTGGGAAGCACTGTTCTAAACCATAGGATTCAATATTGATGGAAAATATTAGGTTTGAAATTCCATTTTAACACTTTTATGAACATTTATTTACCATGTTTCGAATATAACGATTTAAGATATAATAATCTACACTGTGAAGGCTAGACAATATTTTGAATAGTATATTATATATTGATTATATATATAAGCGTTATTAAAGTTTTAGTTTAAATTTCAATATATATATATGTATATATATTATTTGTCAGACTCATAGGCTCAATCATGTCATACCGTTACTGTATTAAAGATTTTTTTTACCCGAACTTTTCGATAGTAAGGTAGTTTTTAGATTCTGTAAGCAACACTCATGCAACAGTGTAATAAAACAAAACTGTAGAAGGCAGTGAAGTATACTGCCATTCGTTGATGACTGGCGATTTGACTTAACCAAAACATGGCGGGTGCCGTTTTGTTTGATACTGCTCGTCCCACTAAGATGGATGAAGATATTAATCTATTCAATAAAATTGTCAGTGAAAAGGAGAGCCAAGAGAACGATGAAGAATTTATTAAAGAAAAGGAACAAAGCATTCTCAGCCTCGGCGAGTCATATAAAAAAGAAGGAAAAGCTAAGGAACTCGCCGAACTCATAAAAGCTACAAGACCGTTTTTGAGTATTATTAGCAAAGCGAAAGCTGCTAAATTAGTACGTTCGCTCGTCGACTTATTCTTGGATCTAGAATCCGGTATAGGAATTGAAGTTCAACTGTGCAAAGAGTGTATAGAATGGGCCAAAGAGGAAAAGCGGACGTTCCTACGGCAGTCTTTGGAGGCTCGCCTGATCGCCTTGTATTTCGACACGGGAATGTTTTCTGAAGCCCTGGTGCTAGGCGGCACCTTGCTGAAGGAGCTTAAGAAACTTGATGACAAAAATCTGCTCGTTGAAGTGCAGCTGTTAGAAAGTAAGACATACCATGCCTTGAGCAATCTACCGAAAGCCAGAGCCGCCTTGACGTCCGCGAGGACGACGGCGAACGCCATCTACTGCCCCCCTAAAATGCAAGCGGCCCTCGATCTCCAATCTGGAATTCTCCACGCAGCCGACGAAAGAGACTTTAAAACTGCTTACTCTTATTTCTATGAAGCATTTGAAGGTTATGACAGTGTAGAAAACTCCAAAGCGTTGACCGCATTAAAATACATGTTACTGTCTAAAATTATGTTGAATCAGCCAGATGACGTTCAACATATTATAAGTGGAAAATTGGCAATCAAATACGCCGGGTCTGACATCGAAGCCATGAAGAGCGTAGCGCAGGCTTCACACAAAAGGTCTCTGGCAGATTTCCAACAGAGTCTCAAAACATTCAAAAAAGAACTGGAAGAAGATGTTATAGTGAAAGCCCATCTTGGCACGCTCTACGACACTATGCTGGAGCAGAATCTTTGTAGGATTATCGAGCCTTATAGCAGAGTCGAAGTGGACTATGTGAGCACTTGCATTAAACTACCCGTGCCTCAAGTAGAGAAGAAACTCTCGCAGATGATCTTGGACAAGAAGTTCAACGGTATTTTAGATCAGGGTGAAGGAGTACTCATAGTATTTGAAGAAGCCGTCGTTGATAAAACTTATGAAACCGCCCTGGAAACTATCCACCATATGAGCAAAGTCGTGGACACGTTATATCAAAAAGCTAAAAAGTTATCGTAAATATTCTTGTGTTACACCTTGGACTGTATTAATACACTCGATTGTTTTAAAATAATTGTGTTCTATATTATGTTGAAACAAGAGCATCAAGTGTTTATATTTTCTAAATTAATACTTGTCATAAATAATGTTGCCATATGTGCAACATTTTCTTTCAATGCTTTAAAAAACAAATATTGTTAGTTGTTTCTAAATCTACGTTTTATATTCGGACACATTCATACTATATTACAGTTTTTTTTATGAAAGTGAAGCGTTTAATAAAATAAATTGGTGGACTATTAAAACAAATTTAGCAAACAAAATATGTTCAATAAACAATGAAAATAAAACCTATTAAAAACTTTATTTATTTCTTTTTGTACAAGCTTTATAATTTGCAAGTCACATTGCACAAAGGATTTAAGAGCATTAAGTGTTACAGGCTGTATTTAAAAATGAACTATAAGATGTCTTTCCATCCTTTTCTGTCACCCATTAGACTCAGCTACATTTCTGTTCAAAAACAGTTGTTGATAGGCTGAAGAAAACACGTTGAAAATAGAGCAAAGCAATTTTTTACCTGTGATAGTTAAATGAATTTTTTTGGCCATGTTTTAGATATAAAGAAATGTTGAAAATGTACTCCTTGTGGTGTATTAATCGCCGTGAATGCATGAAAGTGACAATTTTTTTACAAATTGACATATTTTCTATTTTTCACTGAAGAGGATAAGGAATGATTTATATAATATAGGTACTTAGCCAATTTTAAAACAGCGTTTGGTAAGTGTAGCCTCACTATGTTTATTAAATTTTAAGATTATGTCTAATGGCGATGCGCTTAATATTTTGAAATTGAAAGTTCATACGAGATAAACTCGAATGAAAATTTTTGCCTATCAGTTGAGATTAATTTGAGGACAATGAGACATTTCACAGGGTGACTTATTTATTATATTAGCCAACTATTGTTAAACTTTGGGGAGGTAATCTACCGGAGGCAATTTATTGCGACTAAGTAAACAACAATGGTACATTTAAACAAGAACATACAACCTTATTTTTTATATATGCTTTTATAAAACAACCAAGTTTTATATATTTTTTCACTTGACAACTCTGCCAAATATAAAAGATCAAAATTCAGTGTAAAACAGCTACAAATAGTTGAAATGTTGTTTACCTCACTTTCAAGGAAGGAATAGGTTTAGTAAAAAAATTGAATTATCACAATAAAGCATCTAAAAATTCTACTCCGTCTTATATCTCCACATGGAGATTTGATTCCTTAAGCATGCAACCGAATATGATCTAATCCCTAAAACAATCAACACCACTGATTTAGTTTATTTCACGTTGAAACATAATATTTTTTGAGAAGTACTCAATGCATTTCTTATTTTAGCTGTTGCCATAAGTACTAATTCTAGACTTCCTGCGTTTTCCTTCGCACACAGATATACGCTATCCTGAACCTTTTATTATTATTATGGCAATTACCAGAGTTTCAATGGTGTGTGGATATCCAAAGGTATTCAATTATTGTTTGTTGCATCACAAATAGTGATCCGAACAAATAATAATAAAAAATATTCATGCATATGTATCCTAACATGCATGCCACTAAGAAATAAAGAATATAAATTTGCTCAACCACACATTTTCTTTGTTTCAAATTGCACAGTCATCTTGACCATGAGTATTCACTTATATAAATAGATTTTTTCCAAATTGGTCCTAATAGACTTGTGCACATAATTATTCTGATAGAAGAAAATTTAAGAAAATGCATTTCATTTATTTTTTTCATCACTCCAATTTATGTTATTGTTATAATTTAAGATTTCGACTGAAGGTGCTTGCTTGGTGGAATTTCAATATTAAATTTGAATCATTCAAATTATGTACATTCACAGGGATTTTGTCACTAACGACACGGGTTTCGCCTTTCGGCATCTTCAGGAGTTCAAGTACACTGATGAACTTGAACGGACGCTTAGTAAATGAATGTTTCGTGTTTATATAATGAATAAATGTATCACCGAGTTTGAAGCCATTGCTGGCGAAAAGGATAAGCCCATGGGAATGACCACAGATTTGAGTAGTGAGCAACGTTCCCTCTAAGCCGAATGGTTAGCTGCGCGGAAATTTCAAAGACTGCGCGGACCGATCAAATATTAATTGAACAACTGTCTTGTAGTGCGCGCCAACCCGAAATGAGTGCACGGATGCTGCCCAACTGCAGCTTAGAGGGAGCGTTGGCAGTGAGTGGTTTTAAGAATTATATTTATTTGTTTGTCGGGAAAGGTTTAATTAAGGAACAAATCTTGTCATAAGAATTGAATAAAATAATAATGTACTTTTGATAAAAAAATATTTTTACGAAAACAATGACAAATTTTTATTTGGTTCCATAAATCATTGTTGTTGGATAATAATTGGATTTTATTTAGCTTGTTAAAAAATAAGTAATACAAATTGAATATTACGAATTGTATTTTATAGGCTATTATATGTTATGTTCACTTTCTCTTCCGTCCAACTCTGCCAGTAGGTTTTTTAAATAGTTCTTTTTTCGGCGGAGCTGCTTTTGTCATTTGGAAATCCTCTTCATTATCTAAAAATAAATATGAACAATGATATAACATCACTTCAAACTCAGAAAGCAATTTTTCATAGCAGCTTGGTGCCTTATATCAGTGCTCTGCAACCTTTTATCTACCACGGCACACCAACGTGTTCTTCAAAATTTCGCGGCACATCACAAGTAAAAATGTGCATAATATACAGAAATTACATTAGTTTGTATTTATATATGATACAAACCACAAAATAACCATATGGATATTTTATTACCATGTCCACTACCAATGTAGAGCGCATGTACTCCTAATGGAGATTATCTTAAAAGAAAAGATTCAGATTTATTTACAAAAAAAAGTAGAGAAAAGTCCGTAAGTTTCCCGCTTCAGCTGAATTTTCAGCATCGGCTATTGCAATGTTTCTAACGTTTAGTGGTTAAAGTTATACTAACAAATAAACATTGTATCGATTTGGGTATACTGTGTATGTAAGTCTGCGCAAGAATGTTTCATGCACCTTGCGAAAATTCAGTTTTGTATTTTAAAATGTCTTTAAAGAACACAAATTAATTATTTCTTTATAAATATCATTACAAATATTTCAAAGCATGTATCCACATCTCAAATATAAATGGTTTTACATTTGATACAATTTTTAATAACTAATAATGAACTGATAGCCCAGGTAGTAGAATTAAGAAATTGTTGTATTCATTAAATATATTTTAATTTAAATATGCGCCATGCACATAATCCTAATTAAATTAATAGACATCATATGTTTCATAGAAATATTTTTTAGTATCGACCAAACTATTTGTTTTTTTTCGTTTATTAGAGATTCACGCCGCGGCACACCCAACATCGCCTCGCATCACACCGGTTGCGGAGCACTGCCTTATATCACATCAAGAAATATGAATGTTTTTATTTTACAATTATTAACCATTATAGATTACATTATATTAATAAATTATTTTACCAGAATCGTCCGACTCATTTTCTTGTGGGTACTTAGGAGGAGCTCGTTTTCTGGCCGAATTGCGTATATTTTTATTTTGTGTGTTTTTTTTTGAAGGTGTTTGATTCTGAAATAGAAAAATTTAATTTAAATATTTTCTGATAAATCTTATTTCATAAAAGCATCAAACATAAGTGTTGTGGACTGATATCACATTGTATTGACACTAACTGTGTAATTTATAGTACTTTGAACTGTTCAAAAAGATTCAAACAATAAAAAAAACCATACTTCGTTATCGCTGTTGGAATCGGAAACACTTTCATCACTACTGGAGCGTTGTGGTTTGTTTCGTCTCCCTGTTGGTCTTTTATTTTTCCCAGGAGTCTTGCCTCTGGGCAATTCTGGCGGATTATCACCTACGCCGGCTACTGAACCTGCTTCTTGAACTTTGAAACACTCTTCTATTTTGTCACTTAACTCAGTTACTGCTGCCTATATAAACAGATACAAATCGTAAAAAGTAAATTGAAATTATATTATTACTATATAATTATTAAAAACCAATTAAAAAAACGCTTGATGGTTAAAAATTGACCAAATTTCAGGATATAAAAATCGTGGCCCATCATTAGGTGCAGTTGGGAAAATACAAGGCTAACAAAAAGTAGCCCATTGCAATAAGAGGGCATGATACAATATCAGAAATAAAAAAAAGTCACAACTTTGCAGTCAATAAAAGATTTTATATATCCAATTGAACTGGAAAAAATTGTCTCCTTGCTAAAAGATTATCAAAAGTTGTATAAAAATTGTAATAAATTGTAAAAAGTGGCTCCAATTACAATGTTCACGGGTTTGAGCCCCCCAGTATGAATGAATAGCTTCATAAATTTATTTTTTAATTGAATTGTGAATTTTTGGGATGTTTAAAATTCCTTCACGCCCATCTGATCCCAAATAAAATAAAATAAAATTTTATAAAATATTTACTTTAGACAATAAATACATGAAGAATTTAAAATGAGTGAATTGTATAAATGTTATGTTTGAATATTATTTCATGAAATATAACCGCCCCTGCATATATAAGGGGTGCAATTGACAGGCCGCCACTGGCAGGGAATAAAGAAATTATCACAATTATAATAATATTTCAAAAATGAAATAGTTCATTATTTTAGTCAACGTCACTCGTACCTTAAGGTCAGCTTTGGCATTCTTGTTAGAGTTTGTTATAATGTTCTTGAAACAGTCGTAAACTTCTTTGCTGTAGAGTTTATCTTTGTAGCAGTCCATGTTTTCAATGAGTTTTTTAACAGACCGTTCATTATACGTAAATAGCGAGAGGCAGTAAGCTAAATCGCGCCACTGACGTTCGTCAATCGATAATTTAAACCTGAGACAGAGTTTTTCAACCAGAGCTTCCATTTGGCGATCTTTTTGAATGAGAGACATCACATATCTGCAAAATAAAAAGATACGATTAAAATCAAAACAAAAGTTGTTATGAGACCATTATACAAATTGCCCATTATATATGATAGTACATGATTTATACGCATATTCAAAGTGAATAAACAAGAATGTTAAATTGAATTTGATGCAGAGAAACCGTTCAAATGAACTGTGTAGATATTTCTACATATAAGATACGGATTTCTACAGATAAGACGTCGTTGGCTTCGGTTACGGAGGTCACAGGTTCGAATCCCAGCACGGACAGTATTATAAGTTGATTTTTCAATCGATTTATGAATTTCTGTTCGAAGGCATGGATGTATGTGATGTCTTGTATTCCCCCCTCCCACCCATCCTATCCTATGAACAGGGTGTATCGAGAGCGATTAGCTAACCACTAATCCTGTCCTAGCCCCCTCCTTCTATTCCTACTCTCTTTGAAAAAAGAAATGTTGAGCAACTGAGTAACAAGCAGTTCTCGTAGAAACACATCTGTTAAGATAAACTCCATTAGGAGTCCATATGCTCCACATTAGGAGCGGACATGGTTAAAAAAAAAAAAAAAAGATACAAGTAGGTAAATTATGATATTGAATGAAAACCACAGTAACAAATCTTGGAAACAAAAATAACATTTATTAAAAAGTAATCCTCAAGTTTTTCTTCTATTGCATGTTGCGGTCAGAGACGGTATCAATAAACACATACACTTTTTCCTTCATGTAAATTTTCTCATTGAAATCCTCATTATTTTTTCAATAGTACTAAAGTCATAAATAGCTCACTCAGTCCAGTCAGAATCTTATCTCTATTCACATCCGTATCACAATAAAAATATTTACATCTCGACACAATTTGTATCACAAAAATACTAGGATCGTAAGTTTAGAATCCCAGGAAGAGAAACGCAACAGACAGCAAGTTTTGAATGGTACTAAAAATAAAATTATTTGTTCACTGTTTATTCTAACTTTAGAAAAAATAGATATACACACTTTAATATGGTCCTGAAGTGATCTTCTTGCAACTGAAGAGCGGGATCACTCAATCTTGAGATGATGTCAGGAATAACATTGTAAAGAGAGTTTCCTTTTTGTGCGAGTTGCTTGAAGAATAATCTAGCCATCGTTCTAACATGAGGATCATCGTCCACGCAGCAGCGAGCGAGTGCAGCCACTTGACCACGGACACGAACCATTTCTTGCAAGATGAGAAATGAAAGCATTTTTACAGTACACTGTCGAACTTCAACATATGAATCCTCTAACCTAGAAGGAAAGTTAAATGAATATAAATACACTATAGAATCAAATTATTTGGATAAATATTATGTTATTGGGATATGATAGAAAAAAAAACAAAATTTTTGAAAACTTATCGAATATGTACATTTGAATGATCATAAAATACCTTTCATAGATGTAATGTGTCCATGGTTGTATAACATTCGGAAAACGTAAAGTTAGATCAGCCAGAGAAATCACAATATTGCATCGAATTCTGCTGCATGATGACTTCTTCAACATTGTCATTAATAATTGCATATTGTCTTCACAGTATGAGGATGACACCAACATAAACCTGCAACAATAAATAAAAAAACATAAAAGCTGACAAACGTTCAGTTTGTTGAAGATTTTTTTTTTAAATGATAGTTCTTTAACCCTTTGTACGCCATCGTCTCACCCGTGAGTCGCATTCGTATTGAATACTTCGACGTTGGCGGCTAACTGGTTAAAGCAGCAGTCAGCACACTTTAGAACAGTGTTTCTTAACCGTGTTGAAAGAATCGCCCCCTTTAGCAGAAATAAATTATCCAAAATTATCTAATGCCACCCCCAAAAAAATGAAATTATAAAATTACACAATAATCTATGTATGCACTATTATTTCATGCAATGGATTTCCTTCTTCTTCTTCTTCTCGTCCGTCGGGTACTATCCATAGGATGTACTCGGCGGAACTGAGGGATGCTGGCATGTCATGGGAGGAAGCAAAGCGATTGGCGGGAGATAGGGAAACATGGAGGTGCCGCGTGGCGGCCATATGCTCCACATAGGGAGCGAACATGGCCGAAGAAGAAAGAAGAAGAAGGATTTCCTACTACAAATAAAACATATATTATAATAATATAGTTTTGCAATATCTCAGTGGGCCTCCCTGACTAAGTGCATCGCCTACTCGCATCCCTGCAGCACCCCCAAATTCTGAAAAATTAAAAACACCCCCCAGACTTTATTTGAAACCAAATTATTAAAACTAAATTAATAGTACAAAAATTGTGAAAACATTTTGAATTTTATCTATCAAACTATTTGGCTTACTTTATTTTCAATGTAAAAAAAAGGGTGAGTTCAGTTCACCTTTTCCCATTATCCTCACTTGGCTCACTTTACCGTATTTTAGTCTTGTTGACCCTAGCCTACCAAACTATTTGGCTTACTTTATTTTATTTTACCATTATAGTAACCTTATTTACGTTTACATGAAACTTTCTTTTCATATGATTTATGCCTCCCTTAAAGTTTTTCTGCACATTTTAAACATTTCCATAAGCATCAAAATGAACTCTAGCTAACATAAATGTGAGCATATCTCTACATAACAGTATTAGTATTTCTGCTTCGTTTTTAAGTAGTATTAGAGCATAAATTTACCTTGTTCAAAGCATAGTCTCATTTACTCGTTATTTAACCCGATCACTGCTAACGTCACAGCATCTGCGACACCATATTTTCATGCCCTGACTGCTGGCGTCACAGCATCTGTGACGCGAAGATTCAACTGACTATAATGTACTAAATCGTTGGCATACAGGACTGATTGTTTTATTAAAATATCGCCTGATTTGTCCTGTTACTACTACCTTTTTACGGTTATCAAAACAATTAGGTCTTCATATTATAAACATCGATATTTCAAACCCTTTTGATCTATCGGGATTGGCCCGAAAGTTTCAAATAGACTTTAGGATTCCGCGACTGTGCATTTCGTACATAGTATTACATCATCGCCATTCAAATGCATTTGAAGAAGAACTCTGCGCGGGGATTCGTTTTGTAGCGTTAATGTTAAATATTCCTGCGATCTTTTTTTTACGTATTTATACATCGTGTCTTGTTTAATAGTCAAAGTTGAGTAAACATATTATTGTCTTTTTATTCTAACCGTATAGAACTGTGTTTTGCGACATTTTAAAAGTTGTGCTGACTTCAATTAATGAAAGGAATTTTAAGCAAATGTTTGTTGGTAATTAATTGTGCATGTTTTCAATTGATTGTGTGCAATGAAATTGGTTATAGATATAACATCATAAAACTTATTCGACTTTTTTATTACATAATTATCAAATTATCATGACGGAAGAGATTGAGATATAAAAGAAATTGTGAATGATGAATTAGACTCTGATTATAATATGTCCAAAGATGAATTGAAGATTAGTGTATGTGAAATTTTATCAGCAATAAATCTTAAGTTATTTTTATCCATGTCCGCTCCCAATGTGGAGCATATGACCTCCTAATAGACGTGACTCAACATAACTTTTTCTACGAGAACTGTTTGTTACTCAGTCGCTCAACCTCTTTTTTTCCAAAGAGAGTAATACAAATAGAAATATAAGGCTAGAGCAGGATTTGTGGTTAACTAATCGCTCTCGCTACGCCTAGTTATTGAATGATTGGAAGTAAGCGAAGGCGTTTTAAGGCATCACAAAAACCCATGCCTTCGAACAGAAATCGATAAATCGAAAAAATGCTGTTCGTACTGAGACTAGAACCCGTGAGATCCGGCACGGAAACCAGCAACGATAACCACTGCGCCATAAGACCCGACAAATCTTAAGATACATAAATAAAATATATATATAATCTTTTTTTGTTTCCAAACTCTACGATCATATTTATATTTTTTCTGTCGGCTTAAATTTTATGTTTTTGTTTTGGTGTGAGGTTTGCTAGACGGCAATAAATGTCTAAATATCAAATAATTTATGTTTTTCTAAACTGTAATTAACTGAGAGATGAACGTCTCGAAGGCCTAATATTTATTTACAGTATACTTGAGGTAATAAAAATCGTTGCAGGGTACTGTTTGGTGTATTACGTCACTTCAAAATGTCAGTCGCTCGGAAAGTTACTTTTGCTAGCAATTTATTTTTTAACGAGATTATGACTCCTTATGCCATTTCTTTCCCTTTTTTAGTATTTTGAGATATTCCTTATACACGTGGCCTCAATATAAACTAAACTAAATATTTTTAACTGTTTTATTTATTACGATATGTTGAAAACAAATATTTCGAAAAATGTCACCGCAGACGTATGTAATTTATACTACAACTAGCTGCAGGTAAAAGGTTAAAATAAAAGATACAAAACTTTAAAAGTATCCAGATAAATTGTAAATACCTTCTGTTAAAACCTAAAATATTTCATTTACCTTATCAAAAACAATTGTGGTGTTATAATGCAAAACGTACTTTTTCCAAAAATCAAACTTTTCAGTAGAAGCAAAAAACTATAGCGAACATCACAAGCATAATATTATGATTGAATCAATTAAAAATCATACAATAAATTATTATGAAATCATTGACCTACTTCATAAACTTGGCACATGATAAAAAGTATTTTAAATTTGTCATTTTAATGTTTTTTTTTTTCATAGCGCACTATTTCCTGACGCTTTGTTTACTATGTGTACAGAAAATAAACTTATTTTCTTTTCTTTTTTTTTCAAACAATAAAAGAAAATATATTTAGGGAAACAAGTTAGTAAAAAATGGAAAAAAATACAAAAGAAATTATTTTTCAACAAAATAAGAAAAATAATATTATTTTATCCTAAGCAAAGAGACGATTTGCAACCAATGCGTGTGTTTAAGTATTTTTTTCGACTCAGCTCTAGCTGCGTGACTTAAAATTGGGTAAACATCAAGTTTCATTGAAGAATTCACAAATCAATTGCAATTCATCCCTGAACATTCAATTACAAATCATCTCTAAACTTTCGCAGAAATATGTATGACCAATTAGTATGCCATATGTATGACGTATGACCAACGCAGCTGTCAAATTTCTCAAGTAAGCCGAAAAACAAATCTCATTTCCGTGCACGTCTGATCGATTTTGATTTGGTCATCTTCCTAATTTGGTTTCCTGTCAGGATTAAACAAAAATATTATCCTTTCCTTTACTGTCTTCAGAGCAGATCACAATGTTTAAAATATTCAGTCAAATTTACCAACATTTGACAGCTCAATACAAATAGTGCGTTTTGCAAAAAAAAATGTTGCTTCACACAAATTTCTATTGGAAATAGTGCACTTTGCAGTAACATGGAAATAATGCGTTTTGCAAGAAAAGGTAAATGATTTCTCATTGGAAATAGTACTTTTTGCAGAAAAATACAATTTTCAAATTGAAAAAAAGATGGTGTTCTAAAAATTTTATCGTAAAACTAATAATACCAGTCGATTCATTAGGCTTGAATTACCATATCTGCATACCTAACTCAATATCGCTCATTCTGGAAATAGTTTTGCATTATAACCCCACTTGAATTATCACTTGAAAATGCTCGTAATGAGCAAAACCGTTCATGATCTAATAAATAAATGTGGAGTTAGTACAAGTGTTTATTTTTAAAAAAAATCTGTTTTGTCATATTTTGTCACTTCAATAAAATTTAAGTGTAAAGATAAGACCTTGCTAGAGTTAGACATGCTGCAGCTGTCAATCTCGGCGAAATCTGACTAGAGCTGGTTAACAAGGCGTGAAGCCAGGGAGTTACTTTGCCCAGAAGCATGTCAGATTTATCTGATTCACTGACAATTTCTGTCTCACAAACTGCCCTAACCAATTCTGCATCAGCGTCATCAGCAACCGCGCCATCTAACCCAGCTTCGTCTTCGTTTTCTTCAGCTCCTTCCTAAAATTTGTGATAACGACAATATCAACAAAATACTTGGTGAAATCAAATCATTTTAAATGTATTAAAGATTATTGACTACCTGAACTGTTGTATTGTTAGCTCTCAAGCGACTGGAAGCGCTCGCTGAACTAGAATTGAGAGCAAGTTCGGCGACTCGGCTTTTCCGACCGAGAGGTGCTAATTGAACTTTACTTTTCACATTGGCTACCTTGCGTTGTTCACGAATCTGTCAAAAATAAAAATAGCTTATCATACAGTTTCCACACAGATTCCAATTTCAAGAAATTTTATCAGCGTGGGACGTTTTTTTTATTAACTCTTCTCGGGATTTCAAATCCGAAATCCCAGGAATTTGCAGATTTTCCCAAATAGCTAGCATGCTCTTCCGGGGACTTCAAACTGTGCTGTGGCTCCCCAAATCAAAAATAATCTCTGTGGCCCCCTAGAAACACGCTATGGCCCCATGGAGGGCCACAGGGCTCCCGGTTGTGAAACCCTGGTGTTTATGATATATAAGTTAAAGTAAGCATTTAGTTAAAGTAAGCATTTAGTCAATGTATGCATTTTCCATTTTAGCCAGTTGTAATATGAGGGTATTACTTGCAAACTCGGCTTATTCCAAAGTTGTTGAAACATGAACCACGAATGTAATTTAGTAGATAAAAATATTTTTAGAAATCAGTCTCAAACATGGCTTGACAACATCCAAAATATCATTTCAAAGTAATGTAAGACTAAAAATAATTTTAAATGTATATTGCTTTTCAAAATGAAATTCAAGTTTCATTTTTTAACCATTTTGGAATAGCCGTGTTTGCAAGTAATACCCTCATATACACGAGAACAAATCAACACTAAATTGTCCACAAATTTAAAAAAATCACGTGTGCACTCATGTTGCCAATCTATCTCCACTGCTGTGTGAGGGCAAATCACGCACTTTTTGTTTTACTGTCGTCTGACATTTCACATAACCCCTAAAATTTCAACAGATTGTCATTCTTGCCTTTTTTCTATTAAACATATCCAAACTAATTTAACCTAAGCCATGATGTCATTTCTACTGCTAAAAACAAATTAAAACGGATAGTGAAAGAATTAAGTCAATGTTTAACTGATTATAAATCTGGCACTTGATCATCCTAGATAAGGAAGGAAGGATGAAGTTAGCAGATGAGTAGTTAGTATCAAATTCTTCGCTTTATCCACAAGATTTAAAGGATTGAGTAGTGTAAGGAAAATTATATTTTTTAAATGTTGGTATTTTTATACCTACATTTACTACTGGTATTCTTCGGAAACACATTTTCGCCAATCTCTTAGGAAGCAAAGGGTTAAAAATACGTAAATCATATCACGTAACAGTCCTGAATAATTTGTATCTTGAAGAAAGTTCATTAATTATTTATTGAATAATTTCAGAAAATTATTTTTCAATTTGATATTATTTGGTTTTTCTCCTGCAAAATATGAAATTTGTAAATTGCTTGCATGCCAGCAGTATTTTTTTAACAAGCCACCATGCTTAATCAAGCAAGTCCTAAGTTTTCGATATCGTTCCGATTCATGAAACAATTACCTCATTTCTCCTACGCAGTTCTCCATACACGGTCACATCAAGATAGATGAGTTGTTGAACAGCTATTTGTCCGAAAAGTACTAGTAGTCTACTCAAATGCTCGACAGGATAAGAAGCCACATCGGAGTCAGCATCAGATGCGTCGTTGTTTTTTGAATTCATCTTATCCGTTATGTTTTTCACCAATTGAATACACATGAGATCAGGAGTTTCGCAAAGAGCATATATGACGTTTACAGCACTAGTTCCCAGATCTGAAAACTCACTCATATTGAAAAACGATTCAATCAATTTTTCTGAGAGGCATTTCAACAATGGACTGTCGCTAGGGATTCTCTGTTGGACTTTTCCTAGTGTCAAAAGCATCTGAATGGAGAGCATTCTGGTTATGTATGGACCCGAAAGCCCGACGGTCTGTATAACTTCTAGATTGGCTGATGCAATCGAAGGCTTCGCTTTGGACATCATCACAAGAAGGCTCAGTGCCGCATAGCTGTCTTTGTCTGTTGCTTCCTCGTGCTTCTTGGTGAAAATTTCCCATAAGACCTAAATGTGAAAACATTTTCAAATGAGCAATTTTCAGTCAGAAAACGTTTAAGCAGAAATAAACTGCAGTCTCATTTCTTAACTGAATGTTTTTTTCTTCATTATTTAAATTTAATCAAATGTATTTTTTTTTACTGACATTTGATTTATGAAATAAATCTAATATTTTCGATAGTGATTTGATAACTTTGCCATTATAATAAATAACAAAGTTATCAAATATTTTCAATTAAAAAAATGATCTAAGTACAATTTTTTTAATTTTTTAAGGCAAAAAGTAATTTACTTTACAATAAATACATGAAGAATTTAAAATGAGTGAATGGTATAAATGTTATGTTTGAATATTATTTCATGAAATATAACCGCCTCTGCATATGCAAGGGGTGCATTGATCCAATGCCACATTGACCGGCCGCCACTGATTGTAACTACAGATGATGATCAAGAAAAGATATGCAGTATTCACGTATGTCAGTCTAACAACGTGTTGTACAAATGAAAGGAAATCCATTCAAACCTAGTAAGTATCTGATTGATGTGCGGATGGCCATGTTTTCATTCAAGATAATATAAATTACCTACATATGTCTGTAAAAACATATTTTAAATATCAAAATAGTTTCCAGACATTACTGACAAGTGGAAACTACATTAAACTGAGCTTTAATAGTTTCCATCTGTTTTATGTACAGACTTAAAGTGCAAAATACTTTAATCCTTCCATGAGCCACACATGATCAAATAAATAAAAATATTATTCATTCATTTCCTTTTTGACATCTGTGGTTGTCAAGTTTTTGTTATTTGAAATTATTTCTCCCAGACCGGTGATTTATCGCCAGTGTACGGTAACTCTGAAAAGGTAAGAACACAGACTTGAAGGGTTAATTATACCTGGATAAGAGGAGCCCCGATGTCTTGAGCTTCAATCCACCTAGCCAAAAGCGTTTGTAAGGCGGCAGCGTGCCCACGGTTGGCCAATTCGACCAAAGTCAATAGCTTTTTAGCAGTAGCGCAGGCGCGGGCACGTTCCAGAGTCAAGTCGGAACTCAAATACATTTGCTTGTAGGCACGTTCAACTGCATCACGTTTATCCTTTCAAAAATATTTGAAAATTTGAAAAGGCTTATGTAAAAAAATATCTTTAATAAAACAGAAAAAAATGTCATCAAATTTACTTTATACCTGATCAGGAGACCACACCAACTGTAACATTCCCATGATACCGATCTTAGCTGATTCAATGTTAAAACTGTGCGCTGTTGTGAAGAACTCAATTGCTTCAAAGACGTCTGAACCTTGTTTCGACATGAGCAAAGTGTACACCAAAGGGACCGCCTGCTGTATCAACCTACTAAAAGAGATTGACTCTTCCAGAAAAGCCACAACGTTGTCTTTTTCATCTATGCTTGCTATTAATTGAGCATCATCAATATCTGTCTTTTCGTTTTCTTGATTCTTACTAATCTCGGTAACAAACACATTTTTTAGCAGCGCAACAAAATATGAAACCTGAAATACGAGACAAAATATTTATCGCATGATTTCAATTTTACTTAACCTGTGTGCTCACTTAAGGTGTAGATTTAAGTGTTCTTACGTCAAAATCATCTTTTGTATGCATAGTATACTAACGATAATATTATATTATAGAAAATAAAAAAACTTTTTAATATATTAATTATCGATTTGTAACAAAACAATGAGAAAGTAATATAAATTATGCAAAATGATGGTGATCGTAATTTACACTCAAGCCCTGCAGTGTTTTTGAATGTTAGGGTAATTACATCAATCATCATATGTCTTTTGAATAAATTTATGGAAAGAAACCATCAAAGTTTAAAACTCAGTGAACGAAAGGTGATTCAAAATTAAAACTTTCGATCCATGACTATAAAAAAAATGATGAATTTGTGAAAACAATGAATGGTAGAACGATAGATCAGGCTTCCACTGAATTTGTTGATCATATGATAGAGTTAACAAATCACTGCTACAGTGTGGATCAAATGTCAAAATGTTTACAAAAAGATACAAGAGAGTATCATACAACCAAATTACCTGATCTTTTTTATCCATTTCACAACGCAGTAGCTTAGCTTCTGGATATTGCCGTTCGGCATGACGGATCAACATGAATGCGTCAAAATAATTCTCACCATGCAAATGCTTACGAATATTTGCATAGGCGTCATTTACAGTTCCTTGAGATAGCGGAGGATCGTCTTGAGTCATTTGATTGAGCTTACTTTTGATTACTCCCTCTATTAATTTTTCCATCTCTCCCCATTTCTTTACAAGTTCGGCATCGGGTTCCGGATTCAAACGAAGGTGCAGTGCTTCCAAACACTTTTTTTCGGTTACCAATTGCTCCTCTAGAATTTCAAGTTTCAATTGAGCAGAGAATGGATTATGCTCCAAGAATATCTGTAATTAAAGGAATTGTATACAATTCAATAAAAAAACTTTTATTTCGATAGATATTATAAAAATAAATTAGTGCATTACAGATTTTAATACATTAAGCAGCATTTCCCAAAGTTTTCTCCCCGCGACCCAGTTATTTTAATATTTCTCCTTCGTGACCCACTAAATTTCTTATGGCCTATAGGTAAAATAAAACAGTATATTTATAAGTCCATAGAGTCTTTATATGTTATAATACAAAATAATTTACTTTGATAAACCTATATAGAAATCAAATGTACCAATAATTTATTAATGAGAGGTATTACGAAATTATGTAGTAAATATACAGATTTATTTTAGGAAATTGGCGACCCGGTATCGGGTCGCGACCCATCATTTGGAAAACACTGCATTAAATCATAATTTAAAAAATGCATAATTAGCTTACTTTGAGTAATTGTACAGCATTTTTTCTAACGAGTGTGGCTCTATCTTGTAACCTGCCGATGGCCTTGGAAAGAACTCTCTGGTGTCTTGTTACAGGGATGCAACCTTCGCGCTGGAGCCGGCACCAATATTGCAGTGACTGAAAACCAATGTAAATTCACTATAGCATGTTTACGAGATAATTAATAATAATAAGTGACTTATTGAGACAAAATTACCCTAGATCTGACATAAGCCGTAACGTCATGCAGATGCTCTTCTAAGTCGTCAAGAAAATCGTCTCTCATTGCTCGCTTTTCTTCCGATAGCCCTTCCCCTTTCAACTCTCTGCACAAAATCTCACATAGCATTCCAAGCACACTGCACCTCAGAGGGTAACACTGTAGCAAAAATAAAAATCTGAAGGTTACACTTTGCACTGCAGTAAGAAAACAGATGTAGCACAAATACGATCATCAAGACAAAGATGACAGCAATTAAAAACTATGAATATAAATGTACTAAATTATTGCAACGTGCACATACATCATCAGTTTCCAAGTAGGACCTCATAGACTGTGCAGCCGGTATCATGTGCGACGGTAACAACTGCGTCAACTCTGTGAGAAGCTGTGCACAATTCCTTTGCGCAGGTGCGGACTCTACGCCTACGGCAGCATTTTCATCGTCACCTCCACCGCCCCCGAGGGACTCGCCCAATTCGCGAACTAGCCGGGCGACCATACCACCGAGACCCCATGTCGTCACGAGCTGGGCTACACCAGCGCAGATTCCTGACACTGCATGCTCATATAACTGCACTATCTGATGGTTAAAAATGTGTTAGCTTTGGATAAGAAGTGAATTCATATTTGAAGTATTTTACCACAGTGATATGTGTTACCTGAACGAGTTTGATGGTGCACGAAAGACCATGATTGTATTTCTTGTTAAGTACTCCGAGGACTTGGAAAACTGTCTCTCTGTTGGTTTTGTTTTTGATGAATGTGTCTTCGATGGCACTATAACATGGCTGAGCTACCATACTAAAGACATACAAAAATATCTAATTAATAATCTCATATTTAACCATTGAAATGATTTATTACGGCACTCGAAAAAATGTGTTACGGTGGTCACTTTATGTTAATTTTGATCACATGAAAATGCTATAATTTTTGTGCTATTGGAGAAATCCAAATATTTAAATAGTGTTGTGAATATCTACCCACTCTACAAAAGCATCATCGGCAAGCGGAGGATCCCATAGTCTGTGCAATGACAGCTGAAGGAGGTTGTATAATACGTCCAAAGCAGAGCGCCGTTCCGCTTCCCGCCACTCTCCATCCTTCTCAGACCCTTCAGCGGCAGCTGCTTTGCGACCTTTCTTACCAATAGTCAATGATGCTGCCATCTTCAAACAACAGAAAGAGCGTGAAATCTTCAAACTAATATAACTACTAATGATTGTTATGGTGTTAGTATCTAGTATAAATATCAGGGCTGTAGTTGTTTGAAAATCTGTCAACATCGATTCCATTTATCTTACTCTCTGGCTGTGATTTTAATAATTTGTAAGTCAGGCTGAGTTGTATAATTTCATCACTGAGTATGACATAATAACTCAATTAAAATATGGCCTATTAAGCTCAATTAATTAATGCATAAAGAGAGGACATGATTACAATAATCAACAATGATATTTGGTACACGCATGGAAACATGAGCAAGATCTATCTGTCTTAAACTTATAAACAAACTGCATAAGTGATCTTATTTTTACAATAGCAGAGCATAGTTGCATAGATAGAGCATAGATTTTAAACACACTTTACAGCTTAATCCATAATGCAAGCAAGCTATGGACCTGTCATTAAGAATAGAGTAGCTCAATAGCTATAATTATCAATGCAAACTCACCTCAGCTTTAAGTTTAGAATCTTTAACTTTTATAAGACTCGTGTGCAAATAGAGGAGCATTTTGAGGCAATTCAGAGACCGAACTCTTGTATCTTGTGACAGTTCTTTATCTTGGAAGAGATTTTCCAAGTGGCCACACAGTTGCTGGCAGGCTCTTTCCACATATTCAAAACCTATATGTACAAATTATAAATAGGGATGTCAATTTTTACTGTTGTACCTTATCTGTGCATTTCATCGTTAATTTTCAACAGACATGTATCTCAAAATGTACTTTATTCTGCTCGTATCGCTATCTCTATAAAACACCACTGGAATGGTTTTGTCCTCAATATCTGTAATGAAGTTAATAAGGCGGGAAGCAAAGACGTTTCTGTTCTTTCATGCCTTACACGACCTTATTATTTTTTTGCCAGTGTTTCTTAACCGTATTGAAAGAATCGCCCCCTTTTACAGAAATAAATTATCCAAAATTATCTAACGCCCCCCTCTTCACCGAGGAATTTGAAATCCTCAATTTCCTTTACTTTTTCCCCAAAATATCTCCGAAGCTCGTTTTTTTTTTTTAGCTCACTGACGAATTTGAAATCCTCAATTCCGTATACTTTTCCCGATTTGCCGAATTTGTCCGAGACTTTCGAATCAAAAACCCAGGAATTTACCGATTTGCCAAAAATACCAGCGTGACTCGTTTTTTTTTATAGCTCTTCCATGACATTCGATTACCAATTTCCCCAAGTAATCAGCGTGAGTCGTAAACCAGGACATTTGGGCATCCCGAGAGGTTTGTTCGGGACACCGGGACACGAGACTCAAAACCGGTGACAGTCCCGGTTAATCAGGACGCCCGGCAACCCTATCAATTCCGTATACTTTTCCCCCAAAATATCTCCGAAGCTCGTTCTTAGCTCACGAATTTGAAATCCTCAATCGCCCCCTCGCAATCCTACAGCGCCCAACCAATTCTGAAAAATAAAAACGCCCCCCAGACTTCTAAAGCCCCCCGTTAAGAACCACTGGATTAAATAAAGCATGAAATCAAATACATTTTGGCATGTGAGTTAATCAAATACGTGTGCATTGAAATTTAAAATTCATTTCATCAAAAAACTCAAAAGTGATACGTGTTTGAAGAAAATAAATGACGATATGTCAACTGCTTTTCAATTATTTGATTTAGCCAACTATTGCAATTTTCAACGATTTGTGACGGTTTGAGTGATGAGGTGAAGCAATATAAAAATGGATTGATTACACTTAGACGAATTGTTTCATACACATAACGTAAACATCTTGATTAAGTATGAGATTCAGTTTCAACCTACCTTTATTTATAGTGGCCCATTCTAATTTATTGCCATGGACAAGGATAGAAAAATATGTGTCGAAATGCTCAAATACAAAGTCCACTCCTTTAGTATTATAACTTCTAACAGCCTCTGAAAAGTAATAACTTTGAGTTTTACAAAAATCGAGCACAATTATTGAAGTGTACATTGTACAAGTGCAAATACAAAATTTGTACCTTGAAGTTTCGCAGTCAAAACTCGCTGATGCACAACATCTTCAACGTGATATTGACCTACGTGTGACTCTAGGAGTTCGTCCTTTTGTAATGGTATTACAAACTCAAAATCACTCATGGTTATTAATTATAATTCAATTAAATCAAAAATATACATATTATTTACGATTGAAAGTTGTTTATAATTCGTTAACACCGTCGGCAATTTCAAAAGTTCAAAAAGCGTTAATAGACAATAGTTGCCATATTCAATAACAATTTAAATTAAACTAGTCTATGGCAATGACAAAAATCGTCATCGTTTGAATGGCAGTTCCACCGAAAATAGCATTTTTGGATTTTTGGATGTCCCTAGCACTGAGAAACTGAGCAATGACTGCCATAAATATATATTTCAAAATATTGTTTAAGGACTAGGCAATTCTAATAAATAATAATGAAATTACTATTGATGCCAATGATTTATTAATTTCACCATAAAAAATACAAAATTAGCTCCTAATACTGTCATTAAAATTTTAAATCGTGCTAACTTCTTAACTGTTTATCATTTTTCTTTTACAGCCTTGCGATTAATGGTTTTTATTCACAGTTTGGGTAAAGAGTTATTATAAAATGTAAACTTTGTGTGTCATATTTACTAGTAATCTATTTAAATATATTTTTCTTGGGAATACGCTCATCCTGACATAGTCAGTAAGTATATAATTACAGTGTTTAATATATTAAAATGAAATTTACACTCAAACTTGGGTATTTTTTTAAAGTCAGTAAGTAGACTTTTATCAAAAAATGTGTATCGTGCGTAACGCCATTTCAAATGCGCTCGCTGGTTGAGAGAATGTAGAGAACGGTAATCGTCTGGAAGTGAGTTTATCCCTAATTATTGTCAAAATAGTTACGCAATTTATCGAAAGATTTATGGGCTGCAATTTCCACGAATACTGTAAAGGAATTTATTGCTCTAAAGATTATATTCGTAACAAAATATTTTACATAAAGTGTTTGTTAAAATAAATATCAAATTCCGTTTTTGTCCTGGCCCCACCACGTTACGCCGGGATCGTTACGGCTTGGGCTGTAGCGTATCTAGCCTGATAATAAATTGCTGAGACCGGAATTCGAACCCGCGACTTTTCTTTTGATTTTTATCAGTGGCGGTTCGTAAACTGAAATCTTGGGTGGGCTAGAGAACAGTTTAGCATTGCATACTATTTACGAAATTGTGTATGTTTCCACTTCACCTTATACAATAATCTACAAGCAACTTAATAAATATTACGACGCTACTGCAAAGTATAAATTATTGTATAATAAAATCAAAGCTAATGTAAATAAGTAATAATAGAATAGTAAAAACTGGACCACAAATTCATCTCCTTCAAAGTGAACTAACATGTATAAAAAGCCGTACGAAGAATTGTCATTAACTGTCATACAATGCAACGAGATTGATATTTGTGTTTGTATGTATGGACTAATCTAATGTAGCCCCTGACGTCTAACAGCAGCCTGAAACCTTGAAGCACAGTCGTGTACGTTTAGATGACGTTTCCGTATGGCCAATGTGAATAAAATACAAAAAAATCTAATTGTGCTTGATTGCGCCCTAGTGTAAACAAAGTAGTCAGACTATGTACATATATTATAGTTAGCCCGAGTCTTTGTTATTATTATTAATACGTAGGTATCGCCAGACTGACGTCACGTTGCCTGTTCTGTATGAAGTATGTATAGGGTTATTACTTTTTTTTATGCCGGCTCGGTTTAAAATTGTAATACAAAACACAATCGAGAGTATTATTGTAGGTAGACATAGCATTGTCTTATATTGACAGAGGAAAATCAAAACAAAGATATTGTATTAATTTGGGAAAGGTTAGTTACGCTTATAAATGTATTTATTTTGTTCAGCGGCCGAATTGCTGTTCATTTTTATTCAGCCATCTAAAGTTTTTTTCTACACATTTTGGGTGAAAAATGCAGGTCGGGCTAAGTCCACCTAGCACAGTACCTAGAACCCCCACTAATTTTTATGAATTCTGTTCACAGAAAAATAACATAATATTTTTTTTCTTACACAAAAATATATATTCTATCAAGAGAATCTGTGACTTTCGCAAACGTGCCACGTAATATTTAAATATATTCTTTTGAATGGAAATCGAATGCTGGCAGCGTGATTCGAATCTAACCGGTACCGCACAGCCACGTAAAAAACTAATAAACTAACATTGTCCGGTATTATTATGATGATCAAGTAACTGTGCACTTATTTAAGAAGTTTTAATAAATTCTTACAACCTTGCATTAATTCATCATTTTTTTTTACTTCGGTCCCTTAATTATTTTGTTAAAAAACGTTGTTTATCAGACGATTTATTGAGAGTTAATGACAAAACTTTTAATAATTGGTAAATTTTTAATTCATGCTGTAATTTGACTGTGAATTCGTATTGTAGAGCAAGCGTATGAGTGAAAAATGTTCACTTTTGACACAAAACGTAACGAAACGGGGTTCTAATTATTTTTTCTAAGACAAGGTCAAATGTATTTAAGTAATTTATCTAATATTTTCGTATTATTCCCAGTGAAACAAATTTATAGCTTTCAATCGTGTGTACTATTTACTAAATAAGAAACTTTTCGTAACGAAACTGACTGATTATATTGTTGAGTATGTAATATATTTTTGTAAGTTTTTCCTATACTCTGAGTTTCTAATAGAATTGATCTATTTTTTACCAGAGAAACTGGTTGCTGTGGTATTATTTGGAAAGAGCCCAATACAGATTGTAAAAAGATTCTTAGTGAAGTGCATCAAACACCTGCGATAGTAAAGCCTCAGCTCCATTTTTCATAGATAATAAATGTTGTGAACCCCTGGTTACGCCGTAGCTTTAATTTCTGTCATTACGTTTGTATATAGTCACGGAAGTCACATGCCGAACTTATTGTGTTTTGTATTGTTCGAGATTTGTGTAGCAGTTTGGCATAATAAATAAAGACATTACACGAAGAATCGTGAATAAAATTAAAATTTAACAATGGACGTGTACAAATATTTTCAGAAGTCATCTGAATGTTGCAGTAGTATCATCACCAATGTTTGATAAACCATTGCAACTGAAACTGTTTCGGAATTCTATTTTAACATGACACCACTTTTTAAAAATAACTTTTATACTTGTTTATTACTATGCTTAATATCGTGTGTGCAATGTCTTCACGAACTATGCGCCAAAAGACCTTATCAAGAGGTTGATTGCACCAAACAGGTAACTATTCAAATTTCAAACGCTAATCTGACTCACTTCGAAAGTATTATTTTCTCTCATTTTACGAAACGTAGAATATATTAATCAACTTGAAAACTGAGCTCTGTATCAACTTGGGTAATTGTGTGTTAAAGCTAGTCATGGATAATTACGGCGAAAAACTTCACAAACTAAGCATAAAACAACGCCACGATTTAAAATTATTTTTTGAAGACTTGATAATCGCGTTAAAATCACACATTATTATGAATAATGGAGGCGAAGTACTGAGAAATATTTCGTATTTTGCATAATTTATCAGTGTTCTTTGTGTGTGATTTTAACGCGATTATCAAGCCCTCAAAAAATAATTTTAAATCGTGGCGTTGTTTTAAGCTTAGTTTGTAAAGTTTTTTGCTGTAATAATCCATGACTAGCTTTAAAACACAATTATCTTTTTTTAAAAGTGTTGAATAATTGCTGCATATTTGAGCACATTATATTATTTTCCGAAATACATAGCAGTATTGTATATTGTATAATATGTCGATTTTTCTCCCTCTTTAGAAATTATGTAACGAAAATTAAATATTCTTCTGCTAATTTTTCTGCACCTGGCAAGGACTTGTTCCAGAGATGTGGATATAGGAACGAAGCTCGGAACATTTCATATACAATGACGAAGTTTTCGTGTATTTCGCATTTCTTATAATTTATCAGTGATCTTCATAATAATGTGTTATTTTATTGCGATTATCAAGTCTGCAAAAAAAATTGTAAATCATGGCATTGTTTTTAGCTTACATTCTGAAGTTTTTCGCCGAAATAATCTGTAAAGCGCTTTAAGATAATTTTACCTAAAAAACTTTTATTCATTTGTAACAGATAATAAAAATAGTGTGACGACCAAAAATTACTGATAGATGTGTCTAGTATCCATATCTGAAGAAATAACAATAAGTCAACAAAAAAACATGAGAATGGCACTAGATAATAGATGACAAAATACGTTGCCGTACCAGTTAGGTGATACTCATAAAAGAGTTAATAAGCTTCTTAAAATCCTTTCTTTTTATGTTCTTCCCTGAAATATTTTTTTTTATTCTGTGCAGGAGGTATTCATGTATCCTATGTAAGCGAGTGTATAGGAATGCAGTTTGATGTTGAAAGTAAAATAGATTTACATCCTATTCGATTATATGTTTTCTTTTTAATCTTGCTCTTGCCAATGTAGAGCATATTATGACCTTTCAATGGACTGTAAAATCAAAGGCTTAGAATCCAGCGGTGAATAAAGCACTGGAGACCCCAGGCGCAATATAATTTGAGGACCCTCCATTTTGAATAACTCATATTTATTAAATATATTGAAACTGCTAATAAAAATATACAGGTCATAAATTGTAAAACTTATTTTTGAGCCCCATAAGATTCGGAGGCCCCAAGTGGGTGCCTCATGCGTTTATGGAGTAATCCGGCACTGTTAGTATCACATCACATATTTCCATTTACAGGAAAAAATCATGAATAAAATAATTAATTATTTTATTTCTACCAGTTTATGCAGATTTTAAACATTTTGAGGCACGCGTTAGTGTTTTAAAATACATTGATAATATATTTATTTTGCATATTATTTAAGAGCAAAATTTCTTGAGCATTTTGTGTAAAACTTAAAAAACTCCATTTTTTACAAGTACTTTGTATCGCTTGAAACTGTTTTGTTTTTGAAAAATAGATTGGATTCAAATAAATTGTATCACTTTATGGTGTTAAGCAATACAGATATCACTATCATATACTTAATAAAAGTAGATAGATATATTTAAAATTATATTAATGTTTTAATATATTTTATTATTACACTTACAATTTAGTATTTCTAGCCGTGCATTTCAAGTAGTTGCTTTTTTATTGTAATAATTCACACTGATCCTTATAATATAATCAAAGGAAAAAATAGCAGGTATTAAAACTTCACCAATAATAACCACCAAACTTTCTGAAGGTTACAAATACCTTTACCTTGCTTAATGTGTTCAGGTTCCGTGAGCTCTATTCTGGAAATAAACATGGTTCATAAAAATATTAAATGTTTCATTTATTCAGAAGTTTTTTCAATTCTTTGATTATATTTTTTACAGTTATTTGGAAAGCGAAAAGATGACAATAATTGGTGCAATGTAGACTATTTTGTCACTAACGGCAGCACCTGTGCTGGATTTGATTTTCATTTCCAACATAAAAGTAAAAGATTTACATACCTGGGTGACGTATCACTGAAGCCATTTTTTTGGAATTATAAGAATGAGTACTTCTTTAACTATACTTTATTCAATATAACATTTTCAAACATTCAATGGGAGCGTGAGTATTATTTATAGTATTCAGGAATTAATATATTTATATGAATTATGTTGTATATCTACTGTCAAAGATATTTAACTCTCGCGGCTCGGAGACTAGAAAAATACTTCTCGGCCGATGGGGGTCTTTTAGGGACCCCAGTGGTTTCCTCATTATTGGCCTTATTCTTATGAATTTAAAAATAATAAATAGTCTAAGAGCTTTAAAATATCTCTCTGCATCATTCCTCATACATTTTTTTTATAAAAATCCGTGGTTTGTTAATAAATAATCATATTTTAAGTTGCGCGTAAAATATACGTCGTTTCAGTGCAAATATCAATGTGCTACTGGCGCGCTTTGCTTAGCGGCGTTCAGTCTATTATCTTACGAACGATCGCTGATAAGCGGGCGCTTATCTCTTATCTTATCGTATTTATATAAACTACAAAAGGTCCAAAAAACTATGATATAAGAATACCTTAATTATAAACATTGTATCACCCATATTAAAATAGATATTTAAGAAAATGTGGGTATTGGGGTCGCATTTCTTGAGCTTAGAACCGGAAAAGTTAACGAATGATATAAGCTCGGTTGTAATGTTGAAAAAAATTACCACTCCAACTCTGACATTTAAAAAAATATGTAATTTACAATAAATTTTAAATAAGTCTTTTTTAATATCTACTTAAGTGCATAACTTCTTTTTATTTTAAGTTGATGAAAAAAAAAGAGTCGAAAATAATAAAAAAGCAATTATTATATTTTTACAGATTGAATTTGTAGTGAGTTAAATCGGACAGAGTAGGACATTGATTGCAATCAAACATAAATTATTTATATTTTTATGAAGTGAATATTCTCTATTTTTTAATGTCCACCACAAATCTTTGATTTGTTAAAAATAGTTACTATATTCTCATATTCAAAACCAATTCTGATATTTATTTATTACGTTTACTCATTCTATAGGCGAGGCAAATAGTTTTATTTCTAAGGATGTTAGTTATATTATTTAATATTTTTTTAGGTTTGAAATTTCGCTTTCAATCTGAAAACCATGATTTCATAAGTGATTATAAGAATCACTGCCGGGAGATTATTATTTATCAACAGAGTGCGACAGCTAATCTATCTAATCTAAACTATGATTGCCACTGGTCAGATCAGCTTCGAAGATATGAAAATGAAACCTTCATTCTCGACTATGAAGCAGAAAGTAGTACTGCGGTAGCCCATGGAAAATATGCATTTGTTGTCCCCACTGCTAGATCGCTCGGTAAGTATTATATTTATTTGCGTTGTGATTGAAATGCCTATTTTAAAGTAAACACAGCCACAATTTGAATTAAATGTATACCGTATTTCCTCGATTATAAGACGCACTCCCAAATTCAGAGTCGTCACAGAAAAAAATGAAATCAAAAAGCATGTATCAAAAACACACCAAAATAGTTCACAAACTGTTAGAATTTCGCTGAACACAACTGGGACAATTTTTAATTTAATTATTCCATGTGTTTGAACATCAAGAAATAACTATTGTATGAGAATATTCGTATAATAATATAATTATTCAGACTCTCATCCTTTGTTTTCAGAAATAACTTTGCTAACCACATAAATAAATATTACTGCTGTGTCATTATTGAAATGGTCTTATTTTATTACCTGTGAAAATGTGCTCACAGTTTTATATAATACAAAAACATTGTCAAACAGATATAGAAATTATTCATGCATAATATCACAAAGATACACACCCAATCCTTTTTTTACACGATACATTGGTTCCAGAAAGTGGCGCTTAAAAAACCTCACTTTCATATAATTTGATAAATCGGTACCAAAAATCAAAATATCGCATAAAAAAGTATCAAAAATGAGAAACAGATACGTATTATGTATAAATAGATAATTTTATTCACTTTAGAAGTTATTCGCTGCTGTCACTTCGGTTGTCACAACAAATGTATTGAATTTTGCTTGAATCTGAATTTTGCTCGGACTCATTTGTTAAAATGCTGTTTTTCCTAGATTCTTGATCTGAGTCAATTATTATTACATTGGATTAGTTTTGTTGATACGACGAACAGTTAAAACTGATTTTTTGAAATACGCAAGTGTAAAATATTTTATTTTTTAATGCAGCTTTTTATTTGGTACGTGCCTAAAACATCAACATTTTTTAATTCAAAAATAATATTTCCATATTCGGTCCGTATTTATTATTTTGTAATATTTGGACGTCTGGAGTGCATTTATTTGATGGAGTAACTTTCTAAAATTTATGACCTGGAGAAGTGCTATTCAATGAATATAATAAATGCATTGTATTCAAACAAGTTTTAGAGCAGAATTGCATCACATGATTTTGCGCAGGGTCATCACTAGGGATTCTGTATCGAGACGTCCCGGGACTTTAAGCTTTTTTGCTGTCGTAAGTCCCGGGATTTTGTTGTTGAATGTCCTGGGACTTAGACAGCCAAATTTTACATTTTAATTTTGAAAAAACCATTCTAACAAAATAAAATTGGATGGAAGCAATCGCTAATGTGACCTAAAAAGTTAATTTTGATTTAAAATAAATTTACATTGGTGTCTATCCTGGGATCAGTTTTGAAAAAAATGCATTATATTCAAGCTATGGATTAAATGCCGGGGTTTTAACAAAATTAAGTATGCATGTATACAGGGGATCTTATAAAAGAAACAGCTGTTTGGATTAATAATTGTAGAAGTTTCAAATAACATCTATCTATATATTGTAATACGAAACAACCATTTTCGATGGGTAGAGACATGCAGAAATACAAAAAAACTTAGACACGTGTTTGCTTAATCTTGAAGCTTAAGATAATCACACAGAATTCCAAGAAATGAAGAAACCGATAGTTATTTCTAGAAAATTATGTTATAAATCAAGGCAGCTTATAAACGTTTTATTATCAACAGTTCAGCTGGGACTAATTGATTTTCAAAAAGAATACACGAAAGATCAATGTTTTGGAAAAACAATGTTGCAACAACGTTTATTACAAAAATAAGAAATTGGCTGTCTGATTCGTCATTAAATTGATTATTATTTTTAAAAGCATATTTTGATAAGCAAAAATAAAATATTAACTTTTGTGTAAATAATACATACTATGTATGATTTGAGGCTCTGATTTTATTATTGAATTAATTTAATATTTTCATTATTAATAAATAAATGTGTTCAAAAGATGTATTTATTTTAATTAACGCATATTTTCCGCGCCCTTTTAAAGTACGTACAAAAAAAAATATACGTTTAACTGCGTAAAAAACGCTCAAAAAAAATAGTTTAATTGAAACAAAATATTAAAAAACGTTTGGGAGAAAGATATCTCCATTTATGTTATTAGAAATTTGATTAAATCAATTTATAATCGTATAAAAAATATAACTGTAGCAAAAACAAATTAAGAAAATATTATAATTAAATATTCATACCTGATGTTGTTTTATTTACAAATGTTTTTCACTATTTTTCAGCTGTATTGTGATTTGTGAAGTAGCGGTCATAATTTTACCCAATTCATTGTTATTTTTTCAATACATGTACCGTTATCATCCCTTTTTTGTACATACATACAAATATTTAATTTTAATAAATTTATAATTTTATTGAAGGGGAAATAAAAGTCCCAAGTCCCGGGAAGTCCCGGGACTTTGAAAAACCCGAGACTTCAGAATCCCTAGTCATCACTTCTTCTATAAAAAAAAAATGCATAACATCAAGTAAATCGCTTAGAAAAAAGTAATGGTGACGTACAAAAAATTTGTGTAAATTTAAAATTGCGCAAAAAAAATTGTGTAAAAAATGGATTGGGTTTATTCAATTCTTTGTCGGTATGGTAACACAACATATTTGATCTGGTTCACTTTAGGATTAGTTAATTTTTAAAACCAAAAAGTGTGAATATGCTTGCATTCTCCAATATTTCAAAAAATGTACTAAACTAAGTCATTGCAAGTCAAAACTCCCCAACATTCTTTATACAAAGCTGAAATATAGGTCGAGTCATAAGCAATGTTTTTTATAATATTTTTTTTGTATGTCCTTTATTAAATTATTATATTAGATAATTTACATTATTACTGATGACTGTCTCCCATCTTTGGGTTAACTTTTTTATTCTATTAGAATACAAACTTTCCGGTTTTGATGGAAAGAATGTGTCCAATACAGTTTTTAACTCTTTTGTTATTTATTTATTTTCCATTCAAAAGGTGAAAGTCATGAGAATAGGTGGATGCTTTAAAACTTTCCAGTTGAACTTCTGTAGCTTGTGTTGCGCCATCTTTGCAAAATGTGGCATCATAAATATCAAATGCTTAATTCATTTCAGAGAAATAGTTGCCACTGCTAAGACTATGTAGGCCAGCAATGTACTAGAATACTAAGACTTTCGGTTTCAGTTTGCCTGTTCTTTTTGAATAAAGCGATATTTTTTTTTTCATCCTTTTCAGTGATATTTTCTGAAATCGTTTTAACAATATTTATTCTTTACAGTATACCAGAATGCTCGACCATGGATACCGTTTGTTTATTTAAATATAACAGATCCCGAGTACACATACATTCATATAGTGCCACCAAATGAATATTTGGGAGATCAAAGTTACGAAGTAAAAGTCTGTCTGCAATTCATTGAGTGTTCCCCTTTCCAAAAATGTTCCGATTACATTGTCAACGGGGAAGCCGGACAAGAAGTTGTCCACATCCATCAGATAGAGACGTCTGGCTGGTATTCATTTGACATTACTGCATTGAATCAAACATGTTTTAAGGAGACTTGTGACTCCGTTGAAGGCCCACTTATTTATTTTGGTAATTATTTTTTGTAGATTATTTTGTCATAAGATTATACAAAATAGTACATCAGCCACTTCCCCAATTTGTTAACTTCGCAAATATCAATTGAAAAATCATAAGAGCCTACAGTAGATTTGCACAATTTCTATTAAACCATAAAAAATATTGATGTGGCGGAAATAGAAGCCAAACGTACTACTCATTATTACAATATCAAGACAAGTATTTAATTAGATAAGTGAGAATATCTTTGATAAGATTAAGGGGTTTTCATATTAACAGCTTAACGACCGTGGACGCGTATTTGCGTCTTTGAAAAACAAAGGTTGCTGGCCGGCGGACGCATATATGCATATAAGCGAAGTATCTGGAAGCTAAGAAAATTAAATTTTGTAAAGATATCTCAATTTGCTTCCAAATTATAGTGAATTTAGTAAAATTACAATTTTTCGCAAACTTTTATTTCGCCAGGTGAAATTTTGTAAAAAAAACGCACGGTCGTTAAGCTGTTAAGCAATATAAGTATTTTGTTATCTTTATTATGAAAACTGAGAAACTTATTTTTTTTTTAATATTTATTGTGATTAGTAAAAACACAATAATCCTTTGTACTTCATTCCACTTTATTTAATATGTCAGGACTGGTTTCGCTCATTACGAGCATCGTCAACTGATAAGAAATATAATTTAACAATGCTATTTATACAAAAATGAACAGCTATAAACAACAATTGGCATTGAAAAGAAAATACCAATTACATTAAAAGTGATTCTAAAATAGCACAAAATTAAAATGTTTAACACATCTAACATATAATTAAAAAGTCATCTCAGATTAATAAATTTAGAATGGGGATTGAAAGTAATTACAAACATAATTAAAATTTGGGAATTCTTTGACAAAGTGATACAATGAAAATAATGACATTAATAGAGTGAATAGGCTTAATGATAGTTTCATATTTTTGGTATTTTCTTTTCAATGCCAATTGTTGTTTATAGCTGTTCATTTTTGTATAAATAGCATTGTTAAATTATATTTCTTATCAGTTGACGATGCTCGTAATGAGCGAAACCGGTCCTGACATATTAAATAAAGTGGAATGAAGTACAAAGGATTATTGTGTTTTTACTAATATAATGCCTTTCCACCAAGTATTGACAGTGAACACCCTAAAAGTGATTTATTGTGATATTTCTATGCAACATTAGCTATGTGAAACAATAGTATTTTTCATACACTGAAAATTTCGTAATAATGTTTTTTACGTGGCATTGTTACCATGGGGGTTTTAACCAATTAAAAATAATATCGCGAGGCGGCTTGTCAAAAAAGAAAAAAATATAATAGCAAAAACTTCTCAAATTGTAGACAATTATATATTATGTTTTCATATGAATCACTAGCCAAAGTACCATTGAAGACATTAGTATTTTGTTAAATGTTGATACAGTGGAACCCTGATCTACCGTTCTCGCATTGTTCGTTTTCCCGCATGGATTGTTTATTTTTCATAGTCCTGGCCAAACACCCATAAGAACAATGTAAAATAATCCCGCAATAATCGTTCCCCGCTTTCCTCGATCTACCGTCTAAATATTTTGGCCCCGTCACAAATATTATTCTGATTGACCGTTTTCGTTGAATATTTCTCATAAATAGTCCTGCCTCGCATTTCGTTTCGCGTTTTTTTCAGTGGAACCCCGATCTACCATTTTCGTTATTGTAGAATATTGTTATCATAAATAGTCTTACTTAAATAGTCAACTCAAAAGTCAAAACTGAAATACCTAAATGAAGAAAACTAGAACTCTAGCTGAGAAACTGAAAACAATTCAAGACTTTGGAAAAAAAATCTGTAGAAAAACGAGTCGAAGAGCAAAAAAGAGTTGACTTAGAAATGTACGCAATTTTGAAGGGTGTTTGTTAAAATTGAAGTGCCAAACTGCAAATAGATAACTTAGTTTGTATTAAACAATTTTAAAATATATTTATTCATTCTTTAATAAAAATAGTGAAATAAGTAAATAGGTTTTTTGAAAATTAAACAATGTTTTGGTTTATTTGAAGATTTCCCGCATTATTCGTAGAATCAAGGTTCCACTGTATTATAATTTATGAAATGATAATAACATATAAGAAACTTTGATGTCTTACTGAATTTTAAATGATTCAAATGTTTAAAAAGTTCTTCCACTCATTGCCAAATGTTATTAGGTGATTATTTTTATTTCAAGATACTTATAACCAAACTAACGCCATACCCAGTAATGTGGTAGGAAGAAACTAAATGAGATACATGATTGGAAGTATATATAAAATAATTTTATTTTGGGAATAGTAATTTTATAAATAGTAATGTTTGAGAACCTGCTTTTATCAAAAATATCAATATTTGTTAAAAGTAAATCAAATTCTGCGATTGTGTCTTGTTAAATTGGTTATGTACGTGAATGATGCAAATCGGCTTACTCTAAAAATAAAGTTTGACCGCTTATTCATTTGTCTACTTGAAATTTGAAAATACCTGATGAAAAAATGATTTCAAAAACTCAAAGCTAATACATTGTGACTGTTTAAAAATGTAGCGTGACTCATAACTGTATAAATAAATAGTGACATCACAACATACAATTTCTCCAAATTGACTATTTCAGTTGTGCCTATGAGAATAACAAATAGCCAAATTGCGTAAAATGTCAACAATAAATAAATTATGTGCATATATTTCACGCATTTTATATATTTTTTTAAAATTCGTACAGACAATAATGTCTTCTATTCTCTGTATACTTAAAGGTTAATAACCACTATCAGTGACAACAAAAAGATATTTAAATGTTATGTATTTTTAATACTGTCTTATATGTTTGATTTAATATTTTATATGACTTGTGAGAGACTCTTTGTTTTCCTATTATGTTTGTAATATATCTACTTCCCTAATAGAAAAATTATTTCCAGATCTCATCCATGAAAACATCTCATATTCCATTCTGACAAATGCTTTGATTTTCTCAATTCTTTGGGTTATCATCATTATGTGGTGGACCTGCACAGGTAAATTTGTTTCGAATATTCTTTTCAGCATCGTCAACCCAATATTGATGGTCTTTAATTGAAACCTTGCAAGACAGTTGAATTCTTTCACAGAGGAGTAGAGCTCAAAAATACAATCAAAAACAAAATAATAAGATAAAGTGATAAAATATAAACTAAAATAAACTTAGAAGCCAAAATAAACATGCCTATTTAACCTTTCTGGCACTTATACCTGAAATAGATTTTCAATAGCGGTTCATTAACTTTCAATGAACATGAGAATGAGCGGCACATGAAAAAATATTTTTTTATTTTGAAAAAAATTTCCAGTGACATTCTGTGCAAATAATTGTGACACCAGTGGTTTTCAAGTTCTTTTATTTAACGTTATCACTTGTAGACTGGTGCTTTATCGGCGCTATATGGTATGGCGCAGCGGTTAGCGTTGTTGGCTTCTGTGCCAGATCTCACGGGTTCGAGTCCCGGTACAAACAGCATTTTTTTCGATCCATTTCTGTTTGAAGGCATGAGTGTTTGTGATGTCTAAAAATTTCTTCCCACCCTTCCAAACCTTCAACAGCTGGGCGTAGTGAGAGCGGTTAGTTAACCACTAGTCCTGTTCTAGCCTTAACCTTCTATCTCTATTACTCTCTTCAGAAAAGAGAGATTGAGCGACTGAGTAACAAACAGTTCTCGTATAAAATTTTCTGTTGAGGTACCTCTATTAGGAAGCCATATGCTTCACATTGGAAGTAGTTATGGATTAAAAAAAAATGGTAACACTTGCTATTGTAAATAGACGCCAAAACAAAAGATTTTTTTGAGAATTATGTTTTGTGAAAAAATATCAGGTGGGATTATATAATCAGGTATCAATGTTCAATTGATGTTATCTATTAATTTCATTTGATTTCTATGAAGCAAATAATTGATTTTATAGAGTGATGTTATTTCAATTCAAATCAGACATAAATTGAAAAACTTTTGTCAGCTTTGACTAATCTTGTAGAATAAAAAATTATGTATGTAAAATTATTTCCTTATTTTCGTTGCAGGCAAAAGAAAGAAACTCCATCCTGAGGTGCTGTTAATACATCCCACAGGAAACAGAAGAGATGTCGAGCTTGTTAATTTGGTTGGGCAGTATCTCCAGTCGGAACTGAATTGGAATTTAATGTGGGAGAAGGATATAAAACTGACACAGCACGGCGATCCGTATATCTGGTGCTTGGAAGCGTTTTCCAAGGCTGATTGCGTCATATACGTCACGGCGAACGACCCGAGCAAAAATGAACCTCAGAGCGATACGGAAGCTGTGAATATTCACCGAGATATCGATAGGATTTTACTTAAGTTCGTCACAAGCGGCATTCATAAAAATAAAAGCTTCGTCAACGTCACATTTGACCACCACAAAAAGCCACAGGTCCCGGGCGAATTGAAACAGATGAAAACATTTCACTTGATGAGCGAATTTTACGCTATGTTGTACTACGTTATGAATTATGGCATTTGGAGTAAGAAATTTCACCCCATTATTCCTCTGGAGAATTCTCATCTGGGCAATAAATTGTTGAATGCGTTTTCTAATAATATTGAAATTAAAGTATAACGTTATTTTAAAATTTGTATCTGTTATATTGTTAGTACATAATATTGCTCGACAAACAGCAATATGCAGCCTACGGACTGTTATAATTGAGTTCCGACATATTACTATTTTTCAAGCGGTATCCAACATTTATCCTGTAATAGCCAAATTAGTATCAGCATTGTTTCTTGTCCTCTAAAATTCGACAACTCGATATGTTGATTATAGAAATAGTAAATTTACTTTGACATCATTTATATATAATGTTTTATGAAACAGTCCATTGCAGTGATGCACAACTCTCAATCCGTAGATTGTATACTAAATTTCTGTAAGATTATTTTTCAATATTGGCCAACGCAATGTTTATTGTTATTAGTTTCGATGTCGACTCTGCGGTTGGGGTTCTCAAACACGAAGATGTATCACACAATCTGCAATGCAGTTATTGTCTCTTCTTAGATTAGCATTTTAATGTTCATTAGAGATGAGACTTGAGGAAGATTATGTCATACTATAGAACACGGGTTCCCAACCTGGGGGTCGCCAACGTTTTTCGATTTTGGATTTGAACAACAATATAACGAAAAAGTATAGCAAATCGAGGATTTCAAATTCCTCGGGGGGTCGCCTAGTCACATGGCTTTATAAAAAAGGGGTCGCCACCCGAAAAAGGTTGGGAACCTATGCTATAGAACCTCGATTATCTGAACTAATTGGGGATGGAAGTAGTCCGGATAAGAAATCTGGTTGATTAAAAAATTCATAATTGACTAGGAATTACATTTACATTCAGTATGCATATTTTATTTATTAATAAAGTCGCATTGGAAATTATGTAATTTATTACTCCTGTGATGTATCCTATATCACTTTTGACTGCGTTGCTGAATCTTACTAATGGTTTTTTCATTGACACATCTAAAGCGTTCTAACTCTGCTGCCATGTAGCAACAGTCTTTTATATAAATTTTCCTATGTAAACTGATAATGGTTTCTTCACTATTTTCATCTGCTAGGAATAATCGTTGAAACATCTGATCTATTGGTTGTATATTACAGACGTGACATTCGGTGGAAGAAATTTTACCGTAAACACGTGCATAGCAGGAAATTGGTAAGATTTATGTCAATTTTGAACAATTCGGATAATCAAGGTTCTACTGTAATCTGAAATATTTTTAATCTCTGCGGCACGTGAACAATTATAAAATGGATAAATTGACTCATATATTAAAATAAATGGCTTGTGCATCACTGCTCTGTCACCTTTTGTTGATATTATGATATCCTTTGATGAATCATTTTTTGTAATACATGATGTGAATCTAAAGGAAATATTGTTTTACCCACAAGTCATATGTATTTGAAATGATTTACATATGAATTGCGAAATTTGTTTTTTGTGCACCAATCATACACGTTATATATTCAAGAAATTTTAAAATAAAACGCTGATATTTTGCTTCATTGAAACAACTCTTATGCTATTTTGGCTATTATAATTAGAACAATAGTTATTTTGACTGATTCTTTGTTAAGACTATAACTTATATGTATGTTAGCGAAAAGCCTTTAAAGAATTCCGTCTTAACTTAGTAGACTTATTTGATTTTTGGTGGCAGGTGATAGTTTATTATTGTATATAGTCCACTTTGTTTAAACATAATATAAAGAATCGTACAATAAATTAAGCGGCAGAGAGATTTTTGGGTTCATATTTGTGTAGTCTTCGAAGGATAATGAATCTTATGTTTTAATTGAACATAAGTAATTTGTTTTTATAAAAAATAAAATTAGTTGACTAATCCTTAAGGCCAATAAATTTGCCAATATAATTCAATTGTGATATTATAATAGTATAAAAGCCTGTATGTACTAAAAGAATGTTTGGAAAAATATATATTTTATTTAAAAAACAATCACAAGATGATAACATTGTTTTGTTGTATATTGTACAAATTTTATTTATTTCCAGGGCTGTGGAGTTTTGGTTGAAGTTGTAGATTTATGGCATTGTAGGATGAGTTGTAAAACATTATTCTGTTCTTGATTAATCGATAAACGCTGGCTTATAAAATACATATTTTAGTCAAAACCGTCTGGAATGCATAAGATTACCTATTCATTGGAACGATTTGTGAAATTATGACATTGTACAGGAGTAGAGACTGCATAAACATAACAGTTGGTGTGAGACGAGTCCAGCTCAGTGACTCTTGTAGTACGCAGACGTGTTTTCTGTGCTGCTGTTTGGTTAATTTGTTAAAATCAATCAGCTCAATGTCAGGTGGGGAAAGGGTCACAACGGTTAAACTAATGGAAATCATACAAACAATGAAAATCATTGTGACACTGGTCTGGGAGCTGTATTTCTAGGGACAAACACTCTTTTATTTGTCAACAATATTGTGGAAGGCAGTGGATCGTAAGGTAATGTTGGAGTTAATAGATCCTTGAACGACTCCACAGTGTTTATTTCAATGATATTATCAAATGCCGAGATACAAAAATATCTTTGGTCAGGTAACTGAAAAATTTGCCTACTTATCTACTATGGAAGGCTGTCGTATAACAGTTATGTCAAAAATAAATACTTGTAAACATTAAAACATTCCTAAATATGCAAAACCATATTATTAAAATTTAAATCTTCTAAATTATCTAAATTTGTCCTATTATTGTACTGTATTTATCATTCCACTGGTCTGGCTGATAAGGAAGATGCAAAAATTTGCTGCAAAATCTGTGGCAGAGTTGAAACATCCATACACATGAATGCGCGGCCCACTGGCAGCTGCGTCAGTAAACTGTAAACACAATAATCTAATGTCAATAAGCACATTTATAAGACATTAAATAAATCATAATATTACCCATAATAAGTTAAGTATTTTTTAAATAATGTGAACATACAAATTGTATGAGATTATTCAAAAAGTTCTGATGGGACATAAAAGGGAAAACAAACAAATGATGAATACAAATTCTTACTGATTTAAAAAATCTTACTGAGCCCAGTGAAATTTGCATTAAAAAAAAAACCACACAAAAATTTAAAATAAACAAAAGAAATCTAAGTGAAGCAATTAATTAATTTTTAGTTATTCGGGTCTAGCTCTATATTGTCTTCATTTGTGGGCATCTATTACTATTGACATAAAGTCGAGGAAGAGTCAAAAAGATTTTTCGCTCAAAAATAATGTGACTGCCACAAATCACTGAAAGTTATGTGTAGTATTTATAGTCGACAAAATAATGATAAATTCAATACAAATTCCAAGCTTTTTGGCCACAACAATCTGGCAATACGCCTCAAAATAGTGAACATAGAACATGAAGCTTGTAAAAATAGATAAAAATGTCAGCAATCAACCTCCAATTTAATTATTATTAGATTAACAATACTTACGTGTCAGCTTGATCTCCAAGGCTTCCAATGAATACAACATTTGCTAGAACGGCAGGATGCGATGTGAGAGCTGATGCAAGTTTGGACGCAGGCACTCCATATCTTGACAGGTTTGCATCGGAGAGTGCCACCAAGAGCCCTTCATCCCAATGGGACCCTGCCCTTACTCTCTCCGATAGATCTCTAGACGCATTTTCTACAGCTTGTACTGTGTTGTCGCCCGACCAACAAAACTGAGAGTGAGCGTGCATTGTGCGTATCACCTTGAATTTTTTAAATTTAACATTAATAAATTGAGTTATCTAAATTAAATTTACTCCTTAAGTAAAGTATTATCTACAGGTAGCGCAAATATTTGTTCTGAAAATTATTAAATGCATTTAATAAACGAGGGATATTAAGTTGGATAAACTAAGTGTTTTTCTTTAGATATTTTACCTGCAATCGTTCCTTTTCATTTTCTGGCGGACTATCAAGGGACACTAATTCCAGATCGTGTGTTTCTCCAGAATGTCCCCAAATATCATATTTTAGTCGAGATTCAAACCCTCGCAAAGCCTCCATTACCAAAACAACAGCCTCCAAAGAACGGTCCAGCCGTCCGTCGAAGGAGTTGAATCTGTAAACAAAATATCACTCAAGTTACCACACTTACAGAAAAGCATTTAAAGGTTCGAGCATTAACAATATTATTGTTTTCATCAAAAATCTACTGAAAATGATTAGACAGGGTAGTAACGGTCTCTGGTAATATTAAAAAACAATAACTGCCAGTGGCGGTTCTAGGTACTGGGCTAGGTGGGCTAAGCCCGACCTGCATTTTTCACCCAAAACATTAGATGGCTGAATAAAAATGAACAGCAATTCGGCCGCTGAACAAAATAAATACATTTATAAGCGTAACTAACCTTTCCCAAATGAATATAATATCTTTGTTTTAATTTTCCTCTGTCAATATAAGACAATGTTACGTCTACCTACAATCATATTCTCGATTGTGTTTTGTATTACAATTTTAAACTGAGCCGGCATAAAAAAACAATAACCCTATAAATACTTCACAGGGAACAGGAACGTTACGTCACTGGCAACACCACTCAAGGGCTAGCGATATTAAGCCCGCAACCACAGACAATATTTCATTACACTGGGGCGCAATCAAGCACGATTAGATTTTTTTTGTATTTGTATGTACGGAAACGTCATCAATCACAAAGGATTGTGTTTCAATCTGTCAAGCTTCTGTTGATCGTTGGGGGCTGATCTGATTCAGCCCATTACGCATACTTATGCATTGAAACACAACACCAATATCGTTGTATTGTATGAAAGTGACAGCAAGTGACAGTTCTATACTGCTTTTAGTAGGTACTTGTTATTTCACTTTGAAAGAGACGAATTTAAGGATTCCGTGTTATTATTCTATTATTTCTTAGTTACATTAGCATTGATTTTATTATATAAAAATTTATGCATTGCAGTAGTGTCGTAATATTTGTTAATTTACTTGTAGATTAATGTATAAGGTGAAGTGGAAATATGCTTTTCTCTAGCCCACCCAAGATTTCAGGTCAGGAACCGCCACTGATAACTGCATATTTTGGCTGTGGATTTGTGGAAAAAATCATGACTGGCATTTAAAAACTCTGATTTTAAAAAGATGCAAAATAATTTAAAAAAAGGAGTCGGAGTTACCTGTTTTTTGATTTCACATCCTTGTTTTCCACCAACAAAATTCTTGAAATTATATTTTCACCCAATTATATCCTTGGTAAAACTTCAAAACTACTAAAACCCTTACAGTATAGAATTGATTTGCTTGTGTTTACATGATCATCACGGAAAATGAATTTAGAATATATGTATTTCCATGATAAATGATTTTTCATCCTTCTGTTCAATGTTGTAGAATGAAAAATCATTAGTTTCTGTAGACCTGTGCGATTTAACCTTGTGAAGGCTTAAAAAAATTCACTTACCTATACATACTACCAGAGACATCAACAAGTAAACGTAGTAATTTGGGTTTTTCTAATTGACTTCCTGGTGGCGGTGCCCGCTCTAATCTCCGTCTATAAATAGCTTCTTCTCCAGTCAAACCTTCAGAATAAATATATTTCATTAACAGTGTTGTAATCACAAACAAGAATCTAGTCGAAAAATGTCAAATATTGTTAAAATCAACTTAGACACACATATACAAATACAAATAATAAATCTATAATGTAACAAAAACAGATCAAAAGTCTTATCGTTTTACTTGTATGTCAAACTGTCAGTTTAATCATTTTTATCTTTCTCTAAATAATTTAGGGCTGTGAAGTCAGAATCAAACTGTTTTTATCAGAGTCAGAGTCGGAACAAAATGTTACTAAGCTTAGAAAAATATAAGAGGTCCGAATAAAATATATTAAAAAATTTGCATATTCATCGTATTGATTTATGAAATAATGACAATTATTGACAAAAATTGACAATTTGAAATAAAAAAGTCACCTTCAATTATCTTGGTATCATCCAAATCACCAGATGTTTGATGTCTTTCCCAGTGCCGTTCAGTAGCTCGCGCTTGTAAAGATCCTAGCACTCCACGTAAAGCGCCAACCTTGTTACCGAAAAAATGTTTGATTACCTTTGTAGTCGGTTGAATGATTTTGTTTTCATTTAAATATAAACTAAGGCAGGTCCAGTATCATTTGATTATGACCGATACAAGGGGCTGTTTAGTCTTCTCTCCTAGCTCTGAATTCTTTTACAATAAAACCACCAAACTCATATACTGGCTGCAAGAATCTGTTCTCAAAGCTATGTCTAGTTTTTTCTCAACTTTTGTGAGGTGCATTATGCAATGCTAAATTGTAAAGCAGCACTGTTAAAATGTATATGTTAATTAAGTGACACTTGATTCTAATCAACTATAGCTGTGAGGCAATTAGGTAACAGTACATTTACTAAACATTTATATATAAGACCAACATAATAATGCTTATAATTGATATTAAAAATCATCATATACCTGCGTCCTTACTGCGCCCAAAAATTGTTCATAAAGATTGGCGTCATATTCACTCATTCTTATTTCCTTGAGTCTGTCAGCGAATGCACGTCGGTTCATCTCCTTGGCAGCCTTTTTTACATGATCTGGAATGTCATCCTTTTCCTGGTCTGATAACTAAAAATGACAAACAGGTCGGGCTTTCAAATTCTGCTATTTAGCAAGTTTTTATAAATATCAAAACTAAAATAACCAAACTGTGGAATGATCTGATTGGTCTTGAAAGTAGTAAATGATTTGAATGTTTGACTTTGGAAATTGATATCCATTTATTGCAAATAAGATTTCAAATATATTTTTAAATAAATGTCAAAACACAATATGATGAAACAAGACTACAAACACACATGCCCTTTATTTCAAATTGACACTGAAGTTTTCCCAAGACCATGATAGCAAGGGCAGAGACTACTAAATTATTACTTTGCTCAACCAAATGACAATATTATAAACAAGATTGTTCACGAAACTTTCATGATTGTGAAAAAAATATTTTCACTTTGATAATGAAGAAAAGAATAATTAATACTATTTGAAGCAGTACATTTTATTTTAATAAAAAATAATAAACCTGATGAACTTGATGCCCAGCATCAAGTCTGTAAGGCCCTCCTTTGCCTCCCAGTCCAGCTGTGTCTCGGCCACCAGTACCCCCTGCCCATGTATTGCCGCCTACATGGGGATCTCCCTTTGGATCCACCTTTCCATGCTTTGGTGCTGACACATCTAAGCTGCGATATTATACAAAAGAAATTGAAGATACAGTTGTAAAAAATCAAACTTAAACTTCAATCAAATTTTTTTAGAACTCATGTTATTTGAATAAAATCAGTAAATTTTTGCTATTATAAATGGACGTTAAAACAGACCACTAGTGAGCTGTAGATACAGGCGCTTTCACATCCGATTAAGTGGTTGCGTATGCTTTAAAACAAAAAAAAAGGTCTGAAAAAGACGTGTGTAAAAGTTTTTTTTGTTTTACAAAACAAACACTTACCAATGTGCTTAAAAACAAGAAAAAACTCTAAGCATACTTCGTTAACATATATTTTACTCAAACACAAGTGAAAGAACCCGCGTGTAGAGCTGGCAACATAGGTTCAAAGCTAAAAACTAAAAAGAAGTTTTTTAATAACTATATCTGTGCAGTAAGTAACTTATTAGTATTTTTTTCACTCACCCACTTTTCCTATCAATGGACATCTTCAAATGTTTATTCGCTAGCGGATCTCGCGCTCGGAGTATACCAGCAGCGGGAAGGCCGCTTTCTTTCAAAACTCTAACTAAGGTATCACCCACTTCGGCACTGTATCGGTCAAAGTCGAATACGTTGCTTATAGCACTGCCCAAATCTTCTGAAGGATATTTCTGTTAAATATGCATATATAAAATTTTCTTGCAGATACGTCAAGTGGTAAAAAATATCAGTATTAACATTGAAATAGTTCCTACCTGTAAATGTTTAACAATGTTGACAACTTCTCTGGTGGAGTAAGGATATGTGACCAGACCCTGGTCAGCCATGCTGCGGAGAGATGCAAACGCTTTAACCAATTTGTCTGTTATTTCAGACGGCACATCTGGACCATACTGACGCAGGAGTAATAATTCTGACTCAATTGACGGATTGTCTACTCCGTGGCAAGAAAATAAATCACCTAATAAAACAATCCAAACACGTTTAGTAGTTTCAGAAGAAATATCAGATTTATTTACATCAAACAAAATAGTATATTTGAAATTATACTACTTACCTAATGATGCAAAGAAGTCATTTCCCAAAAAAGGGAATCCAGGCCTGTTAGCAAGTACAATCATCCTGAAATCCTCGTGCATAGGAATCAAAACACTGTCTTCATAAGTGGACGTTTCTATTAAATGTTTAGGAACAATTCTTCTTCCGTCGCTTAAAATCATTTCTGCATTTTCGACTAATGTTTTAAGGATGCAAGTGACGTGCGTAGGAGCTTTGTCTGCTTCATCTACTACCAACACGTGTCCATATTTGACAGCATTTACAAGAGGCGAATCTTCATATACAACCATGCCGTCTTTTACAGTGGGCTGCACCGTCAATGACTGTACTGTGGTATCTCTGTGCAGCTGAATATACTCTCTTGGCCTATTAAGAAGTTGCAGTAATCTATCGGCAATTTTATTCTTTCCCACTCCTTGATTTCCGACAAGCAACAGATGGTTTCCCAAAATGAAATCTTGAAGCAGCCACTCCAGAAGTTCAATATGCTGTGGCACATCGTAGAAAAGAATGTCGGGAACTTTGGTGACGGCCTCCGTTTTGTAAAGTGGTACGCTAGTTTTACCGATCGTAAGAAAACCATTTTCTACTTTACAAATTAAGGTAGCGCTTTCATTCTTTTTACTGAAAATATTCCGTTTTCCTTCCGGCGGTGTTATGGAGAGTGATTTGCAAACATTTTCCAATGAATTACGGGCTAAATTTGGAAGGAACTTTGCCAGGAAAGTCCTCTGGACAGTATCGTAAGCAGAGGCAGCTGGATATTTTGACATGCGGTTTGCAATTCGAAGCAACTGACGTGTTGACAGAGAAGCTGACAGATTGTTGAGAGTGGAGTCTTTGGACGTTCTCAGCGTATGTGCAAGGTGAATCATGGAATTAAGAGAATCAGATATTTTTCCAAACTGAAAATATTAGATAAATATTATTGACACCTTTAATGGAAAAGCATTAAAAAAAACTAAAATATCCTTGAGCCGAGGTCTAAAACCTAGTAGTCAACGTTGTTGGTTTTGGTTACGGTACAGACGTATGTTCATAAATTGTTCTTTTTATTGATTTAAGGATTTGTGTTCGAAAGGAATGGATCTCTGTGATGTCTAAAATTCCCTCTCACCGATCCTATTTAAAAATAGGACGCAGCGGAAGACATAAGCTTATCACCAATCCTCTACTATCCTTACTCTCTTTGAAAAAAAAGGTTGAGCAACGAACAGTTTTTTTTAGAAAAACTTTGGTTGAGATAAGTTCTATGAGGAATCCACAAGCCTCATATTGGTAGCCAACATGGTTTGAAAAAATATAATATGTATCCTACATATTTCACAATTTGTATTAATTAATGCCTTTTATGATTATGATTTATGGAAAATGCCTACTAACTGAGCTAACTCAGTAGGTTTTGTCATTATTTCAGAAAACATAAGCACAAAATTAATGGCATGTTACATAATATTTATTATACAAAAAGAAATGATATATATCTGAAACGATAATTATTGCGATCTTACCATAGAATGTATAAGGTACATTTCCTCATCTTTAGTGAAGTTTCGCATGTGGTGGAAGGTGAACAAACTGAGTAATTCTGGTGTCAACCATAATGGCCCCTGTCCAATAGTGGGCGGTTCAGCTAATGCTATAATCCTTAAATATTCAACAATTGTTAAAATCAACAATGACATAACAATTGACAAAGCATATAATATAAAATAAGATAAATTCAGGACACACATGGAAGAACAAACTAAATGACAAAAGGGAGTTTTGAGATAATTGTTGTTAAAGTCTAACCACATTTTGTCAAAATCGAGAAAGAATTTGTGCGTATTTTACATTAAATGAAAAAATTATGTGTCATAAAAACAATTCATAATTAATGATATATTCATGTATCGAAATATTTCAAATGCGGTTGATTCTGGTATGTACAATTTTATTTTCTTTATATGTATTTAGTTGTATGGCTAATAAATACTGTTATTTTGTTTCTATTGAAAGATAGAACACAATTTAGAATAAACGATCATAACATAAAACCAGAGCTGTGGAGTCGGAGTTGGAGTCGCGGTGTTTTGACCGGAGTCAGAGTCGTGAAAAATGAGCGGCTCAATTTTTAATGTGTATTCAAACAAAATAGTCCAAAGTGTTGAAATTTCATGCTTGGCTGACTAAAGATGATCTAATGGTATACATATATATAAGTTAAAATGAAATTATTGAAAAATTTCCTCGGAGTCATTAATTATTTTAAAGCTGGGGTCGGAGTCGTCTTTTTTATATACGACTACAGCCCTGCTTAAAACTAACAATTTTTGCTTTAAACATTAAAAAAAAATTGAAATGTGTATATATCGCTTTTTGTAACTAGACGCTTAATAAGTTACAGATAAATAACCTTATCATAGAGTTAGTCCGAAGATGGTTCTCAAAGTGGCGAAACACGTGTCAAAATTAGTGACACAACCTGTAGAATCACAAAGTGCTAAGAAAAAAATTGTGTACCTAAACGCAGGATGAATTCGAAGTACTCCGCTATCAGTGAGCTGCTCTTTTGTAAGCCCCGTCTTTAAAAGCTCATCATATCTGTCATGCCTTATCAGACGTGAACCGTCATACAATTGCAACTCCCTGTCGTGAACCAATCTATAATTACAAAGAAAACTGAACATTAGATATTATTAGAATACTAGTTATCAATTATTTTATCATATTTTTCAATTCGTTCTGTCATATTGTCTTGTCCATGTACCACCATATGAAACTTTCGGAAATATGATTTGTATACATTCTAAAATTGACAGTAGGTCAAAAACACAATTATAGTATGTTATCTCTAAAAATTGCCGCCTGTGTGGTCGAGTGGTCAACACCGTTGGCTTCGGTTATGGAGGTCACAGGTTCGAATCCCAGGACAGACAGTTTTATGAATTGATTTATGAATTTCTGTTTGAAGGCATGGATGTATGTGATGTCTTGAATAACCCCCTCTCACCCATCCTATCCTATGAACATTGAGAGCGACTAGCTAACCACCAGTGTTCCCTCTAAGCTGTCGTCTCTAATCGTCATCAATAATTTTATCAAACAGTCGCTTCAAAGAGAAAAATTGTGGCCACCCCTGCTGTATTACCTGCTGCTGTACTTTAGCACTGTTCATAAACATTTTATTTTGCTAACCTATGCAGCACAGCTCCTGTCGATGGATGCAGTCGATGGAGACCATCCAAAAGGAGCATTCGTCCAGCAAGGGCTGCTCTAACAAGTGGGGCAGCGACCCACGCTGTATCACCGCCTGGCAATGTGACACGACGCTGAAGAAGTTCTCTGGCTGACACATCTCTGTAGAGTGGTAAGGACTCGGCCCCATAGCTTAAAGCTCGTGCCAAAGCATTAGCCACTCGACTTTTTCCGCACCCTTTAGGACCTAATAAGAAAGTAAAATTGTCTTGATTACAAATAAAAATCTTTTATTATCCTCATTTTTAAAAAGTATGTACATTTTAACAAGCATGTTACGAAAATTTAAAAAATCTTATGTTTATTTCATGAGATATAAAATGGTATTATCATATTATTATGACACAAAAATTATATCATATCTTATAAATTATATTATATCTTCACGATGGTGTGAAGTTTTCAATTTTCATTATGAATTATTATTAATTTACAGTATGTATTTGACTGACTATATCCGATCTACCAATCAAATTATAATATTATGTATGTATATCATTATAATATTCATAATTTTCAAATTCATTTTCGAAAACGTTATTAAATTGCATATGGAAAAGGGCAAAATAGTTCGCCGTGAGTGCAATTTTCGTAACTCTTTATTTACTGAAAATGAGATTAGTATGTAGCTTTGAAACTATTTTTTTCCTAAAGTTTTTTTAGTTTTTAAAAACAGTCTTTAAATAAATAAAAAAAATGTTCGAACGGAATTTTCTTTTCAGACGTAAGCAACATTATCCAATATTTTTGAATGCAAAGTAATAGACAAAGTAATATTTAAAGTAAGACAGTAAGTTTTGTCATAGTGAATTTCATCAATTTTAAGGTGTTAACAAACTGTCAATTCTCAGTGGAAAGAAATTACATTTTAAATAAAATTTCTTTGCTTGTCGCGAGCATTTTCAACTGATATAAAAAAAATCAATCACCACACATAAATACGAAAACAATAATTCGAATCTAACAGTAACATTATTACATATTATAGAAAAAAAAACTATATTTATGTAATGATGACCAAAATAGAAACAAATGGGTATAAAAAAAAATTGTTACAAATTATCTGAAATCACTGAAATTGGATACGGTAAAATAATGTACATAAAACGTTCTTCTTCGTAAAGTTTGACGTCATTGGCACGAAAAATTGCAAGCCAATTTATTTGGTTCGTAAAAAAAATAAAGATATAGACAATAAATGTGTAGTAACCATTCCGAAGTATGCGGAGAAAAACTCGAATAAAACAAAAACTTTTTCATTTAATATACAATAAAATATAGAAATTTTAGCTCGACATCGAACACGATACGTTTAACAAGCCATAAAGTTTACCAGTTGAAAAAAAGTTGTCGCAAGTACTTACGCGATATGAAAAAAAAAATGGTTTTACAATAAACTCATACTCACGCAGAGACAGTTTTGATGAAATCTATTTTTCAATGTTTCTCAAAAGTAAAAAACATGTAATATTTTTAAATAACTAGACGGTGCAGATTTTTATAAATAAAAAAGATATAAATAAATAATGAATAAAACTAAGAAAATGAATTCGGATTTTTTTAAAAAAAACCTTCATTTGAGACGTATTCACGATTCGCCATCTTTTGTTGATTGACATTCAACAATGGCTAGCTTGATTATCACAATAGGCCACTATAAAATAGTTTTCGCTAAAATATATATTGCGCCGTTTGGTTTTTTAAAAAACGTATACAATATGTGAGGGTTTCTATTTGTTCAAAATTAGCTTTTGTTGATTGTCAACATTGAAATACAGGTATTTTTGCATTTTTAAAACCAGTATTGAAAATACACTATAAAAACTGGGATCCCGGTTTCGGTAATACCGGTATTGCAATCCCTACTCGTGTTTGTGAATACTCCCTACTGATCAATGAAAAATATTTTCCTTCCATTCTTCTGAAATTTTACTTACGAGCAACGGTATTGATTTTTTTTCAAATATTTATTGCATCACTGTACTATAGTTTGACTGTATGTTTTAATATTATAAAAAAAACATATTCGAATTACAAAAGTAGCAGAATCAAAAGTTTGACAGAAAATAAAAACATATTTTTCAAATATCGATTCGGTTTTCGCGCGCCACTGAATTCTATAGTATATTCAATATTGTTGACATTACCTAGGGTCATGGCGTACATATTTGCGTGATCTTATTCAATTCTGAGTTTTTGCGAAGGTTAACAATTGGCCCCCGTGCGTAATATCAATTCCGCTTTCAAAAAGACACAATACTATTATTATGTTTGTGATAAATCACGGTATGAAAGAAAGCACTAGTCACTGATTGGTATTTCTATTGGTTAATACTGCGACAAATATTTTGATGGACACAGAAACGTTCAGTTGTAATTCAACATCATTATTCAATGTTATTCTTTTCAACTTTATTAAAATAATACAAACATATTACAATTATTTTGACGGTAACATTCGAAAGGTAACATTAGGTAGGTTAAAACGGCAATTGCCATGCTCTTAGATTATTTAAAGATTTCTTTAAATGTATGATAAGTAAAAAAAACTTGACACTGCTTGAGGTAAACCAATGAAGATTTTAACACCCGCTTTTGACAGGCAGACAATACATAACCACACCATGGACGTGGTGATTTTAAACGAAATTTTAAACTGAGGAAATCATTTTTTTAAATATATAATATGTACTTCATCATGCAGGAATAAAACCTAGTACGTTACGCGTTCTTACCGCTAGGCTTCAGAGGTGGACTGAATATTCATTCAATTATAATTATTATTAAAGAATACATTTGTGAAATGAGTTACAGTTAAACCTCGGGAGAATGTCTGATTTATAATGAAGTTTCTTTTAAATCCATGTCTCTATGGAGGTATCTCAACAGTTTTTTTTTTACGAGAACAGTTCCTTAACTTCTCTTTTTTGAAAAGAGTAGTAGGGGTAAAAGGATAGGGCCGGGATAGGATTAGTAGCTAACTAATCGCACTCATTTTTTTTGGATTGTGAAGGTGGGAGTGAACTTTAAGATATCACAAACACTCATGCTTTCTAACGGAAATCGATAAATCAATTGAAAAATAATGTTCGTACTGGGGTTCGAACTCTTGAGACCCATCACGGAAACCAATAACCTTGACAGCTGCACCACGAACCTGACAACAAAGTAGTTGATGTTCGTTGTCTGATATAAAAGGTTTTATTTTTATCCCATTTTGCTACGATAAACGAAATATAAAAACTCCAACATTTGTATTGATTCTAGTTTTTTTGTGACGCTTAATAAATTTTTGTTTTCCGGTATAATGCTTACGACGATGTTTCAAATCATCAGCCGGCACGCGTTTAAGCAGCTGCAGCTGTGTGATCCCGTGCATTGCATTGTTTACATGTTTGATTCCAGAATTAAAATAGCCCATTATATCGAGGTTTGAGTCAAATTAAAAATGCATTACCAATGATGCAGATGTCCGAAACCGCGTGAGACTGCACCAGATCTGCGAGTACCAAATTCTGATAGTCGTTCTCCACAAACCGCTCCTTGGGTTGGACTCTACTCCCGCCGCTGGACACCTCAATCTCCGACTGCTTTCTGTCGGTGATCACCACGATCTTCGACGTGTATTCCCCAGGATTCGTAGACACGTCGGTCAATACGGTGGCGTCTGGCTCGTTGATATCAATGTCAAAGGATTTGAATATAGGCGTGATTGTTTTCACCGCATCTTCGGGTAGGAATGCTCGATATGGATACAGCATGTATAAAACACTATGCACGGAAAGCTGGGGGTTGTTTTCCTGTGTATAAAATGAAGAAAATATGAAGTACTATTTTAGATATAAACATTACACACAACTCATCCAAATAAAAATATTTAAAATTGGAAAAAAAATAATTTGGAAAAATTCAAGATTTTATTGTCTCATTTAAACTTTAACATAATCGGTAAATTGTATCTATCTATCGCAATGTGACTTTGAATATTCAAATAAATACATTAACGTAATTAAAAATAAAAAATAAACAGGTATTATTCGCCATTCTGAAAACAGTTTCGCAGTTTTCATAAAATGTTTTTTTGAACATAAAAAGCATTGAAAACAAAAAATTAAGCCCAGTGAAATGGTGAAATAGTATATTAAATAGTTTAACTCTCGCCGATAAAAGTTTAATTAAGGGAACATGGTAATTGACAGGCGGTGAGTTTTGAAATCAATTTGTATAAAACTGAGCTTGCTTTGAAGCTAAACTGCATTATTTAACGTAAACGGACGATTAACGACAGGAGAACAATGTTATGTATATTGTTAATAAAAGTAATAAATTAAACATTTCCATTAATATTGATTTTTTGCTTTACTGTCACAACATTTCATATAACTGAATTGGTTGCTTGGCAAAACCGCCATACTAACATTTTAAGACAGGATCATTTCAGCCATGCCCCGTCTTAATGTGGAAAATATCGAGTACAGATAACTTTAATGTAAAGTGTTTAATCACTTTTAGGGTGTTCACTGTGAATACTTGGTGGAAAGGCAGTTGATAGTGCTCGCCATGAGCGAAACCGGTCCTGATCTTGGTAAATTAAAGTGGTAATAAATACAAAGGAATATGTGTTTTTCTTACGGTCTTTAACGAGAACCAGTGAAAACTCAATCTCTTTTTTTAGAGAGTACAGAATAGAAGAAACCAGAGTGGGAGGGAATAACAATATGACTGATTTGTGTCAATGGACACATATATTAACTCTCGCGGCTCGGAGGCTAGAAAAATACTTGTCATCCGATGGGGGTCGTTTAGGGACCCCAGTGGTTTCCTCATTATTGGCCTTATTCTTATGAATTTCAAAAAAAAAAAAATAGTCTAAGGGCTTTAAAATATCTCTTAAATATCATTTCTAATACATTTTTTTATAAAAATCCGTGGTTTTTTAATAAATAATCATATTTTAAGTAGCGCGTAAAAAGGACGTCATCCCAGCACATATTTGAAATTTCAACTGTCGTGTTTAGCTCAGCTATCTTACGAACGCGGAACGATCGCTTATCGCGGGCGCTTATCTCGTTATCACGTTATCGCGTATTTATATAAACTACAAAAGGTCCAAAAAACTATGATATAAGAAAACTTTAATTATAAACATTGTATCACCCATTTTAAAATAGATATTTAAGAAAATGTGGGTATTGGGGTCGCATTTCTTGAGCTTAGAACCGGAAAAGTTAAGTGTAAAAAACCGGTAAAGAAATAGAAGTGGAGAGTCCTTAAAAATAGAATAAGATGCGATAGGTCTGAAGTTGCTTCTCAAAGAAGCGAAACGATCGTAACTGTAAGATATGCAATGAATAATTAATAACGTGATTGATAATTATTTTACATTAGAAATGTTTATTTTTTTAATCTTAAATGGCATGACGAAATATGGCGAACCTTCACAAGATCACCGCACTCGTTCACAATATTTTTTTTCGAAATACACCTACAAAGGGTGTCATTCGCTAGGAAACATAAAATGTATGAATTGGAAGCCCAAATTAGCATAGCTTAGCTTAGAATCAATGGAATCAAAATATATAATATATTTACAAAAGATGACCATTTAAATAGCAATATTTTTTGTGTGCGACAAATATTAAAGTGCAGTGGGTCCTCTACTTACGTTGTTTTGTAATTACACGGATGGGAATAAAAAAACAGTTATGTCAGTTTGTTTCATATTAACATATATCGATTTCTATGGATTTTGTAACTAAACAATTAGATGAATACTTTAATATTATAGATATATGAATGTTTATCTTAGAAGCACGGTACAAGATGCAATTGCCTATTTTACCGTTTTGTGTTTGTCCAAAATAATTAACACAATATATTATATAATGGTTCAGCCTTCACTACTCCTTAAATTCCAAATAAAAAGTATCGCTAGACACATATTTTAAATTGATTTCGTGTGAAAACTTCATTACAAAGCCTTTTTTGGTAAAAAGTTATCCAAAACATTAATAATTATTATCTATAGCCAGTGGTGCAATTGTCAGCAATACTTCAATATATTATTTAGCGCTGTTAAGAATCGATAGGCTCGATATTCGATTAATGTTCTACGACAGTGGTGTACTGTAATATTGAAGTAATAGTATTTTTCAAGGCTTATAATATAATATGGAATAAGGTAAAATATGTTTGTACTATTTATATAAATGAAGCGACGCCAAAAAAAGATTTGAGCTATAATAAGAAATTTATCATTATTAATTCTTGTGGAACTAATAACTCTTTTCTTTAATATTATAAATTGTAATCCTATATTTTGAACATTTATATACATTTATAAGAAAAATTGTCCCGATATTTTTTTCTAAATATAAATTGTTTTCATTTATATAAATCTTTAAATAACGATGTGTTTTTTCATGGATTTTATTTTCTTTATTATCAGTATCATGTATGTTATATATTATTGACATGAAAGCTGTGATGCCATATACAAACAATTGACACAAACAAATCTAATAGTAATTGGTATAAGGGTACGGTGGTGTGATTTTAAAAAGTTGTACAAAGACAACATGAAAATATGCCAAAAAACTAATTAAATTTATCAAAATTAACCTTACGAACAGTTAAGTATATTGTGATAATGTTAGAAAAATATTCTAGACACTGTGTGGATTAATGACTGGAGCTTTGGTATTGCATAGAAAAACAACATAAAAAATAGTAAGACGCACGAGAACTGTAAGAATAAACACTAAGCGCTTTAATGAAAAAATAGATATATAAAATAACACTACGGGACGTCACTGCAAAGGGAAATGGGGAAAATGCATAGCATGTCGGAAATCGGGATAGACATTTCACATAGTGTGGTTCGGATTTCTTTTCGATGGCATGTTTCATAACAATTTGGCGGAGTGTTTTATCCTTTTTTTATTTAAAGCGCACCACTGCATGTGTTTAATTTATTGCTATTTAAAAAGTTTGGTGATCGCTTTATTTATTGGGGAAACAGAACCGTCATTAAAGATATTAACAGCGGCGTGAACACAGGGTCATTAGAAAAATAAAAAACCATAGTGATCTTCGCCTTCTTTACTTGAAATTTTGTGGAATATGATTTATGGTTTGGAAGTGAAAAGTGTTCAAAAACCTTTCTTTTTACAGAGCGTAGGGAATATGGATAGTACAGATACAGTGACCAGAGAAAATGAATCACTTGCCACGCTTTATAATTCATATTCATCGGAATAAATAGTGATTATATATAAGTAATATTATTAAATTTCAAATATTAGGAAACATCTCTTCACAAAGAAGTATTAAACGAGCGATAGGTTATTCCTTTCCCTTCATCCGAACACAAACAAACCCCCCTCCGCCATATGTAATATTCTATAAAGTTAAATAAAATTGATGAATTAGAATAGAATAAATAATAATTGCATTAGAAGTCCTTGCTACGTATGTATATAACTATAACATACATTTTTTTTTACACTTTCACACATTTTGTCACTTAAGACTAGGAGTGGACTGGATGGGGCTCGGAGGGGCTCGTGCGAGTTCTTTGTTTAATTTTACTATGGCCGGCGATCCCCTTGTTAATTTAAGAGAAAACAATATTTTCAGATACGTGACGAGCATATGCATTTATATTTCAATATCCTGTGTAAACGAATACAAGTTTTGATACTGCGAATACATTTTAGCAAAAAATATGCATACAATACAAATAAAAAAAATTCTCTGTTAATCTTACGAAATATATAACACGCTTTTGACAAATTGACAAATAAAGCCGCGGTTATGCTCGATGCAAAGAAGACCGGTTCACTTTGTATTCAAAAATGATTTTTCCTTTTAGGATTATACATAAAAATGTTGCGACAAATATTTTCTAGGCCACCCAATTCTAAAATCACCCCAGTAAGTTTGCTAACGACTCTACAAAACGTCATAATATAAAGCTGAACGCTTTCAAAAAGAGAACTTAAACCCTATCATTAAATGAGATCAGTGTTGCCATGTCGATTGCGTGACGATGTAAAAGAAGATTGAAAAAATAACTTTTCCGTTTAAGGCTGACAAATACAAATACCTCGGATGTATTTTCATTCTTGCCTCGAAAATGAATTATAGTTAATAAAGTATCGTGCATTTAAATGCACAGCCATTGAATACGTATCCTAAATACAGCTGTGAGCGTTTGCATTTAATTAAATGAAAAAGGTAACTATTAGATAGCATCGTATTAATTTTGAAACTCAATCAAACTTTATTTTGATTGCCTGTACAACATATCGTTCGTATTCTGGCAAGATGTTTAGACTCGAAATTCGAATTTTGAGTTATTTATAACATTTGTTTTAGATGTAAATATGCCTATCGCTAGGCAAAACAAACGACTTATTTGAATTCAAATTTTGTTTTAAAATTCTAATGGCGAAACATAGAGAAATTAAAAGTAGTGAATTTAAAGCTGAATAAAAACTTTTCAAATTTGAATCTCATAGTTATTTACTATGTATCTATTTGATTCCGAACCAAAATATTTGCAATTTTCACACACTTTACTCAATCGCGAATTTATAAAACCTAGGTCTACAATAGCTGATTATGTCAATCGTGAAATATGTAGCCCAGTGAGGTGGATATTGTAACATGTGGAAAAGTAATGCATAACTTACCATCAATTTAGCAGCCCTCGGAAGTGAATCTAATGGAAAATCAGGTAGCCTAAGCGCTCCCGGAGTCAATTCAGGGCTAGCAAGGGCATAAGCTGCTGAAAGAAGTTTCGTCAGTTTCTCATGGGGTACTTTAGTCTCAGCGGTGAGATTTTCTAGCTGCTCCTGTTAACAAAAAAACAATATACGTTCATATAATTTAAGATTTCGACTGAAGGTGCTTGGTGGATTTTCAATATTAAATTTGAATCGTTCAAATTTAATATACGTTCAGTAAACTATTAAAAGACAAATGGCACTTCTGCAGTTTCAATAGATGGAATACTTATGCATCTAAAAGTATATAGGTTTGTTTTATATACAAAAAATAAGTCATATTTTTTGTAATCCTCATTTTAAGCTCATTTATTTTTAAAACATATGTTCGATTAATGTAGTCGTTTAACAGTATCTACTAATAGTTGTTTTGGGCAACATAAAAACAATAAAACGTCACTTAATCTCGGAATTCAATAATGTTTGAATACGTAATCTCTTTTGAATTTCATAAACATTAAACTAGCATGAAACCAACATTTCATGCAAAATTGAAAGTCATAATTGCTAGAACTGCTTTTATAAAACAATAATCATTTCTCTTTTCACGTGTTAGAGTTTTTTTCAACTGTGTGGTATACGTAAATGAAACCGGACTTTTCATCAGTTTAAAAACGATTGTGACAAACGCACTTTTTCGGAGTATCGTCACACCACTTCGATGTGACACTAACTATGGAGCAAAGGAAGGGTTCAGAAATAAAGATTAACCATGATCCGTCAAAATAAACGGATTTTTTCGCGAACTGATCAATAATTAAGATGTAGACATATATATATTAGATATTTCGTCACCGTTCTGGCGGAAGTTGATAAGTAGCAAAACTGGCAAAGATGAGTTGAGTATACAAAGAGATTCTTTGATATAAATTATTTGTCTGGTTCTCAGTTGGTGCAGTTGATTATACCAATTTTTCAAAAAAAGCACTTATTTTTATAGACACATATTAATAATACTGATTTAAAGCAGGCAATTGTACATATCAATTAATTTCAAAGTCTTTTTTGTGTCAGATTGGCATTATTGTATCTTTATTTTAATATTATAAATATCTATGAAGCATAAAATATCGATTCCTGAGGCTTTTTCCCAAAAGGTGAAATTTTTCATTTGCTGTTTACTTGAACTATCAAATAGTTCAACTATCAATAAACTCCATCATGGTTCCACATGCTCCACATTGGAAGCGATATGGTGAAAAAAATATAATTATAATGGTGCTCATTTTTTTAATTACTTATTTCACATTATAACGATTATAAACAATTTCACTCAGCGAATAAACAATTTTGATGTTTAATTTGTAATTTATGATACAAGCTGTCCACCAAAAAATGGCACAATCAATTAGATGTGGTACTAAAAACGATGTTTCTTAGTACTACCGATACAAATAGTGAAAAGTAAAAATGGGTTGTTAATATATGATAGAATAAAGGTTTTTTAAAAAAATAATTTCGCTCATTTTGCTTACGACATCAAACATTTAAATCACAATTTAGTTTTAAGGCAGTTTCAATTAAGTACGAATTTTCGCACACAACTTGGATATGTGATTGGACATTTAATATATCTATTTTGAGACCATAGAGTATAGACCATTTGTTGTAAATTGAATATCTAGAAAAGATTGCGTGATTGCATCCAATGACCCTTGCCTAGTATTGATATAGTTCGCCGATCTTGTTCAACATAAAAAATATGCCATAAATTTATATGACCGTATTCAAAGTTGCATAGCCACAATATGTCATTTGTCACGAGTCGGAAGTTTGTTATTTTACCAAAATAAATAAGAAACATATCGAAAAGAAAACCATAAAACAATGAAGCTATCGAAAGCTGTAATTTAGTACGCATATTACATATATATACAAATATTCCAATGGTCTCACCATTGGTTAGTGTAAATATTTTACTAGATAAAATATGTATATATTATTAATTTTTTATCCATATCCGCACCCAATGTGGAGAATATGGTCTCCTAATGGAGGTATCTCAACAGATTTATTCTACGAGAACTGTTTGTTAGTCAGTCGCTCAACCTCTCTTTTCCAAAGAGAGTAGAAGGCATATAAGGAAACGCCTAGGGCAGGACTAGTGGTTCACTAATCGCTCTCACTACGCCCAGTTATTGAAGGATGAGAAAGGTGGGAGGGTAAGGAAGACATCACAAACACTCATGCCTTCAAACAGAAATCGATGAATCAATCGGAAAATGCGGTTAGCGTTGTGGGATTCCGTGCCGGACCTCACGGGTTCGAGTCCCAGTGCGAACAGCAATGTAAATAATACACCCAATCCTTTTTTTACGCCATACATTGATTCCAGAAATGAGCCTTTTTTTCATATAATTTGATAAGTTGGTTATACAAATCAAAATACCGCGTAAAAAAATATCAAAAATGTACGAAAAACTTGAAAAAAAATTGCTCTTCAAAGTCGCACAATTTTATTTTTTAAACTTAATAACCATTAATTTATGTATTTTATATAAATGTACAATGAGAAACAGATACATATGTACACATGCGTAATCGTATACACTTTTTAGTAGTTATTCGCTGCTGGTACTGTCGTTTGCAAAATATAATCACTTTTAGGGTGTTCACTGTCAATACATGATGGAAAGGCATTGAATTTTTAAAAAATACTCATTTTAAGCAATCGCACTTTTTCACCGGTTTCGCTCATGGCGAGCATTATCAATTGATAAGAGAATATAATATCAGTGTTATTTTTACAAAAAAATTACACCCTGATAATTTTATTTTCTTCATTTCTAAGTTCTTTTGTTCATTTGGTTGTTTTATTTATTTTTCGAAGAAAAAAATCGCGTAAATAAAAGGAACGGTGCCGTCCAAAAAAGGTGACATAAAAGCGAAATCGCGTAAAAAGAGGACTGCGTGTACTAATTTTAAGTCCAACCAATTATAGTTCAATAAAAAATCAATAGTTTTATAAAATATAACAACTTTATTAGTTTCGATTATTGTGTCATTTTTAGGTGACCGTTTTGAAGCCACGGATAATATATTTAATCATTCAGGTTGCAAAATTAATTAAAATCAATATTTGAATTTTAATACCTTACTTGTTATTCTATTGCGGATTTATTTTATTGGCACGTGTACCCTTATATCGTGTAGACATGGTATTTTAATTATTCAAACGTATTATCGATTTAGTTTCATTTTAAGCCCGAATTTTTTTTGGCGGTATAAGCAAAATTGTTAGAATATAAAACATTCAGAAAAAAAATATTAATTTATAGTTCCACGAGCTTTAAAACATGGCTTCGTTCGGAATTTAGATTCTAAATTTATCTCATTTGACTCATAATGCGTGAAAGAAGCACGCTGAAAACAGTAATATTCTTTTTAATAAACGTTTTAAATTGCATTACGCGAAGGCTCGCGTTAAGAAGTTTTCGTGTGACTCACAGATACGAATATTTCTTTTTATAATTGAGAATATTATACCCTTTTTAAACTAGTAACTCGCAATATAAATAATTGTACTAAATTCAATTTAATAAAAAAATAAACAAACTCGATAGTAAGTTCTTAATAAATAATCGTTAAAATTGGACAGCTAGCACTAACAACTTATTAAATACGTTTAAAATGTGATGTTCCTTCCCTGGCCAGTATTTTTAAAATACGAGTCGTGAATATTTACCGTCTTCACAAACGGAGAATCTTAAAATCACCCCCATCAAAAATGTTTTAAGTAGAAGAGATAATTATAATCAATACCGCACCGTAGATTTTAAATACTACCCATCCAATAAAGAAGACAGTAAATTGCTAAATTTGTAAAATTTAGTTATCTGATAGATTATTTTGAAAGCTATATAATTCATTTTAAAAGCAGAATAATCCACTAAAATTTGTTAAAATACTTTATTATAAAATGCTCATTTGATTAAGTTATTGATATTTCTTAGAAAAAATACAGTAAATGTAGTTTTTCAAGCACAAAGGCAGGCATTGCATTTACTTATTGTAGTTATTTCTTGATTGTTGCGAAATATATGCGTTTTCCAGTGCAATTACCTAGCATGCAGTACATTTTTTTTTAAATAAAAACATTGTCATTTTTCTCGAAAGTTTTTCATAGTCAGTTACCGCTTTCTTACCTGGAAAGCCAGATAAATGTCTTCCGAAAATGCTTCTAAAAAGGAGCGAACGTTATCAATATATATATATATATATATTATATATATTATCAAATTTCCTAAAAGTAACAACCTAATTTATCAATATAAAAGTATGAAAGAAAAGGTTTCTAATGGTAACATTTAGTAGATATTTACTAGTTTAATAAATGTCAGATTTATTATAATCAAACAATACAAACATGATCATTAAAATTGTATATTTATTATTTTATTCCATATCCGCTCCCTATGCGGAGCATATGGTCACCACGAAGTTCCTCCATGACTCTCTATCTCCAGCCAGTCTCCTTGCTTCCTCCCAGGTCATCCCAGCGTCCCGCAACTCCGCTGAGTACATCCTGAGAATGGTCATCAGTGGCCTTCCACGACGCCGGTATCCATCCGGTTGGAAGAACAGACAGGCAGGGTTCAGGCTCTCTTGGGGCATCCTTAACACATGTCCAAGCCAGGACCACCGCCGCTTCTTTATTTTGGACGTAATTAGAAGCTGGTTAGTCCGCTCTCTAATCTCCGTATTCCTGACAAAGTCAGACCATTTCACTCCAAGCATTCGCCGCAGGCATCTGTTTTCGAAACACAGTATACGGTTACTCTGCGCTTTCGTAAGGTGCCATGATTCGCAACCGTAAAGCAGCACTGTCAAGATACATGCGTTGAACAGGAGGCACTTGGTTCTGACCGAGTACAGCCGTGAATCCCAGACTTTCCGCATTGAGTTAAAGGTTGCTCCAGCTATCCCTAATCGGATCGCGAGCTCTTTACACGGATTGCCATCCCCCGTGATGTGTACCCCCAAGTACCTGAAACCGTCGACTCTTTCGATGTTTTGACCGGCGCTCGTCAAAGGGTAGTGTGGGTCTGGACAGGCACTGTTGCAGAGTACATTGGTTTTACTCGCATTGATTTTAAGACCGATGCGATACGAGTTGCTCTGCAGTTTATCCATTGTATCTTGAATACCCTCGACAGATTTGTCAAATATAACAGCGTCGTCTGCATACTCGAGGTCGCATAGCTTTAGATTGGGGGCAACGGTCACACCTCGGTCAGGTGGAATTGACTTCCTCAGAATGAAGTCGAAGATTATAATGAACAGGAACGGAGCTAAGACGCAGCCCTGTCTGACCCCGGTTGAGACCCCAAACCATTCAGTGGTTATATCACCGATTCTTATGCAGCATTCGCTCCCCTCGTGCAAGCATTTGATGATGGCAACAATCTTGGTTGGGATTCCGTACAATTTTAATATGTTCCATATAGAGGACCGGTGCGGACTATCAAAGGCCTTCTCGTAGTCTACAAAGCAACATGCCAGCGAGCTGTTGTATTCGTTGCTTTGCTGAAGAAGGCACCTAAGATTGTGTATTTGGTCCGCGCAGGATCGGCCAGGTAAGAACCCGGCCTGATTTTCCCTGAGGATATTCATAATTGGAATCCTTATTCTCGCCAATACTATATGTGCCAGAACCTTGCCAGGCACGCTGAGCAGCGTTATGCCACGGTAATTGTCACAGCACAGTGGGTCACCTTTTTTGTGGATTGTGACTACCTCGCCATTAACCCAGTCCCTCGGACAGCGCTCTTGCGCCCACACCATACTAAGAAGCTGGTGCAGGGGGTGCAGAAGCGCCTCCAGGCCGTACTTTAGGAGCTCTGGATGTATACCATCCATGCCTGGCGCCTTCCCGTTTTTTAAGCGCCGCACAGCCGAGGAAATCTCAGCATGTGTCGGCGCATAGTCAGGAATGTTTAACGCTCGAGGAATTTCCGTAATTCGTCAGCCGCACATGGGGTGCTTGGAGTCAGAAAAAGTACCCAGCCAAAGTGGATGTCTGACAATACGTGGAAAAATATTGAAGAGAGAGCCCGGCGTAAAGCACTGAGGGACAGTGAAACAAACCCAAATCGAGTCGAGGAACGTCGGAATAACTATCAACTCCAGGATAAGGTAATCAAAAATTCTGTGCGACTCGATAAACGCCGATTCCTGGACAAGAAAATTGAAGCAGCAGAGGCGGCATCACGTAGGAATGACACAAGGAGACTTTACAAAATTACACGTGAAATTTGCGGCAGACGGATGCCAACCGCGGGGCCTATCCGTAGTCCCAGCGGAACAATAGAATCGAACGTAGAGCGTGTCAAAAAGATCTGGAGAGATCATTTCTGCGGGGTGCTTAACCGCCCCCCTCCCTCGGACCCATTTGATATACCCAATGAAGCCACAATTTATTATTATTGTACATTAATTTATTTCGTTTACAACAGTAGTGATATTATTCAAATACTCCATTAAACGTCTAAGAACGAAGTTTTTGACAAATACAGCTCGTCGAAATTTTGGAAAAACTTTCCATTTATGCTTCTCAGAAGTTAAATCATGTATTTATAAATTTTATTACATTAGGAAACGATAAACTAGTATAATGTCTAGCAGAAACATATACCATAATTCATAACATGAAAACTAAGTTTCTATTTCGGTATAAAAGTAGTACAGAAAATGCTTCCGAACCATAAATACTTAACATTCGCTATACAGCAGAAAATTTAATAAAAATAAATCACAAGTGCATGTCAAAATATTCTATTGCAATGTGGCAAACAAATAAAGACTGTGACGTCAATAATACAATATAATAGCGTGATTTTGCGAACATAAATTGTTATTTTGGTAAGAGTGAAACCGTTTTTCATTTGTTGACAAAAAAGCTAAAAATATAGCGTAATCGTTCATTACCTAATATTAAATTACTAGACAATTAACTAATCTTGTAATAATGTAAAGATATCAAGATATTTATTTCTTTATTTATTAACGTCTATTTCGACAGTAAGCCTTCTATTTACACTAAATTTACCGTTATGTGTAAAAATATGATTGATTTATTAAAAAAAAATACGAGTTCATATTTAGGTATTAATAATTGCGCGAATCAGATACATTGTTTTTTAAATAATGAGCGAAACTGATTTTGATTATTGAATACTGGAAGATAAATGATTTGACTTTTGAGGAATATGAAATGATGGAACAACTCCTTGACAGTGGTTAATAAGGTATTTGAACGATTAGTTTATATGCAATTGTTCCTACTACTTATCGTTTTAAGGATACGTGCGGGTTGTAAGAGATGACAACATGTATGACTTCTGATCACATCGATAAATTTACTGAAAAATGAATGTGAAAAAGACAATTCTGATACAGTGAAACACCGATCTACCGTTCTCGCATTGTTAGCCTTCTCGCATGGATCGTTTATTTTTCATAGTCTCGGCCAAACACCCATAAGAACAATGTTAAATAATCCCGCATTTATCGTTCCCCGATGTACCGTTTTCCTCGATCTTTCGTCTAAATATTATGGTCCCGTCTTAAATATTATTCCGATTGACCGTCTTTGCTGAATATTTCTTATATTCGCTCATAAATATGCAGCCTGGCCTCGCATTTCGTTTCGCGAATTTTTTTAACTCACCACTAAAATTTCTAAATGAAGAAAACTAGAACTGTAGCTGAGAAACTGAAAACAATTCGACACGTTGATAAAAATCCACGCGAGTTTAAAGTCTCAGTTAAAATGTATATGTCAAGTTGCAGATAAGCAACGTAAATAATAAGTGGTTTCACTGTATTTGGTTAAGCTACGATGGTAATTGGAGAAAACAACTATTTGCAGAATTTATCTAAGTATCAAAGATATTCTTTCTTTTATTGAGTGCGTAATAGACATGTTTGAAAATATATGGGGGATTTAATATATGTATAATTATTATTATGCTGCCGCAACTACCGGGACTCGTATTAATCATTTTCCGATTCTCCAAGTTCACTTCGCCGCCAATAGATAGTTGTGGTAAAAGTCCAAGTAGCATGAAACACGCCAAAGTTTGTTGGCTTCGTGCTGCCACGTTAAGGGTAGGAGTTTCGTTCTACGTGACATTTTTTCGGTGTTTATATTAACAATAATACGGCATGGTATTTGAATGTCAAGGTATGCAGATTGCGGCATATCGGGTTAATCTCAATCAGATAGCGTGAGACATAATGACGTCAGCAGGTGATATTCAAAGATGGCGCATGTCGAGATGCATTCGCCGAAGCGAAACTGTCAAAGAAAATCTTGATTTGTTTTCACTATTTTGACAGTTTTATTTACACGGCCTTGCTTGTTTTCAAGAAACCGTTCATATCGATTGGGGAATAAGTAAATACAGAGAACATGGCAACCCTAGGAAAAATGTTTGTTTATGGTGACATGTGACCTAAGCTGACTGCCAAAGTTCTAAATTCAAAACATCCAAGGCAAAGCAAGCAAAGGTTAAAAAAACAAACGAACGCTATTTAAACAATGAAAATACTTTATTATTGATATTGAACAGGTTCTCAATCATATTGATTAAAAAATATCAGTTTTCTTGTCTAATTATTCGTAACAAACTTTAATCTGGATTTGAATAAAGAATGTGATGAGTCAACTGGTAATGAATAAAGAATAAGGTAAGTTAAAAATTCTAGTCCAGCATACCATAAATACAGTAACGAGGAATGTATTGCATTACCTAAAAACGAAACGAAATATATTCCCTAATCATCACATATTTTCGAAAACACGGAAAACAAAAATGTGAGTAAATCTTATTATATTTTATTTACAATTCTTATTAAAACGAGTCTTCTATTGATCAGTAAAGCAAAAAAAAAACATCAACGCGTGTTTATCTTCTACGCAAGTTTTTTTGACATCAATAGTCTCAAGAATAATGAAAAACACTTTGGATATTAAATAACAATGTTTTTATTTAAGAAGAACTTGGGCAGTTTCGCTTAGCTAGTCATTACTTTCAAATTAATTAATAATTATTATTTTTATTTCAGCAATACGATAGTTCATTCGTCATTACTCGTTGTGTCTTTCAACTAAGAAATGTTAAGCCACGACCGCTCACAATGGATCACTTAAACAGAATCGATAACTGAGAGTCGGTCGTTCAGTTAACTTCATTAAAGGGTTGAGAAAAAACTTTAAATTAGCCAATCGCTCGATGTGAGCCATGTTTTCGGGACCGGATGGTGCGGTATGAAAACAGAGTAATAATAATAAATAGTATGAATTCTAGCAACAAGTTTTTCTACTCAATTGTCTCCTTCGTTCTCAACTTCTACCAGCAAACACTGTTCATTGGTTGTTGAGTAAATGCTAATTATAATTCCTGCAAAATTTCTGCAACTGTTTGTTCGTTTCTTTATCAAGATGTAGTTGGCAATTTCTGTTTGTGTAGTTGCAGAATAAACGTCTGGTGTCATGTCACGCGACATATCGTAGTGATAATAATTTATTCACAACTTCCTACAGCTTCAATTCTCACGTGATCTAAATTATCTTGAAGGTTTTGCAGGCGGTAATGTCAGTTGTCCGTTACCTCACAGTTACAGTTTTAACCTGTTATGTGACAAAAGGTTTAAAGTAGAATGACACCTGGAGCGCCGTAAATATTTGAGCGACAAATTTTAACGTCACATGAAGCTTTTATTTTTCTATTTTTTAATCCACGTTTGCACCCAATTTGAAGGGTAGCCGGTAAATTGCTCGAATGGAAATTGCTCGAATTACAAATTATTCGAATTGCTTGGTTATTTAAAAGATTTTTCACGACTTTTTCTACGAATTTCATTTTTATCTTGTGCGACACTTGTTTAGAGAGTGAAATATAAAAATAATTTTCGTAAGTATTTATTTTAACCGTGTTCGCTCCAAATGCGGAACATATAATCTTTTAATGGAGTTTATCTCAACATAAGTGTTTCTACGAGAACTGCTTATTAATTAGTTACTCAAACTGTTTCTATATATTTCCAGAACACATAGAAGACTAGGGCTAAGACAGAACAAACGGACAGAACAAACGGAAACAAATTGATTATCTTGTTATTCGAGCAATTTCCATTCGAGCAATTTACCGGGAACCAATTTGAAGTGTATGACTTTTTAGTAGAAATATTTACTCAGTAGCAATAGAAAGATAAGGGCTAGCACTGGATTAGTGGTTAACTAATCGCCTTCGCTACGCCCCATTATTTTAGGGTGTGAAGGGTGGTATATACTTTTTAGATATCACAAACACACATGCCTTCGAACAGAAATTGATAAATCGAAAATTGAACAAAAATGTTCGTATTGGAACTTGAACCCATAAGATACCCATGGAAGTCAACGACGTTGACTACTGCTGCATTAATGGTGATAATTATTGCAACATGCCATGTTTCAATATTTATTCAAATATATATGTGATGTAGGTGATTAAGAGTGTACATTTACACCGTGTTAACGTATCTAAGTCCATTGGACCACGGTCTACAATTAATTCCATCGGCAGCGTACATCATTGCCTGACGCTAGGTCTCTAGGCATCTAAACGCTATATGAAGCGTGACAACGAGACCACACTAGTTCATTTTCATAGTAAGCAATCGTCTGTCGCGTACGGCGTCACGCTGTACGTGACCGATGGCGTTAATTGTAGACCAACGCCTTAGAGAAATGAGAGCATAATTTCGGTCAATTATCGGTGGAATTACATATATTTGGAAGAATAAAATATAATTTGTAATCGATACATATACCGAAGTTATATAACATGGTAACGACCGGTTTCGCAACCTAGGAAATAAACTAGCACTAAATGTTGAATATTGTACCGCAATAAGCACGCCATTTGACACAATTTATGGTGCGCATAAAATTATACGGGTACCAAATTAAATCAGAATATGAAAAATAATTTTCCTATCAGAAATAAGATAACCGAGAGTAAGTGGTCCAACGCAATTTTCGCCATAAAACCACATTAAATTTTCCTCAAACGTCGTGGATTTCTAGACTCCCATGTAGGGATTATAATACCGGACGAATAATATTGTATACCAATATTCCGGTATTTCATAATAAATACCTGTATTCCAAAAAAGGACAATTGAGACCGCAATACCGGGTGAATAAATAAAAATCGTCATTTCTGTTTTCTATAAATTATGAAAACGAATGATTTTCATATTATATAACTTAGGGTTCCTTAAAATAATAACACATCATCAAAAAGCTCATCAATTCTGAAACCTAACAATGTTAAATTCACTTTTAAGGCCTGTCAATACATGCTTGGCGGAAATGCAATTAAAAAAATAAAGCACTCATTTGTACTAATTCCACTTTCCTTTACCATGATCATGAACGGTTTCACTCACTACAAGCATTGTTAAATGATAAAGAAATACAGTGAAGAAAGCTCAACTTAAAAACCTGACTACAATTTGTGAAGGTTTCTGTGCATTCAAAAATCGATTTTGGTTTATTTTCAATACCAAAATACCGGTACTTTTAAAACCATTTTCAAAAACAATATTTCGGTATCGAAAAAACGACACGAATACCGGAATCTCGGTTTCGGTAATACCGGTATTGCAAACCCTACTTCTTACAGTTGTAATTTAATCATGCAAACTCAAATAATTGATATCATTACTTCGCAGGGATGTCTAAGTTTAAAAATTCATTTAAACGAAAAGGTTAAAGACGACGAATGAAATAAGAAGGTTAACCTTCCAGCCGTAATTAAATTTGTTATTTTCGGATATTGCAAATTAAAAACACATTTCATTTAAAATGTTATACCATGACTTTTCATATTAAAATTCCGACAAGGTCTTGGTATCGTAGGTCGTTACTCTATACATGTAAATTTTACTGAGATTATCTAAATTCTTCGGGGTTAACATTTTTAATGTTACCGATTATGTTAATGATACTTTTTCCGATAGAAATTTTGTTTAAATAACCAAAAAATACATCAATACCTTATAGGTTATATATTCATCGAAATATATACAAATTCTGTTAAATACAGTAATACTTAACCAATACATGTTATTTTTTTAAAAATCGTAATTTAAATTGATCTTTTATTTTAATTTCTAGGATTCATTCACATACAATTTACTAGGTCCAAAACGCAGCTGTAATTTTCACTTAATTTTAAGCATCCAATGTATCTCAATAAAATGTGAGGAATTTGTAGTCCTACATAAGCACACAAGATAAAGCGTAGAATGACTAGCAAGCAGTCATCTAGACATCATTAAAAAAGAAGACAAACTAAGTGATCGTGTTATTAATATACCTATAATATAGGCACAACAAAATGTAGTGTGAGCCGAGTTCGGAAAGGTTTTCAACCACACACTTCCACAGCCCTCTAAATACTAAAAATGTAAAAAAATAACTAAATAATAAAGCTTTTTAGAAGCACTTATATTAACCGGGCCTTCGAGTTCGAGTCCCAGTATGAAGAGTTTTGTAAATAAATTGATTTTTCAATCGATTTATGGATTTTTATTCGAAGGCAATGGATATCTTCAATGTCTTAAACATCCCCCCACCCATCCGATTCTCAAAACGTGACAGGAGCGTTTAACCAACTACAAGTCCTCTAGTTTAGTATTATTTTTTTAGAAAAAGGAGGTAGGTTGAGCAACTGCTCCAAATTCGGAGCGGACACGATAAAAACAATAAACAATCCAAATTTTAAATTTGAACAGTAGAAATTGTGTAAAAAATCTTTTTAAAAAATTAACATGAACAGAGTTTTTTATGAGCAATGTAAAAATAGCGGATAAATATTTTCTCACTCTAATTGATCTTGTATTTTTAGCAATATACGACAATTTTCTTATTAATAGCTCTGCAATAACCAAACATCAACCCAAACAGCAAGATACATCAATGTCTGGTTACAGAATTGTGGTTAGCCAATGCGATGCGGTTATAGAGCAGGGTTAGTGATATACCCTAATCAATATTGTACAGCGGTTGGAACAATTATCATTTTAATTGATACTCTACAAGTTATTGCTAACTTTACTGCCGAGTCAACACGCAAAGCTACAATAGTCAATCATACTAACTGGTAAAACTTATAATAACTCTTTTGAGAGATCTGCAACATAGTGCTTAAGGAGAATTAAAATTTAATTTATTTGGACTGATTATAGAGTTCGTGCTAAATTTCATCCACTTTTGTTATTTATGTCCAAATAAAAACGAAGAAAAGTTATGTATATAAGCTATTAACAGTTTACTTTCATGAAATGAATACAATATTTTTTCAATGGATATTTTTAATATTAATTTTATGACTGTTTTTTTTAAACGAACAAATTATCTAATGTGAAAATAACACGAAATAAATTTAAATTTTCAAGGTTTAAATTATGAAGAAACAAGGTATATGATTCACTTGAATTCACAGAGAAGTTGTTATTTTTACTTCTTTGTAATCCATATAAATAAGCATAATGTAACACACACATATCCATGTATTTGATAACATAACCGTTATTGTTGTAGTAAATGTATACTGTATATTTGTATCTCTTTTAAAATACTGTATTGTATTAAAATATAATTTTATTGTGTAATATCATAAAAATGAGTTGGGTAAAAAAATACTGGCGCTACGAGGGTCCAAGCAAAGTACACAGCACACAAGGAGAGAACGTAAGTAAATTAGTTGAAATATGGAAATGGCTATGGAATATTTATGTATTTATCTGCAGACATTTTCAACGACTTCAGAAAACTATTGAATAAAAATGTAAGTATAGTTTAAGTTATTTCGGTTGGATATTTTTAACATTTTCAATCGGGGGTAGCGCAAATAATTTCTGAAGCGAAACGAATAAAGTATTCAAAATGAAAAGTATTGCGTGATAACTTTATTAAAGGCGTAGAACTTTGCAAAGTATTAAAACTACGTTTCAGACATGATGATTAAGAATCCAGAATGTCGCAGAGTCTTTCTAACAAGAGACAAGAACTCGTTAAACACGAAATGTTTGGCAAAGTTCGGCGACCATCTTTTCGCGAAGGACGGGCACGATAGAAATGTGGTATTTAGTAGATAACAAAGATGTGCAAAATAATTTGATGCCATGTCGTGATATGCGAACAAGGCCCATATTTAAACTAACGAAAATAGAGTAGTTAATATATTTTTATTTCAATAATCCTGAATTTTAAACTTGCATACTTTATTGTAAAACATTTCAAATTTTATCATTGACGAATTCAATTCATCAAACTTTTAACAATTGCGTGCTACAGTAATAGCTACGAACAGTATACAAAATGTATGTATCGTACATTTTCATGACTTGCTCAATGAGAGCTGAGTTCGAGAAGATTTAGACCAAGTGACTTCTGAAAAACTTTAACGAAAGTCTTTTAAAAATAACATTCAGAGACGGTAAAGAAAGAAGAATGTGGGTTGAGGAATCAAATAATATTATAGTCAATCGCTATCATTAATTTATATCGTCAGGATCGAATGCAAATGGAAAGAAATGGTAACATGACGTACACGCATGTCTGAAAAACAAATTCTATCAAAATTTCCTACAAAAATACTACTGTGAAACCACTATCTTCTTAAATTTGAGATTGAACTAGATTCTGGGGACATTTTACTAGTTATTTTATTTATGTTTAATTACATTTTTAGACAACTCTATGAAAGTGGATGATAATAGTTTACGAATTTAAAGATTTTGTGAGAAATTGTAGCAACCAAATTAAATTGAGCACATGTGCTATTAATCTACACGGGATCTACGCAGTTTCGACTTGATATCTACGAAGGGTGTCTATAATGCGTTTTTTATAGAACCAGTATAAAATAATTCTTTTATTCAAAATATGATTGGAATCTATGAAACAGCTGCTCTCTTGTGATTGTGATGAGACATATGACCCTTAAGTTCATTTAGTATTCAGTTTGTATAAACTCAAGACCAAAGAGATAAGTGATATATGTAATCACAAGTGCAAATATCAAATCTCAATAAATCACCTTAACAGAAAGTTTTCAAGAAGACATGGTTGTATGTCAGTGGTTTAACATAATTCTATTCGAATAAGTATACGAGAGTGGGTAATTTGACAAGCAGTTAGTTCATTAATAAAGTAAACATATTTAACAATAAGACTTTAAAATAGAGTAGTTTTTTTAAGTCTTGTTTTAAATAAAGTGAAATAATATTAATGTATTTTTGTTCTACAATTTATTTTTATGTATTATAATATATATATATTTAGTTGAGTTTAGTTTATTTCGGCTTTACGCCATCGTCAGAACAATGTTTAAACTTACGCTTAGCTATACATACTGGATATAAGAGATACACAATACATCTTCTCATCTAATCTAACATGCTTACGTATAATCACAACTACATAATGGTTAACTATTATATTAATATATTAATACAACACATGCTTAATGACTTAACGTAAAAAATGGACGGAATCTTGCAACGCAATAAATTTACGAATAATTATCACAGCGATATCTGTCAATATACAAACTACAGTAGAAATATTTGTTGTAGTATTTCTATACTTGGCAGTGGGTCGTAGTACGCCGTAGCTGATGTCGAGGACCGTTGTAGACATATGCTACGCGATTTTCTCGTCAGTATTTTTTAATAAAATAAATAACCATGTCACTCTCACGCCACGACTCAAGACACGCTTCTCAGTTAACTGCCAATCTTCGGGGAAATATTTGATATTTGTAAACGGTATTTTTTTACATATTTCACAATCTTATAATATATTAGGATTTCGATGGATGCCACTTACTCGCTATGTTTCAATACTTACTTATCCATGTCAGGCATAAAAACCATATTAAAATAAATGAATATACATATATGTACGTTAAAAAATATTCTACGACTCTGAAGATAAAATGACACGTTATATATATCAGACATCATTTTATAACACAAAAGGGACGAGTTTAGGTGACATGCATCCATTTAACTAAGCATAAAAAGTTTCCACAAAGACCTGAAAACTTTACCATTTATTAAATGAGAACCGTAGGCATAATTAAGTTATTACAAGGAAAAATATAATACAACAAAATATATAGTGCACATCATTATAAATTAATTAAATTTATTTATAACAAAATTGCAAAACAAGACACGTCTTATATACTGTTGACGGCAATGGCGGCAACACGCAATCTTTAAAACTATATTCGACTATTTTTTTATAAACTAAATACATGTTAATATTGTTATTTTCACCCATTTATGAAGAATATTCTAAAAGGTTAATGTCACATTAATCAACTGATTAGCATGTTCGTTGCTAACTAATTTAATTTATAACAGAGCCGGCGCCACCATATAGGCGAAATAGGCAACCGCCTAGGGCGCATACATGGGTACTACAATTATTTATATATCAACTGTGGAAAGGAAAAAGGACGTAACCCACACATAACAAATTATACAGGAGACACAAAAAATCTGTTTTGAAAAACTGTGGGTTACGTCCTTTTTCCTTCCACAGTCGATAAACTCTAATAATAATAAATAACAGTACGTCTTATTTTACTTTGACGTTTGTATTTGTTCGTTGTAATTATGTATCGTATTCTATATGATCCAAAAAAAAGGTTGAGCAACTGAGTTACAAACAGTTGTAGTAGAAACAACTTCTGTTGAGATACCTCCATTAGGAAGCCATATGCTCCACATTGGGAACATATGGCTTCATACATATACATACATATCAGTTGCGTAATATGATGTAGTTCTTCTCCTTGGCGCATAAGTCCGAGCTAAAACTTGGCCGCTTCAATCAATCTTCTCTACCCCATTCGATCCTTCGCTGCACTTCGCTAACACTCGCAGGTTCTGTGACACTCTATCCATCCAGCGAAATCGCGGTCGACCAACGCTTATTCTTCCCTCGGGGGTATTAAATGTAAGACATTTTGCAGATTTAGTGTCATCTATGCCGCATGCGTGATATTTGTCCGGCCCAAAGTAGGCATTGAGTTTTGACAATTTCTGACTCACCGCACTGGTTATTAGTTTCTGGCTCATGGTTGTGCCAATGTCGCCAAATGCCATCCTCGCAGACAGCACCGAAAATCTTTCGCGGGATCTGTCACGCAAACACAAGTAACTTTTGAGAGTCCTTAGAGATAAGCGTCCAGTTTTTTGACTCATACGCCAGGACTGTTCATATGAGGGTTTTGTAGAGACGAACTTTTGTATTTCGTAATAAGCGGGAGAATTTAAATTGTTTATACAGTCCACAAAAGCATCCATTGCAGCTTACAATTCTCCTGTTAATTTAATCACTTGCACTATTTTTTATATTGATTAGGGATCCAAAGTAGACGAACACATCGACCGTTTCGATGATTTGGCTATCGATAATAAGGTGTTCCATTTGTAGTATCAGCCTTGTAACTGTCATATTATATCATACCCTTATTAATTTAACGAGCCAAGGGTCATGACTAGACCCCCACGTAAAAGTGGGAAAAACCGTTTTCAATTTCCTGAAGTCAAATTGATATTTAGAATTAAAACGCAGGATTTAAGATGGCCGATGATAACAGCCGCATTTAGCCCATTAAGCCGTGTACAACTTCGTCCGCGCTAATTATTTTCGTGGAGGGTAATGTGTATACGACACGACATCCACATTGTTTCGCACAAGTTTCCAACAAAGCGACAAAGCTATTTGTCTACAACGAGAATTGCAATTTGCATGTAGGATACGAGTTTCATAAAGTTAATCAGCAATCAGACAATTTTCGCTTTTTGTTGTGAAAGCAAAAGAAAATTGTGTTCATTTAACTTCACAAATAACTTTTTAATATTTTGTTGACTATAATTCGATAAATATATATTTTTAATAACAATACATTTTTTATCACTGTCTTAACATGAAAATATGGAAAGAAATCATAATACAGATATTCTGTCGAATTCTGATATTTTCCATAAATAAATTGTTTTAAAAAACAACTCTAAAACTAAAATCGATTTAAGTTATTAATCAAAGATGCACTACGCTAAATAAGGCGTTAAATACTGATTATCAACAGTGCTTTAATACAGTACCTTTATAAAATTTTGAGACAATTAAAATGAATATACATATGTTTTATAACGTTGGTTTCGAATGCGATGAGAGTTCTGGTTAGTGCATCCGATCTCGAACCCCCTTTGTAAACCCAGGACTTCAGGATTGACAATATTTCCAATCCCGGGATTGAACATTCACCAAAAACGACTTTCCTAAAATGAAAAGTCGCGAGACCTTTTTTTTTAGCTCTTCCAAGATTTCTCATTTAAAAAACGAAGGAATTTGCGGAATTGCTAAAATGAAAAAAAATGGGACGTTTTTTTTATTATTTCAGCTCTCGCGCAAGTTTCTAAAATTTTCTCAATCCCGAAATCCTGGGATTTCGGGATCACAAAATTGTTCACGGGTTGGAGGCCCTAGTTCTAGAGTGGTGTATACAACTGGCAACACGGTGCAATAGAATCGCAAGATTTCGTTAGGTATTTGTGCATATTCTCGATCAATGGGTGCCTTTAATTTGTCGACTTCTGTCGGTTTCGTGCCGCAAACTTTATCTTTAATGTATCCGCACATATATAAAGGACATTGGCGTGAACTGGGAACACGAAGTGCACTCCTGAACCTATTCGTTCGATCCACCATTTAGATAGATTTCCATTAAGGTAATGCGTTTTGTTGTTAGAATATATTTTTTAATTAAATACCATCGCTTAAAAATACTAGCGATACTTGAATTTATTAATAGATAAAAATTACGTAAACGGGATGGCAACCCTATATAAATATTAAAAGATTTACGATTCTGTAACGTATGTATAATGCATTGTTTTCTTAATTGACATTAGCATTGTAGTCTAGGCGCCGCCTAACACGCATTTTAATGTGATAATAAACTATGTCTCAAACGACGTTTACCACAACAACAAAAAAAACAATGATTGCAAAAATAAAATGTCAAAAATAAATTACATTCGACGTAACAGAAATTGAATGGGCTATGTGCGTGTCTTTGCCTGATGACGTACTCGCCAAAGAAAGCCAACGGACATTTCTAATGCGAAATAAAATATATCCTGAAAATTTTACGCGGGTATAAAAAGAAAAGCGGGGGAAATCGAGGTTCAGTAATCGGCCGATTTTGGTTACGTGAAGGTGTCGCAAGTGAAACAACAGTTGTTCAATTTGTACAAAGCTCGTAAGCATTATTATAAAAGCACAACTTTGGAAAGCACTATTTAATCAGTTTAATTGTGTGGCGTAGAATATTAGTCAAGGTCTTTAAAATAAAAATTGTATCCATCATAAATAGAACATTAAAATTATTTTATCATTTTTTTTAAAAATAACGAATTTTTTTAGAATTAAAATTATTCAAACCAACTATAAAAGAATAACTTATGTCAAAAACAGTAACCGTTTGAAAATTAAATTTGGTAAATTTTAGTATTTCACGTGTTAAATTTCGTATAGTTTATTGCATATTCATTGTAGTTTTTAAACTGTATCTGTAAGAAATCTTGCGACAAGTCATACTAGATTTTTTTTTTTATTCTTTTCAATTAAATACATCATAGGAGTCATAAATAATTTGTGTAAATGTCATCGCCCAGCACGATCGCATTATTCAATTCTATCATGAATAAAACAAATTTTCTTTTATTTCATAAACATAATATTTTCGGTAAGAGTGCACGGCAAAGAACACAATTCAAGTGACAAATATTTTGACTTAGTTTTCTTCCAAAACCTTGTGGAATACATTCGGATTTCATTTTAGAATTGTAATTTTCGTTATTTATATGATTCCTTCCAAATTCTTTCGAAAATAGGATAATTGAGGAAATGTCTAGAAAACCAAGCAAAAAATATATGCCTCATTAACTTGACATGCTATAATAAAAATGAAAAAATATTTTGCGCTACTCGGAGGATGATTCTTTTTCAAAATTATTTCGACGAAGATTGCCATAAAGGATAATAATATTGTATAACCATATTTTTTAATCACGTAAATTTCAAATCATTTTTAATGTAGTTAAAAATATAGTTAAATAATACTAATAATTGTCTGTTAACTGTTGTCAAATTATAAATAGGATATACTAGTCAGATTTAAAAAAAATATATATAAAACCTAGCCAGGTGACTAGTATAACCACAAAGTAACTTATAAATCCATTAAACAGCTCGAGAACAATGCGGATATGAATTTCAATACCAGTATTACCGAAAACGGAATCCCGGTATTCATGGTGTTTTTCAATACCGAAATACCGGTATTGGAAATCAACCAATTTCGAATTTTAAATGTATATATAGATCACATCACAAATTGTAAAACAAATTTTCGCAATGAATTAAACTATTTTGAATCTGATTAGAGTTATATCCAATAATGTACAGTATTTTTTATGAAATATCGAAAAAGATAACGATTTTGATTTACTAGTCCGGTATTTTAACTTTTTTGTAATACCGGTATTGGTATTTGCTAAACCAGTATTTAATATGAAATACGGAACTACGGTATTTATATATTCGTCCGTCATTGCAATCCTTAAATGCGGAGAAAACATTTACATATATGTATAACACAATGATACCTACTAATAAATGCCAATATAACGACACTAAAAAATATATTTTATTCCTTAATGATGAGGGTTTAATTTAATGCTACAAATGAATAACAATACAAGTTTTTGACACCTGAAAAAATTATAAACATCATTTTTGGAGCTTATCGGCAAAACTTGAATTGCGCATTCGTTATCATTCATTAAACACTAGACTACAACCTTCGTAATCCTTAGTGTGTATTCTTTCAATGAAATTATTTTTCCAATATTTATTTTTATTTAACTACTCTGTGACTCATGTCAATTCAATTATTACTCGTAAGTTATTTCTACTTTTAACATCAACTCTTCAACACCAAAGCAAATCGATTATTACTATTCTATTTTACGTCACCGTATTAGTATCTTTGGATTGGCGATTTATCATTCTATTAACGGTATTTCGAAAAACGGGTTAAATAGTATCTAAAAATAGAATCTCTTAAAATAGTAGTTCAATTGTTTTTCGATAATCTATTAATACCCCCAAAGCTACAATACCATAAAATATTTTTGCTTTAAGTAATATTCACAAGCAAACTATCGAGGCTTTGGGAAACAATCCGACCGTGTTCGATTATTGTCGGTTGTCAGAATGTTTTGTCGCCGTTATAGATTGGCAATACGCACGACATGCTTACGTGAATTCGTCAACAAAAACATATGTTCGGTTCGAATCTACGTTTGTTTTCTACGTGTTGTATTGCAACGCTAAATTATGGCTACAACAAATAGTTGAGAAAAATTACTCTATCAAATTAATCAACATTAATCATCCGCCATTTACGAAAACGTGTCAGATATTTTCAGATTAAATCGGAAGATACATTTTACAAGTCCTCAATTCTTAATTCGAAAATATCAACATTCAGTATTAATCTTGTTGTGACTTGGAATCTTTGTATTCCTAAGCAAAGATTTAACAATGGGTTGTTATTATGCATAAAAATAAATAATTAGAATAAGAGTTTTCTTACATACATTTTCATAGATAGAAATGCACAATTAGAATTTCTTACGCATACTTTTCATTATTTGTTTTTTATACAAATTAACACAATGACCATTTTTATCACAGTTTTTTTTTTACATTTCAACGAGACAATTGCAATAAAATTTGAATGCCGACATTATAAATTTTACTTAAGGTTTATAAAGCAATTTCGAGATCGATATTATCTGTAATAAAGGATGATTGTCAAAAAAAGATATACCAAAATAAACCTGAAAATTTAGATTGTAGATATAAATATTATTGCATATTTTTTTTCAGGATTCAACAAAAGAAAGACCAACTCTTATCTGCATTGGTTGACTATTATGCTAGTCCACTGGGAATCATCCCAAAGGCCACTTTTCGTGCGAACAGTTTGGGTAGGCGGCCACCGCCACGCGATACTTTCGAGCGACGACCCCGCCGCGTCCCCGAACGCCCTCGCCGCCGGCCTGCAGCAGAGTCGCGTCCCCCGCCTGATCAGCCCCTCCTCTAGTCCGACAACAGCCAGATCCATATGTGACAATCTATTCCTCAGCGCCACATCTCAGCCGCTGTGCGAGAATATTAACAACAAGCAATCCAAAGGCACCAGTCTCCGAAGTAACCAAGAGCTCTTTCGAACCGACGGATCCTCAAAGGAAGATCAGTCGATTGATCGCAATCCGTTATCTGAAAGAGTTTTACAGTGGCTAGATTTGGCGGGAAAAACATCGCTTTTTTCATTTACAGTCGAACAGGATACCAACCGTCTCTCTAAATCTCGGCACAGCGTTCCCGAAGTCAAGAATATCGGAAGTGGACTTTATATAGCAGAACAAATGGCGACGCATAAAAAGAAGAGATCCAACTCTAAAAAAAGCTACGCCACAGACGGAGATGAGGACACCGGAGCGGAAGAAAATTCTTCACTGGTTTCTGATAATATACAAAATTATGCAAAAGCCTCGTATGGAAATGACGCGGCTCACGCCAACCAACATTCCAGGACAGTACTGCCGTCGAACGTTATCACGTTTCAAGAAGAGCACTGCGAACCAAAAACCAGAGCGGCCAAGCTTAAGAATAAAGGTAAAAAAATTCCGATGACCGCTTCCTTGAGTGTGTCGTCGGGAGTTGATTCCGACGAAGACGAGGACAGTGATGCAGCCATACCAAGTAACAGAAGATGTTCGCTACAAACAGAAGCGTTCGAAAGAGAATATATTGATATAATACGCAAGAAGATTGTGGAAACCAGCTTCAACCCTACGGCCGCCCGTAGACAGCTGCATATTTTCATGCCGTCGCTGCCAAAGAAGTCAAACGATGAAAGTGTTGCCAGCAGTACTCTTACTACTGACGATGTATGAACCGAGTTGTGTATGTACTAATTATAATCTGTATCCATAGATTAAAATATATTTAGTAACAATTTATCTTAAAATCGTTTGATCTTTCAACTAGAGGGACCTTTTAACCTTTGTTTTTACGTACTACCGATTTATTTTTTTGTAATTCGGCTTTAGTTATGATCTTTCGCTATAATCATTTATACATCTTGATTTCAACTTCAAACCGGTCCACATTAAATAAGATTATCGCTGTTAGCTGGATGACTGCCAAAGACGAGATATCTCGTCAAATTTTTCGTGCTTAACACGCCAGAGACGCGTTTTCTTGTCAATTACAAAATAAATTAATAATTGCTAATTATAGCCGGCGTGCTAGGTAAAGACGTACTTTTTTCTACGGCAGCCAAGAGGTTAATGTGTAAATAGCAGGGGGTGCACGTTATTCAAATTTGAGTGGGTTTATTTTCTTAAAATTTAACTTCTTTTATAAAAAAAATATTCAAATAACTAAATAGATCAAATATGATTTAAATAAAGTGTTAATGTGTATTTTTACCTTTTCAAATCAAAGCTAAAAAGATCAATCGGTTTTTCTGTAGGTGTACATAAATTAATATCAAATAAGAAAATAAATAATCAAGCTTAGGATTACCTATTCAAAATATTTTTTTAGTATTTGTAGAATTTTTCAGTATTATAAAAACATGAAAAAATTATAACATATTTTGCTGTCAAATTAACTTATGGAAATATTTTATACTTTAAGCTCTCATGGGATATAGATATATTTAATTCTATAATTTTGTCTATAAACATATATTATATATAGTATAAATATTAATGTAATCATAAAAAAAAACGTAAAAAAAATGTTTATGACTAAGTATAGATGTTTTCTTTTGTTTTCGCTATTTTTAATTAAGGTTCTATAAAATTCGAATTTCAAACTCAAAATAAAAAAAAACAATATTTTACGAATTAAACATTCAAAATTTTATTATACTAAAAATGATCATCAATGATTTAAATACTATTAAAAATGTATTCAGTTAAAATTAGATTAATGCTTGTAAGTGGAAAGTTAAAAAAAACTATTTGGCTTGGCATACAGCTGTTCAGTTTAATGCAATTATCATTTTAGCAACAAAAATGTAAAAAATAGTCTTCCATATATATAATCCATACTGATTCAAATATTCAAACATCAAGGTGCTATCTCTTTATTAGTAAATATTTTGCACAATTCAAATTATAAATATTTGTAAAACTGTATTATAACTATTTCATTTGCCAATGATCTTAAGCGGTGGTTTTCAAACATCTTGGTGCCTCCTCAATTTTATAAAATAATTCAGGTACATTTTTGACATGTAAAAATGGTTTCGATAACAAATTTAATATACGAACAATAAAGAATTAATAGCGGGGCGAGTGCCAGTTTGGAAATCGCTGATCTAGTAATATACGTACTGTCATAATGTGTGTTGTGAATCCTTATTACTGCTTTATCATAAATGGACGATTATTGTATTTAGCTTTTATAATATTAAAAAAATATTTATGAATATTATGAAGTACTTAGGTGGTTTTAAAAATTACAAACCTTGTACATTTTCTCGGACATTTTGTTCCAATTGTGGCAAAAAAACATTGTGTTGAAAATGTTTTTGATTATTTAAAGCAAAATAGTCGTTATTTACAAATAATGTCATCTGGTAAAATTGGAATACAAAAAAATACATTTTAAGTGAAATAAAAAATCTTATTACAGTAAATATGCATTGGTTGCTGTTTAATAGTTTTTATTTACATGATATTTAAACAATATGTACATTGTTAAATTGTATATGATTTTTATACATGTTTCAACATGTCAGCTTCAGTGTTAAGATCTTTACCCTAACCATCCAATCAGATTAGGTTCAAATGCTAGCAGAGTCAATGTAAATTTTTTCTTTTCTATTTTAATTTGAGATTTCGTACATGGTTGTTTTTGGTGATTATTCTCAAGTTGCTATCGAGTGACTTATCTGTCGGTTGTGATTTAAAAACATTTGGCGCATTGGCAATTATTAACTCTAATGACAAATAACGTTCCCTCTAAGCCACGGGTTCCCAACCTGGGGGTCGCCAACGCTTTTCGATTTTGGATGTGAACAACAAAAGGAGTTTCGGAGACAATCCGGGGAAAAAGTATAGCAAATCGAGGATTTCAAATTCCTCAGGGGTCCCCCAGTCACATGGCTTTTATAAAAAGGGGTCGCCACCAGAAAAAGGTTGGGAGCCTATGCTCTAAGCTGTGGGTAAGTTTGAAAGCTCCCCGCACTCATTCCGGGTAGGCGCGCACTCCAAGACAACTATTCAATTAATATTTGATTGGCCTACGCAGCTTTTGAAATTTCCGCTCAGATAACCTCTTGTTTTAGAGGGAGCATTGATGAAAAATAATTTTAGTGGATCTTAATTTACTCAATACTAATATTTCCAATTTTTAACTCTTACAACAATGACATAAACGAAATTCACATGCCAAAATGGTAATTATAAAATTCATTCCTACCTCGTACGTGTGAGATGGGATGTGTCTTGCTTGAAAGCGGGATCGGAGTGGAGGGTCAAGAGAGCTGCCAGCATAATGAGGAACTGGTAATCCTAGAGCTATGACGCGGAAACCCTCACCTACTCTTTCGAGTCTCCATTTTTTTACCTCTTCTTCTCCATGTAACTGTTTCAAATAAATAAATGGTAAAATTAATTTATTATTGACCAAATAACTATTATTAAAAATTACACATAAGTTTAAACATTAAAACTTTAGTTTTTATAAGATTATTAAACGAAATCACAAGTAATATTTTAACAAAATATTTTACCTCTAACAATTTGTCATATCTCTCAGCTGGAATCAAAAAGCGTCCATCTTCAAGATGCATTTCCCTGTTTTCTAATAAATTATTCAGCACAGGCAGTACATTGCGTTCGGCTTTTTCAATTCCTTCCAGAACTAATATTCTTCCTTCAATAGCTGCACGGACGGCACTCTAAAACCAAAATGAAAATATGCTTATATATGTAATATATTTCCAAGCATTTTTTTTGATTATATCTAATCTATAGAACACACAATAATCATATCTGTCTGACACACATTCTCAAACAGTGATCCTTGGCTTCGCAACATTTACCTTACGTATGTGTAAAAATTTCAAATGAGAAATTATTTTCAGCTCGCTACGTTCTTCTCTAGTTATGATGATAGCAAAATAGCATCAGAATCCGAATTATATTCGAAGCCGGGTAGCGAAATAAGTTCTAAAATAAATTACTTCCTATATAGTTATTGACAGTTGTGTAGAATGGGACCCCGATGAATATTTGAGATAAACAGCAGAATTTCATTAAGGTATCTTTATTGAATGGACATTGGATGTTTATAAATTTTTGAGAAATATACCTGATCAAAATATTTGGCAGTTCCTTGTTGAATCTCTCTGCGCTGTTTTAGGTCGGCTTCAGTTGTATCTCGTGATAAAGCAACGTACTCCGCTTCTCGTTGAGTTAATTCTAGATACTGCATAGCTATTTGTCGCCTAAAAAAAGATATTATTAAACTGATGTAAAAATAATATGTTACATAATTGTTTTTTCAGTTTTAAGTCACTTGGTGAGAGAAAACTTAACAGTTTGTGTAAAAATGCCATAGTTAAATATTCTTTAAATATGAAAAATCCAGCCTTTTAAAAACATCATAATTTTGTTAAAACTAACATTGGCGTGAGTGTCAGTAATTTCTTAAGTCCTTTTAAAGATTTTTTTATGATTGAATACAATTTTCATCGAATTGTTAATCACCCCATCAATAGGATCACATCAGTTTAGTAGCCAAATTGTTTTCGGATGTGGGCTCTTGCCATACATGGATCTGAATGCCCAAAATGAAACTTTCATATCGACTGTGGAAAGGAAAAAGGACGTAACCCAGACATATTAAATTTTACAGGAGGCTCAAAAAACGTGTTTTGACGATTTTGGGTCATATGCAAATTATGAAATATACACAACCTGGAAATGCACGGAAACTTCTAAACTGGTGTTTAATTGATGTAATCTATTGTCTAGAAAAAACATTTTTTTCAGTCTTTTTTCATGGTTTCAATTTTCACAAGCTCATCTTTTTTAAAACTTAAAAGTTATTTAGATACTAATGCGGCATTTGCAGCTTACATCCTTTTGATGGAACGTGTATCAAATTGAATACATTGTGATTATTGAAAAAAGCTGTTTTAAAAAAACTGTGGGTTATGTCCTTTTTCCTTTCCACAGTCAATATGTTGATTTTTATATACAAAGATACAGATGTCTGTGATGTTTCCAATAATTTTCACTCACTACTTGTTCCATCTTGAAAACTGGGATAGAGAGGCATCTACTAGTTCTTTTCTACACAACCTTTTGTCTTTTCTCAGCCTGGAGAGGTTGAGCAACTGACTTACAAATAGTTATCATCTACAACTACATCATGTGCTCTTCGTTGAGTGAGGTCATAATATTCAAAAATATAAATAATTCACTGATTACTTATTTGTGACAAGTAACAGATACATTACATCAAAGCATGAGTTACCTATTTGGTCCAGGTGGCCCAAGTAGAAACATATCTTGCCCAAGGGAATCCTTCTGCAGCATCCATCTTAAATGTCTAAGCCTGCTCTGAGGTAGGTTGTTTTCCCCATCACTTTTCAATAATACTACAATATAAAATGCAAAATATGAGTATTTAGCTTATTTGTCATGCAACTTGATTAGAAGTACAGACAATTATACATAGCAGAACAGGGGTTTTTAACCCAATGCCCATGGGCGCATGTGCCTCCTGAGGAGCTATATTCAAGCGCTCGTACAAATCAAAGTATGTAATAACAGAACACAAAAATTGATATATTTTTCGATTCAGATGATCATCTTACACTCCCAACTGTCCGCCACCATTCTCCTAAGTCTCAAATAAATCCGTAACCACAATAAGGTTAAGAACCCTTCAATAGGACCTCGATTATACAGATTTTTGATTATCCGGATAACTTAAAATAAACTACTACTGTAATCTAACTACTAAATTTCATCCACCAAATATCTATAATACAATGGGTTGATATTATAGAACAGTGGCGGTTCCTGACCTGAAATCTTGGGTGGGCTAGAGAAAAGCATATTTCCACTTCACTTTATACATTAATCTACAAGCAAATTAACAAATACTACGACACTACTGCAATGCATAAATTATTATATAATAAAATCAATGCTAATGTAACTAAGAAATAATAGAATAATAACACGGAATCCTTAAATTCGTCTCTCTCAAAGTGAAATAACAAGTACCTACTAAAAGCAGTATAGAACTGTCACTTGCTGTCACTGAAAGTCAATACCTGTCACTTTCATACAATACAACGATATTGGTTTTGTGTTTCAATGCATAAGTATGCGTAATGGGCTGAATCAGATCAGCCCCCAACGATCCACAGAAACTTGACAGATTGAAACACTATCCTTTGTGTTTGATGACGTTTCCGTACATACAAATACAAAAAAAATCTAATCGTGCTTGATTGCGCCCCAGTGTAAAGAAATATTGCATGATATTGTCTGTGGTTACGGGCATGAAGAATTCAGCCCCTGAGTGGTGTTGCCAGTAACGTAACGTTCCTGTTCCCTGTGAAGTATTTATAGGGTTATTGTTTTTTTATGCCGGCTCACTTTAAAATTGTAATACAAAACACAATCGAGAATATGATTGTAGGTAGACGTAACATTGTCTTATATTGACAGAGGAAAATTAAAACAAAGATATTATATTCATTTGGGAAAGGTAAGTTACGCTTATAAATGTATTTATTTTGTTCAGCGGCCGAATTGCTGTTGATTTTTATTCAGCCATCTAATGTTTTGGGTGGAAAATGCAGGTCGGGCTTAGCCCACCTAGCCCAGTACCTAGAACCGCCACTGTTATAGAAACATCCAAAGATCTGTTATGTAGCAAATCGAAATTGATAACTGCTAGCAAGAAGAATTTGGGTTCTAAACACGTATTTCGAAAGCAGATGCTTCGACGAATTCATTAGATGTGTTTACTTTAAAAATATCATGAAATATTTTTTTTTAAAGACCATTAGTAAGTTCCAGTAACGCATTTAAAAGTGGTATAGGAGACATCACGGGATTTCAATAAGTGCTAAATACAAAGAAGAAGATCCTAGAATACAAATTTTGAATGATGGTAAAATAATCAAAGAAATCTGCCTCAGAGAAACAAGATCAAGAAGACGAAAAGGAGATTTGGAGAGGAAAAAGTTGCTCTTACATATTTTGAAACTTTTCTTTCTTTTGTAAATCTCACAATTTCAATAAACATGCAGATTGTGTGACACTCTTCAATATTTTTGGGAAATATGTTATATAGTAGCACGTCGACTATTGCGGCGAAAAACTTAACAAATTATTTTTTGAGGGCTTGATAATTGCGTTAAAATCACAGATTAAAAAGAAGAACACTGATAAATTATACGAAATACGAAATATTTCGTATAATTTATCAGTGTTCTCCTTTTTAATGTGTGGTTTTAACGCGATTTATCAATGCTTCAATAAATATTTTAAATCGTGGCGTTGTTTTCAGCATACATAGTTTGCCGCAATAGTCCATGTGTAAGTAAAGGATAATTTAAAAAGTATGGCGGTGTACAGTGAGAATATGTCATATTTTGGATAATTTATTTATCAGTGTTCTTCATATTAATGTGTGATTTTAACGCTATGTATCAGTGCTTCAATAAATATTTCAAATTGTGGCGTTGTTTTCAGCTTAGTTTGTGAAGTTTTTCGCCGCAATAGTCGACGTGCTACTATATGACATATTTACCATATTTTTAAGAATCTAATTTATTTCTTAGGTCTATGACAAAACATCAACTTATTTTGTGAAACGTTACACCATGTCAGGCAAGATGTAACCAAATAACAAACTTGGAGACTAGTTACTATGCATCACGTTTCTGATGATAACCATAAGATTTTTATAACAAATACTTACAATACTTTCGCGGCACGTTTTGAAGATTTTTAGGATCAGAAATATCTTTGGAAACATCACCAATGGTCACTTGTTTGCCACTCGAATAGGCTCGAAGGTTATTCGGCAAAATTGAAATATTTTTTTTGGTTAATATTCTAATGAGGACATCTAATCTCCTTACGGAATTTCGGTTAAATTGCATTTTATTATTGCTATAAAATAATTTGATTATTATTTTGGATGATTATCATCGTCCCACAGTCGTTAAAGTGACAAGTTCAAAGTCTGACAGATGACAGATGTCATCGAGAATAATAGAGGGAAAATAGTATTGACACGTAACTATCGTATTCGGTACATGATTTAAATTTGCGATGCGAACAGTTAGTTATTTAAACAAATGGGGTAGTGTAAATAATTATACTTTTACAGCGTGTAATTCGAGCTACTCACAATATGATTTTTAAAAAAATTACTTCATGCAATTATTTATCAATAAAAAAAAGAATTGTATCAAAATTTATTTTGGTATTGGCATTATAAGTGTACAGTACATACAATATAATATTACGGCAAGTTTTGACAATGGAAACAGTTATCTTGGCAACATACAGTGGCGGTTCGTGACCTAAGATCCTGGGTGGGCTAGAAAAAAGTTCAGTATTGTATACTATTTACGATATTGTGCATGTTTTTACTTCACCTTATACATTAATCTACAAGAAAATTAACAAATACTACGACACTACTGCAAAGCACAAATTATTATATAATAAAATCAAAGTTAATGTAAATATTAAATGATAGAATAGTAAAAACTGGACCTCAAGTTCGTGTCCTTCAAAGTGAATTAACATGTACAAAAAGCAGTACAGAACTGTCATCAACTGGCATACAGTACGACTAGATTGGTATTTGTGTTTTTATTTGACGTATGACTGCAGGCTGTATCGCGAGGCGCAGTCGTGTACGATTAGATGACGTCAGCCATCTAAAGTTTTTTTTCTACACATTTTGAGTGAAAAATGCAGGTCGGGCTAAGCCCACCTAGCCCAGTACGTAGAACCGCCACTGGCAACATACCTATAGTGAAATTATAAGTTATAAGTAACGGGAGACAAATTTGCGTGATATTTGCATTGCATTTATTATGTATTAAATATTTCAATACATATTAACTACATATTATTGTTTCATTATTTTATTATATATTTATATTATTTGAGTCTTTGGTTGAAATAGGAAGAATTTGCAGTGTGAATGGACCACACTAGAAAACTCGAATAATAAATCATATGTGAATTTGAGGAAAGAGTACTGGTTGAAAATAATGGTATACACCCATCCCTCGCTTAACACGGAAGATAGGTTCTGCTAAATCACCGTTTTGAACGAAACCGTGTACAGCGAGACTAAAAAATGTATGGAAAAGAGTCAGAACCTATATTCCGTGTTAAGCAAGGGATGGGTGTATTTTGTAAGTGGTAGACTCTGATTTGAAAATAGTATATTATTTCCAAACAGATACAAATAAATAAAAATATCAAGATCGTAGAAAAAAATTAACCCTACAATTTCTGCCGTTTATGGGTCAATATACTGCGAAGCTACAGAACCTACAAGCAAATTTAAAAAAAAGTAATTTTGTTTGTAAAGTTTATAAGTTATACAGGCCGAGCACTCATAATGTGCCAGCATATGTACAGGGACAGAGGGATGCTACATGTGGAGAGGTGTTTTCGATGAAGAATGTGGAGAATGCAGTCAAATGCTATACTCATTTGTTTTCGTCAGAGGAGTTGAGTGGCGGACGTCGCAATCATTTTGCATTCTTAAGCTCTTAGATTATTTTTCTGTTTGCATCGCTATAGTTTTTTTTTGATTTGTTCGTGTAGATATATCCTTGCTGTTAGTGACTTGATAAATGATGAAATTAAACAAATATACACTTTTTTGTTTTTTCAATCTACCACAGCACCCCCAACGGTTAAAACCACCAGCCACTATCAGTTATATCCCTCGAGTATTTTTATCCAAGAAAAATAATTTATATGGAAATGCCGCATGTTACATATTATTTTATATTTATTATATTATACAACTATGTCTTTATCAAATAAAACAATTATTCTTGATTTATAAGAATTCTTTAATTTAAAAATACTCACATCAATTGAGAAATAATAATTCACATTGGCATGCAAATTATAATACAATAATCATGAATGGTAACATAACGTGGACTTATATAGTAAAATATTCAAACATCTGTTCGCCAGTCTATTACATTTAATCCATACTTTAATTCATGTGAAATAGACAATGTTTCAATAATCTTTATAACTGAAATAAAAGTTTATATATCACATAAACAATATAATAATTTAAAAGCTCTGGTTAAATATATCCTGTCATTTGAAATACAAATTAATGTTTGGCATTCAATTTGTTTTGCGTAGAAACTAATTTTATGTATGAGACTGAGCATCATTGACTATTTTAAATCAAATGAGGAAACAATTTTATGTTAGAATATCTTTAGCTTTCATTATAGTTGCCATATTAAATGATTACAATGAACAATTTTATCTAATGTGAGTTCTTTACTATGGCAAGATAAATAATGCAGTCAAACACGCATTTAAGTTTTCACGCCCGATAAGCCTGATATTTTGTTAGTAAAATTAGATAATAACATATTATTTCCAGTCATGTAAATTTGAAAATGAGAATAAATGTAGATTTTCGTACTTAACTTGTAAAAATAAAATAACATCTCTTAATTATGTGCATTGTTATATCAATATTTGTGATTTCTAACATCATCGCATGAAAAATTTCATCAAAAACTTATCATCAGCTTCCTTCGAAATACACATTAGATTCATACCAGCTTTCTGGGTAAGAAAAATAAACATAAATGAATATTAAGAATAAATTAATGAAAAAAAGCCCTTAAATATCAAAACAATTATCAGACCTCGAGCCGAGTTACAAGATTATTGTTCATTAGAAAGTAATTTTCTCAATATTTTCTAGGTATACCATCGGTATAAATTATTAACAATAGATAGATCAAAATATTATGAGTAGCTTTCTCAACGAACTGATCACAAAATGAGCACACGCATCATATAAATTATCAAAATTTCGTGATGTCATATAAATTATTAAAATATGCACGGGAAATAAAAAATTCACAATAAAAAAAATCAAGATAGAATAAATACGCTGCATAAGTAAAAACTTTCATAATAATCTTATGAGTGATTTGTTTAAATGGTACTTTCATAAAATATTCCCTTTTCAAACAACTGTTTTTTCTAACACATATTTATCAGACTTAATAATAATTACAAGCAATGATTTAATGGTAACATTCAATATAATCTTATCAAGCCGTGCAAAATATAATATATGTATATGCTTAAATAAAGAAAACTGAACTCCTGGTCGATCATTGCCGCTATAATACATTTGTGAATACTTTTTGTCAATAAATTATTATTAATTTGATGAATATTGTATAATACTTAGTGAATTCATTATGAGGACGATCAAAAAACACTTGGATGGATGTAGAAATATTGACCGTAGTTACAATTACACACGTGGTTCAGTTATTGGTTTGTTTTTTCCCAAATAAACTACCGAGCGTGTAACTTCAGCGCATTTGGGTAAAAGTATAATGATCAGATTGCGTGCAAAATAATGCTTTGAAAAAAAGGAGATTTACCAAAATTCGACGAATCCCTTTAGATATATTATACCATCAAATTTCATATTGAAAATCTTCTGACACGGCAGATGATCTTTCCGAGCAGATGACAAAAAATGGTAATTGCATAGGATTATGAAATATAGATCCACATTTCTTGTTGCGAGATAGATTTCATTAACAATTGACATTATGAGATCATCTCGACCTCCCGACAACTGAGTTTAAGTTCATCCGTGAACTTGAACGCCCGAAGATGCCGAAAAGCAAAACCCGGGTCGTTAGTGACAAAATCTGTGTGAATGTATATAATTTGAGCGATTCAAATTTTATAAAAAACTTTGCAGAAGAATAATTACTCAATTGAAATTCATTGAAATTGAAGTAAAGGAACGATTTTAATAAATAATGTATATTACGAAAAAAAAATTAAAACAATATATTGATTTATGGCGTAAATGAAATCTTTTTTTGCATTATTTTTAAATATTATCTAATTAAGATTGCACAGTACTCCATAACATTTATCTACTACATAATGATTTTATAAGTATTTCTCTTATAATAACTTTGGTGAATTAATGCTAATTAATTTTATCTATCTAAAACTCTAATTTGAGTTTTATAAAATGACACTATTTACATTATTATGAATTGTAGTTATCGACTACACTTACCTATTTAATGCCCATAACAATTCAAAACACATTTTTCACATTTTAATTTTAAAATATCACTAGAACATGTTAGTTTTCTGTCATTATAATATAATTGTTTTATTTGCAAACAGAAGAATGTGTAAAGAAGAATTCCTTTGAAATTTGCATGTGTAAATTATAAAAATTGCCAAGTTTCTTGAAACACGTCACTTAAACGACAGAAGAGTTGAAGATTGAACATTGGCAGTCAATATTTAGTGTATTGGTAATAGCTATGATACCAAGTATATAAAAAAAGTAAAGGCATATTTATAAATTAAATACAATGTCAGGTACCGATAATTGATCAACATAATTTATTTTACCTGCAAATAAATTCAATTTTGAAAAACCTTGTCAATACACAATGAATAATAATACCATTACATAGTGTTATTTGCTGATACAACTCTTAAATAAAAAAATCATAAAACCAAGATGTTGAGCCACCTTATATTCAATTACAAATCGGACGTAGTACATACACGTGTCACTTTGGAAAACTCACTTAATCTATAAATAAATGATTCAGTTCAATTGAACATTATTTCCCCAGGTTAACATGTCCTCCATTGTTAAGAAAAAATGTATCATTCAATACCCTATCACAATCTGTGATTTCATTATAATGTTTGTAGTACATACTTAATTTATCATTGAACATAACATCACCTAACCATTATTTTTAATGTATTGTGAAAATAAATAAAGTAATCAATATATTGTAAATACAATCTGCCAAATTATTTAGTGTATATTAAGTTTTTGTAAAATAGTAGTAGGTCGATGTCTGGATTGCTTCTCTTTTTCAACAAATAATGAAATACATATAAAAAATCAAGTTGATTTTTGTCACACGTTGATAATAAACTCGGGACACTTTATAATAATTATATATAACTGAAAAATAGTGCGCATAGTTGTCAGTGTTGTGTTTTTTTAAGTGGTAAAAATATTAAATGTATAATTTTTTTATATACATACATACCAACAAATAACATATTATCTTCATATATTTTTTTTAGTGAGTGATGTATTAATAATCATTTGTACAAACAGCAATGCATTCAAATACTCAATTGAGAACATCTGCACTGATTTTTATAAAATCATATTACTTATAACGTAGACATGAAATAGCAACAAATTATGAAAAGTAGATAAATTTTAAATTGAGACAATTTGAAAAAAATGGCTCAGTTATAAGTAATAAACGATTGGAATGTAAAACTCGAGCGAAAATTTTAATATTATTTAATGTTTTATAGATTATCATAGTATGTTAGTATATTCTTTTGAAAAATTATGGTTTAGTTATTATGCATTTTCTACACATTTGTACTGCTTCATATCAATAGATTTCTATTTACATAAAAATGGCATATAACACCTTTAAAACTACAACACAAGGTAACATTGCATTATATATACAAAAGCTTTCCTATCAGTACTATAATTATCTATTATTATAGTATATCTAAATAAATAAATTTACTCTTAATAACGCTAGTGGGGAGGGTAATGTTGTATTGCAATGGCATTTTTCAAAAATTCATCACATTAAATATAGATCTGTATTATAAATCAATATATTATAATTGGATTAGTGCAATCAGAAAATGCGCTATGAAACTGAATATGTTAGTCGCATTCAGCTTCATCATAATCGACAGGCTCGCATTTGATTTCTACAAGAGGAAACATGGGTTCCTGTATGTCGCATTCCTGACTGTCCCCGAAATTATCAAGCATATTGTTTTTGAGAACGCCGGAGGTTTTATGTTTCTTTTTCAATTTCACTTTACTCTTCTTGTGTTTTGCGTAAATCCTTTTATCGTCATCTTCGTCTGAGCCAAAAGCGTAGGAGACATTTTTGGAAGTCTCCCGTCTGGCACGGGTTCTTATCGTAGCGAGTTCCAATCCAGAAATCGGACCCTCTTCTTCTGCGGATTCTTTTTTATCCGTTCTAAATAATTTTATAATATTTTGGGCGGGTTTGTAGTCGGTGTCGGAATCTTCATCTTGAGGAGCGACCTCGTACTTTCTGGGGACTCTCGGCGATTTGTGAACTGCGAAATTCATCTGACTGAAATCGATTGGCAGTTTAGGTTTGATATTCTTCTCAGGACCGAACACTCGACAGATGGTATCTTCGTCCAGGCCCAATCCACACTGCCTCGGATCCAACTGATAGAAACTGGTGCTGTAGCGATCGTCCGTGAGGCTAATACCGTGGCGTTTCTTTAGATGTTTGTTCATGCTTTTCTTTCCGTTATAACGTTTAGGACAGAGTAGACACTGAAAGAAATAATATAAAACAAATTTTTAGAGTTATCAATCAGCACTACTATTACCAAACAATTAAATCATGTAAAGAACCCTATTTAAAAAATATCATTATTACAAAAAAATGTTAGCGGTTGCTATTTTACTTCAAAGAACAGCAATTAGTTGACTCACAGCAAAGAAGATATAATGACAATCCTTGAGCATTGCCTACCTGAGATAGTGTATAAAAATACTAAATCTAATCAAATGAAAAATTACAGTGAGATAATTATTACAAATTCATTATAAATCAGTAGCACATACCTGCATCTGTTTGAGTGTTGCATGTGTCAGAATATGATGTCGGAGAGCGGCAAGTCGCGGACACGCACGGCCACAAAGCGGACACAAATGGACTTCTGCTGTGCTGCTGTGATTGTCTCGAATGTGTCTTTCCATGTATCTCCGAGACATAAAAACTTTGCCTGTGTCAAATACAAAATAGTGACATACCATTATATTAAAAATTATAAGAAAAACAATAAGTTTTTCAATTGATTTATGGATTTCTGTTTGTAGACATGGATGCCTGTGATGACTAAAATTACCTAAATACAAAGCATAGCGAGAGCAATAAGCTAACCACTATTCCTGTCCTATCTTTCTATCCCTACTCCTTCAAAAAAAAGAGGTTGGGCAACTGATTAACTAGCAGTTTGTGTAGAAATTCTTCGGTTGAGATTAACTCCATTAGGAGTCTATATCGTCGCCAATATTGTAAAACAAGTAACTCATTTTTTGTTTTTTTTTATTTGTCGCAATCTCTTATATCATTGGCACATTTTTGTATTCATAAACATTTTTATTTTCAACGGGGAACACATTAATTAACTATTTCAATTCCAACGGTAAGTAAAAAGTTTTTTTTATTTCTGCAGTAATGTCGTGTTTCTAGTCAAATTTACCCAAATTCAAAATAAGTGTTCCTGCAATATTAGCAAAAATACGCTTTGAATTGCGAGCAGACATACTTCAAAAAAACATAAAAATATACTTTTTTATATACTATTTTTATTCATTTTTTAGCAATCTAATGAACGGGACAAACTTACCACACTGTTCACAAGAAATTGGAGAAGAATCATCATGGGTCCTCATGTGTTCTCGGAGATTAGTTTGGTTGGTGAATTTCTTTTCACAAACTACGCAGGTTTCCAAATCTAAAGAGAAAAAAAATACATTATTATCTGCATATGTATGTATATATATTTCTTAGAATATTGAGTGGTCTTGAGAGATAAAAAATAAAAATATTTATTATTTATTTATGTAATGTTTTAATTTCTCAATCATTCAAATAAATAAATTGTAAGACGGATGAATAAGAAAAGTAAAGTTTATTGAAATAATTGACTGATTGTGTTTTAAACTTATACATAAAATCAGGGCCGGCTTGTGGTATGTACAAAGATTGTAGCGCACACAGGCGCAGAGAGCCGTGAGCCGGGACTGAATATAATACCTTTTCAATAATATTTGACAGTCTTAAAAAATGATAAAGAAGGTTTTAAGAAAGGTTTTTTTTTAAACATATCCAGTCTCAATACGGAGCATTTGAAGATGTAATAGAAAACTTAAGCAAAAATTGTTTTAATAAAAATTTGTTGTAAGTCTCTCACTTAACCTCATATTTCAGAATGTGTAAAAATAGAACGAAAGCTTAGAAAAGAACTATTCATTAAATCAGTGCTCCGCAACCACTATGCTGTGATGTGATTCTAGGTGTGTCTCGGCCCATTATTTCATCAGAAAAATCATAATTTTTGTCTTTTACATTCATTAATTTACCCTCAAACATAATTATTTTATCACGTCAATAAAATTATTACAGATAAATATAATTTCTGTGTATAACCTTTTTCAATTTATATTTATATTTTTTTACTCATGTGCCACAGGATAGAGAAGGTTGCGAAGCACTGCATTATAGATGGTAGCTCCTGCTATGTTTTTTTCAGATTATCAGGCTAAGTAGGAAGGGACAGTATCTTCACAGACGTACATTACATTCATTAGATGTCATAATTGTGATACATACCTTCACCAGTGTGTTTTCGCAGATGATACTTCAGTTTCTGCTTTTGTAAGAATTCTTGACCACAATACATACATGGGTGGGCATCTTGACGGGTATGAGTTCTAAAATTGAATATCATCAAAGTATCAGTACTAGGGATTGCATTACCGGTAAATCGTTGAAAAATCACCGTCAGTAATTATCAGTAAAATGGAAAATTTATTGGTAATTACAGAAAAATATTTAACTATAAAAAAAGTTTATTGGAGTTATGAAAGAACGAGAAGATTAGATTTTCTGACTCTGGCAACATTGAAACATGCGTTGTTATTGTTACTCTTCATACTGGTTACATCTGCCGCCATCACCATAACGACCGCACTTGCATTACAAAAAGAAAATTGCTAAATCTTACAAATAAAATGACCAGCTGACCAACTATGTTAGTTCAATGTTTGAGCCCCATAATCATAACTTGCAATAGTGCCGAATGGTGCCTTCGATGATTTGAAAATTTTCAAATTCAGTTTTCTCAATATTATGATTTATGACAATACAATACTTTAGCTCTAAGCCAGGAACAATCGAATTGACTGACGATATCAGAACATTGCAAAAATTAATAATCAAAAATGCGCAGTTCAAAATAAGCTTTTTCTATTGGACGTAACGACCACTTAAAATATGTACAGTTCAAAATAAACTGTTGGCATTGGGCCGCGGTATGCGACAGATTACGAATTAAAAACTAAAAATATTATGTGATATTAATGTGACGATAAAGACCACTTGATAGCATTAAAGCAAAAAATATTCACGTGCGCATACAGATCAAAGCATAGCATACGTCTAGGATTGATGGTTTCACGAATAGATCGCACTATTTAAAATTCTAAGTAGAAAAGGAAATGGTTTGAACCTTATATGAGCGTTGCAGGCTCCTTTGTCAGCAAAGGTTTTCTCACAGTGTACGCATGGATAAGGTTTCTCGCCAGTGTGAAGTCTTATATGACGCAGCATGTTAGATCGTTGGACAAATATTCTCGAACAATGAGGGCAAGCGTGTCTCGGACCGATGTGGATCAATAAATGTTCTTTGTATGAATCGCGTTTCTGTGAAATCAGATAACAACATGTTAAAATACTTTGAGAATACATATCCTTTTTTAGTGTTGGTTAATGGCAAACTTGGATGGAAATGTACAGTATCCAAAACAAAACAAAACTATTTTCATGATAAGATTCATTCAATCTGCCGAATAATATACATTTAAGGGATGCATTATTCCTTAATCCAGGGTTTCCCAAACTATGTTCCGCAGAGCCATAGGTGTTCTGAAAAAAATTAGAATGGTATTATACGCTGCAACAGTTTTTAAAAAATCTAAAAAATTCAGCTAAGTGTTCCATTATATTTTCTGGACTTGCGAAGTGTTCCATTCCAGAAAATGTTTGGGAAACCTTGCCTTAATCAATAGGTCACAGAAGGTTCTGTTTTCTGTATAATTGTATGCTGTCAGCGGTCCACGTTTTAAAATTGAAATTGAGTTAGTGTCATCTGTTAAGGAATCTTCAGACTAAAATCTTTAAAGCTTTAAAATTTTGTCACTTTTTTTTATAAACTTGTCGGATAAATTTACAAATATGAATATATCAATCAAAAGCAAATCGGCATTAAAAATAATCTGTAATTTGACACGAAGGTGTAGACACTGCAAACATTTTTGTCAGACACATTTCGCAATATTACAAAAAGGTTTCTGCAGATTGAGTGATAAGATACATTTGACGCTTATTATACTACAAGCAATAAATTTGAGGACATACATTGAAATTCTTGTTGCAGAATGAGCATGTGTATGTCATGAGATGAACAGAATGACTCTGTGATCGATGAGTGTATAGTGCCGATTTGTTGTTGTAGCCTTTCCCACAAACAGTGCAGTTGAAAGGGGCGATCCCAGGGTGTAAAAGCATGTAATGGAGTTTCCTGTAACAGTGAAAAGAAATTGAATAGAATTATTTTCAATAAAAACAGCTGTCAGTATAAGTCTTTATTTTTCAAATATTTTGTATAAATGAAAACTGGATGCAATTTACTATATCATTTTGGGGATTCTTATTGTCATACATGAAACAGCTTCAATGTCGATGACTTATGTAAGGTTTTTAATTCCATTTCGTATCCTACCCAGGACTGATTTAATTTTGAAGACAGTTTTTATTTCAAAAAAAATTAACATGTTTCACGCGTAGAGTACTTTATCTTCCCACGGACATCACATTGCCACGAATCTTAGTGAAATTGCATTATTAAATATGCAAAAGAAGGACTACTTCTTTGGAAAATGATCTACTTAATTATTGGAGTGGCAGAAGAAACTTTTGTATTTTATGAATTAAATAAAGAACAGAAAGCAAACTTTGAAGTATGAAAAGTGGTTTAATAAATCGCTTTACATAAATATGCTGGTTACTTTCGATGGAATATGCTGGTTATTTATTAAACTATCTTTTGAGATAGGGATATAGAATAACTTATTATAATTTCATGTACCTGTCTTGAATAGAGGGCAGTCCCACATTGCACAAACGACATTTAAAACGAGTAGTCGATTTGTGTCCGTGCACAACAGTCCTGTGCGTAGCCGCCGCTCGAACAGTCCGCATGACTTTCCCACACTCTTCACACTGCAACGCTCGGTTTAATCCCCCAAGAGCTGCTAAACTTTTACTGCGTCCAATATTGTGAATAATCTAAAAGAGAAATACAACTTTACCACTATCGCTTTGTATAACATGCTATCATTCCAGTTAAATGGGAGTCTACAGCAGCACGAAAATTATCGTTAGTGTAAGTCCGAAAAATGCAGTAAATTATTTATCAATTATGGTGAAATCTTCCTACCTCATGATGCTGCTTGAGATATCTTCCCATTTTAAATGGCTTTGATATACAGCCAGCAACAGCACAGTACAGTCTGCGGTCTGTCGGATGTAAATCTAGAAAATGTTCACGTAGGTCACTGACTGCTTTAAAAACTCGGCAGCAGAGTACACACTTGAAAGCACACCACGCAGGACAGTCTTCGGTTCCTGGGTTATCACCGTGCTCTTGAATAACATGACTTGCCCACCACAACTAAAAAAAGTAATATTTTATAAATTCTATATCAGAATATTTTTGTAATTATCATAATGTACATTTTTAGCATCGCTGCTGTTTTCAGTGTTATAAATTATGGTATTTTAATATGGATGAGTTGGAGTAGTCGGAAAACAACTGACTCGTAACTTTAAAAAATTTGTTCAATAGAGACAATTATGTTTTTATTTAAGCTTATAAATCGCCCTTATTCATCAATATAATAAATGAATTGAAAACGGGAATATTTAAAAAAAAAAATGCTTATTCATTGAAGTGATTGTGAAATTATGTCTTTAGACACAGGCAATGGGATTACTAATATCAAAGTTGGTAGGTTTCTAAATTACTTTACAAACCAGATTTTTAGCAATCGACAATTATTTAATGCAATAAATTAAAAGCAAAATTGAATCACTTGATAATTTTAGAAAAGACGATTTCATTTGATTGAATTAATAATTTAGACTTAATTATTACAATTGCTTGAAACTGAACCATAGATTGTATTTACCTTATCACTGAAGACCATTAGACAAGTGATACATTTGTAGAAGTTTTCTTTGAACGAGGCAAAGTGCTCCTCACAGTGATGACGCTCGCGATCCATTTCGTGCCAAAATAATTGATAACAATACCGACATTTGAAGCCGATCTGAGGACTAGAGCATTCCAGTTCTTTTAACGTCTCCCAATGAACTGAGAGATGATTCCGCGCCAACTCTCTACTTTCAAATTCAATATCACAGATCTGACACATGTATAAATGTCTGAAGTCTTCTTTTTCGGTTATGATATGCTTTTGCATATCCGACTGAGTGTGAAAAAATGTCATGCACAATCGGCAGGTATGATTCGGCACATACTTCAAGCTATGGTTTTTAATGACGTGTTCTGTCAACTCTGAAAGCGATGCAAACGTTTTCGCCGGAAAGCATAGAGGGCATACCATGTCAAATTTTTCAACTTTAGATTCAGCTAAAAAGTTATCTGCGGTGGCAATTGAGGTGTTCATATCAACATATGTGGCGACAACATAATCAGTGTCATATTTTCTGATCGGAACAAACTCTACGACTGATAAATCAAAATCTTCCCTGCCGGTATACCTGAGAAGAAATTTTTCATTCGCCAGCGAAAGATCAGTTCCTGGCTCTAACGTTTCATATTCATGCTTGACACTATTAGAATCAAAGTTCAAATTAGTTTGTATATTTTCATCATCGCTCAGAACTTCTTGCTTTATTTCTGGTATTAGCGCTTCCAGAAATTGATAATTATCTTCCGGGTTTTCGTTACCGTTGGCGGAGTCTTTTCCGTCAGGTGAACCGTTAATTTTTTTCTCTTCCCATGAACTATCAGGCTGAAAGGATTTGTCGCATTCAACGGATCCCGTTAACGTTTCCAAACTGGCCCCCAGAACAGAGAATCCGAGATCTTTTGCGTTCACTAAGCTAGCTAAACACTTCAGTGAGAATTTGTGATGATATAAGAAATGTCTCACAAAATCTCCGTTTTGAAGATTACTCTTTTTGCATAAGGAACATGAAAAATTCCAAGAATTGGGTTGAACCGTGGACCAGGCATCATTTTCTTCATCTATATAACTGACAGTGACCATATGTTTTTTCTTCAAGTGATCATCATAAACGGCTCCCGATGGTAACATCAAGCTACACATGCGACAGTGAGAGAGAAGATGGCAAGCTCTGTAATGCATCCTAAGTCCGTCTTCCTCCAAAAATTCATCTTCACAATGGGAGCACCGCAGGGGCATGTGGTACCGCCAATGTGTTGCCCATGCATCATTATCCTGCACCAAATACCTTTAAACAAATTTTAATGTCTGTAATATATATTGTAGTACACTTGAGCAAAATTTTTTCCCATTTCTACTGGAATCTAAGGAAAGTATAGAATCAAGGATAATAATGAATTTTATCGCTTATAGCAAGATTAAAAACTATCTATCATTATAATACTGCAGAAACTAAACTAGGCAGGCAACGTGTGCCATTTCCGCAAGACAGTTTGAGAAACCTCGCTGTGAAGCTATTGAGAATCGAACTGAGATTTTTCTGTTTTTTCATTTTGCCTGCTGTTGACAAAGCAGTGTTAAGACGGAAAAACAAATGACTCACAGCTCTAATCTGACTGTGGGGAGGCAAGTGATTCAAGATAGTTTTAGTATTTTCAGTGAGATAGTGGCTGTCATGGACTACAAAGATAAAGTCATTTGGATTTATTTGTTTGCGAATGATACATGTCTCATGACTGCCACTAAACTACAAGGACACTAAGGAAAATCATTTAAAATATACCTGCATGTTCCACAGTAAGCCTTGTTGTGATTCAAAATATAATGCATTATCAATTTGGACTTGTTTATAAAGCACTCTAAGCATATCACACATGACATTGGACCAACTTGGTTGATAGATTTTGCATCAAGCCAAACATCCGACATTCCCTCATCCAATTTGATTGGTGGCATAATATATGTCGTAATGAAGGTATTCGAATACCCTTGTCCATTTTCAAGGTAACCATTATCCACAGACACTTCATGATCATTGGTGATGGGAATATTTTCAGTTTTTCTCCAAGATTTCTTCTTTTCAAATATCTTCGTGAACAATGGACGAGTGCTCAATTCTAATGGCGAAGTTTGTGGTAAATTTATCGATAAATTCTGTGGTAGTTCCGGTGATAAACTCTTGCAAACAATCCGTGATAAATCTTGAGGTACGTCGTCGATATCTCTCCCATTTCTTTCTGTGACAATCAACGACAAAGGTTCGTTGTCCGATTCGTCGGATTCTTGGCCACAAAATGCTTCAGTCATTTTTAACAGAGGTTTTTTTCCGATATGCAGTGAAAATTATGCCATTATTATTTTTTCGACTCCGGCTTCAATTATTACAGGATTATAAATATCAAAAAACACTTATACGTTTACAAAGAACTTATCGATATATATATATTATCACCCTGCAATCGTGTATATCCAAACTGGGTTTGAAATAACTCAAATTCGGAATATTATGCAAAACTAGAAAAATGACAAATAAACATCTGTCAAAATAATATACATTTATATCCATAGACCGTGACGCCCGTATTATATTTTTTGATACTTATCTTTAATACTGCCAGGTTAAATAAAATAAAAGTAGCTTGAAAATATATTTTTTGTAGCTCTCCTAGCACTATAGCTGGTACCAAGATTTAAAATCACCAATCTCTCGTGGCTTATTTAAAATCATATTTTAAATAATCATCTTTCATTGCCCATTAATAAAAAAATGTGTGGTCATATATTTTTTTTTAAAACTTAACTCGTTTTAATAATGTCTTATTACTTTACCTAAGTTAAAGTAGAAACCCAAATCTAAAGATTAAGTTTATACTCTTTATTTGGAGCTTTAATTATTTCATAGATACAAGTGAATTCTGTGACAAATTATATATTAGAAAGTCTGCACATTTGTGTATTACTTATCAGGTTAACCAACAACGAAGTCGAGAGCGAAACGTCAAAATAACGTGTGAACATTGTCAACAGTTCATGTTTAACCTAGATATTTCATTGAATTACTTTTAATCAACATGCCTGCCATATCAAGAGAAAACAATTTACTGATTTACAGAGGAAGTAATTTTTTCCGACAGAGAATCTTGTTATCTACACTAAGTGGCAAACCAGTAAGGATTATTGACATTCGTAGCAACGATGATGAACCGGGCTTACGGGAATATGAAATTAGTTTGATTCGACTTCTTGATAAAATTACAAATGGAACGAAGATAGAGTTAAGTGAAACAGGCACGACCCTGTATTATCATCCTGGCCTATTGATCGGAGGAAGTGTCGTCCACGAATGTTGCATTCAAAGAGGAATAGGTGAGTCAAAGAGAGATTGTTAAAATAACCTCAAAATGAAATATTTGTAGTCTAGTAACAGCTTCACTCTAGCGATCAGGTGAATGGGTTTAGTTTAGACGAAGTCAAATTCAAACGTCGATATTTTTTTAATTTGAGGCCATGCGCGTATATGTATTAGAGGTCTGCACGGGCCAAAATTTTACAAAACTACCCGGTCCGAGCCCGAAAAACTCACGCCCGACCCGGCCCGGGCCCGAGTCTAATGCCGCACTTGTTACCCGAACCCGACCCGAAGCACCGAGAAATTTGAAATCCTCGATTTGGTATACTTTTTCCCCAGATTATCTCCGAAAGTCCTTTTTTTTTTTTTTAGCTCACCGAGGAATTTGAAATCCTCGATTTGGTATACTTTTTCCCCAGATTATCTCCGAAAGTCCTTTTTTTTTTTTTAGCTCACCGAGGAATTTGAAATCCTCAATTTGGTATATTTTTCCCAACATTATATCCCAAATTCCAAAGCCCGGCCCGGCCCGAGCCCGACTCTCGATTGCGCTTACCCGCCCGAGCCCGGCCCACGGGCCGGGTCGGGTAAGAGCCCGTGGGCCAGGCCCGGGCCCGTGCAGACCTCTAATATGTATGCAATGAGGTATCTTCTACACTTGTTCTATATTGACTTAAAAATTTTCATTGAGTTTATCTCATAAGATTTTCCAATTAAAAAATATTTGATGCATTAGCGTTAGCTGTAATTTATTCTTTTTTGGTAATTCTGTGTTAAATCTAGTCATGGATTATTTCGGTGAAAAACTTCACAAACTAAACTACAAACAACGCCACGATTTAAAATTATTTTTTTAGGGCTTGATAATCGCGTTAAAATCACACATTAATATGAAGAACACTGATAAATTATGCGAAATACGAAATATTTTTCACTACTTCGCCTCCATTGTTCATGGCTGCGCGGCCATAATGATCACATTAACATAATAGGCAAAACTTAAAATAATTTTTAATGTCTCTTTTTATAATTTTTAGGATACTATTTGGAGATCATCCTTGCATTAGGACCTTTTTGCAAAGAACCACTCGACGTAAAACTCAAAGGAATTACCCAGTGTAACGGTGATGTATCCGCAGATAGAGTAAAAGCCTGCGCATTCCCCTTATTGCTTAAGTTCATTCTTGTGGATGATGGCCTCACTTTAAAAGTAAACAAACGAGGTACGGTATAAATTTTAAAGATTTTCACATTTTTATTTTTTTATTTCCATGAAATAACTTTTTTATTCTTTCTATACCTTGAGTTCTAGAACATTGAATATCAGTATTGAAAAAAATTTCACTACTCATTTTCTGCTATGCACATGTTTATGGTTAAATTTCTTGTGCCAAATGTCATGTCTAAAAAAAAACCATTGGATCAGGAATAGAAACATTCAAACGTTTATACCAGAAACAGATGATTTAACGATTATTGCTAGCCATGAAAATAGAGAAAAAACCAGGGCTGTCGAGTCGTCGAAAAAAAAACGACTGACTCCAAAGAATTGTTTCAATCATTTCTTTTTAACTTATATATTATGTATACCATCAAATCATCTTTAGCCAGCCTAGCATGTAGTGGCAAAACCATGGACTATTGTGGTTTGAATACACATCATTAAATATATTTTTTTAAATGGGTCTGAGTCGTAAGATTTTTCCGATTCTGACACCGTATAAAACCCCCCGACTCCACGACTCTCGACTCCGACTTCACGATTCCTGAAAAAAAACCTTTTGTCAGCTTCCACAAAAAAATTAAGATCCATATACGCAGTAGAAAGTGGTATAGTAGACATCACGAATGTAATAGCACAATTATCAATGTGTGCTGAATGTGACAAAAAGTCATCGTGAACGATCTTGTATTCTCAAAATTGAATGATGTGGAGACAATTTAACGAGATCAAGGAGACGAAGAGGATATTTTTCCTACACATTCGGAAGCTCATCACTGATTAGATGTCACCATGCAGCAGTTCGGAAGCCAAGAAGAATGGAGCTCAAGACAACCAATGTGTCTTAAAAGTATTCGTGATTTAGCTAGGTTTAAGTGAAGATCAATAACCGAATTTCTTGAAAAAAATACATACTGAATGTACTTGGTTTTACCTGTCAATTATGATTCTTTCAACTATCCAGATTTTTGTTATCCAAACTACCTTCATCCCCAATTAGTCCAGATAATTAAAGTTCTACTGTATTGACAAAACAATCATATTGGTCCTGCGGATGCCATAATGGAATTTGATTTGTATACCCATTCCGTTTGGCTATATTACTGTTTTTTTTCTAGGAGCACCACCATTAGGTGGTGGAGAAGTACACTTCACATGCCCTGTTAGAAGATTATTACGTCCTCTCCAATGGGACAGCTGGGGTCTCGTCAAACGTATCCGTGGAGTTGTATATGCTTTACGAGTTTCACCTGCCATAGCAAATAGAATGGTGGAAACCTCCAAAGGGGTATAGATGCATTATTCTGTTATATTTTTTAGTACAGTAATAATTTCATCATAACATTTCATTTATGGAATGGTTGAACAGAAATTTTACAAATTAACAAAAAGTAATCTAGTATTTATTAAGAACATGATTGTTAAAGTAACACATGAGGTTTCATTGTAATTTAACTTGAAATATAACTATTACATGTCCTAATGGTTGGTGACCAAATTTATTACAATAATTTCCGTAACTACCTCATTATCTGCTTAGTTGTTTTGCTTTGAGATCAATTGGTCATTTTTTTTTTTGAAATTTTATTTAAGGGATGGTTTCAATAATCAGTAAATTAAAACTTTCTCTAGTCATTGTATTTTTTAATATGTTGTTTAAGTTTTAACAATTTTAATTTATATTTTAAAAATCAAGGTTATATTTAAAAAATCAACTAAAGGGAACAATACATTGGTATGTATCTTGTTTTTTAAAATATAAATTCAATTGTTGAAGGAAAAATTTGCTCAACGTAAATATTTAAATTGGAAATTATTTTCATAATGTACGTTTCCATAATAATCTTGGCCGAACACAACCCGGGTTTCGCTTCTTGGCATCTTCCGGTGCTATTCAGTGCGCGAAGTGTGCGAATATTCGAGTGCATTCGCACAATGAATAGCACCGGAAGATGCCGAGAGGCGAAACCCGAGTAGTGTTCGGCCAAGATTATTATGGAAACGTACATTATGAAAATAATTCTAATTTAAAGTCAAATTTCCATCAAACACCTTCAGTCGAAATTCTAAAGTAAATATTTAATCTGTGTTGACTTTATACTCATTTTTTTTCTTTCTTCACTAAGGTTATGTTGAAATTTCTTCCGGATGTGTACATTAACACAGATCAATGCCGTGGAGCATCAGCAGGAAAGAGTCCTGGATATGGCATCAGTTTAGTTGCAGAAACCAACTCGGGAACATTCTACTGCAGTGAAGAGGTATTTTGTGTCTTCTAATATTTAAAGTAATGTTTATTTAGTTCTATTAAGAAAATCATATCAAGAAGACATTGATTTCTTCAACATTATTATATAATTATATGGATTCAACATGACAATCACATTTGTTGTTTTGTCTTAATTTATAGACTTCAGCGGTTCCAGGGCCAGGTGTAGAAAATTCAGTACCAGAAGAACTAGGAGAAAAATGTGCCCTCGCTCTGCTAGATGAGATATACCGTGGCGGAACTATAGATTCATCTTTTCAATGGCTCCTTGCGTTATGGATGGCCTTAGGGCAAAAAGATGTCAGCAAATGTGTTGTAAGTTATAATAGTAATTTTTGTATGTAACTTATATCAACAGCGTCTTTGGCAGTGTCTTTTTCATTACCATCAAAATGCAGATTGATTATATTATTAATAAAATAATTATTATGTCGAATAATACAATATATCCAATGTTTTATAAACAGGTATTTTTCTATTTATAAATATTGTAAAAACATTAACCGGAATGTCAAATATTGTGTAGAGAGTGTCGAGAGATTACCATCTGATTATATGCTGATTATATTTGTTGAATTAAGTCAGCATAGATCTGCTATAAAAAACTCTATAAAAAGAAATAACTTTATCAGTGTTCTCTTTAAGCTGCGTTTACATGCGACCGCGCAGTAGTTTGAAAACCTCCTGCACACTCAAATACAAGTATTCAAATAATATTTTTTTGAATTGGAATAACTCGAAGTAACCTAAATAAATAGGAAATTGAACATTCAGATAATTTAAGCAGAATTACATTCTTATCTATTATCTGAATGAGAAATTGATGAAAATTAAGTATATAGTATGAAAAACTTTTTTTTTTAGATAAGTTTATAAAACATATTAATAACTTTATTAGTGACTGATTATTTGTTTCAATTTGCTTACTTTCCTAACTTGTGCTTGATTTTACGTAAAAAAAAATGGAATAAGTTTTTTTATTTCTTCTGTTTTATTTAATAAACTTATTAGTATAAATAATTAAATTTTTCACCCAGCTTACCTCTCTTAGAAGGAACATTGATGACAATGTATTTTTTGCTTCAGATTCTTTTAGAGAAAACTATTTGGAATATTGATGTGGTAATGAATTAAAATTAACTGCAATCTGTTCATAAACCTAGAGCTAGGAAAGATTCTAGCTTAATTAAAATTGCTTGAATTAAATTGCTTTTAATTTGTCAATTTTGACAGTAGATTTTTGTACATAAACATATCTTTTTTCTGTATAATATAATATTTAAATTTTTATTGTAGATTGGACCCTTGTCGGATTATACGATTACATTTTTGCAACATCTCAGAGAATTCTTTGGATGCACTTTCAAATTAGAGATTGCCAAAGGAGCCGGTGATGTCACAGAAGATGATTTTGATGATGACGACGAAAGACCTCCAGGGTCACAGAAAGTAGTACTCACTTGCATAGGAATAGGCTACAGTAATATTAGTAAAAAGACTATCTAAATCTGAATATTCTTTCTTTGAATGTATATTTTTTTTTATTTTGTCCACAAGAAATAGTTTTAATAAACTACAAAAAATCAAAAACATTTAAACATAATTTATAATACACCATTATTACCCTAAATACCGATTTGAAACTGGATGGTGTATGAGAAAATGTTTATAGTAGGACCTCAATTATCCGGACTAATTGGGATGAAGGTAGTCCAGATATGGAAAATCCACATTTACAATTTTTTATTAAAAAAATCAGTTATTGATTTTTGCTTAAAGCAGCTAGCTGCTCCTTTTAAAGCTGCCAAATCATGAATTCTTTTAACTCTTATTTATTTTCGAAATAACACGGTCAAAATAATATAATGGAACCTATTACTCATTTATCTAAATTCACTTAATCTTTTTTACACGGTTTTAAGGCTGTTTTACATGGAACGTACATATGTTCTGTATAACAAAAGATTGAGCGTACTTTAAATCATTTTTTTCTTTGCGGCCCGAACCCACGATAATTTGTTTTATGCGGCCCGCTAGAAGGTAAAGGTTGTGCATCACTGTTTTAAGACATATAAGTTATCCTGAGTTACACTCTTCTTGGCTCTCAGACAACTGGCGACATCTAAACATTGAAAAGCTTCAGAATGTGTAGTACCATTATCTCTTCCTTCGCAAATCTCTTCTTCATCTTCTCGATCTTGTTGCTCTGAGGTAGACATTTCTATAATCATTAATTTAACCACTCGGTTACATCTTCTTCACATTCAGCACATAATGATATTTGTGCTATTGCTTGCGCAATGTCTCCTATACCACTTTCTACTGTATCTACATTTCACAATTTTGTTTCATGATTTTCTCAAAATTGACACATCTAAAGAGTTTCAACTCTACTATCGTGTAGCAACAGTCTTTTAAATTTATTTTCTTGTGGAAGCTGATAGCTGCTTCTTCATTATTTTTGTTTGTTAGCAATAAGCGTCGTACCATCTGTTTTCTATGTAAGAGTTTGAATGTTTCTATTACACCCTGATCCATCGGTTGTATTACCGACGGGACATTTTGTGGAAGAAATTTTACCGTAAACATATAGATGGGTGGAATGGTGCATTGTCCAGTAATAATAATTTTATCTATGGAGTTTTGATATTGCTTCACTTCTGGAATGAAGTGTTTTCATACCATCGTTTAAAAATTTCACCATTCGTCCAGACTTTTTTCTGATGATCATATTCAACAGGAAAAATTCTGATATTTTTAAAGCATCTGGGGTTCTTTGATTTCCCTATGACAAACAGTGGGTGTCTGTGCCTGCTGCATTGGCACACACCATTGTGGTGACACGTTTTTTTGAGTTTTGTAATCTGGTGCAGTATTTACACATTTTGATGGTAAAGATTTGTAAACAAACATTCAATGTGTATTGAATTTGGATGACTGCTGACCAGCGCTGCCAGACTGCCTACTGTCTAAAGAACCTGAAGCAAGTATCGCTGTCACTTGCATACACATCGCTGCTTTCACTCACAATATTTATAAATATGTCGAGTTGTATTTTTATTATAACTCATAATGTTTTAAAAGTTTTCGACCACTGCCGGGTAAGACGTTGTTAGAACAAATGCACAAAACATCGGACAAAATGTGAAGCATTCCATCACATACGAAAACAACAGTAGGTACAATTTGTCATGTGCAAATCAACAAATTCGTAAAATTTTTGTTTTTATATTTTGAACAAACCAGATAATCAAGGTTCTACTGTATGCGTGAAAAACTTGTATATATTTTAACTTTTCTGCTGCGAATATGGAGCATATGGGTTACCTGTACAGGAGTAAGTTACTCTACCGTTCCTAAGGATGAGGGAAATAATATAATTTCTTAGCTATTTATGCTCATTGTCTTCAGGATTGGATAGTAGGTGAATGCTAAGAAAGGAAAACATCACAGCAATCCATACCTTTGAATAGAAATACATATCCATTGGGGGTTCAAACCTTTAGCTGGAATAGTACAGTATTTCAACAGTGTTCACTGTTTGGCTATAAGATCAAAAATGTGTAAAATAATAAAAAAATCAAGTGTATTTATAATTACATTTAATTTCCCAGAAATAGACATACATAAAAGTATAATCCAAACAGTTAAAAGTATTTTCAATTTTACATGAAAAACATAATTATTTCTGTTTGTGAATTTTCTATTGACATTCATAATTTCTAATAGTTATAAGGCACTTTTTTCCATATCATACTAAAGTATATAATCTCGGATTCTTTTCTTCGTAAGAGAATCAATATTTTGATCACAACTCATTATTTATGAAGAATATAACATTCTACAGTTTTCACAATAGCTACACAAAAATTTACAAAATTATAGTCAGGAAATTTTCTGACACGGTATCGTTACTAAATATTACATTTACAGTTTCTTTTCAATGTTTCAATTAGAGCAATGTAATACTGTTATATTTACAACTTTTAGAGTGAAATAATAAAATCGATGTTAGTCAAAATCTGTTTCTCATCTACACCTATGAAGATATCACGAATATAATATAAAAATACAAAATTCACAATAAAGTACAAATATTATTGACTAATATAGAAAAACATTACATACCTATAGTTAAAACAATGACAGAATGAAATAATACCGATAATATCTAAATGGGAAACAATATTTCTATAAGAAATTGATACGGTGTTTATTTCTAGTTTGAAGATTTACTCAATGTCTAAAATTTGATGTCGGTAACATATTTTTTGATTTAACGGTAACATTTCGGACATGCATAAACTCTTCCATTCGTCAAACATCCTCTTAACTTCATAATAAATACAAATTAACAATATTCTTGTTTTTACATTCATTCTCCAACAAAGTTACTACAAATAAATGAATTTTTTGGCAAATCAACTTTTTATTTCTACAGATGGGATATTATTTATCTATCAAAATACGTCATATTTTCGATATTGGAATAATGCATCGATAGTCAAATTACTATTATTTTTAAAAAATTATTGCGCTTTAAAAAATTCACTCAAATGAGTACAACCAAAAACGTCTAGTCTCCCTTTTCTTTTTTTAGTCAGTCACACCTCCGTAACAAAAGCTGTCTAATCTTGACAACCTAATCCTGCTGACCAATTGCAGATTCCTCCGACCGGATCGAAGCTCAGTCCCTTAGGACACGTGTAAGCCCAACCTTTCCCGAGTCCTCCTGTCTCCATCTTGGCACAAGATACAAACATTTTACAGGAATCAGGATGGGGGAAGTTTCCTATATCCTTACACATAATTGTACCTGTAAAGATAATACAAAAAAAAAACATTATTTTACTGAAATAACAGGCAATACCCTTTTCTCTACAAACTAAGAAAAAAGAGTGATTGATCAATGTCAATTGTAAATAATGTGAAGTAAAAAGTTTATGTAAATAAGTAACGCTGAAAAGAAGCATGTTATTTATGGGAAATATTTACTACCTGATTGTTGAATAACAACTTTTTCTTGGCTAGGATGTCTCTCCACCACTCTGACATCATCATCGTCATAATACTCGTAATCAACAAAAGTTCTGTATACTTTAGTTACGGGATTGATCTTTTCGAAAGGTTCCGCTTTTTCAGGTTTCCTTCTTCTCACAATCGGTGTAGTCGAGGCGTACACGATTCGTGGAGTGACTGTTGTGGATATTCTGCGACTCTTACTTGGGAATGCGAATTTACTGCGGGACCGATCTGGTGTTGATACGAAATCTAAATGCAGAAATAACCAATATAACTAAGATTTAGTGAAATGATATATTTATATTAATATATTTCTAAAAAAAGGAAGTTATAAAGATCTAGAGCTGTATTTTGTACTTTATACAGCTTTATTGTCTTAAAAATAAAATTGGTTTCCTTTCAATATAATTTTATTATAATGATTTCTTCTTTGATTGTTTAAATCTGAGCTTGCCTACAAGTTGACAATGACTGGTCAAGGTTCTTAATTTTGCATATAATTCAATGAGATGTTTTAAAAAGTACTAACGCTACTAAACGCTAAAAAAATAACTATACATTTTACAAATGTAATTAATAACTCCTTGTTCTATGATAAAATATAAGATTTTTTTTATATTGCTATAAAGAAAGTATTTTTTTGATTAACGAGAATCTTTTTATTCTCATAAAAGTACTATTAAAATGATTGTTACATCAGGCTTAGATAACGACTGTTTTCTCTATAAATTTAATTCATTTCTTATTGTCATTTAATATTCAATTAAGAGTCATTGTTACCATTTGGACTGACAATTGGAGATGATGAGGATGCCATAAGGTATGCTCGTGTAAATTGTATTTCATCAATATGCGTGTTGTCACTATGCTCATCCAAGGCATAAGAAGGAATTGTTGGGAGCGGTGCCGAAAGAAGTTGGTGGGCGGCAACCGCCACATCAGCTGTCACATCTCCATTGATATCTGCAAAAGAAAACCCGCCATTTTTAAATTGAATAACTTGTAACTTTTCTCTAAAATGAACACAATATTTCATAAGTAATTTTGTCGCCTGCTGTGGCCCAATGGTTAGAGCTTGCTCTATCATGCAGGTCTGGGTTAGATTCCTGGTAGGATCACAGTGAATTTGAGAATTATTCAATTCAAAGTTGTGATCGAAGACTGGGTGTTTGTGATGTCGATTCACATTATTTCCTCTCCTCCCATCTTTCTGATCCTATAATAACTGGGTGTAGCAATAGCGATTAGTTAACCAATAGTCCTGTTCTAGCCTTATCCTTCTTTCTCTACTTCTTGAGCGACTAAGTAACAAACAGTTCTCATAGAAAAAACTTCTGTTGAGATACCTCTATTAGGAGGCCGTATGCTCCACATTGGGAGTGGACAAAGATATTTTTTTTTTTTTTTTAAATTGTAACAAAGAAAATTACCATGGTACCAACTGGCTAACCACCCAGGGCTATGAAATCAGAATCATGGTGTTTTGAGAAGAGGACTTCTGACTTCTTTTCTATATCCATTTTTTTTTTCATATTTCAACTTTATTTAAGACTATACCTAATTTTGGATTCGTCAATACTTGTATAATATAATATTATTCAGTACGCAATGGATGTTAGAACTGTGAAAACTATAATTGAACTCGGATTTTGAGATAACTCTACAGTAATAACCGACTTTACAGACCTGTTTACATATGTAAAGATAATTTATTGGAAAATGTTCTCACCTTCAAATTTCGATTGGCCACGATTGACATCAAATGTCTTTTCTTCTTGCACAAGAGTATGGTCCTCCCTAAGAACGGAATGGTAAATCTTTTCTGTATTTATTCTGTCCACTTCTTTCCTAAGAAGTTGTTCTGCCGTCTCGGTGACACTGGGGATCTCTGATGGATTTAATTGATTTGATCTCAATCCGTTGATTAACGGTCTCTTTTGAACATTTATTCTCTCATCATTGACTACTTCTTTAACATCTTTTGACGTGTCTTTTTCTTGGGTTTGCTGAATCGTTGAATGCGTCTCTTGATCATGGCCTTGGTCTTCTTTCAATACTAAAAAATAAATGATTATATTTTTTCAAATTCTGTGTAATTTTTTAAATTTAATAATGAAACGATATAAATCGGTTAATTTAGTTTTTGGTATCTTGATTAAAATAAAAGTATATTATATTAAAAAATATTTTCAAAATAAAACAATATGAATACACAATATTTTTCTATTAAGCTTTGCATTACTTTGAATTACTAGACACCACACATATTTGTGTTACATTAAAACAATACAAGAATATTTTTTTTATGTTATTCAAAGATTGCAAAACCATTTAATCTAATACGATAATAGGTATTCTTAAATTCACATTACTACCATTTCTTGTGTCTCCAGCTGTTTAATAAAGGTAGTCGATTTTTAAATTTTTAACTCAATTTTAAACGATATGTAACCGTGATTATTTTTCTATATTATTACCCTTTCTTTTTGTGTGTATATTCTGTGTGGGGTTTTCGTGTGATCTTTAATAATAAAAAAATAACATATCTACAATTAAATTGTCATTCTTACCCTGCACGATATCAACACTGTCGGTACTGACTTCCGGAGTAACCACCACAGTGGTCTGCTCGATGGTCGTGGTAGCAGGCTCTGTAGTGGTCTTTATACCACCGGTTGTAAGGATGGAAGGTCGCTTCCTAACGCCGATTCGGTACCCTCGTCTGCTTGTTGTCTCTGGAACCTGAGTTGTGGTGGCAACGGTTGTTGACCTTGGTGAAGTTGCTACAAAAAAAGAAAAATTGGCAAATGATTATTAAATGAGATTTAATTGTAAAAAACAACAACAATTTGTATTTCTTTTATTGCTGTCGCATGAGCTGTATTGCACGAGCTTTAATGATTTTCAAAAACACATTGTAATTAGTTTTTTTTCTACTTTCGATGGATTCGGCGGTAACTTTGTGGAAGTTCATTTAAATATAAAATAAAAATAACTGATTATTCCACGTATTGAGTTTATTATTGTGTCGATTATTCCAGTTTTTTTTCTAATTTTCTATGGAAACAAAAAAGTGTAATTATATTTTATTCTAACAAATATAGCAAGTTCAACTAATAAGTGACATCATGATTTTGCATATTTTTTTAGTTATCCTCTCATCACCTGCATAAATTAATTCACGCTATAATATTAACCCAATAAGTTAATGTCGCCATCTTAAAACTTCAACTAGGTAAGATGATTTTTAATATTTTTGAATATGATCTAACATTTTCTTCTAAAAATTCCATTGAGCATTATTTAATTGCTCCCAATTATACAGCTTAGATGTATGTTAATCAAATAATGTTTGAATATCATTTTTCCAACAATGATCTAATCAGAGATATCAAGTTTTAGTATTAAAGGTGAGTGAAGCGGTCTACAGCGACATCTATTAAGGGTCAAAAAAGTATACAGAGACACCTATAACTAAAAGAAAATATTAAATTGCTTATTTACAAAAAATCGTTTGATTGATAGAATCTATGTTAATAGGATTTTAAAATCATCCCAGTTGGGAAAAGCATTCCTTATTGTCATGTTGTAATAAAGTTTGTTTGTAAAAAAATGAACAGGGAGCCAGTGGCGTGCTTAAGCAGGGACCTCCTATTTTTATTCATTAAAAATTCGTTTCTCAACCAAAACTCACTATTTTTTTTTTTTTAATATTAAACGTTAGCAAAATCAAATACATCAATAACGATATCAAGTTTTTATTTTTTTTCAGCTATTATTGGACATTCATACCTTATTCAATTTTGAATCTGTCAAATGGAGAATTTTAGTGGCCACTGTTCATTTTTTATAAACAAACTTTATCACAATATGATAATAAGGAATGCTTTTCCCAACTGGGATGATTTTAAAATCCTATTAACCTAGATTCTACCAATTAAGCGATTTTTGTAAAGAAGTAATTTAATATTTCCTTTTAATTATAGGTGTCTCTGTAGACCGTGACACTTGGCCATTCCTGGTCATTTTTGACAATTAAATCGTAGTGAAATAGAATTATAAGTAATATTTTACTTGGCTGGGATATTTATATATATATTTTTTAACTAGTTTTTATCAAGTACACAAATGTTAGTAAATAAGTCACTAAACATTTTTTTAAATTATAGATGTCGCTGTAGATCGTTTTACCTACACTTAAGGTAGCTATATTAAGTTGGTCAGATGTTTTACAATCTTACGTTACAATTCACTACAGAATAATTTATTAGACCGACTTACTTCCTCAGGTCGTGAAATCATAATATGCACATATAATGATGACCCGAAGTATGCTCGATGGAGATTAATCAGGGGGTGGGTTGGAAGGGACTCGTGTGAGCCCCTTTATAATTATTACTTGCCCCCTTGTAAAATTAAGAAAAAATCTTAGATCAAATCAGTACCAACGTACAATTTCCGAAATATATATTTAATGTATAAATAGGGTTGTCAGATTTTTCAGTCAAACAGGGACCTCCCCCTCCCTCCGATTTTTTTTAAAAAATATTTATCATTTTTTAATATGAATAAAACCAGTTATAAACCTTTCTTTTATTTGCCACCCGCCAAAATTACATCAGGATTATCGCCCTTAATTCAATTGCGTTTTAAGTCTATTTTCAAGTCCTTTAACGTTTGTATACAAAATTGGTCACCATATTTGAAGTTTCCCCTCCTTAATCTCCCAATTTTAATGAAATAAAATAATGAAAATACTATAAAGTTAGAAAATTATCTATGGACAAAAAGCACCGTGAAAAATTGTAGTATTTTTGGGAAAATATAAATACGCCCGTATTTTTTTGCAAGCCGGGACTTTTGGGCTTCCTAAAGTTTTGGTCGGGACAACGGGACACGAGACTCAAAACCGGTGACAGTCCCGATTAATCGGGAGGTCTGACAACCCTATATATAAACTACGACGGTTTAAGTATGCTGTAACACATTTCACCTTTTAAGATTAATTCATTTATGGTAAGTTGCCTATTTTAACATAATATAAATAAACATATTAAGTAACATTGCATTGCTTAAATAATTATTGCGTATCATTAGAGTTTTAAAAAAATCCAACCCATCCCCAGAACACCGCGATTAGCTCTGAGATTAAGCGAGCCCTTTTTAGCGTATTGGCAGCCCACCGCTGAATTAATAAGACAATTTTCCAACCAAGTGAAATACCGAAATAAGATGGCGTAAGATAATGAATTTAAATAATACATTGTCTCCAATGATCCGCAAAATATCTGACAATCAAATCCAAATAATATTAGGTATATGTTTGATAAAATCGTTATAAATTTTGTTATAAACTTTAAGTAGGTTCGAATACTACATATAACATTATTAAGAGTCGCTGTAAATTTTTGGTCGACTGTCACAATCTTGACAACCATTTTAGAAATCGATGGAATATCAATAAACATACGCCTAAATTAGTGGTGACACAGCATCATACACGCAGTAGAACATGTTATTATTATTCAGTTATAATATTTAATTTTCCTTGTAAGTATACGTTTTTTAACATAATAATCATCAGAGAATTTTAATTTCCATGATTTTTTGTATTTTTCCGGGCGACGGAGCTTGAATGACCGAGTAAAAATGAATATTTTGGTAGAAGTAACTTAAAACACGACTTTGAATTGCTTTGTCGGGGAAATAAACATCTCAATTGCACTCATGGTCGAATATTTAAATTATCCGTCAATGTTTTTATTTAAATAATTCTAAATAACATATCGAATAAGGGAAAGCTTAAGTGTGTGTGACAGTAACATGTTTATAAATTTACGTTCGTATAAATAAATTAAAAATAGCTTTTTTAAATATTATCTCACTTGATTTAGATATATTATACCGTAATAATCGTTTCCTTAATTAAAAAGTGCCTTATTGTTTGTATTAATATAAACTAAACTTAACCAACAAATAAATAAAAATAACAGCATAAAACAATCATCTTGTTAATAACAACCGAAAAGTTTTATCAGATAAATGAATTGATGCAAAAAATGTTTTCCGATTTTCTCTCATTCACAGATGTTACTACCACAGAAAATAAACTTTTCCTCGTGCAGTTGAGTAACAATTTATCAGTATTTTTCAGGGGTGGGCTGAAGGATTCTCATGCGAGCCCCTTGTTAAATTTAAACGAAACAATATTTCCAGATTAAATCAGTAACTATCCGCAATTTCTATAGAAGGCTTAAATTTTTAATGAAACATAAGACATTGTTGCCTTTTAAAATTCCTCATAAATTACATTTATTTCGGCTGCATAATAAAAGAGACCTAGCTGTTGTGTATTGTGTAATAATGATTAAAAATGGCGATGTTTGATATACATATATTGCTTCCAGATAAACATTTTTGTGAGCGATGCTTTGAGCGATTATCCTTCATTCTTCACACTTGCACTTTTTTTTTACCACTGGTATTTTTATTCTCGGAGATATAATATTAACAAAATATTATGCATACATACGTATGCATAATATGTATCAATACAATATTAAATTACTATGGTCACTCTATCGTACCTACTGTGCGTCAGATACTAAATAAAAATGATACTTTCTCCAATAATAAATTATTACCGGTAGTTATGTATGTATAATATGTTGTGTATGATATTTTACGTAAGCAAATCAAGTCACCGATCAATCTATAATCGCGTTGACAAACCGTAAAAATATCCACACAATTTGGTACTTGTATCAGATATAATCAATATGATCATTATAATAATCTCGTATGTCTCCGTAATGGTAAAATAGTTTAATCGTTTCAATATTCAACATAATTTTGTAAATTCTTTCACAAAAGTGAGCGAAAAACTATACATAATGTGAATGCGTAAATAGAATCATGAATAAATACTTCATGGGTTGGGGTTTTTCTTATCAATACACGGAAACATTTTTCGCAGAATATACATACAATAACGTATGATTGTGAAGTGAGTAAATTTTTATATTCTCATTTATATTTGAATTGTATATTGCCGATTATATATATTATATTTCCAGTAGCGTAAATAAATCCATCGATAAAACACTAAAACAGTATTTTTTGTTAGGACCAATAATAATAAATTTGGCAATAGTAAAATAACGTTTTTCTTATATTATTTTACTCGCTTCTTTTAAAAACTTTTAGAGTTAAGAGCAGCGGTACTGAAATTTTTCTTTTGGTTAGTTTGCTTATATATTATACAGTAATGTGCGTAATTTTTTTTCGCCAAAAAACAATAGATGGGAGGGAATATTCAGAAACAGAAATCCATAAACCGATTAAAAAATGCAAAAATACCATACCATAAAAATAATAATAAATATAAAAATAGTATATGGTATTAAAAATTAATCAAAATCGAATTTTGAATTCATAGAACAATCTCATATTTTGATAAAATTGTTCGTGAATGAAATGAAATATTTAAAATCTGTTAAGAGTTGTATCAATATTGACAGCTTTCAGAATTCATGAAGTTTCAATGATGAATTATTATTTTAAGAAATCGTAAGTTTTATTTATGAAAATCAACCATTTATGATTATCATACATTTTGATATGAAATACCGATTTTGATTTTCCCACCCGGTGTTGTGATCCCAATTGTTTTTTTTTCTGTATTCAAACTTTTTGTGTAATACCGGTATTGATGTCTAAAACATTGGTATTTTATATGAAATACCGAACTACTGGTATTGATGTATCATACCGTCATTGCACAAGAAGTCTTATTTGTATTGTTTTCTGGTGACATAATGAATTGGAGCAATAATTATTCACATTACACGTTACACGTACACATCGCGTGGGAATTAGTATGTACAACTGCCATACTTTCAATTTAAATTTGCGTGAGTAATGTTTTGTAACGTTTTATTAACTTTTTATTTATGCTGTAAATGTAGAAACTAGATCAAGTTTTTCAATCTTATCGGATAATTTATCAAGTGTCAGAATTAAGTGTTGCAGGTTATATATAACATGTCAGAGTTTAAATGTTGATGATGATATATTTTTTAATTTGTGTAAAAATATGGAGGTAAGACAACAGAATTTCTGAGTAATAAATAATTGGTAAAAAACGCATGAAATAGCAAAACTTTATATAAAATTGAAATTTATTTCTACGATATTCGACTTATTTTGTGAAATTCGTTGCACCCCTCTGTTAATAATTAACTTTATGACTAAATACAGTTATATGGTAAGTTTTTAATATATTCATTGCTTAAAATAATGTCAAAAATCAATATTAAATTTGACCTACCAAATAATATGAGAAGTAATTCACTAAATAGATATTTTGATTATTATTCACCGATTCTTTCATTCCACTTAGATACGAAACATTTGTTCTCTCGTTCTGACGGATGTTAACAAGGCATTTAGAATGGGAAAACTAATAAACTGTTTTCTTAATATTAAATTCAATAGAGAGTTAAGCTTTTGAACAAGGATTTTTTGTATGGCTTTTAGTAGTAAGTCGATTTGTATTTATTACGGTTAATAGAATTGGTCTGAAGATGCTTATTAAGGAAATTAAAAATCAAATATTCAAACTTCTTACAAAATATGTGTAATTGCAAAGATGTGTGACGTAGAATAGGAATGTAGTTTCGTAGAATATAAAATTGATGAATTGATGAAATCATAACATAACATAACATCAAGGTTTTAATGATTTTCTATAAAATATGAAAAATGCGATGTCACACTTTGATACTAACGTCACATTAACTACCAAACCACAAAATCTACAATACGTAATTTATTCTACAAGAGTGTTTTTTTTCAGTGAAAAGTTAAAGCATGGGTGTGTTTTGTATTCAAATATTTAAATACACATTATGTAAATTTTAGCGCGCATTCATTAATAGCTGTTTAATATTCAATTGATCACCACGCACGCTCAATGACAACTCAAGAATCTCCATTGCAATACGAATTTACTATTTCAACAATACATCACTTCAAAGACACGAACAACAAATAAATTCCATAATTTAATAAGACAATCGAAGATATTACATAACGAATGGCCTCTAGAACATATCCGTTACCTACTCTTCGAGCATTTTATGACTAAGAACGCTGTCATAAAAACAGCATGGAGGTAGTTTTATAAGCATATATTTAATTTGCAATTATTAAGGACTATCTCTATTACTCAACGGCTAGTCAACATTTTAAACTAAAAATAAAAATAAGCTATTCACAATTTAATGCTACGACTAATATGTAAACGTTGAGATGGGAAAAGATTTACTGGTCATACTTTATTGCATAATAATTTAAATGCAACGATTTAAAATGCACCAAAGAATTACTTAAGTGAGAGTCTCATAGTTATCAAGTTTTATGAATACATTTTAATAATCAAAATGTCTATTTATTGGAAAACAGGTCAGTAAAAAGTTGTAAAAATGATATTTTAAAATATCAATGTCAAAACGGCGTAGAATCATTGTTTAATAGTGGTGTCAGTCTGTATTATTTGCTAACTATTATTTTGGATCTTTCAATTGGTTAATAAAGTGTCACGGCACATATAATAAATTAAGAAATCATTTAATGTATTGCCAATGTTAATCTTTATTCATTCAATAAAAACCGTGTGTACAGTAAGAGATTACTATGTATTTAAGTAAAGTAATCTCACCAGCCATCAAGAATATCAAATATTAGTTATTGTAAATACGTTTACTATAACATTGTTTACAATATAATATCTACACGCTGTAGTGGAGACATTAATTTGACACTGAGTTGTTGTTGACGTCCGTGTTGCAGCGATCAACGTCGTTGAACCGTGACGGACTTCACGGGTTCAAACCCCATTACGAACAGTATATTTTTAATCGATTTTCATTTGAAGACATGGTCGTTTTTGGTGTCTTAAAATTCTTTCCCACCATCCTAATTCTAAAATAACGACGTAGAGAGAACGATAAGCTAACCACTAGTCCTGTCCAAATCCAATCTATCCTTACTGTACTCGAAAAAAGAGAGGGTGACCAACTGAATAACAAGCAGTTTTCGTAGAAAAACTTCAGTTGAGTTACCTCCATTAGGATGACATATTATCCACATTGTGATCGGACATATATTTAAAAAACTTAATAAATAAATGGTAATTGCAGTGGCGTAACTATGAGAAGCAACCGCTTGATTTAATAGTTCGATCGTAATAATACTAATAACATAAGCTTTCAACTTTCATATTCATGACATTTTTCTGAAAAACATTTCTCACGAGCACGACGCATTTGCTCTAAAACGTTGATATTAAAATAATATTGACAAAAAAATTAAATGAAACACTGCAAATATTTTCAGGGAATAGAAGATACGCCGCTGGTACGTGATATATCCGTGTATGATAAGTTAATATGTATACAATATTAATAAATGCTAAAATATTCTTACTACTCATATCAAAGAAAATAAATAAATATACATACTATTATTATTATTAAATAAAAAAAAATATGGTAATTTTCGCTAAAATATTTTTGCAGTGTTAATAGCAAGGAGCCGGCTATCTCATTCATTCGATTGCCATAAAATTACAAACAAAATAAAGCAGGATCTTTATTTGAAAATTGCTGACATCATTGTTTGCGATTTTCTCAAATTATTCATCAAATTGGCCTTTGAATATGATTTCATTGACATAGGAAAACAGATTTGCATACATGACACTATTTTAAAATGCTTAATAGTGTTTCGTTTTATCTGAATATATATTATTCTGTCAAGAAAACTTTTGTGTCCTTATGCAAAGTAGTTTTCAATGTGCGAAGAATATTAAATACAATAGATTGAAAAAATATATTTCATAGAGCCATGGCAGTATTCTAATACGTTTTGATTAATATTATAATATGCGGATATGTACATATGTTCTAATATGCCCACTACCACTTGGTTTTTATTAAATAAAAACTTAATATAAACTGAATTCATAGTCGAATTTATAGTCTTTTTTTATGTAAGCGAAATCAAAAACAAACATTAGAAATATATATCGTAAATGAGGAGCTTGTTGGAATCAAACACGCCCAAATCCAGTTTTCAGAAAAAATGAGATATCTGTTATATTGGAGTAATGATTCAAAAGAACAGCGTCATCATGCATTTAAGGGACACAATATTACTTTATAATCAAAACTGTCCAAGTTTTTATAAGAAAAGTGAGTTTTTCTCTTTTCAGTGAAAGATATGTTCATTTTTTATCCCCAAATCCTCAAATCAATGATTTTTCTTTATATATATATAGATATATATATACAAACAATTGTCTGATTTGCATTTAGGTTTCTACGCAAGTTTATTTCTAAAACACTTTTCAGTTTTAATTTCACAATGTTTAATTAAAAACAGGACCGCTTTTGCTCATTACGATCATGGTTCGTTCTGTTCGTTAATAAAAAAATTGAAGTTAGTACAAGAAATCGTTTTATTTTTTTAATATAATGCTTTTCCATCACTACAGTATACACATCTTAAAAGTGATTTATGTATCACGTTTATAGAATATTATTATTAAATATACATATATTTCATTTTATCTCTTAATACACAAAAAAGTTCTGTCAGTGTCACTTTGATTCAATCCATTAAATAATAAATTACGCTTTTTCTTTCGAACTATATAAAAAAATGAAAAATTAGAACGAACTTGTGATAAAATATTCATTTTTTGTGATTCTCCTATATGATGATATTTAATTAAAAATATATTTTGCGTATGCCTTATTATGAACAACGACTGGAAACAATTCTGTACTCATATTCAGACAGTCAGATCTGACAAACTCGCCATCTTTGTTGCACCCAACCACAAAAATACATGACGTAGTTCTGCAATGAAATATTTTCAGAAATATTAGAGGAAAAACTGACAAATATTTGAAACATAGTTAACGTATTTTCGGTGTAGAATTTACGTTACGTTCTCGAAAGTTGGATGTGAAAGCGTAATGGATGATAATGAACACAGCTAAGGATTGAAATACCATTATTTTGGTATTTACAGAGATTATGATTGCAAAGAATTATAATATATAAACGAAAAAAAAAACTATTTTTACAACAAGATTTAGTGCATAGTATCAGTGAAATGATCGGTTAGTACTTTTTTGCCAAACATGTTAATATCATATTTATATACAAGCTTTAATAAGCAGTCTTTTACTGGTGCTATTTTTTTTGATTGTAGCAATATTGACCATTAAACCTTAAATTTTTCCACTGTTAATATGTTAATTGGAGATATAATTTATACAAAGCAGACAAATCATAAAATTTTATTGTAATTTTATTACGAACCTTAATGGAAAAATTATGCAATATTACAAATTTAAGAAATACGTTTGCCGATAAAATATACACAATTTTATTTAATTATCCTCATATCACGAAATATTCATTTAATAGATTTTCTCATACCGTATCATGGTTGGATGAATCACACCTAGGAGATTAATATGCCAATGTTATTAGGTTCAAATCAAATGTAAATTTTGTTTCTCAAGGATTGGATGTCACTTTATCTGATTCTGAAAATAGATGGTAGAGATTTTTTAACCAATAAAGTTATTTTCTAACTCTTTCCATTTATCGTTACTCTCTCTGAAGAAAAGGTATTGCAGGTTCTTATTGAACTACTGTTGTTCAAATACTCTATTCAAAGTTTATTGATCTATATTTTAAGCAGACATGCGGGACTATTCTCGAATTTATTAGGGCCTAGACACTAACTCAGAGGGTTTCTTATACAAATGTAATACAAATTAATAAAAAATGTAATAATTGCAGCTATGTTCACTGTTTTTATAGTAGATCTGTCAAACATTTACAGAGTTTTGTTTTATTATTTAAAAAAAAAATGTGTCTGATTAATCACGTCCACGTATTAGAGTGATTGTAATTAAATAAAAATGCTACGTGACAAGTTTGTGTTTATTTTGACGGCTTGTTTTGAATAACCTCTTTTTAATGCCTGTGTTGGTCGAATAATTCATAAAAGATTAACAGTAACTGTGAAAAAAGCCACAATTAAAAAATAAAAGTAAAAACAAACCTAAAAATTATATCGAGAATAAATTAGAAACCCCCTATGTATGAAGTATGAATAGGGAGATCAAGAATTGTATTTCTTCGAATGTGATCCAATTATTTTCATCAATTTATAATATTCTTAAACTAACTGCTTAAAATCATATTATAATTTCTTTTTAAGACCACAGAAAACGGATTTACTTTGGCCAACGCAATGTACCATAACAAAACATAAAACGTCACCTTTAATTTTTTTTAATTCGGTTTCTATCGCAATCCTTGAAACTGATGAAAAATAATTAATACACTTTGCGGTTGTGTGAGCAAACCAAGATTTAAAAGACAAACTATCGATGAAAATCGACAAAAAATATTATTTGGTTTTGTGATAATATAATATAATATATTACAATCTCACTAAAGACTTAATGTTTGTTTGTTGTATGTATGTGCATTATAAATTTTCATCCAATACATGAGATACAATAATCAATTTAGTTGCTCGGTTTGTTGGAGATAAATTGCATTCGTAATTTAAAATCAATTGAAATCCAATCGTATCAAAGACAACCATAAAATAACATCATTGTGGTTGAACGAATTTTTCTTCAGATGAACAGATTATTTTCATTAGATAAGCACGCGTTGAGAAAGTTGTATAAATTACTTGCAGAAAAACTATTCATGTTTTTCAATCAAAAACCACTTTACTAGACTCCTAAGCGAAGAATCAAGGTGATTTGTTTTCAAATTTCATACTATTTAGAAAGAAATTATTAACAAACTGTCATTGTGTCACGTATTCAATAGCTTAAATACATTGATTATATAAATGGTAACCGATAAAGCTTTACACAAATTATGGTAATTAGATGAAGAAATATGTAGGCATACTTTTTATACAGAAATACTTTTATATAATGCGTTACTGATGAAGTTATTCAGGTTGTTTGTACTATAATTACTAACTGTATATCTATTGCTTTTTTTATTAACCGTGCTCTCTCCCAATTAAGAGTAAATTGAATCCTTATTAAGGTTATCTCAACAGAACCTTTTCTATGACAACTGCTTGTTACTCAGTTGCTCAACCTTACTATAAACACAAGAGATTTGTTATAGATATATAAAGATAAGACTGTCGCAAGATATCTATTTCTTTTTAGGCATCACTGCACGGTGCTATCGATTATAAATAATCAATAAATCAATTGAAAAATTCATTTATAAAACTCCCGTAATGGGATTCGAGACCGTCAGCTCCGTAGCCGAAGCTAACGATATTTAGCCCGGTAATACATTAAACCTTGAAATCTTATGCAATCTCATTTTACAAGGAATTAAAAAATAATTGTGTGAAGCCAAATATTTGTCAACATGTGGATAAATATCGCTGCACCAACGCAATAGTAGGATAATTCGAAAATCTTAGTTTTAAAGAAAATGAGTTTTTTTTAAATTTTTGACTGGTATTCTCTTAAATATTTTGTTATATGTACACCAAGACAAAATAACAATGTTCAGAGTATAAGTGTTTTTTCGTACTATTGCATTACTGTTGTATGTGCACATTGATTCACTGACGAGAAATGTTCACATACGTCATAATTAGGGCATCGAATCCCGGACCCTTTTTGTAATCCCGGAATTGAACATTCACCATAAAATAGTATAGATTTTTTTACCGGCGATTTTGAAATCCTGAGAATTTACAGATTTCTTAAAATGAAAAGACGCGAGACCTTTTTTCAGCTCTTCCAAGATTCCCAATTTGAAAAACACAGGAATTTGCGGAATTGCCAAATTTAAAAAAATGGGATTTTTTTTAGCTCTCGTGCAACTTTCTAAAATTTACAAAAAACTGGGATTGGAACTGGGACCATAGTCATCATATATAAACGCTTAGAATATCCTATAGTTTCTTTGAATTCCTTATTATGTTTGTCCTTCAATGGTTTCCAAATTTCAAATCACGTTTTTTGTCGATTATCCTACTGTTGCACATTGTTGTAGTCATATTATTAAATACCTATAATACTTACCGCAATAAATGATACACACTAAATATCCAATTTAAATTAATGTTTTTAGGTGTTTTTTTTTCATAAGTTTTATTTATGGCGATTTGAATACAAATAAAATACTATAACCGCGGAGGACACAAAGAATAAAACGATTATATTTGAAGCAAATTAAAAAGTGTTCAGCCGTGAAAATGCTTTATTGAAACGTGAGAAAAACAATCAAATTAAAAATCCTTGTGTATACACTTCCTTTGAGAAACAAAAAGTGTTTATTGATACACGCAATAAAAATAAACATAATCATAAACTGGCACCTTTTCTATTAGCATACTTCATAACGGACGTGACATAAATATTTCCGTTGATGTTTTTTCGTTGCACATAGTTTAATACAGCATATTTCAACGAGTTTTTTTTCAATGGGAAGTAGATTATAATCTATGCGACATTTAACTGGTACGATAGCTTTCGATTTCTCGCTGGGCTCTCGGATTAAGTGGTGCAGGGTTTTACTCACAAAACCCGGGATCCCGGTGAGCCTGCGAGTCCCGGTTTCCAGGAATTTCAAAAATAAGATCCCATAAAATGAAAATTACGCGAATTTAAACATTCTGTTGCTATTGATATTCTGTAATACTTCTACGAGGTTAATGCACAAACAGAGAAAAGATGGTCGATTAATATTGTTTTAGTAGCAATACGGTAACGAGTCGTAGCGAGAGCGATTATTTAACCATTCTAAACACTCGTTTTGTCTTAGCCATATCCTTCTATCCCTACTTTCTAAGATATGTTGAGAGCTGAGTAACAATAAGTTCTCGTAAAAACTCTTCTGTTGAGATAAACTCCAATAAGAGTGCACATGATCCACATTTCAATCGGAGATGGTTTAAAAAAATTGGTATTGTAAAATTATTGAAAATAATAGTAAATTCCGCTATTAAATGCAACTTCAGAAGAAAATAGTACGATATTAAGAATATTCGTGGATATATATATATATATATATATATATTCGTGTATATGTCCGAAGCAGGCGGTAAAAAGACATACAATTTAAATCATATCTTCAAAGTTCTTTTAACAATCTACTCATATCCGTTGAAGCAGAAAAATCCTTTTCTGGGGCCGGTTTGTTAATTAGGAAATTTCAAACTCTATTTGATAGTAAAAATATTATTTAATGTTTCTTAAAAGGTTATTTCAAATTATTGTTATGTATTTATATAAAATATTAATAAATACCAGTCATATTGTTTCAATATAATTCATAAATAAATACATTTATTTTTTACTTATTTAATTAATTTTCTTGTTATAATTTAAATAGTTATCCTTGTAGATCTGTTTCATTGTCTTTTCTTACATGTATAAGTTTTCCAGGAAAATCTCGGGATCCTGAGACTTGTATATTTGTTTCCCGCTATCCCGAGGATTAGCAAAATACCGGGAAATGAGAAACCTTAGTGGTGTGTTACAGACTTCCACGCCTATATAATTTACGCCAGTAAACAACCTGCCCTAATTTTACAGCAATCCGAAAAAGTCGTGATGAAATGATTGGGTTTAATCTTTTTGGCATTTATCCGAATATTTTTGGTTATTAAAGTCAATCATAATATTATTAGCAATGACCAATAGATACGCGATAAGTATTAAGATCGTGGACCATTAAACTGAGCCATATTTAATCTCTTATAATAAGACTAAATATATTAGTTTCATTTGCTGATTAAATTTAAGATATGAAGTATTTATTATCAATAAAAAAAGAGAAATTGACTTCCGTCAATCAGAGCTATACTTATTAATGGATTATTTTATTTAACTATCACTTACAACATATTCAATTTAATACGTTTTTTTAATATCGCCATTTTATATATTGTGTATAATATATGTATTAATTTAACCTTAATTGGTTGGTTGAATTACTGTTTTATATTGATTTGTTTTCTTTAATTAAATTATAGCTTTATTATGATTACTATGTTTGTAAATAAGTATAACAGGTATAAACACCAGTTACTATTTTTCATTTTATAACGAAGGTATTTATTAACGTAAAAAATATACGTGTCATGTGAATTTTGTCGTATGATATATATTACTCATAATTTTGTTTTTACGATTATGAAAAAACCTTTTTTTCTGTAACCGCATATTTTTCATTCAATTTAACATGGAAAACGGAGACACTATTCTCAAGCTAACGTATAATATGTGTATTGGAATTTCATTTTGATTTCTTTAATCTACATTCAAGGTGAATAATACATAAATGGATATATGTACAATTAAAATTTCACCATAACTGGTAAGAAATGTTAATACGTTAATTGAAGAATTTTGACAGTTATGTGTAACACTGAAAATAGTCAAGTGCGTAGTGAAACAGCGGCAATTTCTACAAAGCCTGAGGTCAATATCGTTGCAATTTCTTGAAACCGAATTACATGGTTCATTATTTTCGACTCTGCGTTGAGGTCATAATACCTGACACTGCAACTTTGCAATGTAAAAATGTTGCAAGCATTTTAAAACACCTGCTTGCAGAATTTCTCGAGCGTATCCTACAATAATAATATTGCTTCAAATAATCAGATCAGGGTTACGTTTTGCTCTTGTTTTTGTGTTTTATCTTCATTCAGTTTAATTTTATAAAGCTTCAAAGTATACAAGGCTGTTTGCATACCTTTTAGGCGTTGTTAACCTTTAAATATATTAATATGTGATATAACGAAGAAATATATGATATAATACCGAGTTTTAGACATATGCATGGATTATTTTTCAGTTTTCCACAGAATATATGAATTTAATAACAAGACTTTATTCGTAGTATCGAAAAAATCTTCTTAAAATGAATCCGCTTACAAAGGGGACGAAAAATACTTAGTAAACAGGGAAGATGAGTTTTTTTCTTGTATAACATCTAATTTTAAATCTAGACCGTAATATTTTGATTTTCATCGTTGGGTGGATAATGTAACATTACTTCTCCGCGATCTTATGCTAAAGATGTTGTACATTTTTTTTACAAATTAGTTACTGCGGGTCTCAGATAACGAGTAACTTCTGCGTTACAAAACGATATTTTGTTGATTGAATTTACATGTACTTAGTAGAACTCCATTACCGTAATAAAATAATATCAAATAGTTTATGTTCAAAAAATGTATAAAACTAAGTTAAGAAATGTGGCTAATTCGGCATCACACCATCATCAAAATTAGGTCTGACCATTATTTTTCCCTAAAAAGATCTTTTGAACGACTGAATAACAATCACTTTTTGTCAAAAAGTCTATATTTCAACATTGGGACTGAACATGGTTGGTATTCTACTATAATATCAACTTTAAAGGATTTTTTGCGAAAATGGAAAAAATATTTACAGTAGCATTTATATCAACTTCAGTAAGTACTGGCTTTGCTCGCTATGTCGTCGTTATCAAATGTAGAAAAAATGGAAGCTATAATTTAACTGTAAACGTATTTATAGTTCAAAACTTGCGCACTAAAATCACGAGATGTAATCGGCATATGAGTTAAGTTCTTTGTGAACTGTAATAGCGATGATATAACAAGGCAGAGGCCAAGGAAAGTTGAAATATTGCACATACCGTACACCAATTACCAAAATATCGCAAGTTTAATTACGTAATATTTTCTTGTGCCCATCTTCTTAGTTCAATGATTCAGTGTTGTGACACAAGGTGTAGAAAAATGAAGGTATTTTGAATAAGGCGTATTGTGGGAAGCGATAGACGCTTAACAATGACGACAACTGTTCATTTAAGGAAAAAATATCACCTAATTTACTTATAATGAAATCATAAAGTATTTGGGCGTAAAGTGTTTTTATTTTCCAATGTTGCCATAATTGAAGTTATGGTAAGTTTATCAAACAATCTCGTGACCATACCCACACGCACAAGAAGAACGCGTAAAGCAAACCGAGAAATTTCAAAAATTTCACTAACACTTTAGATTATTTAGCGAGTTACTAATAAAGTAAATTAGAACTAGAGCTCTCTACCAAAACGTTCAAAAAAAGATATAAGTATTCTTATAAGACATTGTATGTTTGTAAAAATATATTTTACAGTATTCTGTATGAAAATGAAATAACATTTCGTTATTAAAAAAGTGAGTTTCTTAAAATAATTATCTTAAACTTCAAGATATAATTTTATGTACGCAGCATAATTGTTTACTGTTCATATCCAGTTTTGTATCAAGATTTGGAAAAAGATACGAACATTAACTGAATTAAAATGAATATTTCGCAAGATAAAAAATCATTTGATTCCAAAGACGTCGGTAGTTTGATGAAAAGATAAACAGGAGTACGCCTTCATGCTTGAAAAGTAATTCACGAATTTAGAGCGAGAAATTCTATTCAGTATTGTTTTATATTTGTGAATATATAAGATGCAATCTGCATGCTGTGATGAACACACTTTACTATTCATTTTTTACATGTCTGGAAGATGAATGCATTCAAATATTACAATGGTTTTTTTTCTGTTGTATTGTGATGAGGCAGTTTCAATTTTTTTTTTAAATTGACGCCCACCAACAATGGAGGCCAAAAGAAATTAAAATAATAAATTAGCGTCATTACTGAAAAGTGATTTAATTTCTACATCTCGCCATTGTTTCTCCAAATACTAAATTTAACAATTATGAACAGGTGCAAATAATTACTTGAATTTATATGTGCATACAATATTTTCTAATTATTTCTTTCGCTCACGATCTAATATAATCGTTATACGAAAGTCGAAACGTGTTAAAATTATAATAAAATTTAAGGTGGTGATTATTATTATTTAATAATCTAGTTGTAAAATATTACAATGCAATTTGTTTCAATCATCGAACATTTCACAACCTTACCATACAAAATGAGCCCTCAATAGAATTATATTTGGCTGAAATAAATTTTCATTAACCCTATAATTTTAGCCATATTTTTGCACTTCACTATGATTAAGTCATAAAATCGTGAATATGATTGAGCCAAGATATGAAATTGGTTTTAAAGAAATCGACAGTAAAATGATTTATCATCGACCGCTAGAATCATATTTAGATTCTAAAAATATATTAAACGAAATGATTTTTTTAAAAAGAGCTTTTACATCTACGAACACGAAACACCATATGCGCATCCACTTCTCACTCACTCAAGTATGAGTGAGTAAGAGATGTGTCCCACCTCAACATTGAGAATTGTTTGTAAATTTGAATGCGCTCGTTATTGCATAAATAGTGTCAACTGTCAAATTACAGGATTAAACTATAATATTATATCAGCAAACACTTTTTTGTGTTATCTGTCAATTCACGAAGAAAAAGTATTGTATTTATAAAAATAATATCTTTATTTTAAAAAAAGTCACAATAAGCGAAATTGGTTCTAATTATTTAACACAATTGTTTATTTTATATTCATAAAAGTTAACAAAAAATATTTTTTGTTAACAATCTTGCAATAATCGTTGACTTAACACTGATTGCTTTATCACGTATCTAATGTAAAGGTTCCCAACCGATGGGAAATTTCTATCTGGGGAGAAATTTCAGGGTTCCAATGAAGGAATCGTTAAATCACTAGATTCCTGTTGTTTATAAAGTTCTAATGTATTATTTTAAATACTACACGACATGTTCATCAATTATTTTTTATGTAATCATTTAACATGCACATTGTCAACATTTTTGAATAGCCTGTAATTCTACTGAAGCCTTATTTATTTTAATATGCTTCAGTAATTAGTTAGTAAAAAATTATCTCAACAAATTCATAATATTATGTACATAAATACCTACATACATATTAAAAAAGAATTTCAAAACTACGTATATGAATAATTCGACTATATCTTTTGAGTCAGACTATTTTGGGTAGAGGAGGAACTATATTCTGAACAATGGTCTAAAGAAAAAAGTTTGGGAAGCCCTGATCTCATGGCAATAATTGTATAGGAATACAACAAAATATAATAATAAATTAAGTCTCATATAAAAAAAATCAGAATAAAAAGACATATTGACGATACGAACCTGAAATGAAGTTTAAATATAAAGTTTAACCAAAAAGGAATTAAGTTTAGTATGCATATTATCGTCGTAAGCAAAAAAACATCTAACAGCAAACGGTATTTTTTTAACAATCAAACATTATATGCGCTTTCACCAATAATGTATTTTCTATTGAATTATTAATTGAATAATTTTTGATAAATCTTGTATCCATTTGTATGACTGGTTTTGATTTATTAAAAAATCGTTGTATTACCCTTTATCTTTTTTATAATGTTCTTAACTTAAAAATATTATTTTTTCTTATCTTTATGGTACATCAATAAGCCTTGCAATTTCATTCAAAAATATATTTTAATGACTTTTCGTATCATTTGTAAATGATCACTTACTGAATGAAACCGCTGCTATCTTTGCTATAAAAAGATTGATATACACTTGTTATTTAAAACACTCAGTGGTGGATTACTTCATAAACCCATGGGGCGCGACAAGGGCCTCAAAATAGCATACGTTCTATTCAACCCATAACACATTTTAAACTCACTTATACACTTATCAATAGTACGGGTAAGTGCAGTAGTGCGGATTGAAATTTAATTTAAAATTATTAAGTCCGAGTATAAACATGCAATAAAAATAGCAAAAGTTTTCATTGGAAAACAATATTATGATGTGAAAAAAAAAACAAAGCATGTAGTAATTATCATCGAATACACGTATGTAATACCTGCACCCTGAGTTATATTGAGACGCGTAGTTTCGAAAGCGGTTACACAAAAACGGTGGGAATTACTAATGATGTCACTGAATAATACACCTTATGCAAGTGTGCCCAAAGACATGTTTTCCCACGTCCGTTTGGCTCGAACATTCCGATTTCTCAGCTTCGGGCGGTGAGAGCCACTTTTGTAGCGGATGTGCAGACTCAGCTTTAGGCGAAGTCAACACGACATCTTAAATTATAAATTATTTTTTACCAATAACGACCGATGAATTTAGTATTCATTGTATGACATCATTTACGTAAATTGAGTGAATAAAAAATTTCGTAATAAAATATTACTCATGTCTAGTGACGTTGTGGTGAAACCAGTGTTGGTACGCTAGAAAAAACTTGCTTAATTGTTCATCATTAAAAATCGTAAAATCTTCGCAGACAATATGACTATACAAACGGTTAATTATAACAAAATATATCTATCTATTTTATATTATAATGCAATTAAATAAATTCTTATCGTTTATATCAATTTTGTCTTGATGGCTTTGGATTAAAAATATTTGGTAAAAACCTTGGAAAATTAAATTAATTATACTGAAAAATATAGAGTTCATTAAGGATGTTGCCAACTATTATTAAATGATAAATAGATAAAGACGCATGATAAAGGTGTAATTATTAATACTATGGAAATAAAATAAAAGCTATTAATTACAAACCGTTTCAAATTAACAACAACATATTTTTTTCTTCGAACGGTAGCATTTTCACTATAGAAACAGCCAAAGGGCATACCTACGTGCGGTTAAATTATTGGTTACATATTTCAAAGTGTGAATCATATATTTCTATTAAATTGTTATAAATTATTAAGGTTTTAGATAGGCAATGTTCGATTTTACAATATCTGTATTTAAAATGGAGTGAATATCTTGTGTGGCAGTTTTATTAAATCGAAAACGGTTATTAAAATCGTCGATTTTGATAATAAAAAGAGAAACGTACTTCCGTTATGTATTTCGAACAAGATTTTCTCGTTTTTACGATAAGTTACTTTTAATATACAAGGTTTTACTGTAATAGTAATGCTTAATAAAATCGTTAACTATGTTATAAAATTAAATCTGTCTGATTTTTCCAAATTAAAAATATGATAACATCTAAAATTTCAACTGAAGGTGCTTGATGGAATTTCATTATAAAATTTGAATCTTTCAAATTATGTATGTCGTCAGAGACAAAATTTGTGTGAATATACATAATTTGAACGATTCAAATCTATATGCTAACATATTCGTTTTATTTTTGGATTAAATATTCTGATATAATATGTATTATATTTTGGTCAAACTTTAGTTTATTCACATGTATCTGTTATTTTAAAATAAACAACAATTATTTTCAGATAAAAGAAGTTAAAACATGGGAGATTTGAAGGATTGAGATTGATATGTCTAGATGACAAATTAACACTTGGTCCTAAATATCCAAGATGTGTTATCCATATCATAATATGAAATACAGAAATAAATTAATTGGCCCACAAAAAATATGTTAACCATGGAATGATTAAAAGAAAAATACGTCTTTGATTAACTTAAATTGTAATTTATGGTCGTCTAGCTAAAAGTAAACAAGTAAAAGAAAACATCAAATCAATCATTTTTTTATTACGATAAACTAATTCATTTTCAATAAAAAAACATATTGCTGTAATAATCATTATCCGCTATTCTAGTAAGTGAATAAAAATCGATAGTAAGAAAATAGCTTGCTCAACTTTTCCCAAGAAACAATGAGTAATTTTTTTACTCGGCGATATTTCATTTGTATTCGAGTGCCATTAAATAAAAAATAAAACGCCTTTAATAAATTACAATTTTGTTGGTCCGTTGCTCTGACTCAGTCACTACTCTTTTATTGTAAATATCTAGTAATCTATTATATTTTTGTTGCGACATGTCAGACAGTATGGTACGGTACACAGACAGCGCTTCTGTTTTCAATTGTTTATTTGGCGTTAAAAAAAGTATTGCAGCATCCCGGCAGTATGAAATTAAGGATTATATCATAGATTTAAATTTTCTCACGGAGTTTTGGTGAAAAATTGTACAAGTTGTTTATGGTTGTGTAAGTTTTCTTTTAGATGATATGGCTCTTGCGTATACAAATTGGACACAGCGTCGTTAGTCGAATAAACCATGTTTCAGTTTATCAAAAAGATTGTTGATGTATAATTAAATAGAGCAGAATGCATTTGGAATTCTTTAAATTCAACATTATTTCTTTGAAATATTATATTTTTTTACAATGGTTTCGCTCCACGGCATTAGGGTATGACCAGAACTGACTGCCCATTGCGAGTATTTTCAATTGATCAGTTGTGGAATCATAAGAAATTAAATGTGTTTTATATTTATATACATTACGTTTTTCCACCAAGAGTAGACAGTTAATATCTTAAACATGACAAATATATAACTATTATGTTCATTCGTAATGTATACGCGTTTAAGAAAAGGTAAATAAACTGCATCACGATATAAATTTTATTCGAAATAGACGAAACCAGCCCCACATCAACTAATCATGATAAAAACAATTTTTGATAACTCTCTTAGCAAAAGAATAAGATACTTAAACGTGTGTAGAAAAACATACCATGAAATTAATTTACTATTGTACGTCATATATCATTAATATTTTTCTTGAAGTAGTTTCTTATACGCAAATGATGTGGACCTGTATAAAATATATAGTTACTCTTGTGGGAGTAACAATATCTAATAAACTAATTTTATTGTAAAAAGCTCTCATTCAATAATACAAATTCAAAAAAATCAAGTGTATGCCGTATAAGCGTTCGAGCAATACAATGAATATAAAATATAATAGAATGATTTACTACTAATATGAATATACAAACATCGAATAACAATTAATCAATGAACATTTTGCACAAAAAAAAGATATAATAAAAAGGTCTTTATTAAAACATTTGTTATTAAAGTCAAGGTTTACAATTAAAAACCGCTTAGTACCAATACTTCAAAACGGATATTATGTAATTATTATGTATTTAAGTAATCTAATATTTTTTAAAAAATAGCTTGCTTTTTTATCTTATGATTTACCTAAAACGATTAGTCATTATTAATTTTCTCTATACACTTGGGCATATTAACGTAAAAAAACATTTCATTAAATGAATAATAATATTTGCTTTGTATTAATAATTGTTAAAAATAATGAACTAACGAATATTAAGTAATATTTCTTATCCAATATTAATCACTTTTAAGTTACAAAACATAAGCATTTTTCATGATCTCCATGATGCTCGAAGCTGATGGAAATGAGATAAAAATGTGATTAAATCATTGTAATACGATATTTTTATTGATTACGTTAATGCTAAACATTATTACCATAACGGGAGGGAAAAGTATGCACAGACAAGTGCCTATGAACGTGACCATAGTCTATGAATGATAAAAAGGCGGGAATTTATTTAACCTATTGAGGTATTTTATATCAATACATTTTAAAGCTGTAGGAAATGTAGGTACTGCTGTAGTGTATTATGTGCATTTATGAACAGACATATTGAATTAAATGTGTCGATGATTTGTATTACTTAACTTAATACCTCAATCTATTACTCAATATATTGTTTATTAATGATACGTCCAAGCACTGTTTCTTTGAAGGGTAAATATCGCATATTATGCCCGTTGAAAAAAAATATATCGAATATAAAACATAAATTGTGTTCGTGTTTAAAAATTCAGATTGTACAGAAAATGCAAATCGAAAATAAACACGTTATCATTTAATGTGACAATATATCAAAAGCCATTTTTTATATATGATATTTTGTGAATTCGTATAATTTTCAATAATTATTACGTTCTTTTAAAATATTAGAACTTGAAAATTGTATGTTTTATGTTAAGCCAAATTTAAATAAAATGAAATCGAAAGTGTATAGAACGGACACGAAAGAGTTAAAACAAATTATCGAAACCAGTTTGAGTACTCACAGTTGGCTCCCCCACTTCTTGAGTTGAAAAACTTCCTCACGAACACTCTCGTAGGTCGTGTGTTTGGAGCTCTCGTGGTACCGGCAGACTCAGTTGAGTTACGTCCATCGAGTGGCGAGGATGTCGTGGACCTTCTACGATCGACGGCCACCCTTCGGCGCGTATTTCCCGGCGAGGAAAACCTGTGATTCGGCTCCTGTGTGGGTCGAACCTGTTGTTCCGTAGTCGACGGGACATTGACCCCCGGTGACAAAGTGAACCTGCTAGCCGTCCTGCGAGGGAAGAATACCGGTTTTACCTTGTTTGGTATTTCCGTTACGCCAGCCTGATCCTGCGAGTTTTCCGATGGGAATTTGGAGTTTAAAACGTTGTCTGATGATGGTACATCACCGGTGACTTCTAATGAGTTTTCTGTGGCAGATTCCACCGAGACCTGTGAACAACGAAAAAAATGGTTAGAAATTTACATATTTGTTAGTTGTTTACAATACATTTTATACTATGTATATATTACAAAGTGGCGAAAAATTATCCATCAATTCTTATATTTACATATACATTCAAACAAGAATATCCTTTATTTATATGGATTATATTTGTTACATTTTATGGAGATGAAAAAAGCATAAAAACCAAGCACCGCTTAAGTTCATTACACACAAATTATGGCTATAATTAAAACATTTCATTTTTGTCTGTTATTTACAAAAGTTATTATTGCAATTAATGAATAACTTAACATTTTTATTAAAATCTTTAAATCGGTTCAATTATCACTGGTAAAAGTTTGTTTATTAAATCAATGAAAATATATTTTTGCATCGATTGGGTGAGTCCCAATAGAAAATTACTTGACCAGTAATTATCCCATAAAATATATTTTATTGGATAACTAAACATTGACTGATTGAAAAATATTCTTGCCTTCAAAATTAACGCAAATATTTACATTTCTTTAACATGATTTTAGTCATATTACGAAATCGTTTTAAAATATTTAAGTATTAAGTGGGCATATAAGGTGTGTTGAAAAAAGTGGTTCTCCAAACAAAGTCCGTCAGAGATGAGAGTGAAAGTGTTTGCTTCGGAAAAACAAGATGCGTTCGCCAAACATCTTCTCATTGAGAATTTATTACCCTCTTGCTCAAGTCAATACCACTTGGTCATGTAACGGAATTTACTATTTTTTTAAATATTACAGAACGTAAGTTATGCAGTCGCACTTGTTTTAGCACTCCTTTGATTTACTAGTTTTTATAGTCAATTTAAATAATAACAGCAATAAACATTCCAGTAATATTTAATTTGATAACATTTGATTTACTTTAAACCTTAAATATAGATGAATATTTGTGATAGTTTTCATCTAATAATAATTATGTATTATATTCATGTGAAAATAACTAATCTTTCGTACTTATATTATGACATGTTTAATATGTTAAAATTTAAAAATATTTCTAAAACCAATTCATTGATTAAATAGTCACTGATTAAACAAAATAAAAAATTTAGCACCACGCAAATAAATATATTTTTAGTCATTACTATAAATAAACTATAGCATTAGTATTCAAAATGTCACTCAAAAAAGGTTACCTTGAATTATTGTTTTTTTTATTTAATAGTCTTGAAATTTAAGGTGAAGGATATATTTTATTATATTAATTTACAAAATACAAACATACATTATGAGACATACATTATAAGACATATATTACTTCTTATCAATTATTTTTTCTATAAAAGAGATGAAAGGTTGTACAATGACGAATCCAATAAATTCTTCTTTAGTCTTTTACTTGATTTTTAAACATGAAAGATTTTAGTCAAGTTACTTTCTTGTTGTTTTAAATACTTTAAAGTGGTCATGCCATAATTTAATAGCAGCTTTGAAAGTTAATGTCACATCGGAATGTTTAAGCAACTCATTGAATTATCAACGTACAAAATTAATGATTCAAAAAGATTTTTATTTTTAATATCAGGCAACTAAAATAAACAACTAGCCAGGAATAACCATAACAGGACCTTTTAGCGTAATTGAATAGTGTCAAATTAAAAACATCTGTAAGTGTAGCATTAGACGTTACCATATATTATATTTATGTTACATTTTTTTTGATTTCAGCTGTCATCACATGGGTGATCTTACATCCTCCAAAAGCCCACGCTACGAGAACATCTTAAATTATTCACAAGTCATAGATAATGGATTAAGTTAAGACTTATTTATGTAAAAAATTATAAAAAATCTTAAATAAAAAAAACTCTAGTACATTTGTGTATACATATTTAAATGTCGTATTAAATTTGCTTATTTTGCTGGTTGGTTGGAGGGCCTAATTATTTCTTAAATACTCCCTTACTCCATGCTATTTAGAAATAAATAATTACTACAATAAAGTCGTGATGACTTGTACAGTTGTCACGAGAAGCTGTGACATGTATCGATTATTCATATATATTTATATATTTAAATTTGGTGACAAAATAATTCAAGTGGTGTCAACAGTTTATTCTTGGAGGAAAAACAACAAAAAAAGACAAATTATATAAAAGATTTGACACACAATCGGACAAGGTAATATGTTCAATTTATCCATATAGCGAACACATAAACGTGCCAAAATTATCTGATGCCAAAATCGAAACATAAATTGGGCTATTGGTCAACACTGTTTAAAGTTATTTAAATTTAAGTATTTTTATACGCCATAAAAAAATGACACCATTTAAAATACGTAAGATAAAAGAGTGAGGTCACTTTAAATATAAATATTAAATAATCCAAGACGTATAATTATCGTGTCGTTATTTGAATATGACTATATAGGCATACGAGTTATAAACATTCGATCATACAATAAACTTCACAATATCAAAGGATGTATAATAATATATGATTCTCTGTTACGCCCACACATATTTGTCTGATTGAATAAGATAATGAATTATGTATTCTGTAAATCAAATGCCGCTATTCTAATATATTCACACCCTCGCTTTTGTTGCTTGTACTCATGAAATTTAAATTAGAGATGACTTTTATGGTATACCGACTACGGAAAATAGCGTTGTAATTGTGTTACATAGATTGCTTAAGTTGGTTGCATTTAATTTAATTAGCCAATAATTATTTAGTAATAGTTCAGTATATTATTTGAAACAACTAAAAAATCGATCAGAAAATGTACGGTTTTTTCATATCTTATTTTATGTTAGTGTATGAAAATAACAAATGATTTAAAAATGAAATACGATACTAAGTTTTAAGTGTACGTTATTAAAATGAATAACTAAAAATTATATCAAAATATCTTTTTATGCGTATGATTTCCACGAATAGTTTATCCGTCAAGTAAACAATAAATATATTTTTTATCATTTCTGAATATTCAGCATAATTTTGTTATGACAAGTTTCATCTTTCTATGAATATTAATGAATCTTGAAGTATACAATATTCAAGGTGAACTTCCATCGATTTTGTCTGACTAAAGTAACATTATTAACGATTCTATGCTAATATTCACGTCCTTACAAACTCGTTTGATAAAAAAATGATTGATCAGGAATCTTAATTAACATATCTTCAAAAAATTATCTCGTTGACCGAGGCAAGAAAGAACATATAATAAAAATCTTGGCTTGCGCACATACGAGCATTATGTAAGGTTAGATGTGTAAACTTTGTACACGGAAAATTAATTAAATTAATTATATAAAATAAATTCAGAATTTAAGATTTCGACTGAAGGTGCTTGGTGGAATTTCAATATTAAATTTGAATCATTCAAATTATGTACACTCCCACAGATTTTGTCACTAACGACCCGGGTTTCGCCTTTCGGCATCTTCAGGCGTTCAAGCGCACGGATGAACTTGAACTGACAGTTCAAGTTCATCCGTGCGCTTGAACGCCTGAAGATGCCGAAAGGCGAAACCCGGGTCGTTAGTGACAAAATCTGTGGGAGTGTACATAATTTGAATGATTCAAATTTAAATTCAGAATTTTCAACGTTTGCAAAAATGACGATACATAATTGGAAGCTGGTCTTGTTTTGCCAATTTAAGACTTTCGGTAGATATAGCTGTAACTTCGTTAAATGTAATTTTTGATGTAAAATTAAATTAAATATTATTGTTATGTTACTGATTGTGTTACAAATTGGTGACATTACGTATCTTGCCTCTTTGAGAAGCATCTTCAGACAGATTCAGTCTCAAGATAAATTTGTAAAAGTGTCAAAATTTTATTTATAATAAAATCAGACGAATAACAAATATATCAAATTTAACATTACGTCAACTTACAACAACTTTGTTTTTTCATAATCAAAAAGTTTTCAGAATATTTTAAAGTTAAATTAATTACTTTTTTAAAATAAATATCATCAAATAAACGTTCAGAATTTAAATACATCATAGGTACCTTAATAAAAATAAGGCATATCTATCTGAAAATGGATTATAATATTCCATTCAAGTTTTGTATATAATAATACCCACGATAATATTTGACTAAAATAATGTTGACATTATCTGAAATGCTCAACCTATAGCTTGAAAGTGAGTCACGAAATTAGCAAATGTTTATCATCCAAGGAATGCGGTTTTCAACGTCAACGAGGCAACCAAAAACCACTTCTAAAACGGTCAGGTGAGCATATTTTGTGACGACCCACGTGCAGTGTGATCGTCGTAAGACAAAGGTCATCTTAAATTCAGACGGTGTTGCAAGAACTTGGACAAATATTTTCTACAGATGGCAATAGAATCGTAAATACAGAACAGGTTCTATCATACAACAAAAAGCACTAATAATTTCCGAAAAAAATCATATTATTATACATATTATATATAGATTTATTACTACATTAAATCAGATTTTTATTTTAAATTTCTCATTATTGATTTTTATTTCGGCATCTTGAGAAAAATAGTATAAATATCATTTAAAACTTAAGCAAATAAGTATTGATACTCAAGGATATTCCTTAAAGAATTAAGGACGTTGTAAACAAAGTTGTTTAGAATGCGTAAAGCTGGTTTTAATGAAGATATCTATGCTAAACATCTTTACGTGTGTTTTACTATCGTGATAATATTGTATAATATGTATGTTTTTCTAAGAAAACGAGCAGACGTGTACGTGAGAAAATAACATAATGTCAAATTCCTAGGCAAGTTCATTGCCAAAGGCGGCATCTCATCTTTTCGGTCAATCTTAGCCAAAAAAATACGTGACTTGACTGTTAAATAAATTATTATTGTAATAAGCAAACATTAATAATGATCAACGAATACGTATTTGATATTTTAAAAAAATCATGACGCTTCTTGAGGTTTGTATTGAAGTAGATTTTGGAATCAAGATAACTTTTTCATTAATTATTTTAAATGTAGAAGATATTAAATTGTGAATCAAAAATAAACAGAATAATTATGGTTATATTTCATAGCATCGTATTTGCACACCAAATGATTAGTACCGTACGAAATATAATTATATCGTTTCAGTTCTTACAAAAACAGAAAATAGTCCCCAGCTATCATAAAAAATTCATTGTACATAAATATCAGTTTGAAATAGTGGTTGCATAAACCTTCAATAATTATTCCCGGAAATTATTACTTCAAACATTTCCTACTTCGTATAAGATCCATCCAATATAAACGTTTTCTTAAATCAGTTAGTATTGAAATATAAATTCTGTTTGCAAACGAAAAATAAACTTCTAAAGAAATTACACGTTTTGAGTGGAACAAAACATATTTTTTTAATTGAACCTTATAACTAGTCAAGTGCATTATAACTCATCATCTATTTTTATAACAAGAACCAATAAGTTATTTGATTAAATGCTATTTTCAAACAAATGTTTACCATCAATTTACTTGAAACTGTTATTTTCTACATGACGTTTTTTTGCAAGAACTGACACAAAAAAATGTTTAGTATTTGTTGCTTATCCTTTTTAAATAAATGTTTTCGTTCTGATTTAAAAATAAAACTACATTTTTCCTCAATAGTATTGCCATATTCGTTTGGTGATTTGGCTACGCCGTAGAGGGTCTACGGCATAGACGCGCGAGTTTGGTTATGTATATTACATATCAAAATTCAAACTTTAAAAATGGTGCCTATTTTGAATATTCAACAATTAATATACTCAAATCTACCACGCCATTCTTAGAATAGAAATTCTCAAATTACAAGAAAAATCCACTGCCTGTTGAATAATAATATAATTGAAACAACTATGGACTACTTAGTATGTATATCAATATTTCAAAACGTATTTCTCAAATACAGGGTGTATGTAAAGCAGAAGAATCATCAATTATTAGAGTTTTGTTATATAATAAATGTAAAAGGACTTATTATGTATTTAACGTGGAATAAATACGCTTGCAAGTCATTCGCTCAACATACTTAAGTATTCACAGCGCGTAAGGATAGAATCGTGAAATTTAGTGCACTTCTTCTTATTTTATCTTTGATATATCATAAATTTGGTGTCTTCTACCTATTTGAAAAAAATATAATAATCATAGAATAAAACAATATAAAACTATATTGGCGGCCTCAAAACATATATTTGTAAAATTTAAACTAAAAGAAAAATTCCAAGTGATTGAAAATGTCAAATGTATATTAAACTAAGCATTCTTAGTAATAACATTCATTGATACCGGTAGTATAAATCAATTTACGCCAGTTAGCTCTACGAGGGATAAAACAAGTGTGTAAACTTTATCGATGAAGGAGACTGGAAGAGCCTTGACGCTAGCGCGTCCTGGTACTTGAAGATCCATAAATTTGATATCCAAAAAAAAAACAGTAGGGACTGAGCTAATAAAAAATCATCAACTCATCAATTTATTACTTTTATGTCGAAAATCCTGATGACAGTCACATATTGTATTGATCCTCAAGAAAAAATCGAATAGGGTTATTTTGTGTGTTTTCTCTGGACGAAACTTTTAAAACATTTATTTATTTATACTTTGGCTTTTTTGCATTTATCAAGCCTAATTTAAAATTTCATTTTGAAAAAAGAGATAATCTTTACTAAATGAGACTTAAGAGACTTTACTAAATTTAAATATAGTAGAACCTCGGTTAGTCGTTTTAAATCCCTACAAAATACAATAAATGTGGAATTATTTATTACTGTCCTTAGTTACCGCCTACCGGGGCTTTTAAAAATAAGATTATATATGCGGAAAAAACAATGAATTTGAGGATGACAGATCGGGGTTTCACTGTAGTTTAGAAACTTTTCTTAGTTTTCAGTAGCATAAAATAGGTACAGAAAAAGGTGAACTGATTTTTCAGTCAGTCAGTAATTCTGCGATATCGTCTACAGAAGCTCCACCGTCCTTTCACAATATTAACGATATATTATTCACGATTGTTCGTGCGATTCACGTTCTAATTATGTCATGTTTTGAAGAATACAGATTCCATCGAAATTCAAATTATAAATCTAATTTACGTCGTAAAACAACTACCTTATATTATACTTTATCGGTCGTACAAAGTGATAAAACATGCGCAACGCATTAAGTTCTTTATGGAATCACAATAAGCTGAATATTTTTGAATACATGGAATCATTTTAAAAAATCGTTTAATATTTAGTGTCATACTTGTTAAATGTTGAATAAAATGGAGTGAATGTAAAACTATATCCACAAGTTTTTCCATATCCTAAAACGTTTGTTCAATCTTTTGAAATTTTATTGATTTTATTTAAACAGTGAAAACTAATCTGCGTAATTTATAGCAGAATGAAAGTATAAACAGGATGTCGAAAATTTTAAGTATTATTTGTACTAAGATGTACACCAAAATTCAAACGACGTTCATACTTTTTTTAAATAGATTTCTTGCTAATATTAAAATAAAATTTTGTTTTGTTCACCGGTTTTGGCACATTTAGCTACACAACCAGTGAAATAACAGAGTGGTTGTTTTATTTTTATAATTAGCCGTCGAATTTTTCGAAGATATCGATAAAGAAAAAAGGGAAACATGTGTTACACCTATAACCAGGTGACGGAACAAATTATTGTTTTCAATTTATATCATGCGAGACATTTTGATTTCTTCTGTCACATATGTTATAATATAAACGAAACGTGTAAGATTCACACAGCTGAATTCATTTTTTATGCTGATATTACTATTTCAATGTAAAACAAAGTCTTGCGACGTACTGAAAAAATACACCTTGGTCTTTTAAAAGATCAACATGTATAAACCAATTAAAATTATAAATAAATACATAGTTATTGATAATTAATTCTTTTTCATAATATTAACTGAGACATAATAATATGTGCTATAAAATCCTACGTGTAATCACAACCGTTTTTTACAGTTCATAGTATAAGACTGAAAAAGTTGAATACTATGGAAATACCAAATATGTTTATTAAATAAAACCACAATAGTAAAAGGTTAGATCGTGAAACCGCGGGACAAATGAGTCACGACTTTGAGGCTTCAATTCACAATGTCCTACCAAACAGTAGAAATAAGAAGATAATAGCGGTTATGACTTAGAAACAGGTAAATTTTTCGTTCCTATAATTTATTATCAATTTGAATCTAGGAATTTCGTGATATTTATCAAAAGCATTACACATTTGCAGGTACTTATATTTCATTCATTTGTGTTTTAACCAATCAAATAATATCTATAATAAAATCAATTTTTGGTGGAAAGACTATTAATGTACAACAAATATTCAGAGTTTTAATTCCACAATTCTTACAACAATCAACAAAGGTTAAATACTTTTATTTGAAAACCTTATAGTATCTAAATGCATTCATTTTTTTTATTAATCGGATACAAAATTTGCATATTAATCTATTTCCATAGTCTTTATTTTATGTTAAAAAAATATGCTGAATGAATCCTCGTAATAATAACTTTTAATAATTACGATGACTGTTGTATTAAAAAATCCAGAAACAAATTATTTTTTCATACAGCAACATAAATGATTGGCATATGAATGTCTTTTATAATAGCCGTGTAAACCGTGACGATGCTATTTGATGGGCTTAAGAATTATCTATCAATAAAAAACCGATCATAAACAAAGCGATTTTTTCACAAGATCTGAAATAATCTATGGTCAATTTGATTGGTCTTCGAAGCTTCCAATTTCAAAATTTGACGTTTAATCACGATTCAAACGTTTTATGTTGAAATATTTACAATCAGAATGTAACAAAAGTTTTTTGTATGTATCCAATTATTTATTATCATAATAATTGACTTGATATACTTCTCTGAAAAATTCCCGCACTCGTTGGGGGTTTTTTTTCTTATGGATTTTAGTTCCATGAATTATTATAATTATATCGAAGAAAATTTCAGAGATATAAGAATTATATATCATATCTTGGAAATGAGTCAAAAAAAATCGAAGCAACTTGAAATTCCGTTTTATAATGAATATAATTCTCTATATGTACATAAGATGTAAGCACAAAACACTTAAGTTTGTTTCAACGAAAGTATTTATTAAATACTTTGAAAGTTGCTACTAAAAATAATTTTACTCAAGCGATGGTTCCGCATTTAAAATTCTTAACTACTAAAATGTTGAATAAACTGTTCGTCTGATTGATTGATCATCGTTTTACACAGTAATTTAATGGCACTGTAGCTTTAAATTATAGACGGAAGATGCTTCTCAAAGAGACGACCTATATGTGTCACAACTTATACAACAAGTGAGTAAATTATTAATATTAATATATTTCTATTCGGTTTAGGTCAGTATAACAGTAGTGTGTCGCAAATAAATAATACAATTAAACGACTGTATTTACTAATCAAGTCACAATAAGAATGGCGAGGAATCCCAAGTAAGTCTACGCTAAGTTGAAAAACTTCATAATAACTTAACGTGATGTACTGTTGACGGTGACAGTCAAATTTATACCACATTGTGACATTTACTACTTTGACTAGGTAATTCGCAAACCTGAAGCGTAGTTTAATTTTAAATGTACGACAAGAATATTTAAATATTTTTTAAAAAAAGCGTCACGTAAGATTTTTTTTAATACCACACGTAACATTTATTGCGTAATACACATTTATTAAATCGGCTCGTTTCATAACAACAATTTAAGCTTGACCTATCGGATTGTAATTCGTCATACTAAATACCATTTCGATGTCGCGTACAAATTTGCATTCATTGATAATAAAACAACGATTTTTATACCTATATAGAACCTGGCTTAACTATTTAAGTGTCAGTAGGTAAACATTTTTCTATTTTTTTTACAAAAAATAATAGTAAATTTTTCGAAGGTTGTGTTACGCGGTCGTAAATATATAATAATTATGAATGATATTATCAATTTTAAATTTAGAAATATATGTTTGATCAAGTTTGTAAATCAGGGCTATGGAGTCGGAGTTGGAGTCAGAGTGAAAAATGAGCGGCTCAATTTTTTTTTGAAAAATATATTTAATGATCTGTATTTAAAAAATATAGTCAAAAGAGTTGACATTTCATGCTTCGCTGACTAAAGATGATCTAATGGTACATATATATCAGTTAAAATGAAATTATTGAAAAATTTCCTCGGAGTCGGAGTCGTTAATTATTTTTAAGCTGGAGTCGTAGTTGTCTTTTTTTACACGACTCCACTGCCCTGTTGTAAATAATAAGCGAATGATTTATTTACGTCACAAAGAGGTAATGCAAGAGTTTAAATAATACAATTATTTTAAGTTTTTATTTTCTAAATGTTCATATTTAAGTATAATTTATTATTTTAATATTTTATTTGAATATTGAAGCTATTGTTAAAACATATTTCATTCATCTATTCAAAATCAATTATTTTTTTCTCTTTGTCAGATTTTTTACTTACCTATAACTATACGTATTTCATATCTACAGTTAAACATCCACGAAAAATAATGCCAAACAAAGATAGAAATAGACCGTTTTGAATAAAGTTTGTTGTATATGTAATAATTATCACGTATTTCTGCCAATCAAATTATAATTCGATAAGTACAATTAATATAATAATTTATTTTATTGTTATTGCAGCGTACAAAAAAAAATCGTCACGCAAACTCCAAGAATTCACGAGACCGTCACGAATAGTCAAACTTAGGCTTCAATATAGCAAGTGTTGGCACACACAACAATAATATATTTGTATTATCGTATTGGCCAAATCAAACCGCATTCCAAGGGCGCTGTGCTTTTAATATACGTGCATACCACCAGCCACACGTGAGGAAAGGGTACCTGGGTATGGCTAGATCGTGTTGCGAAATGAATCGATCTGTGGACACTTAAGAATAACAAGTTCACGCTTGGCATTGATTAATCAACTTGCTGTGGCAATTATGGAAACAACAAAGTATTTCTTCACCATGCAAATGACCAAATAAAAAAGAATGACTAATCATATTCCGTTTGACGAGGTCTAGAATCATCGATCACAATAATATGTAATGTATTAGCTATCAATTGAACTATAAGTGTTATATATACTATGTAATCGTTCATATACTTAACTATTTTGTTTATGATTCTTAAGTGATGTATGATACTAATGGTAAGATGTTATAATAATTTAGTCTTTTGCATTAGTGCTTCTGTATTTTTATGGCACCATTTTCTAATGTGGTAAGTAACCGAAAAATCTGACAAGTTAAATATTACTTTATTCATAAATAATCAGTTTAGCTACATTTTCACTAACACTATAAAGACAATTATTTCATAAACCAAAACTATTATAAATTTAGAAAAAGATGTACTTGAGTACAAAATAAGCACGTAAGTACCTACACTACAATAAATATCGTTATATTGTTTTTAACGATTGAATTTATCCATCAAAAACGAGGTTTATAAGTAAGTGAACAATTTACAGGATTTTTTTTATTCGACACGTTTGCCTTATAAAGAAAGCTAGAAGGTTTTTCAAATTATAATATGTAGCTCCAAGAGTATCAAACGAATAATCAAAAATGTTTTTATGGTAAAATCATCAAACTGTAGGTCAACACTCAACATATTATAGATCTTTAAAAGATTATAGTCTAATGTCATACTGCAAAGTTCAATGCTAATATCAAAATTAACAAAGTAAGAAAAAATTTTCGCTATTTTTTTGCAAAGTTTACTGAAATGATGTGATTTAACAATGCGTTTATCCGTCAAATAATTTATAAGTGAGGCAGAACAATACAAAAAGTAAAGGTAAGGCAACAGAGGTGACGAGAGAGAAAGATCAGGTAGGTGAACCATGTGTCATCGAGTCAACGCCTCCTCAGACAATAGGTAAATATTTTTAATAAATAAATAAAATTTAAATTAGTTTTTGCATGGATAAGCATTATTTTTTATTTGATTCTGACACAATGTGTTTCTTACAACGATGTCGTTTTAAGATTTTACTGAAAAACAAATGAAAGCAACTATGAAAATACCATATTTGAATTAATTCGTATAATGAATGCATTTAAACGACGTTTAAATATCAATACTATTTGTATAAAATTGATATTTTAAATTCTGTTTGCTTAATGAAACAGACATAATTGCTAAGAAAAACGAAACGTTTTTAGACCTTTTCAATGCCTTAATTTATTGTATTTCATATAATATCTATAATAAAAAACAATCTACGCAGTTGACCGCAACATCAAATTAATACATTAATGTATAAATTTGGAAACATTCAGTTTTTACGGTGGAATAAGTTTTCCAAAATAAGAACAAAATAATGCTAATATTTCTTTTTAGAAGTAAAAGAAAATACATTAATCCAATTTATATTTCAAACGAAATTGGTAGATTAATCCAATATGATAAATACTATACACTTCAACAGTATCTGGCAACAAAAAGAAACATCTCGCAGACTAATTAAGATGACTATTTCTAAGTTGTTCATTGATTTTTAGCAACAAATTGGCAAAATAAATAAAAATTGTTTTTACTCTCTTAAATAATTTAATTATCATTGGCATAAATTAATTCTGTTAGGTTAGAACAGTTCTAATACGTCCGTATTGGAACTGTAAGTTTACCATTTTGCGCACATTATTATTATGTGTAGCTTAGGCAAATTTTAATGTGATCAACACGCCCGCGCCCACTTTCTTAAATGATATAATTTTGAATAGGTATAATAATAGTTTCTTTCACGAGGGGTCATAATGTTATCTTTTGTTATTGAACAAAAATAATTGCCAACCCTATTTCGTCTGGGTCGAGATGAGAGCGGCGAGTGAAAGCGAAATTACGTAAACAGAATGTGTGAACCGATCAACGTTGCTAAAATTTTACGCATCGCAATAATCGTATTTAAAAATTGGACAGTAAACTTCCTTTCCGCGTAGTCCTCATAAATTAAGTTATAGGCATGGCTGTGGAGTCAAAGTCGTTGAGTCGAACTGTTATTACCAGAGTCGGAAAAAATTAAAGATTCCGACTCTTTTTTAAATAAAAAATATTAGAGTTTGAACACATTAAAAACTATTACACTCTTTAACAAATAAATTATGTTTTGTAACATTGCAAAAAATCAGGGAAGAATTATTATTAATTATTAATTCTTTACCGATACAACGAGATAAAATTCTGATATGAGAAAATCACACTCCCGTTCACATAGAAATTTGTTACAGTGAAGCCCCGATTCTACGTTTTCCAAGGGACCGTAATAAATCAACGAATAATGCGGGAAATCGATAATGCGGGAAATCTTCAAATAATACCAAAAAAATGTTTAATTTTCAAATAACTTCCAGATAACTTGAATATAACTTAAATACATACTCAGTTGCCTATTTGTAGTTTGGTACTTAAATTTTGATAGACATCCTTCAAACTCGCGTTCTTTTCTAGGTTAACTTTTTTTGCTATATAAATACGTCGACTCGTTTTTCTCCTAGATTTTTTTCAACGTCTGAATCATTTTCAGTTTCTCAGTTAGAGTTCATTTAGATTTCGCACGCACTTATTGGTAAATATATATTGAAAAATATATGGTATAAATGTATGCTAACAAGACACAAATATTCAACTTTAATTAAATGAAAACTGGTTTTTCCGACGTAATATTTTGTATACCAAATCGACGATGTCTCGAGGTAAGACTGAAATAGAAAACTATAATTTGGTGTGTCGTTAAAAAGTATGAAGTAATTATTGGCATTTGCATTTTGATGGGAAAAAAATCAGGAAAAGATGTTTTAGACACATGTGTATCTGAATCTGTAAATTAAAAATTGAATACTTCGCAATTGTTGAAAATCACTGTGATGTTGCAATGTTATAGCAAAGTTTTAAAAAAACAGCCTCGCGCTATATTAAGAAGATTCTCAATGCGGAAGTCAAAACAAAAGAATATGTTATGAAAATTTAATCATTCGCTAACTTTTTGCAGCAGTTAACATTGCGCAATGAAATTAACTGATCATAATTATTGTGAAGTGGTTAACCACTTATACATGTCATGTAATCCTAAAAAATATCTTCTTTCTTCGTACGATAATTATTGTTTCGTCATAATACGTATAGTTTTTTACAGCATGATTTTAGATTTTAAACCGGTGAGTTTATGGGAGTTTAATTATCAAGATATTCTACCAAACAACGGTTAACTGTCAATACGTTAAGAAGGGACTCACTATATTTTAAAGCTGTTCGCGGTGTTCTGGGGGAAAGAATGGATTTTTATATTACCCTTATACAATTGAAATTGATTACATATTTGAAACGTTGTGATATACTTAAGCCATCGTACATAAAATATGTGTCTGGCGCGCCAAATAAATGTTCATCGCTGCGTTCTTAAATTTAATAAGAATGCATTTTTACACATTATATTTACAAATTATTCTTGTGAGAATTAACACTTTACTATTTTGACTTTAATTTAATGATATTCTACCAAACACGTGTCAATTCAATCATTATTGTATACTAGTCTACCCTGCAAACATGATTCCAATACAATTTCTTAAGGTTTATATGTTTACCAAATTAAGATTACAATAAAATATGAAAACTACTATCAGTAGCACGGTTAACATAATACGAAAAAGTTTTATAAAAAAATTAACGATTTTCGAACTACATACATTAAGAACGTAAATATACGGATATAACAGGGATGGAATACATTGTATTTTTAATACTTAATAATTTATAACTTTCTTTTCATATTATATTCAGACACTTTGAAGTAGTCAGCAAGTGTAAAATTATGTATGTTGTGTAATCCGGATCAGGTTATAATAGATACAAAAAAACATACTACGAAGAATTCAAACCGGTACACATTATATTAACAAATACGTTTTTCGGAAATATCTAGTTTTAAACAAGCTTCTCTGTTTTTGCCCGGAAGGTGTGGATATGCAAGCTCTTATGAAATATATTGTCGTTAGTTATGCGTAACAAAGTAGTGTAAATTCCTTCGAGCGATTAATATTCTATTACTCAAGAATAATTTATTCGACTAGAAACTTAATCATTTGAATCGATAATGATTAATTGATCAAGATTATAACGTTTGTCGCTACCAATATTTCTCATTCGATTTGGCCAATACTGTAGCCGTGAACTTCGAAATAGATAACTTAATTTATTAACGTACTCTTTGTGCTTTATTGTAAACCCTACGTTTAAGCTCTTAAATTTATACCTCATAAATTTTTCCCGTATAGTACTTGCCCGTACCGTGGATTAGAAAAAGTATAATGAGCGGTAAATGTTTACAATATTATATAGAGAAAAATCATTTTATTTTTCGTCTGACGGTAGAATATTTCGATTTTACCATAAAGTATATGCGATTTTTATGGATAAAGCATTTGCTATAAATTATACAATATACAGCACATATCCTAAGTACAGTTAGATCATGTTTAAAACGCCATTTTTTATTAAATTTCGAATTAAAATATGTATTATTTTTACGTATTGTAAAAATATTAATCGCGGAGTAATGGGATGCCCGCGAATTCGATAGCTATTCTTGTATTTCAATGAAAATATATTTTTTAAATGTATACCTACATAATTTTTTTGCTACAACGCAGACGATTTTTTTCAATACCCAATAGTTACTTGTATTTGATTTGACAACCAATTTTTGATGTTATTCATTAAAGGTAAAGACATTAATTTAAAGTGAAACGGAAAAAACGAAAATATATGTATTTTTTAAATTGATCAAATGAAGAAAATTCCAATAAATCTGTGAATGTCATCGCGAAACAAACTTATAAATACATAGTTAGGTAGATACAATAAAATAATACAAACAAAAATTCAAAAATAAAACACTCTTTTGTACTAATTTTACATTTATTTAATATAATCACGACCGGTTTCGCTCATGACTAGCATTTTCAATTGATAATAGTACATTTTAATACAGTGCTACTTATACTAAACAAAGGAAAACTTCCCAGAATTAGAAATACCTTCGAATTTATTATAAGTGACTACTCTAATTAAATTGTTTTTTGATGCGATTGCATATTAGTATCATTTATTTGTAAGAAGTATTATTTTTTTTAATTATTGTCAATTTAGCGTCGCTTGTTCATATTTTGTATCTTTATCTGTAATTTCATTTCATATTCTTACAACCAATTGTTTGTTACACCCTTAATAGTTTTACTCGGTTAAATATTAACACTGTATTAATGTGTATTCTTATCAGTTGAAAATGCTCGTCGTGAGTGAAACCGGTCCTGATCATATTAAATAAACGTGGAATTAGTACAAAAGAGTGGTTTATTTTTTTAATATAATGCCTTTCCACCAATATTTGACAGTGAACACCTTAAAAAACATACAAATACGAAAAATTAAAAGACTTACCCGTTGGCGAGACCTGCATCAGATATTCAAATGTGTGCAGCAACAATTTAAACTCATGCATGTTCACATATTAAATACAAAATAATTAACACTCAATTTATCATTTAAAAGAAAATTCAAATCGAAGAGTAAACAAGATAAATTGTGATACTGTGTAAGTAGAAATTGAGATATTTATAAGTGCAAAAACTATGTTCTTAAGTGTGTATTGAAGGACAATTATATATTATAACTTTGTTTTGTCAAATATACTTACTGCCTAAAATAGAGTGTATTTGCTTCCAAATATTGTATTTATCCCATAACCCAAAATCAGTACAATCTATGTAAAATGGCACTAAATTCATAAGAAACATTAATACATATTATCAACTTGTTGAAATGCATATTTTTAAAAGCCTTATTATTTTTACAATAAATCATTTTATTGTGTTATATCGAACATATAAAAAGGTACAAATTATATAACGAATTACATTAATGTTATCTTATAATGGTATGTTGACAATAACGGTACTTATTATCTAATTTATATAAAAATAATCCTAAAACACCTATACTGAATCATTTTTGTACATCGTATAAAAATACGTCATAATAAAAATAAAAAGTAAAATTATTCTAAGGTGCAAATAAACCATGCGATTAATTACATACAATATGTTTCAAAAGTATTTGCTGCACTATTTACATTCTATTGGTAATAGAGTATTGCGTATTGTCAATTTCAAAATCTTATTATACTTACTATGAAACTATCTACTATTGTTTCAAAATTATATTATAATTCCTAAAATATATTTACAAAAATTCTTCCTATTTAATTACCGAAGAATAGTCTTTAGAATGTCTTCATTAGAAAATAATAATTACTTATGTATTTTATATGACACAATAAAATACGTCAGCACTGGAAATTTAAGTATTTTTTAGCAACATATAATAAACTTTGGATTAATCGTCTTTCGGAGATGGAGTTTTCTCTCGTAGCACGAAGTTTATCGATAGGGTTATTATTAAGTTATTTTTTTCCACACCCAGGTGATAGTGACAAACCATGCATTTTAGACGGGGTTCTTCAACCATTTCCGGTTAGCCATACGCCTCGGCCACCAGTCATACGATACTGGCCGATACAGTGAAGATTTTAGCGGCCGTCTGGGCGCGAAATGTTATTATTTTCTTCTGCCCGACCGGCCGAAGGTGAGGATACTATTCTTCACTGACCTGAGTGGACGCGACCGTTGTCGCTCTTCTCGGCACAAACGTCGGGGAACGGAGCAAGCCCGGTCGCAGTGGCTTTATTGTAACCTTTTTACTGAAATCAGGGTTCGTGCTCGCAACTTTGATTATTTCTGATGTGGAATTACTAGGCTTAAATTTGTTACTCTCCGTCTTTTGCTTTCTTGTATCGACTGGCACATTTTGAACGCGGTTGGCAGTGAATCTTGACCTACCGGATGTATAACTATTTGTGCGGTTGTACTTGGGCGTAGTGTAAGGAATATTTTTTCCGTCAAGTGTACTGATCGTGCGATTCTTGGCTGTCTGATTACTGGCCAAAGGAGAAATAGCTATGCGAGTGATATTACTGGCCTTGGTCTGGTTAGTCTGAGAGCGCCTTGGGAATGTTAGTTTTGGACGTTTTTTGGCAATTTTGGATAGGGTGCCGTTTGTTATTGAGGCTGGTTTTATTTTTAACAGAGATATTTTTGAGTCCGTTATCGTTTCTTCGGTCGTTGTAAGGTTTGCTTCGTCGATAATAATTGAAGCATCGGTAATAATATCAGTTGTCGGTACTTCGGTAGACGGAATTTCCGTCTGTGTGTTGACTTCAGTCGGCGTCGGCAATGTTGCATTCACAACATCGACTTTCTTTAATACCACTCCATCTAGATTAGCGATAGATATAACAATAGGTCCTGATGTCGACGTTGTCGCTTCTTCAGCCAACGTCGTACGGGTATCGTCAGTTTGATTCAAAATTGAAATAGTTATTGGAGACTTAGGTTGATTTACTTTTTCCAGTAGGGCATCGAAGGCTGCGGGGACACCCAAAAATTCTTTGCCTTTAGCCTTACTAATCTTTTCTTCATCTGGCCGAAGCACTTGTATTTTAACAAAATTTGCTACCGACCTTCCACTCGGGATCCTTGATGAATCGTCATCAGCACTAGAGGCTGTATTAATGTTGGACTCAGTAACTGAGTGTTTCTTAGAAATTGAAAAATCTTGAGGAGCTGCGTACACTACAAAAGGCTGTGAACCAGTGAAGGCTCCATTACTCAATGTATTCCCTGCGTTTCTTCCGGATAATTGTTCTGTATCGTCTGATTTAAATAATGCTTCAAGAGCTAATGTTGACGATTCACTCATTCCTGGCGAAACAACATCTACTTTACGGTTCCTCCTATCATCTAAGTCTATCGCTCCTGGAACAAATTTATTTTGAAGCGGTGGAATAGAATAAGACGATGTCGTAGACTCTGGTTGCGATGTCGACTCTTTTGCGATGGTTATCTCTGAAGAATTTGCACTATCATCATCGTTGTCATTTAAAGATGCAGTAGAACCCGGGCTATCCGAATTTATAGATGCTTCGATAAAATCAACAAATGCATTCCTATGGTTATAAGCTGCACTTACGCTTTCAGATGTTAACAAGTTCTCTATTCCACCGTCGGTGAAATTTTTCAGAGCTCTGGCATTCCTTGCTTCATCAATACGTATTGGGTTAAAGGGAGGATTATCTACGGGATACTCATGACTGAGATTTGTCAAATAAATTGGAATGTCGCCTTCCACAATCTTGATGAGAGTAAACCTGCTCACCTCACCTATCTTGTCTAATGTCGGCTTCTTTTCTTGTTTTAATTCTCCTTCTTCTATAAGTCTGCTTTCATTTTTCTTATTTATTCTGTGTTTGTCTTGCTTAGAATTAACTTCAACGCTTCTGCTCACAGCGAATAAGCGGTCTAATTGAGAACTTGTTTTTACAAATGTCAATGAATCATTATTTTTATTCAATTCAGTCGCTGTCTCAAGGGATGAGTTTATTGTGGTTATGTCGAAAATAGGATATACAGTTTTATCTTCTTCGATATTTTTAGCTGTAGATGTAGCTGTCGACTGGCCTGGTATGTTTTCTGCAAATATGTGATGCGGTTCCGTTGTCGGTTTTTCAGAGCTGGTTGTATTTTCCTCTATATCTATCGATGCAACTGATGATGGAGAATTTGTGATCTCAAACATGTTATCTAAAATAGTTGTCTCTTCCATCACTTCTTGGAAGTTGGTTGTCATATCCATATTTGACATAAACACTTCATCAAATGTAGAAGAATCTTCAGTTGTGGATGTCATAAAATCGGTTTCAGTATCAGATTCAGTCATATCAAATATTTCTGTTGCCATATCTAGATTTGCATCGGTCGTTACAGATCCATATTCTTCTGTCATGTCGTCATCAGATGGCGTTGACGGCGTTGTGGTAGTCAACCGTTTTGGATTACTGAAAAGCTGTTTATGCTTAGCGCTAACCGCTTCAGCATCTATTTCTTCCACAGTTAATGGAGCTTCAGATGTAGGTTTATTGGCTGAATATTTTCTTACATATCCTTTACTTGTTGATTCCTGCGGAGATGCAGTGGTTGCCGTTCCAAAACGGTTTAATCTTTGATTCGGTTGGAAAGCAACAGGGCGGTTAAATCGTTTTCCTGGATCTTCGGTGGAAGGCTTCGCGCCTGATGGTCGATTAAAGCCGAGTGGGCGATTTGGTTCTCGGGCATTTAATGTACCTCCCCTGACTAAAGCTGGTGTTCTTTGAGGAGAATTGAATCTATTGATAGCTAAAGCAGGTCTGGTAGTCGAAGTAGTTTTTACATTTTCAATAATTTCTTCCTCTTCATCTTCTTCAGTATCGTATTCATCTTCATCTGTGGACTTATCATCCTCTTCGATATTCGTATCTTTTATCGGAGGTCTACTAGTAATCTGAGGCTTAGAAATAGGAGCTCTTGTAAATAATTGATCAGCAGGTACAAACACTAATTTATTTTCAGGCTCTTCTACGGATTCGTCTTCGTCGCTGTTGTATTCTTCATCTTCGTCAGTAGTTGTCGTGCGAGCAGTAGTGAATGGTCTCCTGCCAAATTGTCGATTTGGATTCAAGGAAATTCTACGCGGGACAGGCTCGACTCTTGGTCTATCTCCTAATAAAGATGCATCTCTTTCAGATGGCAATACGGGTGTAGTGAAGGGTCCATTACTATATTTTCTACTATAAACCCTTGCCGTAGAAGTTGGGGGCTCCGTTGATGTAATTACAGTCAGGGGCCTTTTAGGAGGTTTGTATAATGGTCGATCGAATTTGGCTTTAGTTGAAGTTGCTCCAACAGTAGTTTGTTCTAATAAAAGATCTGGATCAAAAGCATCAGTAGTTTGTGATTCTTCGATATTGGAGCTTTCAGTGGTAGATGATATTATAAACAACGATTCATTTTCATCCGGATTTTTTGTTGTAGTAGGCTCTTCTGATGACTCTTCGATTTTATTCGCAATAGTAGTTGTTTCTTCTTCTTTTAAATTTGGCTTAAGTTTTCGCCGAATAACTTTCCTAACTCTTGGTATTGGAGTAGTCTGAACATCCGCTTGAGTTGAAGGTTCTGTTACCTTTACCTCATCTGGAGTATCTATATCATTTGTCTCAATTTTTTCGGTTGTTGATGATTCTCCCAAAGTAGTTGATGTAGCTGGACGCCGCCTCAATATTTTTCTGATTCGTGGTCTATCATTTTGACCCTCAATTTTTTCAACAGTGTCAACTGCATTTTGCAAAAGTTTTTTGCTTTCAGCCAACAATGAACTGTCATCAGTGATGGTACTTTCCGTGGATGATATTTCGAGAGCAGCTGTAGTTGATCGAAGCTTTTTTACGATAACTCTTTTCCTAGGTATACTTGAAGTCAATTTATTTTCTTCGTCAATACTAGTTTCTTCTTCGTGCTCTTTTTCTTCAATGTTTGTTTCTGATAAATGAATATTTTCCAAAGGTTCTTCTTGATTTGTTTCGTTAACTTTTTCACTTGACGCAGCAACGGTAGTCAATTTTGACGGACGCCTCAATAAAAGAATACCATTTCTTTCATTTGTTTTACCTAGTAAAATATTAGAACTAATTACTTTTGTCACATTGATTCTTGACTGAGGATTTGCCGCTCCCAACAATCCAAGTTTTGACCTAGTTGAAACCAGGGAACTATTTTCATCAGAGACCTTTATTGCTGGTGCTGTCAGTCTAGCTTTTCCCAATAAGTTTAAATCTTGAGAAATTTCCGCATTCAATTCATTTTCTTCTTCTAAATCTAAATCATCTGATATATCACTTTCAGTTACGGTTGGTGGCCTAAGGGTGGGTCTTGAAAATGGCCTGGGCGGGAATCGTGCAATACTGAGTTTCCTACCTCTAGCTAAAACTGATGGTTCCGACGCCTCAGCATTTAATTCCTCATTGTTGATAGCGGTCGTTCTGGCACCATAAACTCTTGGTCTAAATGCAGACGTTCTAGGTCGCTCTGTTGAAACAGGGGCTACCGAAGAGTCGCTGTCTAGAGAGTCTTCTACGGGTTCTTTTGTAGTGGTTGTAAATGCCGGTCTGAATCTTCGATTTACTTGTGAATTTCTGATTCCTGTTGACGTAGCTGGTGGAGGATTACGAGACCGTGATATATCTAATGCAGTAAGAGATGATAAATCAGACGTTTCAAAACTGCTGGCATTCGGTCTAAAGCGACGTATTGGCTGAGGTCTTGGTAAAATGGTTGTTGTTTCAAAGTTTTCGGTTTGCCCGACAAATTCATTTCCACTACCCTCATTGTCAATAGTTTGCGATAAAGCATTCGGAGGCTGGAATTTTCTAGTTCTATATGGTTGTCTTATCACATTCCTGGGTGTTGTCGGTCGGTCTCGGATCACTTGACCATTTTCGGCGTTAATAACAACGGATGATTGCGTGTCTCTATTATTCTCTTGTACATTTTCATCAGATGCAGGACGTACTCGTCTTCCGCTGAATCTAGATTGTGGACGCACAAAGCGCTTGCTTCCATAATCGGTACCTTCATTTTTTGCGTCATTATCTTCATTTTGATTTTCTTGACTCGCTGGAGTGGTTGAACGGATTCGTCTTACGAGCACCCCGTATTTAGATTTGACTGTCGTCTCATTGGTTTCACCTAAAATATTGTCCCTACCAAAATCTTCATCAGAAGATTCTCTTCCCGAATCAGAAACAAGTTCATTATCTAAGTGTGCTCTTAACAATAATGATGATGCATTTGATGATGGAGTAGGTACACGGGTGCGTATAACATTAGCATATTTCCTTTCATAACTCACCTTGTTGGCAGATGTGGTTTCAGATATTTCTTGAGGATTAGCTGTAGTTGTTGTCGCCGTTGGTCGAGTGCGCTTAGCAAACAATGTAGAAACTCTTTGAGTAGAGGAGAACGACTCTTCAGGAATGGTTATTCCGGTTGAATAAGTGACAGGGGAGGCGCTGAATGGGCTGTTAGTGGTATCTTTAGTGGAAGGGATATTGGAAAGTGTAGTAATTTGTGCATTTAACACCGATGCTGCGTCAGCATTTTTTATTATTCCATTTTCGGAAGCAAATGACGCAGAAGCGATGGCCACATTGACATCATTAATATCCGTAGCGACATCGTTTTCTTCGATTAATGTTGTAGTTTCAATAACTTCCGGAGCATTAGTGCTGGATAATCGAGAAACAGAGGCATATTGCAAGGTTTGTGGTGATGTGTATCCAGGGGGAGATGTGCTGGATAATCGAGAAACAGAGGCATATTGCGAGGTCTGTGGTGAAGTGTTTACAACAGGAGATGTGCTGGATAATCGAGAAACAGAGGCATATTGCGAGGTCTGCGGTGAAGTGTATACGGGGGAAGATGTGCTGGATAATCGAGAGACAGAAGCATATTGTACTGTTTGTGGTGAAGTGTATACAGGGGAAGAAGTGGTGGGAATTTCTGTAGGAGAGTCAGTTGGAAAATCTCGTACAGTTGGATTTTCATAGATATTTTTACTTTCCGTTGTAGTTGTCCCTTGAGTAGTAGATCTGAATCGTTGAATACTCTTATATCTGGAATTGGGAAAGAACAAAATAAATTAATTTGCAGAACTAAATGCTTATTTAATTTTTCTTTCTAAATTAGACTAATAATATTTTTAAAAAAGTATTAAGTAAAGAAAAAAATATTCTCAGATCAAATCAGAGGCTTACTATTATTTCTGTCAAATATTATTATCTACGTTGGTTAAAATATATTATTTGAAACATGGAATTTGAGAAAAAATAACTTTCTAAAAAATAAATTTCTTCATCAACTTTGGCAATCTTCACCCTTGTAAGGTGAGTTAGGTAAGTACATTTTTCAGCTATTGATATTAATTATTTTACAGTATATTGCATATTGTTACATAATATAAATATATTAAGTAACAATCGATTGGTTTATTAATTATTGTGTATGGTATTCTCCAGAACATCGTGAATAGCTCTGACATGAAGCAAACTCCTTGTTAACGTATTAGCAGCCCACCGCTGTCTCAATTGTATGTTCAATTTTTATTTTTGTTATGTTTACATAGCCATAACAATGAAAGTATCAATGAATAAAAAGAAGATATCGGTATTAGTATAATAATTGAAACCATCTTTACAAAAAGTATCTTGAAAAGTGAGTATCAAAACAAAATAAATAAATTCATCAAAATGCAGCAATTTTCTTACTTTGATGTAGTGACTGTTGACGTAGACGACTCTGGCCTAAATCGGTTGACTGATGCATACTCGAAACTCTGGACTCTATTTTTGTCGTCATCATCTTCATCCTCATCTTCCTCGTCAGATTCATTTGATTCTCTCTCGAACAGTGCATTCCTTTAAACAGATATACGCATTATAACATTATTTAAAAATGATATGCTATTGAAACTTGACTAACCTTATTGTATTTTTTAAAATGTAATTGACTTTTAAAACTATCTAATTTGCGTAAAAACAAGTTAAATAGGTTTCAAATATTTCTTAAGCATATATAAATTAGTTTATAAAGAGAATAAGTCTGCTACACCTTACTTATAAAAAACCAACTTCATAGAATGAATTTTCTTGTAATCGCGATTACAAGACCGATCATGACCTACGCGTGCCAAGTATGGGCACACGCGGGCATGAATCGTATACGGACACTACAGACAATACAAAACAAAGCACTTCGCATGGTCACGGGAGCACCCTGGTTCGTGCGAAGTTCCACGTTACACAAAGACATGAACCTAGACCCGATCCTTGATCACGTCATAAAACTGTCGAAGAAGTTCTATAGTGACATGGCGGATCATCCTAACCAATCTATCAAAAATGTACTTAACGACTACATTGATTACCCTCACACAAACATAGCGCGACCGCGGAGAGTCCTCCTACTGAAACCTCCTTAGCCCCCCCCCCCTGATCCCCCACATTCACATGTTTGGTTATCAACATCTGCTAAAACCCCGATCTCCAAAACCTGAACGACTGCCGCAGACACTGTAGTTTTGACCTCCTCTCGAGGATAAATAACAAAAAAAAAAGAGGGAAAAAGATTAAAATAATAATTATATAAAAAAAAAAAAAACAGATCAAAAAAATATATATTAACTGATCAGATAAGCATAACCCCAATTAATTGCAGCTCGAGGTTACTGAATCAACCACTAGTGTCACATGTAATGCCTACGAATGAGAACTAATACCACCACAAAAACAAAACAAAAGCAAAAACCAAAGACCACGCACCCGCCTACGCCCAGGTAAATCCAGGACTGTACGCGGGAAAAGCAACATCAAAATACACCAGATGAAAGGGAAATTGGAGCTCGGCTCCACCAGCCCCATAATTTGATGTATCAATCAAATGAATATTCAATGCAAGCATTTTTCTCAGTAAATCGATTGGACTGAATTATATCTAAAAGATATGATATGATTCTGGATTAATATCTATTTGAAACAATTAAATTATTCCTTATTTGACATGATGATGGATTTATTCTTTAAATCCAGTAATATTATAGAAACTACAGCAGATACAAAACAAACTTCATTGGCTCAGTGGTGCAAGAGTCTCAGGCCGTCAGATTTTTTTTCTCTTGGAAAGGTCTACAATTTATCATATATTATATTTCAGTATATTCAATTTGCATTCAAACCTTGCAGTTGATCCTTCAGTAGTGGTTGATGGTCTTGCCCTCCTGATGTTCACATATTGCGGAAGACCGGCTCTTGAAGTTAATGTCACAGGTGTTGTAGGTTTACTAATTTCTTCTTCATCTTCTTCAGATTCTTCATCGTCTTCTTCTGATTCCTTGGCAGGTTCTCTAGTTGGTGGACGTCCCCGATTTATAGTGGTGTACCTATTAAGTCATGATTTTTTTTAGTATTTAAACTCATTATACATTTTTATTTACTTTAAAACATTGACAAAAAGTATGCCTGTCTTAATCCTGTATATGACACAATATTACAAGCTATGCGGTATGCACTTAATATTTTCAATGAGAAAGTGTTATAGTAACATATATACTTACTGTGGTCTTTCTCGCCGGACAGATTGAACATCATCTTTTCCTTTGAGACCTACAGCTTGTGGCCCTCTGCTGTTTTGTTGAGGCGGTCCTCTGAAATATCAAACAAATTATAAGCGTCACTATCATATTCTTATAACAAAAAGGAATTATCATCTGAAATCATATAATAACATGTGTCATAGGAACATTAAGAAAAAGATTATTGTCTATTCTGAGAAACTTTGTTTCAAAGGGATTCCGGCACTAATTCATTTTCAATATTGTATTTTGACAGAGGCTTTAAACAACATAATAATAATGAAGAAATACTATAATCTATGTGCAATAAAATAATATTGGACTATTTATCATTTGCAACAGAGTTTTCTTAAAATAATATTCTTACTTATGAAATAGCCAATTCACTACTTTTCTACTATGGAGAGACAATAAATTTTCTCTTTATTTATTTATAATGTTTAATTTCAAACCTTTCGCCGATCGTTGGTCTGGCTTGTGAAAGAACTCTTTCATACAGAAGTCTTGAAATGGTGGCTGGCGTTGTCGTCTGGGTTCCTTTTGCGCTATTCGAATTTGATCCAGCTAAATGTTTCTCTAATTGCTCAACTCCACCTGAAATTTTTAGGAAATCAGTCAATGAATACACAAAAGTCAATCAAGCTTATAAATGTAATAACTTACTATTAAAAATAACAAAGCTTTCTTTAAACCTTTGATTTAACCCTGAGTGACAACAGTGACATCTATAAATAAGAAAATATATTAAATGTTTATTTTTGTTAATAGATGTCGTAGTCGCATCTTAAACTTGCCCGATAATATGTTTTATTTTGCGTATACCGCATTACCTTGATTATAATACACATGTTTATAATTGCTGTGGTAATAGTTGATGCTACGTTACATTATTTTTTATTATTGGTATATAATAATCTGAAATTATAAATACTAATTCCAAAATTAGAGTTATAATAAATTACATCAATATCATACTAAATTTTATACGCCTCTAAAGAGAGGCATGAATGAGAATTTTCATTGGCCATTACATTTTTTGAATGATTTAAATGTTGTACTTGCATTAAAATAAACAATAATTTAACAGTTTTACTAAGATAATATGAATATCTAAGAACAAGCATATACTAATAAATTAATTATCACAATATTCTGACTGACATTTATGTAGGTACTACATGTACATAGAAATGATATATCGTTAAGTAATTACCAAGCTTCTTAATGAGATCTATCAGCTCTTTGATAACTTTAGGATCTTCTTCGTCTTGAAGTCCTCGCACTCCATCAGTCTCCAGCTCATCGGCAATCTCTTTATACTCCTCCTGGACAATAATGATTAACCAACATGAACATTTTGTCTCAAAAGTATGTAAAAAAGATAAAAACATTATAAACTATGGACAAAATACCATGAATTACAGCATTACTAGATGTATGATTATATTTAACGGTGGATGCTATCTATTTGTAATATATATTATTATAATCTTCTAGGCAAGTGGTTAAGCATATATTCCCTGAATGATCACTTTCATAATATAAAGAAGTTTCAATTGATTAACGGCTTTATGTCAAAAGGCATAGTTGTCTGTGATATTTTCATTCCTGACAATTCTGACAATGCCCTTAAAAATGGGACGTTTAACTCTCCATCAACTATTCATTCTTAACTTTACCTTTATCCTCTTTGTAGCAGTGTTGGATTAAAAACTTGGGAGACCCCAGACGCAATCAAATTTAGAGGCCCTGTTTTTCAGATAACTAAAAAGCGTTGCAAAATTCCATATAAAGTAAAAGTTAATGTAGAAAACTGAATTTAAAATAAATTTATAATATATGTGTTATTCATCATATGAGCTTTTTTGAGGCCTCTTAGATTCGGAGGCCCAAAACGAATGCCTCATTCCCTTATAGGGTAATTAATCCGCCACTGCTCTGGAGTCTTTGACTAATTCACTATAACAAGCAGCTACTATTAAATAAATTCTGTAAAAACAGCAGGAGACACTATGTTTCACATTGAAAACTGACCTTGTATACTATTTAAGCACTGATTAAGTTATGGAATTCGTTAATATGTAGTTAGATGTTTGTATTTAACATAAGAAAAACTTAATTTTGCAATATTGTTTTTTCTAATAACAATAGAATACTTCGTGCTACAGTATAATTTAGTAAAAAAGCTCATAAATTGTAACTGTTAATTTGTATAATATCAAACGCATAAAACCTCAACAGGAGAAGCAGTTGTTGTTGGTCGGTTGAGGAAAGTGGTACTGCTTGTGGCCGCTGTCACTTTCGATACTGGTCTTCTCGTGGTGAACAGTGAAGCGATCCTGGATGGTATTTTGATAGTCGTCGTCGCACTTGTGGTTGAGAATCTAGCGCGTGTGGTGGTTTCCGCCTCTGTGGTGGTAGTTGTTGTCGGAGTCGTTCTGATTGGCGGTGCACTAGTAACCGGTTCTTTTTTAATGGTGCAGTGAACATTGCGAGCAAAGTCACAAGAATCAGCCCCCTTGTTGAAATGTAAGCCTAAAATTGTTCACCAAAAAATAAATAAAAACATAGCACAGCTTTGCATTACAATAAAATATTTTCTTGCTGTTAAACGATGCATGTTTTGCTTAACAGCAAGGCAAATCAGAGTGTCAAATAACACTGCTATATCCTCTCCTCTTTATCTCTATTCTTTATTATATTTATGAGATGGGGATTTTTTGAAAACTTAGTTCTTATAGTAACTAAATACATGACTGGAGTAGAGGTGATGGATGACATGGAAGAAAGGCAGAAGAGAAGAACAAACTTCTAACTCTTGACCTATAAGCCATATAATAAGAATAAGTTTGTTTTTAAATTTGAATCATTCAAATTATGTACACTCCCACAGATTTTGTCACTAACGACCCGGGTTTCGCCTTTCGGCATCTTCAGGCGTTCAAGTGCACGGATGAACTTGAACAAGCGTCAGTTCAAGTTCATCCGTGCACTTGAACGCCTGAAGATGCCGAAAGGCGAAACCCGGGTCGTTAGTGACAAAATCTGTGGGAGTGTACATAATTTGAATGATTCAAATTTAATATTGAAATTCCACCAAGCACCTTCAGTCGAAATCTTAAAAGTTTGTTTTTGTTCACAAAACAATTTCAATTGTTTCTGGTTGTGTTTTATAAAAAATGTTAAATCAGGCTTATTAAATTGTACCCCTGAGACATACCGAAATGCAATCAATTTCATTATGAATAAAAATCTTTCTTTGACACATTTATTAGGTAGCCGGTAAATTGCTCGAATGGAAATTGCTCGAATTACAAATTATTCGAATTGCTTGGTTATTTAAAAGATTTTTCACGACTTTTTCTACGAATTTCATTTTTATCTTGTGCGACACTTGTTTAGAGAGTGAAATAAAAAAATAATTTTCGTAAGTATTTATTTTAACCGTGTTCGCTCAAAATGCGGAACATATAATCTTTTAATGGAGTTTATCTTAACAGAAGTGTTTCTACGAGAACTGCTTATTAATTAGTTACTCAAACTGTTTATATATATTTCCAGAACACATAGAAGACTAGGGCTAAGACAGAACAAACGGACAGAACAAACGGAAACAAATTGATTATCTTGTTATTCGAGCAATTTACCGGGAACCCATTTATTATTATAGATTAAACAAACGCATTGCGTTATAATGCCATGGGAAACGTCTGCTAGCACCAGAAATATTACCGTGATGGGTAATTGTAGATGAACATTGTTTGAAGATTTATAAATAGAATACAGAAAAACTAGATTTATATTAAATTATTTAGTCTTCCTTCTTACATCTTCCTTCTGTAATTAGGAATGTTACTACATTCCTGATTTTGTTGTTATTTTATCAGTTAGTTTCATACCTGATGGACAGGTAAACTGATGTGCTACTATTCCAAGATTCGATGGCCCGCTGTCCAAACACCAGAAATATTTCTTGCAGTCTCTAGGATGAGGCCAGAAACCTTCCTCCTCGCATTTGAAATCTATAAATCAAACATTAAACATCAATTTATTAATCAAGAGTTTTCTTTCTCTTACGAAAAGTAACAGAAAGATGTTTTAAAGTGTGTTCATTTAAATATCATTTTTTTTCATTCATAAAACATTTATGACTCAAGTATCTAATAATTAATTTGAGAGGAAATAATAGAAAAGTAAATAGTTTATTTTTAAGAAATTAAAATGATTGCTTCAAAAAAATTCCATTCAGATATATGATAATCAAAACATTAGTGATGATATACCTGAGCCAGGGTCTGGAGTAGTTGGTGGTTCTGGTGTATTGAGCCCCCATGCTGGAGTAGTGTCTCCTGATGTAAGTGGTGTCTCTGTACTGCTTCCTTTTCGTGCTAAGCTTTGACGACGGCGACTTGATGACCTAAAACAGATAATTATATTCAACTATGACCACCAAATATCTTAATATGCTCCTCCCTGGTCTACAATTAATGCAGTAGGCCGCGTACAACACAACTGATGAATGCTTACTATGAAAAATTAACTATTGTGGTCTCGTTATCACACAGCATGTAGCGCTTAGATGCTTAGACACTTAGCGTCAGGTAATGCTGTACACAAAAGTTAATCGTTTGTCAAATTTTTGCAATGCGAAATTCCTCAAAATTTGTTTGCAAACATTACAAGTGCGTAGAAAGTAAAATATGATTTGCATAATGGAAGAGTTTTCATTAGTTGAGATCCACTCGCTTTCCACAGGACATGGTGAACTATTTCTATGCCTTTAATACCTAGGACTAACTGATTTGGTGTGAGTGATAGAACCGACAGATACTGGTCATAATTATAGATCAGAGTGTTTTAATAAAGTAAGCCTTTTGTATATATGTAAAAAGCTTTAAATAAAACAATAAGATTGCTAATCTACGACACAACCCACAGAATTCTATTTAAGAATATTGAGAGAGCAGAAATAAAGTTCATTACAGTCATTTCATTGAATTTTATTGGAAAATCATACTATTTTTTTCAATTTTATATAAATTTCTCTCATCTTTAGGATCGAAGTTTACAAATAAAGCTGGTGATGATAATATTATGTAATTATTATAAAAAATATAGTGTATAATATGTGTAATAACTGAGATAAAAACTTCAACATACCTTGAGGTTGTGGTCGTCTGTGGTGCAGAGCTAGTTTCTTCAGTTCGGAATCGCTTTTTCGAATTCCTAACAGTATTTTTAGAGATCTCTTTTTCGTCTTCATCCTCAGTTTTCGCAAGCTTCAAGGGCCTTCGTTTTCGAGGTGGAGGTTGTTGTTTTTTCGAAGCGGCAAGCCTATCGGTCAATCTGAAAAAAGAATTCCAAAACAATAATAAATCATTTGCATCTTCTTATTTCAGCAATCGGCATTTAAAAAATCTTCTATTCTTTGGTGATTGAACACTAAATAAAACAATTTTAGAGGATTTTATTTTATTTGGATAAAATAGTTTTCCATTATAGTCTGGATAACATGTTCTCATCAATGTATTAACAAGACGAACATAGTTAAATAACATATATTCTATAAAACCCATGTAATATTTTAAATTAAAAAAAGGGGTTCTCCAAATTTGCGCCTGGGGACTCCCAACTGCTTACACCGTCATTGCCCTAAGTTATATATATACCGGCTAGATTCTCCTACTTGTCTAAAATGAAAATAACCAAAACCTTTTTTTTGGATTGCTTTTATACGATTAATTATCAAAACAATTTTATGTAAACTTACCCTAGACTCTTGTAAAGAGATTCTTTAGCAGCTTCGATAAGAGGATATGGTTTCCCGTGACATTTTCCACGGAAATCGTCGTTGTCGATCGACCAGAACATGATTCCTTGAAATAAAAAATAAAAAATGTAGCAGAAAATGTCATGCTCCAAGGAAAGATTGCAAAGTGACCCATTTTAATGTCTGTCATCAATAATTAATATGTTTCATGGTATATAATATAAGATAAGTATGGTAAGACATAAATTTAATTATTTATTACCATCCCATAATTACATTCATAGAAACTTTGCATGTGAAACCATCAAAAATGACTTTACAAATGATATTAACTTTACTGTGACTTCAACCCAGACCCGCCTGATCGCTAAGGCATTGTCCTACAATTAACACCATAGGTGGCGTACAACGTGGCGCCTTACACGACCGATGAATGCTTACCCAAGGGCCACAAAACATCACTATCAAAGCACTGCAAATTTTCATTCAAACTTTGTATGGAAATTCGCAGCGCTTAATGAATTTAGTAAGAGTGTGACGTTTCGTGGCCTTTGTGTTACTATGAAAATGAACTGGTGTGGTCTTGTTACACTGAATGTAGCTTTTAGACGCCTAGACACCCAGCGTCCGGTAATACTATATGCGGCCAACAGTGTTAGTTTTAGATCAAGGCCTAAGGCAAATTTTTTATCAGGACTGTGAAGTGGAGTCCTTAAAAAATAAGACGACTCCGACCTTAGCTCAATACGTGACTTTAATTATTTTTTAGGCATAGTAGCATGCAGTGGCGCCAATTTTCACACTAGTGATTTGTTAGTTTTTTTTTGTCAGTTTGAATTTAAATACAAACCGTTTTGCTTTAAATAAAATTTGTTTTTTATACTGATAAAATAAACAGGTCAAATATTTAAAAATATATTCGTAAATACCTCCTAGTTTCTTTTCAGCGACATATTCAGCCTTCTTTCTAACAATATCAATGTCATCGTAGCCCACCCATTGATTTCCTTTGAATGCATATGGTCCCATGGCCTTTGGATTAGGTTGAACGACTGTCCACGTTTCGTCTTCTTCTTCATATTCTTCTTCGTCCTCATCTTCCTCAGATTCGTCGGATGCTTGTCGTTTACTTCTAGGTTTCTCCATCAGACTTTCGCAAATCTGAAAAAGAACAATTTGTCCGTTTCAAGCAACCGTTAAATGCGCCACTTTGAGAAGTATCAACATAATATATCATTTACATCGTTGCATTCAAGGACTTCCTGTGTGCATAGGCCAGTAGTTAGTTGCCTAGGGGCGGCAAGTCTTAGGGAGCGGCAAATGATCACAGTTTTTTATAATGACAATATTTTTGACACACGAATTTGGCTTAGAATAAATAGCTTAATGTCTTTGATAAAAAAAGAATGCCAACAAAACCATTTTCAATTGTAATAATATTATGACCGATGGGTTAAACAGTAGTTAAATTTATCACAAAAATCTTCTTTAAATATAACATTTACCAATCTCAGCACTATAGGCGACAGATAAGATTATTTAAAAAATATATATACATATTTAGAAAAGTAGTAAAAGGGTTGTTTTAAGCTTTGCTTAGGGGCGTCACATAGCCTAGGAACGTCACTGGTTGCATTAAAAAAAAGATTTTCCGCAAAGAGCCCTGGACAGAAGTAATACATTCTGGCTCAGAAATCTGAATGATGGATTTGGCCTCAATACTTCAGCCATAATCAGGGAGGTAGAAGATAAATAAACAATAAATTGCCAACAATACAGCACATAAAAAAACCGAAAATTTAGAGTTTTAGTTTAACTGTTTCCGCTTCAAGTAAATAAGATTTTAACTCTCAATTCAACATTAATTTTTAGACATAGTAAATAAAGAAGGATGCGATTGAAAGAGCTGCAGCGCAAGAGGCGCGCACTTGAGGCCTCTAAATCTTGGCGGCCTCAATAGATAGCATATATTATATAAACTCTTATATTTTAATTTCAGTTTTAAATATTAATTATTACTCTACAAAGAGGTTTACAGCACTTTTATGTCATTCGAAAGCAGGACCTCTAAAATTTATTGCCCCTGGGGCCTCCAAAGTGCTTAATCCGCCACTGAAGAGCTGTAACTGACTAACTAGAAAGGATTATAGATGCTTACATTTACCAGTTAGATGTTAACCTAAACTATTTTATATCTACATCAGGGGTCACCAAACTTTTCGAATAGATTTTTTTTAAATTTACGGTGCCAGACGACAGCTATCAGGATTCTTAATGGAAACCAATCAGAATATTATTTATATGTGCTTCCATAATAATTATAAAGTAAACAATAAAGTTTTTAGTGAAATTAAAAATATAAAATATGTTTTATAATGTCATTGTATCTATTTAAAAGTAGGCCAACGGTACATCTAATTAAAATGAAAGAAAGTAGCAATAAAGGCATTCCAATTATTGAACTTTTTTTTTTTTGCCTCGTTCAGGGGTGGGGAACATTTTCATTTATAAAGGCTACATTCATTTATCTGATTCAACATAAGACTGTCTTAAAATTAATTTCGTCTGAAGTTTAAATAAAAAAAATACGAAACATCTATTCAAATGCAAAATATCCGTAATTCATTAACCAATGTCATTATATTTGCTATGCCTTTTGTTAAGAATATAACAGTAGGCTGCTAAAAGACGGAACGAATGATTAATGACAGTATCTTATGAATTGAATGAATCAAAAGACAAACTATCGTGCAATAAAATATATATTGGGTAAGCGCCATATTATCTCCACATGAAAAGTATGACCTCCAAAAACTTTATTGATCGGTATGAAATATCGTGCATTGTTACTAGGGCTTGTCGGTTTTTTGGCTAAATTTGTGACATTCGAAAACCGGTTTTTCATCTTCGTAACCGGTTGTGTCAAATTTTCACATAAACGAGTCTATAAACAAAAGGACAGAAAATTTGTATCTTTTATTTGATGGCTTAAAGACCATATGCTCCACATCGTTACCCAGCGAAAGGTTATTTTCGATATCAGGAACTTTTGTTACAGATCAGTGGACGCTTTGTATTTTCTTAAATCAAATTTTCTGAGGAGTAACACCAAATAATTTCTTGTTGTGTATTATATTATGTACATAAATAAACAATATATAAAAAGTTAACCTTTTCTCTCTATTTTAATTTAATTATCCATTTTTTGTAAAACTTCAAAACCGAATAAAACCGTTTTTATCAAAAATCGGTTTTTGTATAAGCCCTAATTGTTACGTACTTCCTTCAATAACTATTTTGAATTCAAATTCAATAAAACAACAAAAATTCGAAGCTCACCTCATAGTACGCCAAATAACCCTTTTCTCTTGTGGCATCTCCTTGATCTCCAGGACCGTCAGCCGGTGCGCCTATCGCTGATGAATCAGGGTTGAAGAGTGTGAAAGATCGTCCATAAGTAGGGATTCCAAGCACCAATTTATCACGGTCCGCTCCAGCATCCAAATAATGCTGGATTGAGAAATCCTAAACAAAAAATAAAAACAATTTTAAAATTATATTTGTTTAAATTTTTTAAAAATCTGTCGAGACTTGAATGAGCCATTGAGAGGTGAAGTGAGCCAATAAGTAAAATGATATACCTTTTCTATTGGACTATTAAGTTCAATTACGACTTTACTCGGTGTTTTGTTGGATTGCATATTTTATTTTAGGAAGATAACACTATTGCATTGTGTATTTACTGAGCTCATTTAACTTTTACGATACTTTAAAACATGTAGAATATTACGACGCGTCCAATTAAATTTTTCCTAAAATACCACTTGGCTCACTTCACCTCTCATGGGCTTTTATAATTATAAATATTATAATCTAATGAAACAAGATTCTTCTTTATTATGTTTTGTGTTCTTGCTAGTCATATTTTTAGCACTCATTTTAAAATGAGTAAAGTACGTAATAATGTCAAACTATATATAATAGTCACCTCAGTGACTAACTTTAAGATTTATATTCTAATAAAATTATTTTATTATATGTATGGTTAAAATACTCCTACAGATTGACAGGTTTCTGTAATTTTATATAATCTTCCAAAAAAAAATACAATAATACATTGAAAATCTATTGTATTCTTTGAAATTTGCATAAACAAACGTGTGGGCTAGACCAGAGATGACGAACTTAAGGCACTCGCACCAGATGTGCACGTAAGAAAATTTTGTTGGAACTTTTTGCAGAAGAAAAATGTTATTTTATTAACGAAGAATATTAACAAAACAATTTGTCGTTCAATAAAGAATCAAAGATTTTTTCAAGATGCACATATTTTAGGATTGTTGAATAAAATTACGTCCCACCCATCGTATCTTTAAAACGGTTAAATAACCACTAGTCCTGTCTTAATCATAACCCTATTCTCTTCGAAAAAAGAGGTTGAGAAACTGACTAACAATCAGTTTTCGTAGAAACACTTTGTTGAGTTAAACTCCATTAGAATATATGCTTCACATTGAGAGTGGTCATGGTTAAAAAAAATATTAATGTTGTTTATCGATAACTGATATTGGCACCTTTTTATTAATTTGAATTAAAATGAAAAACGTTATGCTCTTAAGTAGATATTTAAAAAAATAAGCAATGCTTTTTTTATATTGGCGTCAGAGAAGCGGTTTTTTTCACGACTCTACAACCTTGGTCGTATCACTCTATCGTTGATATATTATCAAAGATAATTGAAATATTCAGTTGGAATTTCTTGAAAACTAGTATTTTACTTCCTTGGTTAAAACATATTCTATTAACAAAGATGATCGACACACGTATAAAAAACATATATCACAACTCTCAAAATATCAAAATATTTAATTAACCAAACCTACAACAGTGAAATATGATAAATCGATTGCTTAATTTGCCAAACCTACAAGCAAATTTTTGAGGACATAAAAAACATAAAAAATAAAACAATCAAGCGGAATTTAACAATACATGATCCAACAATTATAAGCATGTAGTAGAAAAGTAACAAAGTGTATTTTCGTATTTGTGAAAGTTTTTTCGTGCCCAAGTTGATGTGTAATACTGAAATTGAAAATTGTATCAAATAGGTACTTAGCTCAAAGTTTCCGCACGATATTTTCCACGGACACATGAGCGCCTTCGTTTCAAAACCTACCTAACTCTAAAAACCAAAATTTTTGTCCAAAGTGCAAAAAACTGCTGTGGGCTTTTTGGATTTTAAAATGCGTTTTATCTATATTTAGAGAGGTTTTGAAATTGAAAATATATTGATTGTGTAGATATTGAAATGGAGAACAAGTTGGCATCAAAATTTGAAAAAAAAAAAAAATGGTATGTTTTGAAATCGAGATCTTCACATTCAGCGGTGGGCTGCCAATACGTTAACAAGGGGCTCGCTTAATCTTAAAGCAATGTATCACTTATATGCAATTATATGCAATACTTAAATAAACAAACGATTGTTACTTAATACACATATAATATGCAAACATTTGCAGTTTACCATAAACTAATCAATGTAAATGGCTAAAAATGTACTACTCTGTATACTAGAAGCTGTACTAGATAGTATATATAAGTCAAAAATTGCAGTTATGTACTACTTTGATCTGAGAATAATGTTTTCTCTTAAATCTAACAAGGGGCTTGCTGGTCGTGGTAAAATCTAACAAGGGGCTCGTGCGAGCCCCTCCAAACCCTCTTCAGCCCACCCCTGCTGATATTTGACACTCGAGCTTCTTACCACAAAAATACATTTTTTCTGATTGAAGCTACGCGAAATTTTTCGAATTATTGACTCATTTTAAAACCACTTACGATGTTCAGCTCGCTGTCAAAGTTATATTCTGATGCCGCTTCCAATGCATATAGAGGTGCGTGATGGTTTACTGCTGGCTCGAAGGCTGAGTGGTAGTCATATGACAGGATGTTCATCCAATCAAGATACCTGTAATAAACAAAAAATATAATTATTGTAAGGTAACTAATACTGTTGACGATTGGTTGAAAAAAATCTATTATACAAATAAACACAAGAATATATTCTACATTACAAAAACAGAACAGTATGCAGTTTCAATTACTTGCTTTATCTCACGATTTTTCCTGTCCTGTGCATGGTAAATATTTTGGGAAAAAATAAAACGTAATATTGACACTGCACTGGCGGCAGAAGTTCTTTAGTAACAAATTAATAGTTCTGAGTAAACCGCAATTTAAAATTTTGACCTTTTAAGATAATGCTTATTGTCTCGATATTTTATGTTACATAGTTAATTTAAAATAATACATTTATACCGATCTGACATGAATATACATAGTTCAGAAGTGAAAAGCAGGGATAATTCTTTACTTATTAAATCTGCATTATCAATATTTATTTAATTTTTACCCATGTCCACTCCCAATGTGGAGCGTATGGCCTCCTAATGGAGGTACTTTTTCTACAAGAACTGTTTTTTTCTCCGTCGCTCAACCTCTCCTTTCCAATGAGAGTAGTAGGGATAGAGGGAAAGGGCTAGGACAGGACTAGTGGTCAACTAATCGCTCTCGCTACTCCCAGTTATTAAAGGATCGGAAGGGTGAAGTCTAAAAAAACAATAATTACCAACACGAAATTTGCTGTTCTACAAAAAAACTGAGTAAAAATGTAATATAAATATAATTGATATCCATGAATCATATTGTTAACTTAAATCATTTTTATCAATTGTCGTTACTTACCAACTTTTGCCAGTAAGGTAACAATATAATATTTATCTTATCGTACTATACGTATTTGTTTAAAATACTCTGTATCGGGCTATGAGATATGAATTTATTTAATTTTCTTGTTTGTAATTGTATTACAGAAGACAGTCATAAGATTCACGATATTGATAAAATAGCGAGTGGTAGTGAGACAAATAACTTTGGTGTATCTTTGGGTGTATAGTGGGTTAACTTTGAGATTTTTTAAAATCAGATACACACAAATCTATGATAGAATAATCATAGAACAGATTTTTAATGTGTTCTTCAAAATATGTAGTTCATGCCGATTGAATCGTGTGCACGGTAGACCGAATTCTAATTCGGCCCACCTTTGTCGGTTCAAGAAAAATTGATTGTAATCGTCCATATTCTTAGAATGATTAAACATGAAGGCTTTGTGACGACGCTTTTACCGGTAAAATTACGTGACGTGATAATAAACATAATATAAACTTATGTCGGGAATATTTTTTCATATTATTATATGTATGTGTGCACGAAAGGAAAATGAGCTTAGTATTAAGAATTAAAATATAAATTGAATATGCCATAATAACTACAATACATATTATAAATAAATTTCACGTTGAAACATCACATTTTACATCTAAGTTCATATAAATGCAAATTTTATTTTGGCCCTCCTGAAAAGTACCGATATCAGACTTAACCCTTTTCACCATTTGCACACCGATATAATTTGTCGATTCTAAAGCTTTTCAGGGAGGTCAGCCCTTGAGCTGAGTGACCCCACTCTAGAACAGGGCTTTCTAACTAAAATCATTTGGTGGGACGAATAAAATATTGCATGTCATCAACATTTTTTTATTGCTTGCTTTTATTTTTGAATTGCTTCAGATTTCCGAATGTGTACCCTTTGATGGAATTACAGCCGTCTCACTCTAACTTTACTAATTAGAGCGAGATAAAAATAAAACAGGACTGCACTACTTTTGCTATGTCTTGCTCAGATGGCTAGCGCTGTCTCGCATAACACTTAAATAACAACAAACGAATGTCTGACGCCGGTATGTGACCACTCAGGCTATACTTTGTCACCACAAATTTATAGTTAAAATTAATTGTTTTTTTTATTAGTAACAAAATGCATAGAATGTTTGAAACCTTGAACGAGCTACACAAAACTTTCAATTGGGCCACATGTCGCTTGCAAGCCACTAATTAGACATACCTACTCTAGAACTATCTCCCTGTTCAAATGGGTGAAGCTTTCATTCGTTGACTTTTCTCAAAAGGAAGAATGACTGTGATCAGAACCACCTCAAAGGTTTCTGTGCCTGTGTGCCTAAAATTATAACTAAATCAGTGTATAGTACTAAAATCTCAGTATGACGCCTGTGCCTATGTGCACCGCATACTTTGCATACGCCAAGAACCGGTTCTGTCTGTGATAGTTCCATTTTTTCTCACCCTTAACACCACCACCAACAAGATAATTTTAGTAAATAAATTATTAAATACACCGAGGTCGTGTTAAAGGCTAAACAACGTCCATTGTATTAAGATATCATATGATTTACATTGGAGGCCAACATGACATATTTCAAAGTTGAATTTAAATAAAAAATACAAAATCTAATTGAAATATGTATTAATTATGCAATTCATATTAACCCGGAAAGATATAACAAAAGAAAGATAACCATTTGTATATTTCTATTCTATTCAAGTTCGTGTACATCAGTTTTCTCGTTTTGAAGTCTATTCCACGTTTATGAAATTTAGTAGACTGTAAAATGTATAATAAAGAGAAATATTTATATTAAGTATAAAAATATTTTGTCTAGGACAGTTTTTTATTACTATTTCGCAATGAAACGAATGTAAAATAAAGTATAAAATGAATCTGCCTCTAAGGAATCAAGGTGGTCAAATTCTTGATGAACTATCTTTTTTATATAATGTATTTTTATTTTAAGAAACAATAAATTGACTTAATCCTAAATTTTAAATATGAATACCAATAAGTTGTAAGTATTCTGTGTGAATAAATTTGATTTAGGTAATCCGCGTCGAATATGAAATGAAATCAATGATAGCCCGTACTATTTTCGGTAATATTTTTGATAAATTTGCAAAATTTAAATGTCACACAGTTTACATAGATGTTGCGTACAGTGTACCAAAGCTGCCCTATTTACTTTATTACTTTGAATACTTGTGATATAACATACCTGTTTAATTTCTTAATGTCATATCCTTTGTCGATATATTCGATACCGGCTGGTACGGCCATGGTAAGGAGCAGCCGTGGTCGTCCAGTTGCCTGTGACTCTTTCTCGAATTCCTCGCGCAGTTCCTGTACAAGCTTTGCATAGTTGGATTTATCCTTTGACTTTCCACCGTCTCTGGAGGCTGGGTACTCCCAATCGAGGTCCAGACCGTCAAACTTGTTTAGTCGCATGAACTGAGGAAAAAATGAATCTGTTATTATATCCATACATTTTTTCAATTAATTTTTAAAATACTGCAATGTTAGTATCAAACAAACGATGACAAAAAATAATCAAATGAATTTTTTATGCTCAACATTTTTTGAACCGGTTTAACCAGTTACTGATTTTTTCTTTTGTCTTGTAAAATAATAAATACTTATATTGATAAAAACGAGTGACAGACAAACCGGTCCTGCTCATTTTTATTCATGCGGACAAAATTAATGCTCGTACCTGTATTTAATATAATAAAAAAATGCCATGTTTTTGAATATTTTATAGATAAAGTTATACTACTGAAAATATACCGACGTTAATCAATTAATAAAAAAAATGCGTAGATAATAATTCTATGTGCCCTTTGTGCTATTATTTATCTCCATATGGGCCCTCGAGAGGTGAAGTGAGCCAACTAGTAAAATAGTAAAACTTTTGGTGGATTGAATATTTTACAGAGATAACACTATTGCAATGTGTATTAACTGAGGTTACTTTACTTTTATGATACTTTAAGAAAAGCAGAATATTACAACACACTTAACTTTATTTTTCTAAAATACTGCTTGGCTCACTTCACCTCTTATGGGCTCATATAGTAAGAAAGTAAGGTATGGAGTTAAAAAAAATCACTTTTGATTCACTCTCGACTGAGTTAGTCAATGTAAGTAAACTCTTAAAGGTTAATATAATTTAACAATAAATTTTTGATAACAATAGAATAACCTTTTCATTTGATCAGTATTAGTGAGGTGTTTCCTTCATTGTTTTTTCCCACACAAAGCTTGCGACTGAAAAAGTTGGTTGTTACTTAATATTAAGACATGCGAGAATCGTACATCAAGAATTAGTCTGTACAAAACCTACCAATAAATAAGAGAAACCGCTTGCAATCTACAAATTATTATAATAAAATAACAGAGATCATTTATTTTTTCCTACTGACTTATATTCAATTGAAAAATGGTGAAGGCAAGTTGAGCAATCGATATCGAAATTATCTTGCATTTCATAAGATAATAATTGTGAGCAGTAGTCTCGATTGCAATAATGCATCATATGCTATCATATAATATTTTGCAACTAGCTATTGTAAATACATATTACTGACCGAAGCGCAGCTATTTTTTTATGATAGCATATTATTACATCTTATCGGAATAAAGAATATAACTTTATGGTAAATAGATGTTTGAATCACACATTTATTTAATGGGAAGAAAAATGATGCATTTTTTATTTAGATCACCTTAAAACCACAGACGAAGGTTGAGATCATGGAGCATGAAAGTGGAACAGCAGACAACAAATAATTCGCATTAAATAATATGCTATGTGTGCGTATTTATTTTTCATGGTTCTTGGCTTGAAACTTGTTGAGTCTGACTTACACGTCGACCTTCATGACAAGCTGGCGGGTATGGGGTAGTGGTCACGGTCGTTCGTCATAAATATATATCATATAGTAAATAGATTAATATTATGTCAATTTATGGATTTGTGTTTGAAGCATGAATCTCTGTGATGTCTTGATTCTGTTTTACTCATTCAATACTCAAAACAGGGCGTAACGAGTGGCAGATAAGTGTACCCCTAGTAATGTCCTATCACTATCATTATTTCATCACTATCAGAGAAAACAAAGTTAAATTCAGTTTTCGTAGAACGAGTTCTGTTGAGATATTTGACATTCGGAATAGGGCGATATTTAAAAATCCCAAATATCGTATTATAAACACATTATTTTTCACCACCAGAATTGCCATAAATACACAGAATTTCATCTGGTTCGAACACAAATATTGCAAGATCTCAAAACAGAAATCTTCACAGTAGCGCATTGTTGTCAGTGATCACAATATAAAAAAAAACTTTCAAATTTCTACGTGTCGCAGGTTAATCGCACATTAATGACGAATAATATTGCCGTTATATGTGAAATCTAGTTAACGGCAAAACGCATATTCTGATTAGACTAATATTTGTTTTGCGAAATCTTTTTGATTACTTCATTTTACGATAATAAATTAAGCTTTGTAAATCATTGCTTAGAATTATGCCTTTTTCTGTAAGCTGTTCATTTTAACCTTTTGATGGCAGACTTGAAAAACTGATTCGCTAAGCCTCACAACTAGGATCTCTAATCCGGGATCCCTTCCAATTTTGTGATCCCGAAATTCCAGGATTGTGATAGTAGTAATCCTGGGATTTCGGGATTGAGGATAAGAAATGAAAAGATTCTCGAAAAGTTTTTGAAATTTACGAAAGAGCTAAAAAAAGATTCCAATTTTTTTAATGGTAAGATTTGCGCAGATTCCTGGCTTTTTGAGTTCGGTCAGTGACTGCGAATTGTAAAACTCTAGGAAATAGCTAAAAATGTTCCATTTTTTTTTTATTTTCGGAATTTTGCAAATTCCTGGCTTTTTAAATTCGGCAGCGAGTACATTTTTTGAATCATGAGAAGGTCTCACATTTTTTAATTTTAAGAAATCCATAAATTATCAGGATTTGAAAATCGGACAGAAAAAAATATTGAAATTTCTTTTATAGATTATTTTTAAATCTCTCTATCCCGAATTCCGAATTATCCACGACTATATGGTGATCAATCCGGGCAACCCGGGATTGGATGCCCTACTCACAACCTATCATCCGTTCTCCAAATTAAGATACCAATCTATTGATTTTACATAATACATACTGATCAGTTTCACACAAAACGATGACTGTTATTATTTTAATTTGATTATATGGATTTCACTTTCATGCAAAATATAATGGTATGGAAAGAAGGTGAAGGCAGATTGCAGACCAAGCTGTGCAAAGAATAGTTATATAATATAAATAAATGAATTCGGTCAAACAATGGCAGTAAATAATCATTTTTCACACTATTATCAAATTGCGTTTAATCTTCTAGTTTTTTTTCTAATTTTTAAATTATATTTTACCTGAAAAAATCTCTCATAGATACGTATTATGTAGTCGAAAATTTACGAAAAAAATTACATAGTTCAATACCCCCTCATCTCAAAAAAAACTCTTTAAATATTTTTTTAATCCATGTCCGCTCTCAATACGGAGAATATGCTCTCCAGGTGGTGGTAAAAAAAACAGATTTTCTTTCTACGAGAACTGTTTGTTACTCAGTTACTCAACCACTCATGTTCTAAAAGAGCATAATTGGGATATAAGGCCAGGGCTAGGGCAAGACTTGTGATTAACTAATCGCTCTCGTTACGCCCCGTTATTTAAGGATTGGAAAGGTGGGAAGTAATATTTAGACATTACAGACACCAATGCCTTCGAATGGAAATCGAGAAATCGGTTGAAAAAATGCTATTCTTAGTGGTACTCGAACCCAAGAGATACCTCACAGAAAACAAGAACGAACGATTAAATGACAATATGAATTTTTAAAAAAATAGAAAGTATATTCAATACTTATAGAATATTAAAAATTTAATTCATTTATCGTTGTATGTAAGGATAATAATCTGTTTATTTGAGTGTGGTATTTTTTTTCTTTCAATATAATAATGATAATTATTTAACTGATGCATAATTTACATTAATATTTTTGAATTACACAAAATTATATTTTTTTAATTATTAATATTTTGAATGTGTCAAAAAATGTTTGTTTATGACTAATTATTTATGAAAATAGTATTTTTGTGTACTCGTGTAAACATATATCGTGGCTTGTTTATTAAGTCAAATTATAATTGTAACAAATATCACTACGATAGCTCTGGTTTTTAAAAGTATTATTTTATACAACTTCAAAGCATAATACATATATAATGATGTAGCTTATCTTTAAAAGTCGGCAATTTTATGCATTTTTAGATATGAATTTTATCATAGTATTTTTAAACATTTTTTATGCCCTTATATTGACTAGAACCTATTTTCCCATCGCACAAAAACTGTCGAATGGTTAGATAACGCCATTCAATTGGCACAATTTTTGGGCTTGACAAATCAAAATGTTTTTGACAATTTTAAGTTCACTATGTCATTCCTTTCCCGAGTAATATGTTGTAGAAGCTAGAAAAACAGCCTATTTGCAGTATTTATATTAAAATAATACTATAAACCCTTACTTAGTCATATTATACCAATGTATGACCATGAAAATGGTTAGTGGTCTAATTTTATAACTGCTCGTGATATTATTTTTTGTAAGCTAACACGACTGATATCGTGTATTTTATGATTGCAGAATGTAAGAATGCTATGTTAAAAAAATTTCATTGTTATTCAAATACCGGTTACAATATATTTATTAATGACATATAAGCGCAACAACTTTATGGTGTTTTAAATAATGATGAATAGGAAAAGAATGTCAAACTAAAAGTTCAAATGAAACAATCTCTTGTTTAAAACGTTCCCCATGGTCGCAAATACGATTTGAATATGAAACGTTTGATATTTCTGTATGCAGTGAAAAACAACGTTTTTTGCAAACTTGATTCAAAAGTTCTAACCTCAGATATTTGTATTATTATAGAACAGTGATGGTCATGAATCAGGATGTCCGTGCATAGTGAAAAGGTTTGTATGTCTTCGCGACATCTGCTGTCTTCAAAACAGTTGTTTAATTGAAGGATCACGACCTTCGAATATGACAAACAAAATCTAGAATGTATTTCTTGTTTATATATTTAGTAAATTGTTTTTTCTTAATTTGAAGACTAATAGTGATAAAATAAGTTTATTTTAATATTTTTAACTATCAATTGGCTCTATTGAGAACTGTATAATATTTTAATTTCTCGCGCCCAAACTTCAATAATAATTACAACACGTATGAATACAGAAAGAAGTATTACGAATTTCCTCTCACCAATTAAAATTTACATACAAAATGATTATGTTTGTAAAATTTGTGATTAAATGTCATTGTCTTTGCTTGGGGCGATGATAATTATTTTTGAATGATGAATCGGTTCGAGAAAATATTGCAAAACGATTGTTTTATTATACTGTCTACGACGCATTGTTGAAATTACAAATAAATTAAGTAACTAAATAAAATATGTTTTAATGTTGCTGGGCCTAAGCCGCGATATCTCTACAGGTATATAACATGTTTTTAATGTAATAAATTGGCAAAAAGGTTTGTATAACAAATTCTCAAAAGGAAATTTATTATAATCATTTGAAAAATATTTAAATAAAAATACATTATTTAAAATTTTGTCAACGGATACGGCCTGTTGGTGTCATATTATATTTTATCTTACTTTTAATCAAACATGTTTATTGAATGGCTTTTAGCTTACCTTACATGAACGCTATTTCATTTTGATATTGAAATAGATACGTATTTTTTTAAAATTTTCTTTATTTTATATTACTTTAGTACAAATTTAAAACGATAAAAATCAAACCTCATATTTTTATTCGATTGTATAAAAATCATGTCAAGTACAAAATTTAAATCTTAAAACAATTATTTTTTTATTTCATGTCAATAAAACACTTTATTTTAAAGTACTGTTATTTTAATTTTTAAGATTCGTAATTAAGACATAAGACAAGAATGTATTATTTTACACGATTATTTATTTAAAAATGTGTCTCTCAACATTTTGAGCTTTTTGGAAGTAATAAAATGTTTGATAATGGTTTAAAAAACTACACATATTATACGCCTCATATAATGAATGATGCACAAAAACTATTACATTAAATGTACATTTAACTAACTATTTTGTGAAGTATAATAAATTTTATTTTTTATTGAAAACGGTTTACCTAAACTTGCAGCATTTAGGTAATGACTTATACGTGCGCGGGGTGAAGGTATTCTGTAAACCTGTAAATGAACAACATCAGTCAAAGTTCTAAGTGATAAAAATATTTATGCACGATCACGGACCTTTATTTAAAACGTATATGCTCTACAAGCATCCAGCACTTAAGGATAAGTCAACTAAATCGTGACTCATAAATATATCCGCTATTTTTTAAATTCAATCAGTGAAGTACATATTATTTTACTAAGAATAGCGGGATTTCCATAAGAAATATGATCAAAATGAATCAGTTTTTAAACATATCTATTGTCTTAAAAAACTTTAATTTTAATCAGTTTATTTAAGCAAGTTTAGTCATCGATATATTTATGCCACGTGTGGGTAAAAAAATAATTAACTATACTTGAATGGGTGCTTATTTGATTTCAAAGAGATATCTTTAACAGGAAATAAATTATAAAATATTTGTTGAATGCGTTATCCATCTGTGCTGTATTTTTTTTTATCATAAACTGCAACATGTCATCTTTTAAGTGACTATTTTATTGGTGTTGGTCTATTTTTTTCTTTTAGTAAATCTTTTCAATTAGAATGTTTAGATTTTTTTAATTTAACATGATAAAACAATAGAACATTGAATGTGTATCAACTTTTCTTGTAGTAAAAGTATTTTCGCTATTCTGGAAAAATAGTTAATTCTAATGTAATGATTTTGTTAAAATCGTTTTTTTATATTTGTATGTAACGGAAGCTAAGGTGATGTATTGTTAAAATATGCATGTGAATCGACTCATGAAAGTTTTTTAATTTAACTAGCAAAAGAAAATTATCTCTTAATAACTGATACTGTTGTATGAATATACATGAATAGACAACAACTTTAAGAAATATTTTTTAAAGCCATTATATAGTTGTAATATTTTTTTTTTCTACAACACTGGATAATAAACCTTTTCACGTTTATTGCGTAACCAAAAAGGTTAAACCAACAATACGTTACAAGTATTCCGTATGTAATTAAATGTTCTCTTTATTGATCATTGTCATTGTATAATATATGGATATGCATTCGCGTTGTAACATTTTCAGAATGTGTGATTGACTTTATGACCTAAATTCCCTCATATCACCCTACACCGTTAACTGTTGTGGTTACGCGCTAATTAAATCGATATCTTATACATGTATTCTTTCATCAACCATAAACATTGAAAATTGCGTTCTGATACATAGAACTTGTTCAAATAAAATCAGCGATAAATACTCTTATTTTTGATACACATATTCCCATTCAAAAACTTCAATGAAATATACAAATTTAAATATAAACAAGGGATAAAATTTGACAATAAAAATTTGTAAACTTACAATACATACGTAATATATGCATCAATTTATACTATCGATCTGTATGCTAAATTTATTTTTAATATTTACTACCATCTATATCTACACTATCTTTAAATTTAAAAAAATAAACATCTTTCTATTTATTGATTTGGCATTTACTTGATAGAACTCCATTATAATAGGTCTGATATTTTTACCCTATTAAACATCTTTCGGTTAACTATGAGCACAGCTCTACTCATTCTTATAAGTAAAGCATCATTAAAAAATCGAGGTAATATTGGTCATCTTCGCCAACAATTTTATATCTTATAAAAATGCGTCATATTTAATTATTCAAAAATTATAAATGAATAATATTCAAGAAAAAACGTGTTTATTCATATCACTTCATTGAAATCATAGTCAAATTTAAAAAATCAACATTATATAATTATTATGATTATTTTATGTTAAAATATAAAAAAAGCCTGCAGTTGAATAATAAAATAATTTCCGCTGACCTAACAGTAGATTTTTTTGAAGGTTGTCAAATATTCAAATGATTACTTGAAAAAAAGATCATGAGAATACTAAAATTAAATATTTTCTTTTACTAGTAATCTTGTTTATTAATAATTGATGCTAATATTACATGTATGATACTTATAAACTTAAATTGTATCTCTATTTCAAATGACACCCACGATATAATATTCCAAGAGGTAAAGGGCGTCAGAATTCCTTCTGAACCGCGATACGGGTAATGGGTTTTCACGATTCGTTTCTTGCTCACTAAAGTTTGCATTCCAAGAAGTTTGCGAAACAAAAGAAACAACAAAACGAGCTCGGTGCGATGAATCCTGTAAAGGTCAGAGCAACGAAAGGTCTCACAAATTCTACCAGAAGATTATGTCATATCTTTATTTTTTTGCTTTGAGTTCGCTTACCTGACGATATTACGAACAATTACTAGTAAGAATAGATTTTTTTTAAATGATTTAATGCCGATCAAATTATAAGAGGTTCTTCTTAATTGTGTTCTAGACACAAAGCTTTCAGCTGACAGAATCTTTTGAATAGTCGTGACTTAGCTAGATTACATTCGAGATAGGGAAATAAAGACTTACTCTGTATCCACCCTAGCAACAACTTTTATTATGAAACCCACTTATAGTTTTAGTAGGGAAGAATAGATAAAAAAAAACCTACATTATTTTCGCGATATCTAAAAAAAATAGTCAAAAATTAATTTATACAATAGTTTCCTTCTATCCTCTTGCAAAGCACAACATTTGAATGTATGTAGATCAGATTAGCATTTCTTTGGCAAAAAGTAGCAAATATTCAATTTAAAAAGAACTATATTATATAGTTCGTTGCTATCGTCAGAAGTCAGAACCGTAAGTACAGATGCGTAAGTATTATACAATTTTACTTCATATAAGCGTCCAAGTTCTTTGGAGCAATTCCATCATGATCATTTTTATATTATTATTTTATTTTATTCATGTCTGCTCCTAATGTAGAGCATTTGAACTCCTAATGGAGTTTATCTCAATAAATAATCTACGAGAACTGCTTGTTACTTACTCAATCTCTCTTTTTTCACAAATAGAGTAGGAATAGAAGAATATGGTTAGAGTTAAGTGGTTTGCTAATCATTCTCACAGCCAACCGTTTTAAGGATACGATAGATGGGAGGTGAAATATTTAAGATATCACACACACCCATCCCTTCAAACATAAATTTATGAAAAATACAATAATTATATTATATGATACAAATACTCAACATAAATTTAATCAAAACTAAATTTGCCAACGTTTTTTGCCAGGAAAACGTCGATAGTCACATTTCATCTTCTCATTCAATATCAAATAGTTAATCATTTTATTCCATGAAAAAATAAATTGATATAAGCAAACAATCACTACGTAAATTAAATATCTTTCATGGTATGCTTAAATTACTATTTTTTGTATAATTATTATACGTATGAGTAAAGTGACTAATAAGCTTTATCAATGTAGATGATCAGAATCTGTGGGTTGATCTCGATACATCATTACATAGCCTTGGACGTCACTATTTAAGCTTCCTTGTCACGATCTACTAAATTACTCAGTTTTTACAACATATTTGGTAGACATCGTTTATCTATAGGGCTACTAAAAGAACAGGTATGACAAAAATAGGCGCTCGTATTGTATTTGTCTAAATACAAAATTGTAAGCGGTTGGGAAATTTTAAACTACTACAAGTAAATAAGTTTCAAATGTGATAAAAAATAAAGAGGTCTAAGCCCTTCTTATCGATATAATATGAGCCCCTGAGAGGTGAAATGAGCCAAGTGATATTTTAGGAAACAATGATTTATATAAGTTATAATATTCGACATGTCTTAAAGTATTATAAAAGTGAAGTGATCTTAGAAAATAATAATAAGAGTTATATTTTTTAAATAACAATATAAATATTGTTTACCAAAGCACCAACTAAAGACATAATTGTAAGTCTAATAGAAAAGTTTTACTATTTTACTACTAGGCTCACTTCACTTCTCGAGGGCTCATATTATATACGTGTTCAAATATATACTGCCTTAAATTAAACAGTGACAAAAAAAAACAAAATAGTAAATGAAAACTTCATAACAATTTTTTATATCTTTCAATTCTGTGTTTACTTATTTCATGGATTACCATTTTTATTGTTATTTAATGATATTTATGGACCACGAAGAATTAAATAAGGCAACTAGTTATGAACCGATTATTAATTTCGTAAAATTTGTAAGACGTAAATGCAACACGAAGTGTAAGTGATCACTTTGTAGTCGTTCTGTATTTTGCCAGACTTGTGAAGCACAAAAACTTGTCTATTGTTTTTTTTAGCCGTAAAAAACTTATTTTAACCACTCACACTTTGCGACGTGCTTGAAATTCGAAACAACAAAATTATAGATGAATAATTGAAAATTATTTACAATATGTCAAATCACGTTAATGATTTCCTCATCTTTTCACTTTCAAACGTATGTTAATTTAATAGCTTCGTAATATTTAAAAAAAAACCTATTGTTTAATTATTATTTTAAAATAATAATATTCAGGTATATTTTCCATAACGCGTCGATGTTACGTATCTCAGTTAAAAATCAAAATGTATACATCTTTCAATCTGCTCAGTTTTTTATTTAATTCTAATAAAAAAAAACCAGTCATTAATCTTGGAATGATGAATATTAATTAGCCATTTATAAAAAAAACGAAAAACCTGTGTAGGAATTCACATCTCAGTCAATCAAGATTATTTTTTGTTTCTGTTACTATCTTAGATAGGAATGCGAAAATTTACAAAAATGTTTTTATGAGACATCGTTTTTTTAATCGAGTTTAAAAAAAATGTTTTTCCGATTAATCATAACAATCGCAAGGATTCTAACAGTAGGACAATGATGCAGGAAACGTTTTCAATACAGAACATGGTTGGCTACTAGTTGCATAAGAGTTAATTATTAATTGATTACACTTCTCTTTTGTATTCAGTTTCACCAATAACTTGTATATATTTAATACAACAATTATAATCTAAGTAAATAATAAAATTATTCGACTCTCAATTAAATGAAATTAAAATTGATAGTTTTTAAAGTACGATAATTATCACTGACTAACGTGTTTCTCACCATTGTGTCTCTGTTTCATTTATTAAGTAACAATATATTTTTTTAAATTTGATGTAAAATTGTAAATAGAATTGTCAAAAATTAAACAACAAAAAAAACCAAAGAATTACCAACTGAGATGAATTACTGTTGTTAAGTGAACTAACAATTCACATATCTCTTACCTTAATTGTGTTCTTAACCAGCTCTCTTCTTCTTTGTGGGCTGGCTACCATTGGTGAAAATCGGGTTGACCCTTCATTCCATCCACCGATCGCAATCATCGTCTTCAGGTTCTGATTGTAAGTCTTCAGACCGGTAAACTTGGCGTATCCACCTAAAATTTAAAAAAACAATACAATTACACATACGTTTATTTTTATTAATGTTTTTATTCTGAATATAAAACAGGTTGTTTTAGCATCTACCCAACAGTTTACATAAATTGAATGTTTTTACTCTCGTCTAACTAACAAAAAATTGTTTCGTCTGTATGTTGGAAACGTTAGGGTTTAATTATAATTAGGTGATTAATAACGGTTACATTATTTTTTTAATCTATGTATATTCATTCTCACTGTGGAGTATATAGATTTCTAATAGACATATTGCATCTCAATCAAAGTTTTTTGATTCAATAACTGCTCGGAGAGAGTTACTCTTACTTCAATAAGATAACTTGGTAAAAAAGAAAACACTGAAGCTTCAGCGTTATTCCTCCCCCTAATTAAAATATTTTTGTTTTCTACATGCACTGTTAGATATATTATTATGTTTTTTGCTTTCATGCATATATTTTTTATGTTCTATTACAAGAAAATGATGTCATACGAAAAATATCAACATGTTTTTAGAGATCGGTAAATTTCAAATAATTTGAATATTAAGATGAATCATACAATGATAGTATATATTATACTGAAACATAAATGTATTAATCGCTTGAAATGAAGTAAGAACATCTTTGTTTTAAATAAAACAGCCATTTTTTATCATAAGTATGTAGATATGTTATTTTACATAAATAGCAATCAGTGTAGATTTACGTACAACCCACGCAACACTAACTTATTGCCTTTTGCAAAGTCTTCAGATAAGTGTAAGGCCGTGAAATAAACGTTTCTTTATATTGTATATTACGATTATTTGATCGTTATGTACAAGTTTGTGTACTATAGTTTGTTTTTGATTCTATAAAGGAAATACTACGCAAATTTCATTATCGTCTCTATTTACCCGGAAGACGTTCCTGAAGAGTAAGATTTGCATTGTCAAGTATTATGTGAACCCACGTGGTGATTTTGAATTCTGTTTAGTAGACGATCGGTGATTGTGTGGGGATAAATAATGTCTTCAACACTATGAAGTCGATAAAATAGAAATAACGAAAAGTCAACAATCCTTTTATGAAAAAAATATGCATCGTTGATTTCGCGATGAATAAATTCGACATTGTTTACTTTATTACGTTAACATGAACACATTGTCATTGTAGAACCAAATTTACAGTTATCTAAGAGAAGCTTTATTTGGATTTAGAGGAAAAAATATATGTATAATGTCATAAATTCTCAACCTCAAAAAAACATTTAACAATTCTCATTACCGTTTCCCCAACACTATCGCGAAACAAGGTTTCCATTTTTTATCTCAAAAAAAGTTACGACGATTTTTATGACAATCCTTGACAATACTTGCCGCTTTTACTCAAAAAAAAAACTGGCCGGTTAAATAGATGCCCAATTTTTGTTTAAATGGGTTTATTTATTATTATTATGATTACAATTTATTTTTTATCTTCATAAAAATGAGAACCAATATATTATATATAATACAGTTATTGTATAATTTTAAACATGATCAGACACGAATTTACACTATGTCAATATATAAAATATTGAAAAGATAATGTAGAAGTATTTGAAATTGACATTTAATTTTAATTTATAATTCTTTTCACAAATAATATGGATTTAATATCATTAAAGTTATGGTACAATTACCATGGATCAATTAATATTATGACAGATATTTTGAAATTTTACTCGTGTCATAATTGCTTTGAAGTTATGGCATTCTATAGACATAGTTTGTCTTACAGTTTCCAAAGGTGTAACAAATTTAATTTTGTAAATCGTGAATAAACGTTCAATTTTACACTTTCAGTTTTCTCCGAGCAAATCAATGAACATAATAAAACCACATTTCTCTGCAAGAGACCATTTCGCTTGTTTACATTTTTTATATGGACATAAATGAACGTGAGGTAAATTTCAAGCGGACGTGGTTTTTCCCGACATTCTTTCTGTCAACAATTATTACGCCCATCGATTGCAAATATTTATTTTAAAAATCGAACAAACAAGACAGCATTGCGTACAAATTTTAACGGTAAGGTAGTGGACATCTTATCGTTTTTCAAAAATCAATAGCCAAAATATGTTTTGCGTATAAATATTAAATATAATGAAATATATGTGTTCAAGTAAAACTATTATCAAAGGATTTGGCCACTACGCCTCAAAGTAAAAACTTCGTCATTACACGTTGATTAATATTTTTATTATTATTATTATCACATTGTTCTTAGGTTGCATAGAATATGAAACCTTTCTTTTACTTTTGCCCGATTTTATACTATGTAACAACATGGTTTTATGCACTAAGTCAGGATTGGTTCAAGCTAGTTAAATGGATTGCAAAACCCTCACATTACAAACAGAAAAAAATATACATAATATGTATTTATTTACATACAAGTATTCGCCTAAGATGCACTGACGTGGCCATAGGGAAGAATTCTTGACCAGTGGATATACTTAGATTTACAAAATTAAAATTATTAATAAAGGCCATCCTTCTTGAATAATGTGATGATTTGTGACGAAGGGTTGTAAAAAATTCTAAAATAACATATTTTTTCAAGAAATTAGAGAATATAGAACAAAAACAAATTTGCTAATATCTGGCAGTTAAATAGGTTAGACTAGCGATTTCCAACCTGGGAGACGTTGGCTATTGCAAAGGAAGGCGCAAACAGTCCAAAATATTTATTTACCCTTTAAAACGCGTCTTTATTACTTAATATGAAATAAAGGATGGAGAGGCGTGAAGATATTTTTTTCTTCAAAGGGAGACGCAGTGACATAAAGGTTGGAAACCACTGGATTAGACTAAAAATATACCTAAAATTGACATCACATTTTTGTACGATCCCTAAAATATCCGATCTCTAAATTAGTATTTTATTTATGTCTGAAATGATTATATTTTTCATGACACGATAATTTAGTATTTCATAAAAGCTTAATTTTGTATTACAATAGAAGTCAATATAGTTTCAATTGTTTTTGAAAATTGGTGCCGATTTTAATAAACTAAATTCAAATAAGTCTTTCATTTCTTATCAATTATTTTTACATGATTGTTAAGTTTGACACTACAGGTAATGCATAAGTAAATACATTTTGCAATGTCATTAACCATGTCATAGTTTGTAGGCGTAGATTACCAACATGTTGATTTGAATACTTCAACGTCTCACTTTCTACCTTGTGCGTGTGTCACTCATTCATCATGGTGACTTAGATGAATTATAATTATCTTTCTAAAAATGATGTAAGTGTAATATGTCACGCCTTTAGTTAATATGAGTTGTATACTAATTTCCTTTATACTTAAAAGATGTCTCTTCTAAAATAATACAGTACAGTAATTTTTGACATGTAGAAACAATATACAAAATTGGTATCGCAAAATAACTAGCAATTGTAATCTTGAAAAAATAACATCCATAGATATTGGCTCAATAATCTCTACTCTCTTATAAGGTAGTTGCTTAAGAACATTCCGCCTCTGTTGCCTGGCAGTTTGTGCCACGCAGATAGGAAGCTTCGAGAGTTCTGGTAAGGTCAATATTTTTTTCTAATTTAATTGAGTTTTTGTGATCTTTTTTTGCTTTAATTCATCTCAATTGGTTTTTTTAACCTTTACTAGATCAAGATCATCACACACATCAGGAGTTGGAGCAATTTTTTTTCATAGATGGCCAGATTAGGAAAAAATCGAGGACATTCATCTAGATGATTCTACTTATATACCTTTTTTATAAGACTGTGAATTATTTATATCTATATATTATATATATTAAATCATGTTTTGACCTTTATATGAATATTATATTTATGTACAGTTATTAAAAATGGTAGATAAAAACTTCGTTGCGAATTATTGAACAACAAATGTAACATATATTTTTTTAATATTGTTATGAAAAGAATTCGAATATTTTTTTCTGATATAACTTTCAATCAAACTGGCGTTTTTAATTCTTACTTTATATCACAGTTTAATGCATATGGAGTTCCCGTGAACTTCTTATTTCTGTAGTGATCGCGCCCTTCCGTATGCAAACGATGGTAAGGGGATGCAATTTACAATTTTTTTTAAACTTTATCGATGAAGGAGACTGGAAAAACCTTGACGCTGGCGCGTCCTGGTACTTGAAGCTCCATAAATTTGATATCCAAAAAAAAAAAACATCAAACTGATTCGTGATTCAACCAACGTATCATTTGTCTGAATTCGGGTCAGAACAGGTATCGGGCAGTAGTTTTTCCGACCCCTGACACAGATCAATGACAGTCAGTTGTTTCGTATTTTTTTATTCTACTAAAAAAACAATTTCTTTCAGCAAGACGATATTTATTTAGGCATCATACGGAAAGTGTATATAAGAAGTTAGGACTTAGTCTGACGGAAACAACTATAAGCTTTTTTTGAGAAAAACGGCCGCTCTTATTTATGTGAATATAGGAAAAGACAATACTTTTAATAAATATATATACATATATATATATTTACTGACCTTTTTCGATGTCTTGGTACTTGTCAAACGGCTTTAGCGTATTTTCTTTTGTGAACCCTCCGAAGGCGTAGATAAGATGCGTGCAAAGGTATGGGTTGATATTCTGTGGATTAAATTTTGCAGTTCCCGGCCTGTAGACAGACCAATTTGTGTAATAACAGACCACCCTCGCTTCTGTCGTCTCTCCTGTAACAGAAAATACACAAAATAAATTAAATACCAGATAGTATTAAATAATCTGAAAGTAAACATTACATCAGATAAAACACGTATATTTTATTGTTTAATGGCATGGCATTAAAATAAAACGGTGTAACTACTGTTATTTACGTAATTTTATAAATATATCAATTAAAGATTGTCGTGTTTTACTAATGATGTCATATAATCTCAGTGAACACTCACATCATCAACAGCAATACAAAAACGAAAACTCTTTTTTACTATAACATCGTAATATTTTTTTATTTATATTTTACGTTTCGTTTACAGTACTATTTCATATTTAGACTCAAATAGTGTAAAATTACCTTTTCTTATAATAGGGTTTTATTAAGTATAAAACATATAAGCCCTTCGCTACAATTATTTGTTATTCGCGTCAAATTTTACCGTAAACTTCCTTATATTATACGGTTATCCACCATTATTTTTGTGTTATTTAAGAAAAAATACTTCCTGATAAGGGTTCAAAAATTCTATAGTAAACCGATAAGTTTTTTTAATATATCATGATAAAAAATAAGTTTATGCAGCTTTTGTTTTGACATATCCAGTGACAAAAAATCCGGATTCGAATTGGCATTCTCGCTTAGCAAACGAGATATTTTGCATGACACAAATAACTGCAGCATTCCGCTAATAAAATGAATGGCAATCGACATTTCGCTACTGTACAGAGGCGGAACAGACATTGTAACCAATAACAATAACAGCGTCACCTCATTGATTAATTTTTACTGTTGAATAAACTTTTATATACAAAAGCTCTATTAGTGTTACTTTTTATTTGCTCGTCTTTCTTTCGATTTCAACTGGTTATTTGGGCAATGTGCACCGACGCGTCTCACATTTTTTACTGTTTCTAAATTATAAAGGAAAGGCATATTGACAGTGAACACCATAAAAGTGATAAAGGAAAGACTTCTCAACGAAAGGAATTCTCAAATGAAGCTCTCATACACGGTGAAATTTTTTTAGTTTTGAAAATTTACCTTCGAGTATATTATATTTATAATTTTCTTCATACTTGATTGCTGGTATTATAGTTAATTTGTAATTTTAAAGGGACTGATTCTATTTCCACGTTAAATTATATTAATTGTGGATTGCCTAATATTTTGCTGGCTAATTTTTTGTGACTTTCGAATGTTTCGAAACATTCTGACAGTCATTATAAATACTATATCATAACTGATTTTTTGTAAAAAGTATTTAATATCTTGGGCCACAAAAATCTTTAATTGCATAATATGCGTAAATAATGATGGTTAATAATAATTCATTTTATTATTAACCACTATTACACTCAAATTAATTATTAGTTAATTCATAAATAACTCTATGACAATTTGGACATATTTGAGTATCATCCAACAAGCTTTGATGAAAAGCCTTAGATCAACAGTGGGAAAATATGGCAATTTTTGCCAGACTGAGAGTAACTTAACCGGAATCAGCTGTCTAGCTAAGGCTTGGTGAAAAAATAAAGCAATTTATACACAAGTTATCCACTTATGATTTTGAGCAATCTATGACAGAGTTAAATAATATGTATGTGCTTATTAAGATAATCTTTTCAGTTCAACTCTGGTCGTATATGTACAACGTACGTGAATGTTTGCATGTGAATTACGTTCAGCACGATTACGAAATGCAAAACTTGATTTAAACAAGTTTTTTTCGTCGAATGAAAAAAAAACCGCATTACAAATATATTCCTGCATTAAATTTTGCTCTGATATTTTTCCGAGAAGTAAACAATGTTGTGCTTTTTTAAAATATTAATCATAGAGATTGTGGGACGATGCAGTAAAATTAGTTTATCATATTATTCAAACGGTATGTCTGTACAATCGTGCATGGAATTCTTTCATAAAATTGCGCTGTCAACTGTCACCACGCAGACGAAAATCAGTATTAATACAATGTCACATAAACAAGTTCAATAAACCTTGAAACATTTTTTTATTAAAATTGATCAAATGTTGTATGCATGCAAAGGACATGTTTAGCCAAATTTAAGTTTATATATGTCACTTTAAAAGTCATTTAAAAATGTTAAATTAATTTGTTGATTTGCTGGCATTGACTTATATGATGTAGGCATTGACTTGTTTCACAGTAAATTAATAAATCTGCAAAATCAAAAACTTAATTACACGCATCTTAGACAATAATTAAAGTCATATTTGCCACTGATTAATACATCTTGCTTACATCGATTTGGAATATAAATGTCAATATTTCCAATAGAGTTTTATCAACAGTTTCAAGTCTTATAACGATATCTCAAAATTGTTAAATTTTGATCAAAATTAATATGCTTAAATGTGTGATACTTTGATCGATAATTACTTGATTGAAAATAATTTACAATGGAACATTATTTTTTTATTCTAACTTTTTAATTACATTTTTTACAACAACTTTAGAATTAATATATGGTATTTATATTGACATTGTTTGTCTTGATTATTCACTGTGTTAATTATTTAACAAACTTGAATTAAGAGTAGAGAATTGTATAGATACTAAGCACATACAGAAAATAACTTGTCATCTAGGATTTATAATAAATAGGAAGAAGCAATTTTTTCGAAAGAAGCGAAATTGAAATAAGAATAAAAAAATCGTTTTATAAACATTATCAAGTATTTACTGCAATTAACAGCCGGGAAAATGATTAGTTATGTGAATAGGGTAAAATATCAAGAACTGAAATACCTTGATATTTTACCTATTAAAATGGAGTTCTACAAGTAAATGCCAAATCAATAAATAATTAGTTATGTGAATACATTATTTTCGGTAAATTATATTTTAATTTTTTGTTTATTTGAATACAATAGCTTAAATAATCGTTTTATATGTTTTCATCGCTAAATGAATATGTTATAATATATTTAAAAAATAGTTGATTACACAAAAAGAATATTTATTCAAAAAAATGTACTATTAATTTTTCCCACTGACAGAAATATTAATAAAATATTAGTGTCATATTTTTTTGATGTAATTAAGGATAAGAAATATAAGACAATAGTCATTAAGCTTCATTTCTATGACAGATGAAGGTAGCCGGTTGTCTAAAATATTTCGCAATGAAACACCTACGTTTTGAAACAAAGTGTTATATTCATACTAGTAGATAATTAATGATTGTTAGTAATTAGTCAATCATGACTATAGGCGTACGCACTATTGTCACTATTGTGAATTTCCATCAATCATTATAAGAAAATATTTCCCATAAAGTTTTTACTCGTTTGATTGAAAGTGAATTCATTAATTTCATATGAAAGATTTTTAACATTAAAGAAATTTTCCACATTATTTGTTGACCTACTTTATACCAGAGCTGGCCAACGTTTGATCGCATTAGTATTTGAAATTTATTTTTATAAATGATTTATGTACATACAATTAAAATTATCAAAGTAGAACAAAGTTATATTTTCCAACGATAGATGTGCAAAATTCATTCAAATGAATTGATGTTTTTTATATTATATAATATTTAAGTATAATATAATACTCAAGTAATCATTTAATTCAATATTTTTGTCGTGTTTATGTTCTGAAAAATTTCAAACGCACCAAAAAGTGTAGTATACACAGCTGCTTTAAGATATCAAGTACATATATATTCCCCTATTTTTTTCAATTTGAATTTTGTAGTTTCATTTATTTTCCAACAGATTGTGTCATGTGTTTCATTCACTTCTTCGCCAAGCATCTTCGGACGTAATATATATTTATCATAGGTCAACATTCCAATGCCTCAACTGATGAAATTAATTAAAAATAGTGTAACATAGTGATGAAAAAGATTCTAAAATTAATAATTGCATTTATAAGATTATTTAAATTTAATTTATTAAATAAGTACTTTTGGATAAGAGTCAATGTCTTTGGTTGATAGTTTTGCGAAAAATCTTTGTCTAACAACACCTTTAACATCTAACCAAAAAACAAGTGCAATATCGAAGTATTCATTTATTTTATTTTCCCAACGTATTGTCAAGAACTCAGTCATTTCTAATATCTGAAAATATATTGATAAAAATAGACGTCTAATTATAAATAACAATCTTTATTTATTAATTTTCTCGTAACTAAATTCATTATTGAAAAGTTCTGGTGATAAAAATGTTAATTGTTATAAATTACATTCGTTTTGCATTATTCTCTCACTAGTTACCTAGTTTTTTTGATGATTTATTCATTAAAAGAATAAATGGTATATTAATTTGATAAAGCAGCCATATTTCATTAAGACTCCATATTGTTTCCCAACTTTAGTAAAATATTATTCTATGTTCACCACACATTTCAATACAAGATTAATTTAATATCATATTACAAAATAATACATTTACTGATTACTGAATGCCTCTAATAATGATTTTTTTAGTATTAAAAGCGTCTAGTAAGTCAATGAAATTTTTTATTAAGAAATACTAAAAAAATAGTCATTTAAAATTTGACTTTTCCATCGATAAATTTCCCTGCCAATGGTAATGAGCATCATTATATTTTATCATACTATTTCATAGTTTTTATATAAGATTAGCATTCAATAAACAATAACTAAATAATGGACGGCTGCTAATGTGATGGTGCCGGTTATAGTGAAATACTGAAACTTGTATGCGACTCCCTCAGTTTTATTTGAACGATCAATTAATTTTGCTATCGTTTGTTATTATTTTATAAAGAGACATATGTCAAGATGCGATAATGATATGACAATGGTTAAGCAAGTGTCAAACCATCAGCCGACACGTAATAAAACTGCTTCAGTTGTGTGATTTACTTTAGTAATTAAACATGGGTTATATTAGCATGATGATGAGGCGGAATTATATTTTTTGTATCAAGGTTTTCCTATTAATATATCACGACCATGCAAAGCAAATATAAACTTTCAACAAATTGTGTAGAATAAATTTTGCAATGTAAATAATATGAATAATTGTATATCAAAAGCATTCTCAGACCGCGTAACATAATATATATATATACTCTCAACCAGTTCGTTTGTAATTATCAATTATGAAGTCTTTAGTTTAGCAAACGTCAATATATTTTTTAAAACTTATTTTCTTACTAGCTTTCCTAATTAATGCCAATATTTTGTTTAATAAAGTGCATTCATTACAGTTGAAAAATATTAGTTTTAATAGATTTTCTAATATTTGTAAAAACTTTATTAGTGGATGTTTCCTATTGAAATTTCGTTTTGTTTTCTAAAATTAATAAAAGCGTTAGGCCCAATTCTTGTTCTTTCTACGGCCCTCGATTGTATTATATCTGTGCTAAGTAGACGTTTCCCGTGACGTAACGAAATCAAAGTTTTTCAGTATTGTATTGAGACTATCTCGGTAGCAAATGACCAATCAAATAATTCTCCATAATAATCTCTGGCAATTATAAAATTAAATCTATACTCTCCTTAACTCAATGGCTGCCACAGACGAGATATATCGTCTATAATTAATTAAATAGCAAATTATAGCCGGCGTGCAAGGTACATACGTAAATGTTTCTACGGCATCCAAAAGGTTAATACCTTAAAAGATTGCTTCAGTAACTACTCAGTCAGCGTGGCCTGAAGGTACGATAGCTGGTCAATACCTTAGGAATTGGTCAGCAGGCTACATCACGACGCATACGCATGTTCCATTTTCTATTCGACAAAGCGAAACAGTTGTCTACAGATATAAGTTGGCTTGTTCAAAAGTCTTATGGTGCAGCGGTTAGCGTTGTTGTCTTCCGTGCCGGATCTCTCGGATTCGAGCCTCAGTACGAAACGAATTTCCGTTCGAAGGCATGGGTGTTTGTGATGTCTTAATTCCCCTTCCACCCATCATATCCTTCAATAACTGGGCATAGTGAGAGCGATCAGTTAACCACTATTCCTGTCCTGACATTATCCTTCTATACCTACTACTACTCTCTTTGGAAAAAAAATCTGTTGAGATACCTCTATTAGGACGCCATATGCTTCACATTGGGAGTGGACATGGATTTAAAAAATGTTCAAAAGTTGAGACTAAGTTTAGTAGAGTCCTTGTATTACCTCCCTCCATTGACGATTTGACAGTATGACGGTCTTTCGGTACTATAAAAGATAATAGGTTTTAACTTATATATTTTCATTAAATCATACAATATTTAAGGGCCGCTTAATAATTTATTATTTTGAAATGGCTTCCTTTTCAATTTATTTGAAAAATGGTATTCAAAATATGTATTGTGTTTCTATATCTAATTGAAAATGATAAAAATGCACGATACCATAATGAAATCGATTATAACAGTTCTGGGCCATTTAGTTCTAATGAAGTAGTCACTTTCCGATTAGAAATAGGATATTAAGGGCAAACATGATATGCTTTGTGTGTGTAACATTGTGTAACATTTTATAAAAACGCGTGTTAATGTAATAATACCGTAAGTATTCACATAATTGCCACTAAACATCTTACTAATACGTAGTTAGCTAACTGTATTATGCAATGTTACCATTTCAAGAAAAGATTTTCGGCTATTTTTAACGTAGTTAAGTAACACATGAATTCTTATTACTTAAAATCAAAATTTTAATCGATAACTTCATTTATTCTATTGGTGGTGTAACTAAATGTTATAAGTGTTTCGCCATCTTCAAATGCGTTTTCATTTTTACTTCATCGTAAAGTTTGTATTTATAGCGTATGCCAGTGCTTCCCAATCTGGGGGCCGCGAAATTCAGTAGAAAGTACAAATATATATATATTTAAGTCTGTCAAATCGGTGCTTCCCATATTGGGGGCCGCGGAAATTCCTTAGGGGTCGCCGCGGGAATGCGGGATTTAGAAATTTGGATTCCGGGGAAAAAATATAGTAAATCGAGGATTTTGAATTCGTCGGTGAGCTAAAAAAATAAAAACGAATTACGGAGACAATTGAGAAGGGCCGCGGATTATTTTTTTTAGATTTATGGGGCCGTGGAACGAAAAAGGTTGGGAAGCACTGGCGTATGCAATGATTATGATTCTTTCTTCATTTTATAATAATGAGGAAAAGAAAATATCTGACTTTTTATTTATTATATAGAAAATATTTAATATAAAAATATCTTTAAAGATACGAAATATGACTAATATTTAGTTACATAAACGTTAGAATAGAAATGTTATTAATTGTACAATTTGGATTCATAATTTATGATCACAACGTTGATGATATTTTGAAAATAACATAGAAATGTAGAAACTTTTAAATATCTGTCTTTAGACATGTTGGTAGTTTTTTGCTTTCCTCTGTCAGATTTTTGAGGAGCTTGTAATAAAAAATTACCAGATCCGCTATTTTGTGAACAGAGAAAAACACACTTTTATTATAAAAAAAATAAACTGAAGTTCATATTTCGAACCTTAATTGCATGAAAACTACGAGCTCTATTTTTTGTTATTTTTAATCAGTTCTCCAATATTATAGTGATATCTCATTTTCCGCAAAACAGGATTTGGACGTGTTTGATCCCAGCTCCTCATTCAACGTAAGCGTTTAAAAACAGACCGGCGTAATATTTGTATACAAAATATCTTGATTAAAATCTTATATTATGCCATTTATTGACATTTTCATATTCGCACATCAAATCAAATCACAATTCGTATGATGGAAAAAATGTTTTTTTAAATTAGTTTTGATTATAATGTTAGAAAATAGACACAGCAATGCCACGACAAGAAAGCACATGTATTCTAGTTTCATGTTACAAGTTTGGCAGTTTCTTTTTCAAAAAATAAAAATAAAGTGTCCAGATCCGATCAATGCAAAATAATATTTTTAAATGCATCCTGATCATTATATATCACATTATAATGTTGGTATTATGTGTGTCATATGCGCTAGTTTTTTTTCCATTTCCGTTCAAACCGACAATGGTGTTATAAGTATTTAAAACTAGGTCCATTGTAATAAAGTATCATTAAAGAATTAATGCCAAATATGTTTTAATGATATTTATCAAATATCCTGATCTTTGACTGAGAACGGTGTGTAATTATTATCAATTTTAGCTAAATTACAGTTTTATAGTGCCACTTTTGGTATGAATTAATATAAATACATGTAATTTATATTTATAATAATGACGGGAACCAGGCTTTCACAATAATTATCACGAATCTCATTACATGTATAAATATATTGATAAACATATTTGGGAAGTATTGCGGTCTAGTTTCAAGTATATCCAAGTCAGTTTGGCACGATTAATTTTTACAGGGAAAATTTTCTATCACATTCTTTTGTTTGCGTTCATCAGAGACTAACAACTTTTCCCACCTTAAACATTCTATGTATAGAAAATAATGTTCATCATCTTCAAACGAATTCACATCTGGAATATGATGTAAGGCTTCGGCTGAATTTGCTTGAATCGAGTCAACTTAAGTTCATCCGTACACTTTAATGCCTGAAAATGCTGAAATGCGAAATCTAGGTATGGAAACATAGATAATTTAAACTGTTCGAATTTAATCATGAATGTGATTCAAAAATGTTATATTCGACCAATACGCAGAGACGTTTCTAGGCTATGTGCCGCCCCAAGGCAGAGAAAATAGCGCTTTTACTATTTTTCTATATATTGGTTTTTGAAATAATATGCCGCATATAGTGCTGAAATCGGTAAATTTCATATTTAAAGAAGATTTTTGCGGTCAATTTAACTACTGTTTACCCATCGGTCATAATATTATTACCATTGAAAGTGTTTATGTAGGCATTTTTTTATCAAAGACATTGAGGCATCATTTTTATTCTAAACCAAATTCGTGTATCAAAAATATTCTCTCATTAAAAAAAAAAAACTGTGATCATTTGCCGCTCCCTTGGACTTGCCGCCTCTAGGAAACTGCCTACTCACCTACGCACACGAGACGTCCCTGCCATTATTATGAGTTTCCCAGCTTTTTTTAACCAAATAGTGTCATAATAAAATCTCATTTAAAATATTAAATCAGGTTATTTCAGCTCCTACAAGAAGAAAATTGGACAAGTCATACACACTAGCGCATCCAATCCCGGGATTCCGGGATTGAGAAATTTTTAGCAAATCCCGAAATTGGTACGATTTTGGAATTGCAAGAGCCAAAAAAAATCTAGTGGAATAGTATACCAAATTGAGGATTTCAAAATTCATCGGTGATCTAAAAAAACAAAAAAATTAGTTTTGAGACAATCCGGGGAAAAATATACCAAATTGAGAATTTCAAATTCCTCGGTGAGCTAATCTCAATCCCGGGATTGGATACCCTAATACACACAATGCGGGAATTTTCTTATTCGGTCGCTTAGTTGTATTTCACACCCTCCATTCCTGTTTTGCTATCGAGGTTTTAAAAATACAGCTGAAAAGTTTGATTATATGTGTTAGCTATATAAAAGATAGTTGAATGTTACACTTCTTTCAATAAAAAAAATATTTCGAATTAAAATTCGACCAAATTAATTGTTATTCTTCATCTCTGAATAAATTTACATCATTTTATATATTTTTTACATTCGCAAGCTAGCTTGCTAAATTTTCGATAGTATGCTGCCGCAACTGACGAGGTATCATTAAGTAGGCAAACCTAGCACAAATATAATGAGAAAAGTGTGTTTGATTATATCTGCAAGCTGCTAGTGGAAGTGTGTTATGCTTATCTGTGAGAAAAGATTGATTGCAGGATGCTAAACGTCGGTTTGAGATTTAGCGAAATATTTTAATGCAACACTGTAGTGCGAACCACAGTTCACAGAATGTTTCGAACCATGACTCACCTTTAAATTAATTTAGTAAAGTGTGACTTTCCGTGGAAATTAATTTGGTAAATTTGCTTTATAACATGCTACCCTCGTGTTCCCGAAAGGTTACTAAATCTCAACAAAAAACATTGCAATTATCTGGAACGCTTTATTAAAAATACGAAAATATTCACAAACCTTAACATTGCCATCAAGAAAACCGATAAATTCATGCGAATTACGAAATATTTTTACAAAAATTCGTCAGCCGTATTTTAAATTTTCTCTATGGTATATTGTAAAAAGTTCTATTAGACATGCAAGTATGGGAATTCAATGAATATTGATTATACATTTAGTACAATTCCTTAAATAAAACTGTTCCTGCCCTGGACCAAATTATTTATAACTAAGTTAAAGCTAGCTTTGTATTATAATTTTTCAGAAGCCAGACTATCACAATATAAAATTAAAAATACACAATTATCAAATGAACTTCCGCAAAATAACCGCCGAATCCATCGGAAATTTTACGCTATTATTATTACAAAGCATCAAAAAATATACCAGAATAATGTATTTATATCCTAAATTAATGTTATCGCCATTAATATTTGAAATGTAACAATTTTAAATGATTAATTCACATTTAAATTAACCATTGTCATTGATTTGACTTAGGTTTTTTAATTTTTTAAATTTAAAACTGTTACTTTTTAATACAACTGTCCTACCAACTGTGCCTATTACAGAGAGAAGTTAAATGTCGTAAAAATTGTATATACCTATCACGTTTATAAAAAAAAACTACAAACATTTGCAAGGTACAGATGCAAAAATGACTATTTTTTAGTTATCCAGTTTTATAAATGTTATTTAGATTCTTATCTAAAATTTTGTATATTTACTATTAAGTTTCATTTTTGTTATAACATCGGAAAATGCTGAAATAACTTTAAAATATAACCGATAATTACCATTAAAAAATACTTATCTTGAAGCCTAAGGTTGCCCCATTATGTTTGTTGGTTAAAATAATAAAATAAAGTTCAGACGTATTATATCAGAATTATGTTTCTAAATTATGTCTGCTATACCAAAGCGCTTCCATAATTCTCCGATAAAAATTAGTCTTATCTGTATGTGTATGTAATGCAATCCTTCAATTTCCTGCCCCATTGAATCTATCAGACATTCTAACAAAATATAGAAGATTTATTACTACCTTTAATGCGACGTACATTTTTATTAATTGATGCTCGGGGCTGTCATCAAACGTTGACATTCTAATTACATCGCATGAGAATTATTTATTATTATTATCGATGAAAAAACGAGACTTATTCAAACTATATACTTCTCATGTTACCAAATACAGAAACTAAATAAAATTATTATGCCTTACTTATTTTTTTAGCATTATTCAATAAAAAATAAATTGAGATCCAATTAAATACGCTCTTTGCTTAATTGAGCTACAATTATTTTATTTTTATATTTAATGATTTTTTTTTTGTAAAGCTGTGAAGTATATACATACTGAAAAACTCATAAAACTAGTTCTGGAAAACTGGTAACAGTGATAATGTCACCTTCTAATATACTGGTTTTGTTTCATTAATTAAATGAAGCAATCGTGGTTTTTGTGGTTGATATCGAAAATTTTAGAAAGAATCTCAAAAAAAAACAAGACTTTCAAAGCAACGCTTAGTCAAGGGTGACAACCATAAACAATAATTCGTTTTTCAGAGGAGCGATTCATAGAGAAGTTTAAAGGTTGCTGGGGGAATATGAACACATGTATAATTTGTAGGTAGTTAATAATGTTTTTGAAATTTTATTTATCATCCTGATTTATTAATGTATCCAATACTTACATTATATTTATATAACTACATCTATATTTGTCCAGGCAACAAGATTACATAAAGGAATACAATTCAGTTGAGGTTTTAAAATATCTGTAATCGGAATAATCGAAGTACGAGTGTTTTAAATATTTTTAATGCATATATTGATTTGTATGGAAGAAAAATGGTTACATTTTTCCGCTTACAGAGCAGTCAGTTTTTCAATAAACAAAATATTAGATTTACTTTTGTTTATGAACAGAACGTTGGTCTTAGTTTTACTGATCAAATTTAAGCCGTAAAATATACAAAGCGAATTTTTAAAATCAATAATTTTCTGTTGTTATTTTAATGTAATAACATTCTATAATAACTAATACAGAAATAAACATCTTTGTTTGTATGTTTCTTATCAAATAAATACGATTCAATACACCAATAGTAGTAATAATTCACATCTAAAGATCTTACCTGACTGGGCAGCCATGACTAGTAAAGTTGCCAGCAGTATCCATTTCGACATCCCACTCTGAAACAATAAAGTAAACTCTCGTTAAAATTACATTCGGCACAAACTCTGTAATAGTTGATTTTAAACGCTAACGCTGAAATATTGCAGACAGTAATCTTAATATACTTAATAACAGCTAAATTTTATGATGTTTTCTAGACGGCAAGATTGCAAGATGGAACAATACCGAATACACATAAAAATCATCATTGAATATTTTGTGATTCTGTTAAGAAATAGTTCGGCAATTATAGCTGATGGTAGTGTTGAATGACGCAGACAGACTGTTGCATTTTCTTATGAATTATTGATTTAATTACAAATAAAAACGGAACAAACTGAACAAATTCAAATGCATTATTCAAACAATAACCTAATTATATACGTCACTAAATCATTATTTTCTGAAGACACCAACCAGTAAAAATCCTTCAACTATTTAGAAGCATATCAGTTTTAAATATCAAGTGTTTTTTTTCAAAACCAGTAAAAATGAAACCGGCTACGGTACTGAAAAGATAAAAAATTATGGCAGATTATTGCAAATGCTTTTCGACTGTCGTATTAACTAATTAAACTAACACATTTATATTTATCGATGAATTCTTTTCTAATATATAAATATATGTGGTAAAAATACGTTTTATTTTTTAGAGGAATTAACTATATGATAAATGAGTAAAAATGTATTATTGTTTTAGTTACAAGTGTATATCGTATTCAATATAACTGAAACATTATAATACGATGGATTGACGTCAACTAAAATTATATGTAATACTTATTCACGTATTTTCAATAAAAATGAAAATAACGATGAAAACTAACCTAGCAGGTTTTTATAAAACATAAGTTTTTTTGTATTTACTATTTAATTTCTGCGGTGTAGCAAGAAATATAGAATTAAATTAAGATAATATAAAAGACTATTTAAAAATTAATTCATTCATTGTACAATATAAATTAACGTAATTCTTTAAATTAATTTTGATACATTTTCACTCTGCTAACGTAATAAATAATTACAATATAAACGTAATATTTTTACTGACCAATAAAATTATTGACGAATCGTTATAATTTTGTTTCAGTCTTATCTGCTGATCAAAAACATTTTATATTTTTCTATACGATACTGTAACAGTTGGTTACCAATATATGCGGTTTGAATATATTTTTTACGGTTACTTTCTTTGCAAAGTGTTACGTAAGGTTGAACAACCTTTCCTGTCATTGTTACCTAATAAGAATCGCATGAATGGAGAGACAAATAATGTTATGATTGATGCATAAATTAAATTATATGCACCATAAATGCATGCAACTCAATTTAACCTGTAATTTCACCATGCCTGACAATAAAATAGTTCTCCCTGCTCATTGAACAAAAATGCTGCAAGTCTATCCGTCTTCTTTTCCACGCACATTACCTACCCACCCCTTATTTCTAAAACCAAAATATTAGAATATATATTTGATCCATATATTTAATAATGAAAATAATTCACAAAACATGTGTCACACAACAAATAAAAAAATATATTTAATATATAATAAATATATAATAAATATATAATAAATATATTTAAAAATATAAATATAAATATAAAATTTGCTCAGTATTTAATCAGTTTTATAGCCGGTACATTTTTAAGCATCAGCTTAAATTTTACATTTGGTCAGTATGAACAATTTCACTAGAAAAAAAGAAAATGAATTTAATCATTTAATTATAAGTTGGAAACAAACCTTTTTGTTTTTTCAATTTATAAAATTATTGAATATATTCTTAGCATAAAGTTTAAAATCATTAACAGTAGACGGTTTTTAATAAACTAACGACAAATACGTCATAATTTAATTTAATTTAATAATTATTCGAAACATTCAAATCTGTTTTATATTTTTTTGCAAAAATGTTTTCGGCAAAAGCTATAATAAATACTGTTTTATTCATGAATAAATACAAAAGAGCTCACATTATCAACAGACAACTGTAATTTAAAATTTAATTATCGAAAGATGTATGATTATCGATTTTAAGTAAAGTTCCCTTGATAAAATCATAACTTTATATACCTGGTAATTATACGACGCGATGTATGATATTGCGCGCTAATTTTGTGAAATATAACTTCTTACGGTGTAGCTAACGCAATTATTATATTCACCTTAAATACCAAATGTGTTTGATATTGTATAATATATCGGAAAACTGTTTCTTATCAAAACTATTTATATGAGAAACGGAAACAATATTTTGCTTTTGAAATAAAAACAAAAGTTATTTATAGCGATAAATAGATAGATGACTTTGTTGAAGCGCTGAGACTGCTTTAAATGAAAGTGTTCTCACGCGGTATATAAATTATAACCATTTAATTACAATTAAAATCACGATGATTCTACTTTCCGTCTATTTTATAGCTCTTAACATTTTTTGACTTTATGTTCAGCTTAAAAAATGCTTCTCTAAATTAACGGAAGTATATGACCATAATGTTATTAATTAACGACAGATGATCGACGTGCCATTTTATTTTTTGTATCGATAGCATCATTTAATCACTGGCCATTTCCTATTTAATTAAATATACAAAATTATAAAAAACACATATGGGTTATTATAATCGTATAATTTAATTATAAAAAGGATGCTGTCAATCGTATTTTGTTTGATGTGACCCATATTTTATAAATTAAAAGCATTTAATTTACTTAAAAAAAAAATATATATATAATTATATTTATATATTTATTTACAAATCGGTAATATTTGCAAATGTCAATTTCCGATCAAAGCACTTATAAATTTGGCGGAAAATACATGATCAGTTTGATTGTAAGGCCATTATCATGACATGTAATATCCGAATGCTAAATTATAATATTGTTTTTGATTAAATAAAAACATTTTTCCAGTTACGAAATCTAAAATGTACTCAATATAACGTCGCTTATTTTAGTGCCTTTATGATTTCAATTAACTTCTATTCTTTTGATTAACAATAATTCAAACAAAAATCTTTCTTAAACTTCATTTTCAGCGGTCTTAATAATCTAAGTCAGTAATATGAACATTATCATAAACTAATATGCAGACTCTGTTTCCAATACAAATTATAAAATTGCAATTATAACAATTTTGTTAGTAATCTTGTTAAAATTAAATTATAAATTATACAACAAAGTTATAATAAAATATTACTATTGATATAAATGGATCATAGCATAGATAGGTTAAAACTTGTAAGAATAGAAAACGTATTCTCTATTGAATTATTACTTGTCACTTTCTTTCAATCCACTTTAATTTGGAGATTTTTAACTTCACATCAAGAACCATGATGGCAATCTGTTTTTTATAACTCAGTAATTTTAGAATAAATTTGATCGGTTTATGCATATATATATATATATATATATATATATATATATTATCATACAATTCATGCCAGAGAAAAAAAATATACGTGAATCTTATTTTATAACAAAAACATAATTATGGATATTTATATTAAAAACTAAAATTAGTTCTTATCAATTTGATCAAATTTAAATCGTTCAAAATATGTACATTCACACAGATTTCGTCACTAACGACCCGGGTTTTGTCTTTCGGCATCTTCAGGCGTTCAAGTGCACGTATGAACTTGAATTGACAAGTTCACAAGTCTACAAGACAAAATCTGTGTGAATGTACATAATTTGAACGATTCAAATTTAATATTGAAATTCCACCTTCAGTCTAAATGTTAAATTAATTTGATCAAACTACCGATTTCTTATTTTTCTATTATATGTCGCCGTATTTTTTGTACAGGAGTCTCCAATGTATCTTCGATCCATAGATATAATTAAGTGTCTTAAAAATTAAGTGGTGAAAAATAATCCATAAGATAGGTACATACTAATAACATTGTAATTATTCAAAAAACTACGATTAATATTTTTGTTAACTACATATACAGTTTTATGAACCAATCGTAACGTCAAGTAATATCATAATCTAAACGTTTTTATTTTACATATTTTTTTATCGTTATGCGTTATTATGTTTACATATAAGTACTTATAATGTGCGTCAGTTCTTTGAAGTTCTTATAAAGACTTCAAACAATTGTCGCAAAATAGCTGTGCAAATACAGTTCTGTTGGCATTGCATTTTATTTTTATGGCAACGCATCCTGTATTTCCTAGTTTGATACAATACGAATAATTAGCTGTAAAATTACTCAGAATCTGAGTTCAATTTTTAAAATAAATATATTACTGAATGTTTGATGCAATATTTGTCACATTAATTATTTCAACTCTTTAATATTTTTTCTATCTCATATTTGATAACACATAGTGCTTAATCGTGTCATTTACTATTTGAAATTGTAAAAATCGGTCAAAATATCTAATACCCAAACATTATTATAATTACATTGCTTTACGGTTGTGCTTTTCTAAAACATAATATTTTCATGTACATATATTGTTTAAGTAATAATTGTTTCTGAGTAGTCCTCCTTACATAAATATAAGTAAAAACTATTGTAAAATCAAACAAACAAACGACGCTAAAACTACATTTTAATTACCTGTATGTATAATTGTATTCACATTAATAACAAAAAACGACATTTCCTTGATCGATGGGAAACATTTTAGAACAGATTAAATTTCAAACAATTTGAGACCTTCACGCTTCAAGATTTCACATTGTGTCTCGGATAAATCCTTAATGCTACATTGACTTTTCATACCATGGGCAAGAAAAAGAAATCTTTTGTAAAACAATCAATTATATTTTACGTAATGATATCATTGGACTTGAAATTCGTTTGTTTGGAATAACCGTTCATTAAATGGTATAAAGATAAAGGAATTGTTAGCTTAAGTAACTATAAAAAATGTGAAATAGATTTAAAAATATGGATAGTCAAAAAACTATATAATATTAGACTATTAAGAAAAATACACGGAAGTACATACATACATATATAATATATAGAGAAAAATAAATTAAAAGATATTCTTTTTTAAGATTTCGACTGAAGGTGCTTGGTGGAATTTCAACATTAAATTTGAATTGTTCAAACTATGTACATTCTCACAGATTTTTTCACTAACTAATATTCACTAATAAGATGCCGACAGGCGAAACCCGGGTCGTTAGTGACAAGATCTATGAGAATGTAAATAGTTTGAACGATTCAAATTTAAAAGATATTCATTCTGTTGCAACTTCCAGAGAAGCTTATGACTGAATTAAATATTCTAGAGGAATAAATAATAGGAAATATATTTAGAAATCTGAAATACTGGGAAAAAATATTACATTATTTTTAAAATATGAAGTATTATTATATGTAAAGCATTATCATTATTGAAAGAAATCATCCGACATTTCTAAACAATTTATTGTTTTATTATTTTGTAATTAAACAATATACATACATACATATTTAATTTATCGAGTGATTATGAATCACTTTATTTATTTTATTTTAGTTATTTGAAGAGAACAACCGCGAAGTATTCAAATAAATTTCTATACTATTTTATGATTTATATTATTTTGTAATAAATCAATATATGTAAGTACCCATTAGAGATGAAGTGAGTCAATTGATATTACAGAAAAAAAAAGTTAGATGCGTTGTAATATTCTAAACATCCTAAATTATCTAAACTTATTAAAAATGAAGTAACCTCAGTTAATACACATTGCAACAGTGGTATATCCGTAAAATAAAAATATGCAATCCACCAAAACACCAAATAAAGACGTGATTGTATAACGTAAGTCCAAGAAAAACATTTTACTAGTTGGATCACTTCACCTTTCGAGGGCCCACGTATCACTTTATTTATTTTATCTTGAGTTATTTTAAGAGAACAACCGTGTAGTATTAATATCTTACAACTATTTATCGTAAACATCTATATCTATTAATACTGGTCTTGAGAGTACATAATGCTTTAAATTGAAGGTGGTGATCGTTTATTTAAAGTTATTATCTACGTCCAATTGATTTTCAAAATCCTTTTAATATAAATCCTTAACTAAATAAAATACTCACATAAAACTAGAATGTATAAATAATGACGGATTTAATTTGATGCAACTCTTTCGCGTCTCGTTAGATGTTCTTTTAGAAAGAAAAGATAATACGCTAAACGTCCGGTTCTAAACCGTCACGCTTCGTGTATTGTGAGAAAAAAGTAATGCCGGTCAAAAGATCAAAAGATATTGTACATATCTACTATTTCGAAACACTATTGCTATTGAAGTATGCGCAGACATCTATTTATTTTTATTGATCTCTCCGGATGTCAATTAAACGAATTCAAAATGCGTATTTTAATCGAATTAAAAGCGAGTGAAATTTGAGACGGTATTTCAATTATTTAACTGATTTGTGAGATTTGTCAATCTTCTTACCAGCTATAATTTTGAAGATTATATCAATCATAATAACTCCATTATAATAATTTTAAAAAAACATTTGCAAGCATAATAAGTTATAATTATTAAATAACTATAAGTGATTAAAAGACATCATAATTTTGAGTAGATATTTCATATATTTTATTTTAACAGATGAAACAGTGCAACATCCAATAAGCCATAAATTATCTCAATAAAACTCTTGTTAAATTGTAGTTTTTCGTATGCACGGCCAATTAAAACTGATTCCGGGTATATCAAAGTGTGAAAAACAGATCACAAATGTATGTATTATTTTTTATTCCTATTCCAAAAAATGTCAGATAAAGTAATTAATATCTTGTAACTATAAAAATATTGCGATGCCTAAATTTCTACTTATAATATTGAATATTCCCACTAATGACTTTTTTATCAATCTCTTATATTTACTTTTCGATGGAGGTTTAACAAAAAAATAAAAAATAAACTAAACATAAAACTAAAACGAAATGTTTGGGTTTATTTTTTAATTTTAAATATAATAATTAGAGTCATTCTTTGAATAAAATTAAGTAAATAAATAGTCAGATTTAAAATATTTAAATATGTGATAAATTGAACATCAACTTATAGCTTTGACATTTCGATACAACCTTGTAATAAAAAATTGCATCACTCTTTTTTGCTTCAATTATATTAACATTTCTAGTATACATAAATTCACACATTGGAAATTCTTTGCACATGTTTGTGCAAGTATCCGTTTATTTATTATTATAAAATAAAATAATTACAATTTTTCAATACTTTTTTTCTCAACTGAACAAAATGACAAACATTGTAAAATAGAGATATGTTCATTAAATTGAAATATGGGTTACAATATAAATGAAATAAACAATCTTACTTTAGTTAAATAACAACAGTATTTTTCAGACTAAATATTATATTTAATCGATATTGTTTTAAATTATTACTTATCAAGCTTATGTGAAAAATGTGAACAAAACTGATCAGTTTTGTTTTCAATATTAAATAACAATTATTAACATCACACATCATTTAATTGTTTTTTTCTGGCAATATGTATTCGTAATATAAGCATGACTCAAACCAAAATAATAAAATTAAATCCATGTTTCTAATTATCTGGTATTCAGGTTACGCTTAGAGAATGATTCATCTATATTATTAAAAAAGATGTTTCATTTCATCGCTGTACTTATTAATCGAAACACGGTTCGGTTCATTGATTTTTTCGTAAAAAATTTTAGCTGATTGAAATTAATTTCCAATATATGGTTTATAGTAATATCTTTTAACTCACTTCCTGTTGTTATTAGAGAAAAAATGAAATATTCTATATAAATGCGAGTGCAAATCTATATTCGATATTAGTCGGTTTTACACAAAGGCGATTGGGTAAAATGTATAAAATGTGTGTAAACGAGACGTGTTCGGAGTTCTTTCTAATTTTAAAGCAAAAAAAGTGGTGTTTGTCTTTCAAAACGAGAAATAACTCTTACACACATTTTATTTTGTTAAAAGCATACATAAACACCTAATCGTATGTGAAAGAGCCTGTGTGTAAAACTGGCTATTTGGTCAACAGCTTTCATTTTTCGAGGCGTGAGTCTCTTTACTTAAGGAAATATGAAATATTGTAAAGGTAGACAGCGATGAAGAACCCAAGTATTTTTGTTTTTGTAAAGATGAATTTTTCAATTTTAAAAAATCCCTATGAAATCTACCGAGCACTTCAACAACAAGCTAAACTGACATGATATAAAATATTTTTTAAATCATGCCCACTTCCAATGTGGAGCTTATCTACTCCCAATCGAGTGAATCTCAACAGATTTTTTTGCGATAACTGCTTGTTACTCAGTTGCTCATATTCTCTTTTTTAGAGAGAGTAGGAAAAGGCAGATATATATAGCTTTTAATTTCCCAATCTGTATTGAACGCCATTTATATCAAATCAATATAAAAAAATAATTGAGATTACAATCAATAATTTCTGTATTTACCGTTATTTACTTAATTATTATTCTTAAAAAAATACTAATGTTACGATTTCTCTTAAAAATGATGAGGTTTAAAACATAGTTTGTGATTTCCCTGCACAACATATGCCCACTTTTACTATAGTTTGTTATAATTTTAATTATAATAGTTGCATACTGTGTATGATTTTACAGTGCAAATATAAACAGCTGCACCAAGTAAAACATTTGATTTCAAAGTATAGTACCGTGCCGGTCGGACTCCGGAGAAATCTCAATCTTTCACCTACCACACGATTCGAATTAATAAAATCCAACTAAATCATTGAAACGTATATTCATTTGGCATTTGTAATAATACACTGCCTTATTTCCATTAGAACTGTCATTAAAAATCGTGAGAATCGTGAAGTCCAATTATTTGGTTCATTAAACTTTATAACAAGATAATTTTCTTTTGAAACTAGGCATTGTATTTAAAGAATTCAGATAAAAAATATATTGACTTGAATTATCTCAATTTGGTGTTATTAAATGCTTACATACCTTAGAAACCGACAACATCTTTACAATCTCTCTATAACACATTTAGCATTAATTTTAGCCTAACGTATGTTGTCTGTGATTTCTAGTTTTTCATATCATACCTCTTCAGTAAGAATCAATACGGAAATTATGTTGAATATTAGTTTTCTAGTTTTGTTTTCATTTAATCGAACAATATTTAATGTTAAAAATACAAATAAATGAATTTAACTAATCTGTTTTAATCATATAATGAATTTTGATTGTGTTTTAATTTTAAGTTATTGTATTATTCTCTGCCGTAACAGAAACAAAATTGTCCATTTTTTGTGTCTCAAAGAATGTATTGACTCATTTTAATATTCTGGTTTTCATAAAAAATTGAAGAAAAAAAGATTCGTCTCATTAAGAAAACTAAAAGAAAAGATGTTTTTATATACACATATTTAATTCTTGATAAAAACTTTAAGAATGTTCATATTATTGATTTTGAATAAGCTTTGTTCTAGTATTTGAAATGTTAATCTTATTTGAATACTATATTAACATATTAATAATTTGACATAATAAATACTAATATGCGTTATTTCTCTATGCGTAACAAACTCTGTTAGAAATATTTGAATGGTCCACGCCTCTCTTGATGACGATTTTTTTAAATGTAAGCATTCAATTTTAACTGTTACATTCCGAAGGCTGAATGCATAATCTCGGTGCTAGAAGTACGAACATACATACATAATATGTAATGTACGGCGCTATTATAAATATTATGTACTGAAATTTCAAGTGAGAATCTAAATTTTTTTCAAAAGATTTTCAAAAAAATTGAAAGATTTATTCAAATAGTTACATGTCACTTAATAAAAACCTAAAAGCTTCCATACCTGACCAAATTAATTACTTAAAATTATTATAAATAAATTTTGTTTATACAACATTATTTTACAACAACTACGACGATATCGACGGAGACTCTACTGTATTTAGAAACCGTTTATATACATAATACGGTTATCAATAATAAAATATAAGCTGAATGTATTCCAAAAATGGCTTGTTTTATAGAATGAATCTGAAAAGGAAATCATGGGCATGTATGGCCGTGATTGATATTTTGTATAGTGTGATTTTTTTCTAGAATTGTTGTTATTTTGTGATCAATTGCGGACAGCATATTTTTCTTTGCTAACATATGTATTTTTATCACTTGCAAATTTTACTTAACCAATTAATTAACTTAATTGCAAAATTTTCAATTAACTCTTAATAATTAATTCTATCCCACTTTAACTGCCTCTATCCTCAAGAACAAAAAAATAATTGATATTTTTATATGTTTATCGGGATATTAAACTATTAAGTTTTAAACTATTTATATAGTTTTAGTAACTTGAGTAATCGTTGCAAAGTTTGACACACGATAGAATAAAATAATGCAATATTAAATTCTCTTTTAATAGAAAGCGTTTAACAATAACAGCTTGTAAACAAAGGACTCAATGGAGTAAAAATAAAAAAATATTTGTTAAGTAGTATTCCATTAAGCGTACTGATCTCTCGACTAAAAGCTGTCCATTAACAGAATCAAAGTATTATAGTGAAATAATATCACAATAAAAGCAATACAAAATATATTTTAGAGTGTCAATAATATTTTTATTAAAATTAGCGATTCGATTTGGCGTAATCGCTTGGAAATATTTTAAATGCAATTTCTACTGATTCTCTCCTGTCGAACGGCATGTGCTGTTACGGTATTTATTATTTTGCAATATTTGAAATAGGCGATCGGCAGTATGCCATGGCACCATAATGTCTTTCTACCACACACCTGCTACGAACTTAATCGTCAATGAATACACATCAAATTAATTGATAGCGTTTCATATACATGTATCGACTTTATCGCTTTATATAGACGTAGCTAATTCAGAAAATTAATACTTTCAATATGACGATAGTAGTATTTTCTTACTAAACTTGTTACTTAGTATTACTTTCAATCTTGTATGCGCAAAAAAGTAAACATTTCAAATCTTTCACTTTTAATACCCTCGAGCCGATATATCGGTTTTCATATAATCGCCAAAAATACCATGAGCCGATATATCGGTTTTTTAAAATGGTACATATATTTTTACGTACGCAAAATAATTTAAGTTAAATTGAGAAGTGTCATAACATAGGAAACTTAACTTTTGACATCCGAGCCACTTACAGGTCTGAAGATGTATAATACAGCCCCACAAAGCGTTGTTTTTTCCATAAAAAAAAATGAAATCTAATTTTTTTAAATGTAATTTTTGTTCCAAGATGTAATGATGCAGATAAAAAAATATTAAATAAACACATTGTAACCTCCCTCTTCAGTAAAATAGTAATTATAGAATAATAATATATGTAATGCAAAAGTTATTACGGATTTTTTTATTCTTTTGATGGAGTATCTCTTCCCAAACTCACTGTATGTTTTCTAAATATGCGTCGGGGCTGTAAATAAGTCTGTAATGTTATTTCTTCATAAAGTATAAAATATTTTACCAAAATGTCTTTATTTTTAATACTTTTTCATGGATTTACAAAAACACTTAAAAACAGATATTTCTCAGAGTATTTTTAGAAAACCTGTGAAAAAATATAGGGTTTTAAAAAGGTTAAATATGTATTAATAAATAATTCTTTCATCTGTAGTTATTTCAGTATAAAACAATTTATCTCTTTAACTTATTGATAAAATATTCAACGCTTTTTTAATCTTTGACTTAATTAAAGAGCAATTAAAAAAAAGAAATTGCTTTGTTTTGAAACGTAAGCCGTTCGCTAGTTTTGTGTTAATTAAATGAATGCTTATCATTTTTTTTTTATAAATGTACGGTTAAGTAGTTTGAATTGAATGAGCATAAGGAATCTAAGCCAAATAAGATGTGTTAAGATAAACTGTATTATTTAACACCGACAGAAATAATTTCAGGGTTCAATAGATAGTTGTCAACGACTGTTAAATAAACTTATGTATAAAAAATAGCAAAGTACTTTGTTTCACAAGAATTTTATTATAATGAACCTAAATATTTTTTCTAAAATGTCTACCCAGCAAATGTCAAGCTAATGAAATGATTTTTATTGTATTTATTACAAATTAAAACATTAATTTTAGCTTAAATAGCTTTTAATAGGAATTCATTATCCGTGATGAACGCGATGCTCTTTTATCTGAATATTTCTTGAACTGTTAAACAAAAACAATTAAAAAATACTTTTTTGACTTACTTTAACCGATTAAATATTATTTATACAAATAGCACTTTTGTTGAACAATAGTTTGATGTTGAATTAAAAACAGAAATTTTTCTAAAATTGCATACAACTTTTTGATAAAGTATTTACGTAATCCAAGCTTTTTAACATTTACCACAGTACTACACTTTGTGGTTGGCAAATTACTATGCATTCCTTTTTAAAAAAATCTTTACTATTTCTGAAATTATATTCAATTACATGCAATTACAATTACTTTAACTTGGTTTCTACAAAATATTTCTCCCACTAATTGTATTCAATAAATTATGCATTATACGTTTTGTGACTCAAATTTTTTTTTTATATGAAATATTTTCTACATATTTTTTATCTACGCTAGTTTTATATAGTTTCGAAGATGTACGTATAAAATAAAATTACTAAATTCAAAACAATGCTAAGAAATATACCAGTAGATTGCTTGCTAAAAAAACATGAAGTTGTTATAAAGTGTCGCGTAGTCGAAATTCAAATAAAATTAAGCAAATCAAATATGCGAAGAAATGTTCTTTCGTAATTCATTTATTTACTTGACATAAATTTTCACTGCCGCGGTAATTTCCAATATTGTTTACAATGAATAGCCTTGATACGTCGTTGTTACGTTTGACGTAATAGCGGATCAAACAAAGCGCTCCGTATGAAGATAATATTAATGATGACACGCAATACCGAATAACTTTCTTGACCGGCGACCACTCCTCGTGGCAGCTTTCACTGCCGCTCTCAGTGCCTGCATTCCTCGCGGAAATTGAGCAACAAGAAATATTAAATTATAACCTTGTTACAAAATACTCCATTTTGACAATCGCGAGTGTTAAACTGAGCAATGAAATTGTTTTATATCTCACGGGAACGCGTGTGATAATTATCACAGATTTACGGCTGTCGAATTTTCGGTATAATATTATTATTATTGCGCCACAAAAAATACAGTTATTTATTACTTTAAAACTCTGATTCAATTAAATATTTCTTTTATTACAGTGCTTGAATTCTTACGATATTAAGCAACACTATGAAGTACTGCGCAATCCAAAAATAGCTTATAAAGATGGCCGTTATGTTTTAGTTTCACGACATACATACAAGATGATTTAATTTGTTTTATAAATACTATTATATACATAAAAAATCAATATGCATAACTAACCATGAGACCAATTTTATAGGAGTGACGAAAATCGTTTTCTAATAATGTTTGGCCAAAGTCAAAATATTAAATAAACACAACCTTGAAGTCCATGGACACTGGTCTTCATTCAACATAATTTTAATTTCAAGAAAACTCTCTGAACTGTTTTCTGGTCTCAATTTTCACATGTTCTTTTCTTACGAAAATAATCTATTTTAAAAGAACTGAATGTCACTTCTTTTTGCCTGTCTACGGTCGGTATATATATATATATATATATTTTACCATGTCCGCTCTCAATATGGAGCATATGAACTCCTAATGGAGTTTATCTCAACAGAAAATGTTTCTACGAGAACTGCTTGTTACTCAGTTGCTCAACCTCTCTTTTTCCAAAGAGAGTAGGAATAGGCCCCCGGCAAATCTTTTTGCTTCCTCACATGTCGTCCCAACGCCCCGTAGCTCTGCCGAGTACATCCTATGAATACATTCAGTTGGTAAAAGAGACATACAGAGTTTTACCAAGTTAATGCTGATTCAACCAACAATAGTAATAAAAATGCGTAGCAATACTTGCTGTATACATATATTTTTTTACGCTTTCGTTCAATTTCTGATAAATCATTGACGTTGCTATATTACCCATTCGTTAAAATCTTTGCTTTTGTTTTTGTGCATACAAATTCACTACACCCAAAGCAATATAATTAATATAAACGTGACATAATAGAGGTTTAGAAACTTATTTTCTCCGTTCCCTGTTACCTATTTTTAAAAATATAATTCCCCTAACCAAAATAGTATATGTGGTAGTCATATTATTAATTTGTTAATATGGTTTTACTAACTAATTACTAACAGACTACAATAATTGAAGCATATTTCAATGAACAAAAATTTCAATCAAGTTTCAGTTCAAAAACAAGAATCTAACAATCCAATGATTCCTATCTTGAACTCTGAAATTTCCCACTGGTTTAGAACTACTGCGCTATAAGAAATGGTCGCATATGTTTTAAAATAGTTACGTTAGTTAAACGCATATTTATCAAATTTAGATATCTTTTTCGTAAATTTAAGAACTGTGTGACTTTATTAAGCTTCTATCTATGTAGATAACATATTAAACCCTATTGTCGTACAAACCGGAAGCTTTATATATCATGTTAGTTATAGTTATGTAACAACTATATGCGATTTTATTCGTAAATGCGTTAAAAAGAAATCTTTCCGTTTAAATTATGTAATTTCTCACCAAGTTATATCGTCTAATCTTTTTCGCATAAAAGCATTGTTTTCACGACGGGCAACCTTCATTCTAAGTCTAAATTGTAAGTTTTATTATTAAGTAAACTTAATTACAATGCATAAAATCTGACGAAAGAAGTTACATAAAATTGGATCTCATTAGTTGAATTAACTAATTAACAAAGTTTTTTTTAATCAGATATCAGTATTGCATTTACTTTAACAAATGAGTTGAATCATTGTTTTGACGAAGTGTGTTTTTATAAATAAAATATTACTCCTATCAATCATAGAAATAGATAGAATCAAAATGTAAAAAATCAACTTTATAGATAAAAATGATTTATCGCATTGATAAAATAATGATAACTAAATTTCTGTTATAATAGATAATAATTTAAAACCGTTAAAAAAATCTTATTTGTCTCTGTCACTTTATTTAATTATTTTTGTTGAGATGTCATATTTTTATTAACGAATATTTCTCTTGTAAAATATTTTATTTTCTTTTTTTTCATATTTTATCACATTAATACTTTTAAAAATGTGCGAATATTTTAAATATCAAATGAAATTTCCCTCCGGGAAGTGATTTATGTACATAAAATAAGTGGACAACCCAATAACCGAGTGGTTATCTTTTTCAGTCTGCTTCTTACCAATTACGTATCATAGGATTAAATCGAATCGATCGACAGTTTTGCACCTAACGGCATATATGTATATCTATGAAGTTTCCATTACTCAACATAATTTTGAAAACAAAATCTATTACTAAGATCAATTAATTAAATACTATTAATTTTTAACCATATCCATAATACTCCAGCCCTATCTGAAGAAACAAAGGTTAAGTGATGAAATAAATTCTGTCGGAATTCTAGTTTAGGCGTCAATATAAAATATTGCATTAAATATAAACTTTATAAAGAATAATTCATTTGGCTCTATCTCAATATATCAAAATAAGCTGCTTATTTTTCGTATTTTTATTTATATTTAATACATTAGTATTCCAGTTATAAAAATGTATTAAAACGTGTATTCGCTAAGATATATTTTAGTTATCGAATCTATACAAAGCCGTTAGAATAAATTGCACTTCCTACTGCCGTCTGATATATTTATTGGTGATTCAGGGCACATTTACATTACACTATTGAAGTACTTCCGTAAATTGTATTTTATTCACATCATTTAAACTTTCATTCTGTCGCTTTGCTATAACTGCTCAATCGCTACAATCAATGAAATCGTTAGAACAAGTGAAAAAAAAATCTTTACAGCTAGACGGTTTTATTCACACAGTTAAAAATAACATTGTAAAGCTACATATTGTTTTTACAGCTGATTTCAATTATAAAATGAATTGTATGAATTTGAATTCAATAAAACTCGATTAAAAACTATAAGTCATCTTTATGAGTAATTGACAATTCGGCAGCACGCTAGCGCCAAAACCATCGATAGTTGTTATATTTTGATAATGAGAATTGCATTATTGAATTAATATTATTCATTCAATTTATGACAAAGTTAAATGAAAGAAATATGAATCTAAAATGGATAGAGAGCAAGTGGTAAAGTATGATAAAATCACTGAAATTCGTGCTTTTGTATGTCATAAAAAATAATCGATAATTTAAAGTTTTCGTTGCCGTAACCGAGTGCACGAAAGTTCAACAAAATTCATCACTCGGCTAATAGATCGACATTTTTTATATAAAATGCTAGTGTATACTTTAAACGAACCATATAATTATAAGGTATAATTTGTTTTTATCATTTTTCGAAATAGAAAAAGGAAGTAAAAATTACGATTTATAGATTGTTTGAGAGAACGTTCTGTTGCAATACTTGTGTGTCATTTTCTAGTGCATTGAAACAGCATAGCATGGAAAAGTTGCCGCTCGGTAGGATGCATCAAAAAACCACTTTCTCTGTCTTTTATAAACTTCATAATAATCTAGTTTTAATAGAACAGGTTTGTTTACGGATTTAAATTAAACCTTAAGGCGTATACTTGTTAATGTTTAGTATGCGTTATAATTGCTTATCGATTTGTCAATTGTAAAAACAATATATAATATGTTACTTTTAGAATCAATACATCGCATTTGACGAAAAAAAATACTCTTTACTGCTATAAAATTTAATTAAAATATATCAACTATTGTCATAAAGAAATGTTGGTAAGAGTGTCAATTCTTCAAAACTAGAATGTTGTTTTACATGGATTTGCTTCCTGAGAATAATTCACACATACATTACTTTAATTTTTAACTGTTTAATTATCAATTTTTGTCCAGCCCGGGACCTTTGCTTTAAAATGTATTATATTACTTAGCTTTATTGCTTTTTTAAAGTTTTCTGTTGAATATTTGTGGAAATTTAATAGTTTTAAAGCCAATTCTCCATACACAATATTATTGTTAAGTCACTTCATTCCTTTGCATCAAATACCATTATTTTATTCACAATGATTACTTTTGTGTCAATTATGCATTATCGGATACTAAATCTGTAAGGTTAGAATAATATTCAGAGTTAGATCGAATAGTTTTTTAATGAAGTCATGAAAAACTCGTAAAATGGATGAAAAAATATGTACTTCTTGTATCCTGTCGATCAAGCTGAAAATTTAATGCAGGTAGAATCTTGAGAAACTAAATAATTCTGCTTTGGAAAGTCATTTACAAACCTCCTTGATGAAAATAAGAGCAAGGTTAAACGACATTCTGACATTGCTGTTCATAACCAATTATTAATTGTATACCATATAATCTCTCGCTAAGACGTTATTTTTTTCTATTTTTAAAATCTTTCCCAATACCGTTCATTCATAAAAAAAAAAACAATGTATGAGTAAATAGCCTTAGATCGCTTTTCGTTTTTAAACGTTATTTTTGGCAAGGTTAATGATGTAGTATTGAATAACCAACAATTAAAATTCATATTTACTACGGTAATTTTTAATTCTTTGATCAAATTAAGGTTAATTTTAATAATAACAAAAAATGATAATTTTTTTAATCTACTGTGCTCTTAAAAATGGCAAAACACGCCTCACAAATTGTAACAAAATCAGTAATCATAACAGTTATTATTAATCAAAATCATGACAGTTAAAAATAACAAAGTAATTAAAAGTTATTCCATACTAAAAATGAATTTTCACGAAATTATTACCGAATCCATCGAAAATGTTTATTTTATTGGAATTTCTTCAGCTTCATACAGTATTAATGACTATAAAAAAAAGCTGACCATCTTCCGATAATTTTTTTTATACCGTAAGTAAAACTAAGTAATGTGCAAACTTTTAAGTTTTTATATCAATACAATTTTCTTCCTTAATTTAATCATCGGAATAAAGTTTTTTTCATTTACAAAAGAAAATTAAATTTATGTTTCTTTCATATTATATAATATTTTATATTATCATCGCCGCCAATATATTGAATCTTATTTGGAGTGTATATTTTAAAAATGTATTTTCTTACCTAATTTAATTCGTTGATTCGAAAAAATTGAATACATAATATTTTTATGGCCGTTTTAAAAATACAGATGGTTACGGCAGCGGGACCTTTATTTTTTTCCACAATTTTGTGGGTCAGTGTTATATAACGCATTATGACTACGAGATGCGTAAATGCTTCAGACTTATAACGAAGCTGATGGTCGACGATCGATTACATATTCACTCACCATGTCAAAGTTATTACTCAACTTATCCACTTGCCGACGCACAAATATGCCGTTTGAGGCAAGTGGCGATTTCTTTACTCACGTGAAAGTATTTCACGTGAGCGTACGACGCTTGTTTTGCAATTATTTGTCTATTTCATTTTATTTATAAGTGACATGTACTGCTAATTAATTTGATTATTTAAGCAGTATTTTACGATAATTCAAACAAAACCTAATATGAAATAAGTAGAATTGTTTCGACAATTTTCCTTCCAAAATAATTATTCGAAATATGTATCATTTCAGATATTTTTTAAAATCTATAATTTTGTCATTTTTGTTTTAGTAATAATATATTTTTAAAATGAGTTTTATTTATTTGAAGTACGCATTTTTAGATACTCATTTTAAAAAATAGTTTACCTACCATAATAATTTATTCTACTAATTTATCACAACAAGAAAAAATACATATTCTAGTTTTAGAAAATTTATTGTGTCAAAAATCTATAAGGAATCTCTGGAAAATAATATAAGACTCTCCAATCAACACGTTGCCAAAGGCGACAGCCATAAATAAACTATGCGTTTTTCGAAGGAGCGATTCATAGAGAAGATGTTAAGTGGTTGTTATTTGGGCATAATATGCAGATTTTTTAAAGTAATAATAGTAGTTTTAGATCTATCAATGATAAGGCAAGAAATTTTAGAAACAATACGATGTGCTTAAGATGTTAAATGTTATTCATTTTTTAATACAATACAATCTTCACAATAATATAAATACAATAATCAAAATTTTACTGTGTCATCTTGCAACATTGAACTTTGTCCGCTTAACTATGAATTGGTGTTCTCAATTTGAATCTAATTACCACATTTACGTTAAATTTCTTTGTTTGCTGTGTCAGTTACGTATTGGAAAAGAAAAAAATAGATACGAGTAGTAGAGAAATTGAAAGTTACAATACTATTTTATGTTTTGATTGTATGCGTCATTACTGGAATGTGTATCCGTCTACAAGATGTGGGTGTAGCTACTACAGCTCTTTTTTATAAATTTGTCATTTGTCACATGTAAATGAAATTTCAATTGTTTATTTGATTTCAAATTGACATTCTAAATCAATATGTTTGACAAATTGAAGAAATCGTTGTAGTATATTTTTTTGTGAGACCGCAAAAATTCTTTCAAATGAATTGTTTTATTAATATATTCGACTCTTTTGTGTATATTTCAGTAAAAACTGTATTAACTCATCAATTAATAAAAATATACATGATAACGAAATTCTATTTTTGCTAGTTTATGCTTCATATAAATAATTAATTTGGTACTATTTACAGTAAATTAATGAAAGGTTTTTTCATTTTGGTCATTGTGGAAAATGACTTCATTCAATATTAAATTACATGATTATTTATTTTGTTATTCTTTAATAGTTTTTGTATTCAATTTCTTGCTTATTATGTTTAATCAAGATAAATAATGATTTAAATTATGTTCAAAATAACGTAATATTTTAAAATAATGAAATAATAACGTAATATATGAAATAACGCACATATTTTTTTACACCTAGAAAGCGTGATCGCAAGAAGTACTAATATTGATTTATTTATTTAGAGGAAGGTACAATACCTTTTTTTTTAAAAAAAAAAACGTAATTTTTCTCCATCTACTTTTCATATATTTGTACTTTGATTAGTATGTTGAACCGAGAATAGATTTCACTTCGTTGATACCTCCAAAATATTTCATTTTTTTAAATACGCTAGTTACTTTCACAAAATGTATCTTTTTCGATTAAAAATAACACGATACCGTGTATTTTATTGTAAGCTATCGTTCAATTCAAAACATTCATGGAGTGGATAATTAATTTTATATAATTAAATATGTTATAATTAATACATCATATACAATTAGTTATAATTAACGCAACGTAAACTATTAAAACATTTTTGTTTTGAGAAAAACTCAGAAACAGGGTTTGTCTCAGTAATTTTGTAAGACATACTATATATTCAACACCAAAAAATACAGTTGAAAGATCCAAACATTTCCTTTATAATATTAGTTTGAAAAAAAGTGGTACATATATACAACACTCAATAAAATAAATAGTAGATGTTAAAACAGGCAGTAAATAAATATATTTGTGTAGTTTCGCCCATGTCACTATTAGCCCCCGAATATATGTATATAACCTTGTTCTCTTGCTCAACAGAAGTTTTGTTTGTGTTACTCAGTTGCTCGACTACACTTTTCGAAGAGAGTAAAGATATAAGTATTGGAAAAGACTAGTGGTTAACTAATCGATATCACAACAGCCTGTTTTAAGGATTAATTGCCTAGAAAGAAATTATTGACATCAGAGACACTTGTGCTTTCGAACGTAATACATCAATTTATTGAAAATTCAATCTTTGCAACAGTCTTTACTGGGACTGAAGCCCGTGAACATTGCAATTGAAGTCAACGAAGTTGACTATTTGGCCTAAGGCGCGGCCCAACTTATAATACATTCCAATCAAACAATGTTGTAATAGCAAAAAAAATACGTCACAATATTTTCCAAACAGGTTTAATAATAATCTATTTCCTGCTCATAAAAATATAATAACTTTCAGCGTCTACAAACAAGCACATTAATTTCTTTTTAAATAAATGCTTTTAAGAAAGTGAAAAAGAAGTTTTCTAGACGAAATTCTCAACAAACTAAGAATAATTTATTAGATTTCTTATACCAAAGATATGTATGTGTATCGTCCAACACTTTTGGAGCATAAAATTCATCCGCTTACTAATTTTTCAATCTTTCAGTTTCATATTTCAATTAACATCCTTAAGACCCCATGTAAGGAAAATTTATTTTAGTTCATCCATACATTATCATACCCACATGATTTAAAACATACCCACCCATATGTATTTCTAAACAAAATAAAGAAAGCAAATAGTGTATTCATTATTTTTATGTAATAGCCCGTTGGCATTATAAAATTTCACTTTGTCAATAGCTCACACTAACCAAAGCGTACGAGTAGTTAATTTTTGTTCGACCGAACTTATTACTCAACTAGCGAATATGAGTAAATTTATCTAATTTGCATGTTTTAGCAGTTTTGTTTCAAAACATTTTATATGTCTACCTATCTAGTACATATTTTTCTTCGTAAAACATTTAATATTCTTAATATCATATATTTTTTGATCCTGGGTTGCAATTTGCGCAATCTAAAAAAAAGAAAGCTAAAAAAAATGTCCATACATTTTTCATTTTGGGAATTCCGCAAATTCCTGAGTTTTTGAAATCGGAAATCTTGAAAGAACTAAAAAAAAAGGTCTCGCGTCGTTTCATTTTGGGCATTCCGTAAATTACCAGGATTTCGAAATCACCGAGCAAAAATTTCTCAATCCTGAAATTCCTGGTTTACAAATAGGGTCCGGGATTAGATCTTCTATTTAATGCGTCATTAATTTGTTTGACTTCTATTTCAATATCAACGTGTTTGAGCGTTACCCTAAAATTACATTTATTTAAATAGACAACCTTAGTGTTAATTATTATTAAAAATTAATCTCATTAAATTGATATATTAAGGCTTACAATATTTCAAGGGTCTACTCGGTTACGCTAAAAAACGTAAAAAAATGTACTTATTTGTTATTCCTATATTTGACTACAATAATCATATATTTAAAATTTTAAAACAGTATCCCTCGATCATATATAACCTACCTGAAATTATTCGAATAACAAAAATGTCTGGCTAGTCTCGGAGAGAGTGAAAGTGGTCGATGATCAAATGAGATGAAAAATAACAAATTTATTCAAGTTTTTTTCTTCACGTAATATTTTTGTTTATTCAACTATACAAAACGTGTATTTTATGTGGGCTACCACAACTTCTATTATTCAATTTGACATATTGTATAATACTTAATTGTAACAGAGGTGTGTTACTTGTATAACTTAAAGTTGTGTTAATTTTCTAACTAACATTTAAACATTTGATATAACTATAATTATTTTTTTAATACAATGTAAAATATAGTTACTATTCATTGAATACTTACAATAGTAATTAAATAAAGAAACGATATTGTTTCATTTCACTGTGATGGCAAATTGGATTTGGACTAATAAGATATTAAATACTTATGTTGTTCCATTGGTAAATATATTTTTTATCGTTTCATATTATTCGCGAGGCTCTTTGTATAACGTCGATCTGTGCTGATTGCATATTAATACATAGTGCATAATAAACAAGAGAGCAAACATATTTTTATTCTAGAAAACCTACAAATACTTTGTTAGATATCTTTTAACAGTCGGGATATCATGTGTAACTTTTTGATTGTTTGTTGTTCGCCTTTTATGACATTGTACTTTAGTTTACTAATTTTTTTCATCAATAGTTCACGGTTTGAAATCGACCATTTTTTCTTTATACGAGAACTCTCAATACTATTGTGCAACAATAACCGTACGCACACATCGACTTGACTAACTCTCAGTATGAATTAAATATTTTCTTGATACCTGAACTACATTTGAAAACATTCATCTTTTTGAGTATTTGTTCTAACTATACATCATCAATGGTGAGCGTTCTATTCATTAGGTACACTAGTTTCAAGTATTTTGATTGAAATCTTCAAAACTTTTTTTTTTATCACTATTTTGAAAAAAACAATCTCCTTATAAATATTATTTTAAAGTATTTAGTTTGAGAAAAAATAAAATAAGTTCATTATGGTACATTTTTTAATAAACCAGCTGCTCGGTCGAGTAGTCAACGTCGTTGACTTAGAAAATGGATGTCACGGATTAAAATCCTAGTACGAACAGTTTTTATAGATTGATTTTTCAATCGATTGATGGATTTTTGTTCGAAGGCATGGATGTATGTAATATCTCGAATCCCCCTATCCCACCCATTTTATCCAAAAAAATCAAGGCGTAACGAGAGAGATAAGCTACCTATTCTTCTAATACTAAACTTTTTGAAAAAAGATAGATTGAGCAACTTAACAACAAGCAGTTCTGGTAGAAACACGTTGAGATAAACTCCATTAAGAGTTCACATCCTCTATATCGGGAGGAGAAAAAAAATAATATGCGTTTCCAACAAACTTTATCAAATGTATTACAATTTCTTTGAAAAATAGTTTCTAAGCTTTTAAAAAAGCTTTGAAATTTCAGACTCATACAAACACAAATATGATAACTGTTCCAATATAGATTTGTTAGTTTAGACCAGGGGTGGGGAACCTTTTATTCTCTAAAGGCTGCATTCATTCGATTCGACATAAGGCCGCAGTAAACATTGCCAAGGGAATCTTTGTCCGGAAACAGGAATTTACGGTCAGAATATGTCAGGAATTTACGAATTTACATAAATTTACCGAATAACAGAATTAACCAGAAGGTCGCACCAGAGTAGCCAAAAGGCCGCAGGTTCCCCACGCCTGGTTTAGACAGAAAGATACTAGATAGTTTTTGAAACAATATTTTGTCAAGACCTTTAGAATATGTAAATAAATAGTCGTTACATTTCGAGCTGTAATTATGTTTCAAATTCGAGACATAAAACAAACGATTATTTTTTCTCGCATACTATAAAGTTTTAAATGTATGTTTTTCAATTTTAAATGAGAATGTTATATTTTATTGGGTAATCAAACACCGTTTCATGCTTCGTTGCACTTATATTTTTCATTGAGTAAACCAATTAAGATGAAATATACAACCACAACCAACTACAAGTGCCACATGTCTACGTGTCAACTTACTATGTAAAACATGTAACTTCTTGTAGAGCCTTTTATCAGCAATATGATTGTCGCATATTTTTCAACCCCTCTTAAAAACATGTTAAAAATAATTAGGTTATTTAAATACCAGTAGTAATTTGACATCGTGGCTCTAGAGTCAAAGATGTAAATTTAACGGTATGAAAGCAAACACCGGGTATAATATATTGAGAAATCACATGCAAGTATTACTACATTAAATAACGTAAATATTTTGTATGTCAATACTCAAAATAGTGATATTAAATTGATTTGTATTAATATCCCTTTTATGGTGTTATTGTAAAATATATGTGAATGTTTTCATTGTATACTTTTGACACTTGTACCAGTATTCGTTCGTTTCGAAAAAAACTGTTTACTTTTCACTTAAATTCATGTTTCTTTCATTCACTTTCACATTAAAAAGTTTCATCTTCACTTTCATTTATTTGTAAACTTAGGCAATTTTATATTAACACCTTTATTACCTTTAATGCCGAATAGCTTATATACTTTAATAGTATAAGAATTAAAATTAAACAAAAACTGTACACATTAAATAATTCGTTAAAATAAGTATAATGGTTATTACTATTTTAATTTGATATCAAAATAAAATAAAACCCAGTGTACAAATCTTAACACAAGCTTAGAAGATTCTTTTCAATAAATATAAATTTAATGTTCATATTTTTATACTTAATTTGTATTTTCTCTACGTTTTATTTTCATAATTTTTTTACCCCTACTTAAATTAATATTGAATAAAGAGAATCGTCAGATAAAAAGAAGCAGTAGCGATTATTAGAACGATTCAGATGTCATAAGAGACACAAACTTAATGCTATGAATATTTTTTAAAAAAACATGATCTATAAAAAAACTATGTGACGGTCACATTTTTAGTTTAAAGCAGCGGTTAACGTTTAAATCATTTTTATAATTAGCAGCGGATATGTTTACGACGTACTTTGCTCTTTCCGTCAAAAATAACACATTAAAATAATTACACGTTAAAAAATTATTAAATTCGCAAGAACTGTTTAAAAACAAGATCAATATCACCAAACGGCCGGCAAAATTGTATCACGTTTTCAACTAAAAACCAAAGGGGTTTTTTTATTATTCGTGACACGAACTGAATAATAAATGTTATACCTATTGTATTGTGAAGTTAAAATGAAATTACAGTTTGAATTATTGCTATTTTGCTATATTTCCGCAAACGTTAAAAACAAAAATTACGTTTCATTCTTTACAGTTTGTTAACGAGATAAATACGTTTTGAGCGTTACTTCAAATGAAATATTTAGTATAAAATCACACTATATAACATATTTATATACACGAACGGTTGAAAATTAAAAATAATTGTATTCTTTAACCGTATTTGTAGCTTTCAAAGTGGGTTGATAATTTTAAAAAAATGTTTATAAAGCCTCTCAATAAAAATCGGCAAATTGCTTTTTTACATTAATATCGATCTTGTTGCTATAAAAAAATACGGTAACACTTTTTAATACTCAAAAAGAGCTGAGTAGTATTATTAATTAATTATATTTATTTATTACATGTTAAGATAAAAATATTCTTCAGCTGAAACAAATAAGGTTAGAAGTACACATGATTAACTTTATTAAATATAAACACTTTTATACTATTGTTTTTTTTTTACTTAAATATCTTATGGGTTACTTGAACGAAGTATCTCGGGGGTTTGCTGACTTAAAACCTCTTATATTCTCATCAATCGTTTCCCTAGACTTAATCAAACCTGAAGAATATGGTTATTGCACAATATTAACTTTTTCTACATGATAATACTTCAAAAGCTTCTATAAATTAAAATGATTCGCCACCATATCAGCATTTAAAAAAACAAGCAACGATATTCATCATGGTTTCAACATTGAAATAAATCTTGGAAACTAACCTCATTCTTATACATAGTAAAATAAATCTTTAATAGTATAACAACCTCAATCAGTCTTTTATGTTCGTTATAAAAACAACTTAAAGCACGTAACTAGTTTTTTATACCTAATCATAAAAATACCCGCATTTAAAGCTTTCCGGAAATTTTTGCATGTAATATTTTATGTGAACCAGTTAGGTTTCGTTATGTTTTGATAATTACTTCACCTGACGTCCATGTCATGTTGCACATTTTCCCATCAAAGTGTAGAAACAAGCCTCATTGTTTTGCTTTGTTTTTATTCACGTAGTCGTGTATTTAAAAGGCGTTGCAGCAAAATTGTGAACTGTGCTCTTACGTCATCGCTATTTACATTTCACCATTTTTTCAACATTTACTGTCGGTTTTCTGGGCAATTTGTGCTCTGTAGTACACAAAACATATTAAATTATATTATGTCAACTGTCTCTACTTTATTACCTAAAATTATCTATTATAAAACTCGTATTCATAATATACTGAAAGCCAGTCGCAAACAATAAAAATCGGGTTTGTCGTGTACTCGTTCGTTGATCTCTTTTCGATGAAATCGATTTATGACGAGATGGGCAAGATCGACTTCTGCAAGCCTACAGCTTTTTTCACTGAATTATAAAATATTCTAAGCAAATAGTTAGACAAGTTCTTTGTGCTTTAAATTCTAGAAATATATAATTAATATAGTTTTATAAAATAGTCAAAATTATAATATAATATACTAATCGATGTTCGCTCATAATGTGGACCAGGTGGCCTCCCAATGGAGGTATCTCTAAAACAGAAACTGAAGTATTCTACGAGAAATGGTTGTTACTCTTCCTCACTTTTTATAGAGAAGTATAGATATAAGGATTGGGCTAGGAGTATACTAATGGTTCGTACTGCGACATAAGCCTGTGAGATCTGTCACAGAAACATGACATTTATATGAAATTTATGATTTATAAAAAAGGCATACAAGCTTATATGTATTTAATAAGTTGTTTTTAAAAAATACTTCCAATTTAAATTCAATGCAGTCGTATAAAATCTTCAGGAAAGTAGTTTGAATTAAGGAAAATTATTTATATCGACTGCGGAAAGGAAAAAGGACGTAACCTACACATAAAAAAATTTACAGGAGACAAAAAAAATGTTTTTTGATAATTTTCAACAAACAACCTCGAAGTGCAAGGAGACTGATAAACTGTTTCTTAATACACTTAAGTAATATTAATTTCTAATTTCAAAAAAAAAAAAACCTTTTTTTAAGTGTTTTTTCATGATCAAAATTTTCGTAGGCTCTTATTTTTTTTTAATTTTAAAGCTTAATTAAGGTACTTATTCGGTATTTTCAGTTGACATCCTTTTAATAGAACGTGTATCAAGTTGTATTCATTGTGATTATTGAAAAAGGTTGCTTTGAAAAAGTTAAGGTTACGTCTTTTTTCCTTTCCACGGTCGATATGTATATATTTTTAAACGAGACTGGCTCAGGTTTGTATATTTTAATCAAGTAACAATATTTGTATTGCGTCAACAATGAAACGGCTATACATTCCAACTGACCATTTGCGAAATAACGCAAACTAATATTGATATCTTCTATGCTTCACGGATATTGCCTAAATGTCGAGGTCACAGGCTAGGTCACGACGGATTCTTTCAAAAGTAAATCGCCTCAGTAATTGTTCAAACGAGAATGCATTATTCTTTACGAATAAACTTTGAGATGATCGCAGCATACTAATACAGCCGAAATTAATTCTTCTATCCGCTATCCAAGGCTGTTTTTGTTTTCAATTAAAATACTATTATTGGATATAACGTTTTGCGCGTTTTAGTTCCCATAGCTATTTTTTTTATTTCATATTCAATAAACGGTTTCATTATTTGTGAATCATTGCAAATGCGGAATATCAAACTATTTTCAATTACTTAGATGAAATCATAATGTATCAATAATATTATTTATTTGCATTTGGCTTGGAAAATGAGTTGTTTATTGTGAATTTTAACCATTGCTGTGGAGTCGTGTAAAAAAAAGACGACTCCGACTCTAGCTTTACAATAATTAACGACTCCAACTCCGATAATTTTTTTCAATAATTTCATTTTAACTTATACATATGTATACCATTAGATCATCTTTAGTCAGCCAAGCATGAAATGTCAACACTTTTGACTATTTTGTTTGACTACACATTATTAAACATATTTTTCAAAAAAAAAATCGAGCCGCTCATTTTTCACGACTCGGCTTCCGGCCAAAATACCGCGACTCCGCGACTCCAACTCCGACTCCACAGCCTTGGTTTTAACGCAATTTTAGCAACTTTTAAACATATTTACACATACTCCAACTCAATGTGAGCTATTTTATTATATTTTTCTTTTAAATATAAATACATTAATTTATATCAGAATACTTCTTGAAATGTATGTTTAATATTGGTTTATCTAATCTAACATTACGATTGGTAGGAATTTATAAGATATAAAAATGAACGGGGGTGTACTCGGGCAATTGTTAAATAATACATGCAGTGTCAATCGATATCGATTACTTCTTAAACTGCACCATATTATATGAGTCTCATACTGTAAATCTAGGAATATATTGGCACAAAAACAGCTTAATTAAAATTTTTCGCTTGTTAATAATATAGATGACAAGCAGCCAAAGTTATCCGAAAAATGCATGACTAACCTTTTAGAATTAGCCTTGCAACGGTTTCGAAATTTCGTGTGACGGCATTATAAATATATTTATATGTGCCAAGTTTCATAGAGCCATTAAATAAATTTAGACTATTTTAGATTCGTGACAGTATTTAAATGTAATCGACAAGAATAAATATATTGGCGAATTACTGTCAATTGTTTATTCAAATAAAAGTAAATTGAATATAAATTCTTGGCAAGCGACGTGATATTGATCACTTTCAATCAAACACACCTTTGTTGATAAAATTAATTCTAGTGTGGTTCTGCCGGAGAAATTCAATTCACAGACAATGAGTTCGATCACTGAATCGATTATAATGAACAAAACGTGGAAAGTTTTTACTTTTACGCTGATTATATCTAAGTGTTCTAATTTTTGAAAATTCTATTTTCTATTTGAACGTCAGAGAGAAATAAAGTATACTGTCTTCGTATGAAATAAATCAACATATAAATAAGGTGAGACTTGTCCAAAATGTTTATTCAAAAAATAGAATATCGTCTTCATTCTGAGAATAAATGTTACTGTCTAAATAAAGTGTGTCAAACATAAACAAATACACATTGTTTAATTTGAATATCAATTAAAATACATATTTTTTGTATTCTTTATCGTCTTCATTTAAAATTAAGAGAGATTTCATTTTAAAATAAATATGCTGATATTAATATTTTAAGCTTTGCTTTAAATTAAACAAAATATTTAATTATAAATGACTAGTATTTTTAAAATTCTTTCTCAAAACATGGCTTGATGATATACAAAATATCATTCCAAAGTAATGTAAAACCAAAAAAACTTTTAAAATGTACATTGTTTTTCAAAATGAAATTCAAGTTTCATTTTATAATCATTTTGGAATGAGCCGTGTTTGCAAATAATACCCTTAAATATTCTTTAATGTTAGTTAATTTTCGTGTTTAAACACCATAAATCCATTCTCATTGTCAAGCATCTTAGATAATTTATTGAGACGCGTGATTGCTTCAGTGTTTCAACAGCATGTGAATAATTATAATTTGACAAAAACAATCCTTCATATAATACAATTCAGAATGTATTGAATCTGTTATATTGATAATTAATGTTGACTAATTCGTGTAATCTGTACACGAACAACGGGTTTTATGGATATGAAAATATGGTAGAAAATAATATTGTGAGAAAGATATGTTCAATATATTGTTTTATGTTGTGAACTTACAATTTCTAGTATGGTTATTTAAAAGAAAGTGGAATGTATACACGTACTTTTATTAAAATTATAAAGAACTTTTGTCTTATGTCTCCGAGTATGAGACTGCATTTTAACAAGGTGTCTGTTCATGCCATACTTTGATTGTCTTTTTAATGGAAGTTGCCGTTATATTCACTACAGTGAAAGTTATAATTTTTAGATGACAAAAAGTAACATTAAAATAAATTGAAATATATTGTGGGCTTGAACTTGTTTGTCATAAATCTTACGATCAGGTATTTTTTTTTAATATAATAGTGAGATGAGTCGAAGGAAATATGTAGTTTAATTGGACCTGTCAAAAACCATTACCAATCAGATTGCTGTGCTATATATAACAAAGATACTTTATATTAAATTATAAAGTAATCTTAATTTATAAATGTCTTCATTTATCTGTTTATTTGTCTGCCAGCTACGCCAAAAATATACACAACATAAAACATTACATAAATTCGTTTTTCTGGGTATTGAGCTCGCCAAGTATTCACTTAGTAAGTAAATTTTTATAAGTAGCAGCTACAGTCTGTCTATTTATAGTATTACGGAACTATTGAACTCTTGAAATTGAATAAGAAATCATTATTTACATCTATAATTGATTTGTACCTATTCAATCAGTTCTGTCAATATATTTTTAAAAATTAGCACGTTTTGTACTTATTTCACAAATTATTAATATCAGAACCGGTTTCGCTATTTACAATCGTTTTCACCAGTTGTTATTATCGAACTTAACGAAATCGGTCCTGAGCCTAATAAATAATGAAATTAATCAGTACAAGAATGTTTTTTTTTTTTTAATACAATGCCTTTCTGTCAAGAATTGACAGCGAACGCATTAAAAATTATCTGTCAATATGCAGTTAATATATTTTGGCAAAAAATTCGTTTCGATAAAATACTTTTTTTATTTAAAAGTTTACCCTAGTCAGAAATTAAAAAAAATAATAAATCTCAAGCGAAAACAACTATCACTATCTTTATTGAAATTAATTTATTATAATATAATGTATTGTTTTTCCTCTTTTCCTCGTTTGAATATGTACATACGTATGGCTGTAATTGGTAACGCACGCTGAGTTATCTTTGGCAAGAAGTCAATTTTCACTCTTGACCGGTTAAATACCGGATACTGTCTGTTGCCAAGTGACCTTCCAGGATTTCACCTCAGAGCCTTTTCAAATCACGTTCAAGAAGAAGGTAAATATCACTCAACTTTCAAATGTATTTATATTCGATGTACAGCATACTAATATAATTAGTATAACTGTAGGTGGAGAATAGACCTTCAATATGTGTATACCGCATAGTTCAAAAATGTAATTTGTCTATTTCATCCATTCATTGCACAAAAAGTGTAATAGTAAAATAATGATCAATTTATTTATCGTTTTTGATTCCTTATATATAATATCTATCCTTGAAGAATCAATCATACAAACTTTTAACATTTCAAAAAGTTTTAAAATTTGTTGCGACACATCAAATTTTTTTTTGACAATAATGTATTGTTAATTTAGAGGAAAATTACTCAATTCAATAAAATTCGAGATATTTGTTTTAACTTATATAAAAATAACGATTTATTGCTGATCCTTTTCACAATATACTTCACATTTTGTTTAATGCGTAATAATTATAGCGATTTAAAAAAAAAGACTGCTTTTTTTTAAAGTTGTCAATTAAAAATAATTATACGTTTAAAGAAACTTATATAAATGCTGACTTAAAATATATTAAAAAATTGTAATCATCATTAAGAAATATGTTCACAGTTTGTTTTCGTAATTAATTGATTTCGCCACCCAATTGATCGAGTAAAGCTGTGTACCAAGAAATAGTTATTATTTCTCGTGCGATTTATGATTTACACAATTAGATATGCTGACTTTAATGAAAAAATCTATTAGAATCTTTTTACTGTGTAATAGCACCGGCAAAACACGACAGATCATCGCTTATAAATTAAAGATATTTAATCGATTAAAAAAGAAACTCTTCTTTTGATGAAGCTCTATATTTTTTTCATTTATTTATGAAATAGTATTTTTATAAATAAGCTATTTTTACTTTGGTTGCAAAATTAACTTACAGTGTGCAATTTCACCTGTAAGAATTTATTGGGTGTATGTATCTGGATGGATGCGATCAAAAACAGATACCGGATAGTAGAGTCGATAAGAAAAAGTAAACGTGTTTTCAATAATATGAAAATTTAACCGTTGTAAAAAAACGTAAGAAAACATATTTGCAGCGTTAATATTTTAAATTCAGAAAATAGCTACGCGTTACTGCTTAAAGTTTGCTGAGTTTTTTTTTAAATTACGCAGCTTTGACTCAACAGTTGACACAATGATTATCTAACATCCTTTATATTTCTCTTTAATTTAAATAAATCCCAGCTCCTTTTTATGAATACGATTTTTAGCTACATACAACAATATAATATATTCAATATTTTTTGGCGAGCAAGTTCTATTTATTGAACTAAAGTATTCGTTTTTTTAATGGTCCTTTGTCAATAATATTGAAATTCGTGCCTAGATTTTTATCACAGGTGCGCCTCTCATTGTGAAACGAATCGATCAGAGCATCGAAAAGTAAAATCTACTAGCGCGAATGTTTGAAACGAAACGTTATTTAATTCGACCAATTTCACGGATTGTAAAATCGGACAGGCCTGCTGAAGAAACGAATGCCATTTGAATAAATTCTCGCTTTCGGACGCGACACGATATTTTAAAAATTACGCATTTAGTCTTGGGCACCTTGATTTGTTTTTATTGTATGATTATCGTCATAAAACGTGAAAAACTTTTGATATTTTATTTTACAATGCAATATGACTGCGAACAACAATATTTTGATTTGAATGACATGATATAATCGATAATAAAATATACCGTCAAGATATCTAATTATAAATGATTAATAATTAATTTTATCGATTTTATACGATAAAACTATACTTAACGATATAAAGTTCAAGTAATGGACATTATTAGTTATTTAAGAGAGTGCATAATACAATTTTATTGCTTTTACTAAATTTTTCGTATCGAACAGTGAAAACCAGTTAAACAGCGGTTCTGTTTTTAGCGATTCAACTTTTATCATTTATGGAACGACATCAAACATAGTTCTTTCTTTCTGTTACGACGTGGTACGAAAACTAGATTGCACTTTATGGTATATATAAAGATAACACATAAAAGGGGCATTTAATTTGTATGATTATTTACATGTTGAAGTATGTATATGATTGGTCAGATATAGTTATTGAAAAGGGTTCATTAATAGTGTCAAATATTTTTTGCGGAGCTTACTTTTAAAATATATAATATATGAATAAAACCTTATGTTATCAGGATGATTTCGTGAACATTTTCAACTGATTGTTGATCATAGATCATATAATTATAATATCTTGTCACTTTCCACTGTCATACGTTTGGTACTAGCTGACGTATCCCGTGACATGAAAACAGTATGCGTACGTTCAGGTTTAATAGGAGGTCGCTGTTTAAGCACGTCACTGCGTCCCTGCTCATTTTTTACAGATACATTATATTGTAATAGAATAATAATAAATGTCTAACTCAACTGCGATGTTTTGTAAAATCTATTTAAGCTGGATTTTACCAATTACACGAATGTTTGTAAATAAGTCACTTAACAATTTGTCTTAAATATAGGTGTCGCTGTAGGCCACTGCTCTCACACTTAAGAAACGACAGAGTTCCTATCAATATACTTCTATACGCTCTCTGCATGATGCTGCACTTTTTCAAAAAGCACTATAACTTGCCCTGTTTGCCACTAAGTCGACGTGACAGCTGGTCGTACAACGACTTGAGTAACTCTTCTCGCTCTGAAGACATTCAAGGACAATCCGAGATGTGTACAGTAAATCTTACCATCAATTATTTATCACCATAAAAGTATTTTTTATCATCAATTTCACTGGCGAAGTCCGTGGCAGAAGCACATGATGAATTATATGCGCATTAAGTAAATTAATATGTTGTCACTTAACTACATATATCACTTATCACTCCATCTCGGAAAATATCAGTTTGATCAACATATGGACACGAAGTAAGAGTTTCCATGAACAATCATACAGGTCTTTCAAGTGTTCATTAGGATAAACAGGTAAATTATCTATATTAAAATGTAAACGGTACACTTTTTGTGTATAAGATTTATCAAAGCTGACATATACAGAAGTTCAGCCAGCAGTTTACTAGTTTGTTATAAAAGTGCGTTGACACGAACGTAAGCTTCGTCACAAAACAGGTGTAATTATTCTGCATTAGTCTAAGTTAACAATATGTCAATAAATAAGTTAAAAGGAAACTAGTATATCTTTTTAATGTCATTATATTGTTAATAAACGATAAAATGTTCTTATATAATAATGAGAAGTTTGGGATAAAATACGCTCATATCCACTTTAGAAGAAAAAGATATATCACTAAAATATTGTAGTACTGATTAAAAAGAACATAATTTAATTTTAAACGTGGCTAAACACCTTGTCGTTTCCATGCACTCAACGGTCAAAATATGACGTTTTTATAAGAAAAGTGTGTTTTTCTATGTTCAGGAAAAAGTCGATCTGATCATTTTTGATCCCGAGCATTTTATACTTTCAAATGCTTTCATGAATTGAACAAACGGTAGTTTGGTCATAATTGGTAATTAGTTTAGAAAACTATTGAAATTTATTTACATATTTACGAATAAAATAATACTTGAGTGAGGTTTTTAGTTCGACGTTTGTTTAAATAAAAGTTTTCTTATTTTTCCATTTGCACTCTAAAAAGATATAATCTAATAAATAACCTGTCGTGTATGCAGGCAGGTATACTGATAAATTAAGAATTCTGTGCGGGTATATTTCGAAGAAATGTCGAGAGATAAATTTAATGTCTTTCTTTTTTAAATTGAAAGCATCGTGAATATAAATACTAAGATGGGACCGGTTAATATATTCAATTAATTCAATCCGCTTAAAAAATAATATAACTGCGGCGCTGGCAAAATAACAATAATTTCCATATCTTAGATTTTAAGCTAAGGATTGAATGATTCGTTACCTATATTTTTTATTTATTTTCGTCGAATACGACTGAAGTGTCCCATAATTTTAAAATCAATTTATCATAATTGGATCCAAAACATCTCAAACTCAATTTTCTTCTAATGAAAATGGAGGGAGATGTTTCGAAATGATGGCAATAAAAATGTTTTATTTAATGTAAATATATAAGTGCTTAAATATTGTATTGAATGACAATTATTTAAAAAGATTGTGTAGTGTTTATATTATTGATCTGTATTTTAACTAAAAGCCAGTTTTATGTCGACGGCAAAAATAACCACATTTTTATAGTCACGGCACAAAAACTGACCAAACATAATATTTATAGTAACCATTCGATAGATAAAATACTGACCATTAAAAAATTTCAATACTGTAAATCTAAAAACAATTATTTTTTTATTTAAAAGGAAAATTTTAGAAATCATTTCAACTTTTATTACTTCGATTATTTTTGATTTACGACAGATTGTATTTTAACATCGATAAGATCTTATTATCGACCAGTCATCATATGTATACACATATGATAATATCAATTTCACTCGTAGTGCCAGAAGCTTTTTGGGGTTATATAAAACATCGTAAATCTACTTTAATTAAGAATACTTTAATTGCATTGCATACTAAAATTGTATACGATATTTTTTAAGCAATCTGGCCGACTGTATAAATAATTTATTTCAATATATTACAATGTTTTTTACAGATCAGATGACAAGGAAATAGATTTTTTAATCCATGTCCGCTCCTAATGTGTAGCACATGGCCTCCTAGTGGAGGTATCTCAATAGAACTTTTTCTATAATAACTGTGTGTTGCTCAACCTATTTTTTTCAAAAGAGAGTAGGGATAGAAGGATAAGGCTAAGACAGGACTGGTGGTCAACTCATCGCTTCCGCTACGCCCAGTTATTGAAGGATCGGAAGGGTGGGAAAGGATTTTTAGACATCACAAACACCCATGCATGAACAAAATTCGATAAATCAAAAAAAAATACAAGATTAGTCTTATATTAGTATAGCGAAACCGATTTTACAAAAAAAAAGTTTAAATGATGAAAAAAATATAGATTATGAAAATTTTAATACTGGACAATTAAATATGTATTTCGATATTTCATATAAAATGCCGTCATTAAAAAAGATACAAAATCATAAATGGTTGACTTTTATAAATAACTTACGGTTTAATAAAAAAAAGGTTTACCAATTCTGGAATCTGTCAATATTGATCTAGCTCTAAGCAGCTTAGAAATAATTCAATTCATCGCGAACAATTTTATTGAAATATTTGATGGTTTTTTTAGGTTCAAAATTTGATTTTAGTTAATTTTCAATACCAAAATACCGATGTTTATGCATTTTCAAAACTGGTATTAAAAAAACATAACAAATAAAGAGATCTCGGTTTTGGTAATATATGTATTAGGGCATTTAATCCCGGACCCTTTTTGTGATACCGGGATTTATCATTCACCATTGGAGACCCTAACATGTTTAATATTAATTAATATAAAATTAAAAATAATTAATATAAAATTCTCACGAAGTCTTTTCACCCCAATTGTTTTTTTACACCTTTTTATTTCAATTTGTTTTTTTTTATAAATAACACTGTTCTATTCTATCAGTTTTATCAATTTTATTTCTTATCAGTTTATAATAACCGCCATGAGCGAAACCGGTCTTGATCTTGGTAAATAAGAGTGGAAATAAGTACAAAGGAATATTGTGATTTTCTTAATATAAAATGTTACATTTTGGAAACGTTCTATATAATTTTAATTGTTTTTCCATCTAAAGGTTCTTCGGTCTTACATTTGGACGCAGGATTAAATTAGCGTCAGACAACTTTACAGCAATATGCGCGTATTAACTGCGTCACAGATCGCGATATTATTCGACAGTAATGTTTCTTTTAATAAAATGTATTCATTAACAACTAGGAAACATACAGCAAACTTAATTGGTATAAATTATCTTTTGTGTGTACAGATTATAATTGAGGAAGTCTTTCAATAAAACAATCCGATGGGTAGCATGAGCAATACCAGAAACTCTTGCAAGGAGAGAAAGCTGACTGCAATTGGAGTTATTTTATTGAGACGCGATTCCTATGCAAATAGTTTACTATTAACTCGATAATCACCTTGCTAACGACTTACTATTGGTATGTACGTCTAAATGCAGCAAAAATAAGGTGCGTCAAATCTAACCGGTCTTGTTATTTATTGTTGCTATGGTAAAAGTACACAAATATAAAATTTCTTTAATTGTCATTTCTTGGTGAAAATTCCATTACATACATATCTAGATTGATACTATTTCTATAACAGCGATTTTAGTTTGGATTACTAATAAATTCAAATGTATAGTATAGATTTATTGTTTGTAAAAGCAACATAATATTAATAATAGTATTCAATTTTATTTTGCGGTGTAAATGGGAACATACTCTGTGAGTAATGTTGGTACTATGTATCAAATAAATTTAGAGGTACTTGTTAATTGTACGATTTCATTCCGTACGAATTCCGTTTAATAATATCAATGATCAACAGATTATAATGTATGTATATGTATATTTCTTCATCAATCAAAATATTTGCGAGAAGAACTATGTATAATATATAATTGAATACAAAATACAAAACCAATTTAAAAAAAAAATACAATCGAACTGTATTATTATAACGTATAGAATTTTTTGAATACATTTTCCGTACAAATTTTTCTTAAAAAACATATTTTTAATGTTTAAATTACCTGTAATATGTTATTGATAGAAAATTAATCTTTTTTAAAAAGAATATATTTCTTATTCACTAAGTCAAAAATTAAGCAGTGCTTTCTATACAGAAAGTAGTGCGAAGCGAAGAAGATTTTTTTTGTCGACTATTAAATATTATATAAAAAATACTTGTATATTTCATTTTTTATATACACGCCACGTTTTCTCTTCTGGTATGACCAAGATATACTCAACAGGTTTTACATGACTTTTTATTTTTATTGCATATTTGTATAAAATAAAAATATCAATTACAAACTACTCGAAAAATTATCAGCAACATGATGTATGGATTTACTGACGAGAAATTCATTAGATTTATACCTTTTTTCATCGTTTAGTGTCTGTTCGTTGAAAAAAAAATCGTGTTCAATTAAATTGCAGAATGTTTTTTAGAATATTCCTAAATAGAATTCCGGAATAAAAAAAAATCTAAAGCAAACGGCATCACTGTGAGAAAATAAGAAAAATAAGACAGTTGTCAATATTGCGGATACGTTTCATACTACGACTTCAGTTTCACCATTAAAAAAATGTTAGTATCCAATATCTTTTCCCTCTGGGCTTAATAATATTATGAATATAACACGTACAATAAAAGTCAAGAGCCCACATTTTTTCAGGGTGGCACGCAATGAGAGGAAGTATTTTCTGCATCGTCAAACAAGGCGGAAAGTATGATTTTCAAAAGTATTCAATGCACGAGACTGCTCGCAACCGTGTTGCAGAAAAACTCTTGCATTTCTGTCACACTCTCGTGCTCGTCTTCGATCTCTAAAGTGAAAATTCCGATAGCTTTAGACGTGATTATGTTATATTATATTGGTCAGTAAACGAGGTTTTGCACGAGTATTAATTCCAATCAAGAACATCTTAAAGCCATAGGTTACCTTAAAAAAGTTGGAAACTAACTTTTTGGTAAGTCGGCAACTGATTTTGCAAAAGCATAGACCGGAAACAATTTTAAACGAATTTGTCGATTTATGTTCTTATATTAATATCGTAGAAACTTGTCAAACGTGTAAATAATTTGATCCGATCATAAATATTAAGCAGCCTAAAAATCGGAATATATTTTTTAGATTCTTAATTAAAGATATCAATAAAATATAATATCTTAATTGAGTTTATATACGTGTCTACGTTTTTTGTATCTTTAAAAATCTAAGGTTCTTATTTCTAATCATTATTTTATTACGTTTCAGTTGTTGTCGTTAAATTTTAAAATATCACATTTGTCTTAATCCTCGTAACTATTATTTAAGTTAATAGTACACATTGCGTTTTTTAGATATTTAATTGATGCTCTGCCAGGTTACAGAACCCAAAGTGAAACATGTAGGTATACAAACACAGAAAAAGAAAAATTACTCGCTGTAGCATGGAAATCCGAAAAAGCAACGATATGGCCATATTTGTGATGACGGATTTGCCAAAGATATGAAGAAACTAGTCCGTACTGCCTTACGAAAAGTCTGTTGGAATAATTAATTTTCCAAAAAGCGTTTACACGACGTAAAATATGGAATCTTATGAATGAACGGTAGTTAATTATTTCAAGGTGTGGACATTGTAAATGATCTAAAAGAATATTTTATTCTATAGCTAACAAATGAGACGGAATACACCGAATCAAAAATAAATAACGCCTGTGCGCTAAGCAAAGTTTCTTTCTAACTAATAGTTAGTATAATAAAATTTCATACTAAAAAAACACTAGTATTTATTGCGTCTTTCTTTTATCACGTAAAACGAAGAAAAATATACAACATTCAAAAACTGGTTGAATAAGAGTAGGGATATGATATGACTATCAAGAGAACAAGATTTTACTTAGTGGATGCACCAGGTACAAGAGATTAGCAATTTACCAAGAGCACATAGAGCACGGGAAAATTGAATCGATTTATGGTATAAAAAATTGAAGTATATTACAGTTTGTCATTTAGATATTATCATTATTTTAATCGGAAACGATAATTACTTCAGATTATTTTTATTCTAAGAAACTCATTTATTATTTTTTCAGCATTAACAGTCAGTGAACTGTGGTGAAAAAAAAAATGAGAGATCCGTGCACAATCTAATTAAAATGATATCACCGATGACTGCATTGGTCATAAAAACTATGTAGGGTAATGCTTTTTGACTTTGCATTACTTTATGGGAATTTACACGAGAATGTTCATCTTAGCAACTTAACTAAAATTTAAAATGAATAGCAAACCATTTGGTATTTAAAAACAAGGTCAACTGTTCAAATATTCCAGTGCTATTAGAATGATGTCTGATAATTTGATCGAAATTACAGAAATACACAATAAAATTGCAAACGTTTAGTAATAATTGCCTACTGTCAAAAATGATTTTCCGCATTTACCATTGTTTCAAAATTCCCATCGCTAAATACCAAGCAAAGTGGCGAAGGGCTGGCCATATTGTCTTCGTACAGACATGTAGATTCATTTACATAGAAGCATTTATTACTGTGGGCTGTTGAGCAATGGAGCATGCATGATACTGCCATTGTTTCATTACAGAATACTGTATCCGAATATAATCTCGCATCAATTAACATATCTAAAAATACAACCACGCATTTGTTTAAGAATATTTTTGTTTTTGACTATCATTTGGTGTTGCAAGTTAAATAACTTCCAACATAAATTAACATTTTCGTTCTAGAATTAAAGTGTAATTCAATCGCTAATAATTCGTTATAAAAAACAAAACACTGTATTTTTTTACTATTACAGTCCTACGTGAAGCCTTCTTTATCTTAATATCACAATATCTAGCTATAAAATATGTGTTAAAGGGATATTAAAATATATTTTATGCCTAACCAATCAACCACAATACAGCTTTTATAATGTGTTAAACTGAAGCTTTCTACCTTGTCCTACCCTGTAGTGTCTGTGAAATTATAAATCCAACTGTAAATATTCATCTTCATTTTTGTGTTTCATTTCCCAGCGGGATTCAAATGTTGATTTTCTCAATTTGAGATTTAAAAAAAATATAATGCATGGCTCTTCGTGTGCATATTTTTTAATATGTTGAATGAGTCCGATAAAATAACGGCAAAATTTATATTCTCTTGAAAAGATCTTCATGACTTTTCATGATTTCATTGTAATGTGTCGTCAATGCAGTGATGAATATCAATCTTTATTCTAGATAAATTTTAAGCTTACAAAAGTCATATGAAGCACGTAGAAGAGCCGATGTCTGTTCATAAAATGCCGATCAAAATCATTGAAATAATTTATGTACATACGTATATCTTCAAGGCAATGGATAGTGAAATATTTGCAATAACCGCCTTCCTACGTGCATAGTCATCCAACAATAATAATAATAATACCGCAGTATTGAAGGACAGCGACATTTTTTGAATAATTATGCTCCTTGTCGAATTCATTACTTTCAGCTTCAACAAGCATAAGTTGTCAATTATGAATGGGTTTTTTTGATAAGGTATTGACTTATTTTTATGTCACCAGACGTCGCTAAGAATATAAAATTACTAAAAACCTTCTCAGGCTAACGTAAAACGCTCCTAATGCTGTAAACCAGCGGCTTGCAACCTTTATATTACTGCGCCTCCCTTTGAAGAAAAAAACATCTTCGCGCCTCCCCATTCTTTATGTCATTTAGTAATAAAGACACATTTTAAAGAGTAAATAAAAATTTTGGACTGTTCCCGCCTCCCTTTGCAATATCCCACGCCTCCCAGGTTGGAAATCGCTGCTGTAGACTAATTTATTAACAGTAGCTTATTAATGCTGATATTGCACAGGCGCTTTTTCGTGCGATCAGGTAAATCGAAAAATACAATTGGTTTACTTTACTCACCTTTTCTTTTGTTTCAAAGCATTACACCACCCAATCGCTCGTGAAAGCGCCTGTCTGTAAAACTAACTATTTGGAAAATGTCAATATTATAGCAATGGTAATATATGAGCGTAGATTCGTTACTAATATTATTTACCCCGAATCCAAATTAATTTAATGCTAACTCTAATAACTGTATTGAATTATTAATATATTCCTTTTTCCGTTCGACTTCAAGGCGCTTCTTAAACTTATATTGAATCGTTTTATCATTTCAGCAATTAATTCAAAAATTAGTATACCTGTGAATTGTTTATTTATCGTTTTTTGTGACTTTAATATTATAAAATGGATGTTTTGTAGACTAATTCCGTTGCAACAAGGCATAAATAAATTAAAATATGCCGTCGGAAATGAATACTAATATTCATAATTAATAAAGCTGTTTTTTCGATTTCATTGATCGTAGTGATGGATTTCAATAAAACGACCTTTCTCAATGTGAACTCGTTGAGATAATTGGATAAAAAAATGAGTCGTATTGCCGAAACGTACTTTTAAGAAGTGGGTAGATTAGGAAGCGTTGATATCATCACAGACATTCAAGCAATCAGATGCAGATGCAAATATCGACTGAAAATTAATACATACAATTTTCCAGCGTGGGAATTTACCCCCAACTTGCGTGACAAAAGATAGAATCATTATACAAAAGATATAAGACAGTGAATGGATTGCTTTATTATAAATGTTTTTAAAGAATCAAATAATTCTACTTAAAGCTACTCAACTCAGGTATTGAATGAACGAACAGAGCTGTAGCTGTCACTATAAAGTATTTGATTTTGTTAACGTTTAATATATTTTTCAAAAATAAATACTAAGTGTGTTTTGGTTGAGATGCGATTTTTGATCGAAAAAATAGAAGGGCACTATTTAAGTACGCAACTGGATCCCTGTTAATTTTTTACTGACAAATTTCATTGCAATATAATAATAAGGAATGGTTGCTATCAATTACACGAATGTTTGTTAATCAGCCATTCATTAATTATGTGTGTTAATCGGTTCTTTTTTTCCATGTAACGTGGTGGAACGGCGTTCCGGTACCTTTTTCCTCGACATTTTTAATGTTTTAAATCAACATTCGATTTTTTCATTCCATTCATTTTTTTATCTCCAAAGACGTTTAAAAATAAAAATATTTTAATAGTTATAATAGTAAAAAAGAATTATCAGAACTAAGATTACACCTACAAGATCGATTTCTGTTCGAATGCGATGATATTTGTGATATATATCCCTCCCACTCTTCCAACCCTAAAATTAACAGAGTAAAGCGAGAGTGATTAGTTAACCACTGGTCCTGAACTAGCTCGATCTTTTTATTTTTACTGTATTCAAAAAAGAGGTTGAGCAACTGACTAACAAGCAGTTTTCGCATAAAAAATCTGTTGAGATACCCCCATATGAAGTCATATCCTCCACGTTCAAAACGGACATGAATTACAAAAAAAAAAAGAAAAGTTCCGGCATTTTTTTTTCTCTGGTCTTAATTATAGAAGTCTCACTCTCAAGCAGATGAGTATACTATTTTACAGAAACTTGTTTTCTCCTTTGTTTTTTTATAATACATCACAAGGAGTGCCAAAATATACGTATCAATTATTCGATACTGGCTATGTCATCAAAAATTAAGCGATTCCATATTAACATTATTTCGTAATATGATTTAATTAATTATTATAATTTCTCCCGTGTCTTATCGTTACATAATGAAATTCGCTATACATATAAAAAAAATATATGAAAAGATTATAGACGCTGGCCAATACTTGCATTATGTAAAAATACCTCAAGGCAAGTTACTACGATATGTTAGCCGACAGGTTCAAAAGTAACAATTATCACGAAGATTTCATACGCTGTTCGCTAGTATTGATTTCAAACGAGAAACATATTTTTATGAATTCTGACTAGAGCTGAAGGATACATTTTTTCAAATTAAATTTATAAAACTGATCAATTTATTTTTTATATATTTTCGTTACTTGCATTGAAATATAAAATATGTCATTTTAATTAACTGTGCGCTATGTGATATTAACCAAATCTTAACGAACCTAATTCAAAGAACGCTTTTCAGTCCGTTTAACGATATTTCGTTATTGAATATATATTGAAATCTAGAAAATGGAAAAAAAAATAAACATGACTATTACGTATTTTCTAATTGTAATTCGACCAAACTTGTAGTCTTTCTAAAAAGTCCAGTCAACTCAAATATTTCATTAGTAATATGGATAGTTCTGATGATGGCGAAAGCCGAAATAGCTATCAACTAATAAATATAAAAACTGTAGAACTAAATACGTTGCGATGTTTACCCTAGAATAATAAAGAAGTAATAAACGGGAAGTATGTTTTGAAAACGAGTCAAAAGGGAATGTGGTTATGCTACGTGCAATATATATATTTGTATTTATGAATTGTAATATAAACGTAAAGTAAAAATGTGAAAATTAATTACTAGACTTTAATCTTTATTATCCTAATAATATGATAATATTACTAGTAAAGCCATTTATAATTTAAGATTTCGACTGAAAGTGCTTGGTGGAATTTCAATATTAAATTTGAATCATTCAAATTATGTACTCTCCCACATCTCAGTTCAAGTTCGTCCGTGCGCTTGAACGCCTGAAGATGCCGAAAGGCGAAACCCGGGTCGTTAGTGACAAAATCTGTGGGAGTGTACATAATTTGAATGATTCAAATTTAAAGCCATTTAATTTTTAGAATCAAATAAATGGATACTGCTAAGTAAACGATGGCTAATTTTCATTTAAAATTATACTAGCTGTAAGCCCGTTGACCTCAACGGAGGGATTTTTGTTGCATTTTTAAGTAGTCAGAAAAGTTACTGGCGTGAAAAATAAATTACTAACCTATTTATTGAATAATCCAGAAATTCTGATAGTAAAAGAAATATCTCGGGGCGTATATCGACAGCCCTGCCCTGCAGTATTTAAATTGTAAATTATTTATTTTTGGAATAATGTTCTAGTTTGCTAACAACTATTTTTCGTAATAGCAGAAATTTCGTAAGTTATTGAATTTTTGGAATAATGTTTAAGTTTGCTAACAATCATTTTTCCTAGAAGCAGAAATTTTGTAAATTATTTAATCTTTGGAATAATGTTTATGTTTGCTAACAACCATTTTTCTTAGAAGCAGAAATTTCGTAAATTATTTTATTTTTGGTATAATTTTTAAGTTTGCTAACAATTATTTTTCCTATTAGCAGAAATAGACCTCGTAAATTATTTAATTTTTGGAATAATGTTTAAGTTTGCTAACAACCATTTTTCATAGTAGCAAAAATAGTCCTTGTAAATTACTTAATTTTTGGAATAATGTTTAAGTTTGCTAACAATTATTTTTCCTATTAGCAGAAATAGACCTCGTAAATTATTTAATTTTTGGAATAATGTTTAAGTTTGCTAACAATTATTTTTCCTATTAGCAGAAATAGACCTCGTAAATTATTGAATTTTTGGAATAATGTTTAAGTTTGCTAACAACCATTTTTCATAGTAGCAAAAATAGTCCTTGTAAATTACTTAATTTTTGGAATAATGTTTAAGTTTGCTAACAATTATTTTTCCTATTAGCAGAAATAGACCTCGTAAATTATTTAATTTTTGGAATAATGTTTAAGTTTGCTAACAACCATTTTTCATAGTAGCAAAAATAGTCCTTGTAAATTACTTAATTTTTGGAATAATGTTTAAGTTTGCTAACAATTATTTTTCCTATTAGCAGAAATAGACCTCGTAAATTATTTAATTTTTGGAATAATGTTTAAGTTTGCTAACAACCATTTTTCATAGTAGCAAAAATAGTCCTTGTAAATTACTTAATTTTTGGAATAATGTTTAAGTTTGCTAACAATTATTTTTCCTATTAGCAGAAATAGACCTCGTAAATTATTGAATTTTTGGAATAATGTTTAAGTTTGCTAACAACCATTTTTCATAGTAGCAAAAATAGTCCTTGTAAATTACTTAATTTTTGGAATAATGTTTAAGTTTGCTAACAACCATTTTTCCTATTAGCAGAAATAGACCTCGTAAATTATTTAATTTTTGGAATAATGTTTAAGTTTGCTAACAACCATTTTTCATAGTAGCAAAAATAGTCCTTGTAAATTACTTAATTTTTGGAACAATGTTTAAGTTTGCTAACAACCATTTTTCTTAGAAGCAGAAATTTCGTAAATTATTTTATTTTTGGTATAATTTTTAAGTTTGCTAACAATTATTTTTCATAGTAGCAAAAATAGTCCTTGTAAATTACTTAATTTTTGGTATAATGTTTAAGTTTGCTAACAATTATTTTTCCTATTAGCAGAAATAGACCTCGTAAATTATTGAATTTTTGGAATAATGTTTAAGTTTGCTAACAACCATTTTTCATAGTAGCAAAAATAGACCTCGTAAATTATTTAATTTTTGGAATAATGTTTAAGTTTGCTAACAACCATTTTTCATAGTAGCAAAAATAGTCAACGAATAATTCAACTGTTTATGTATGCATGTGAAGTATGCGTATTTTGGAATTTTTAGAATAATTTAAATGTGTGCTTAATATATAATATTTAAATTAGATCGATTTTGACAGTTGTGTGTTTGCCCGAGCGGTAACGATCTCAACTCATAATCTACAGGCGATGGTTCGATCGACGGTCGTGGAGTTTTTTTGTATGAAATTTTTTCAGCGATTTGTTTCGTCAAATAATAAACAGTGTATTGGGAAAATATGTCTTTAGTATGAATAAAAATATTGCGTCAGCGGAGCTGGTGAGGAGGGAGGGGGTAGGAAGGGGCAGGGGGAGGGGAAAAACGCGGACAATCATTCAGACGGACGGACATTATCGAGTATTAATATATAGATATATGTATATTGCCTTGACAGATAAAAAGCGATCTTACAGATAAAATTCGACATAATTTAAGATGTCCACCGAAGGTGATTAGTGAAATTTCATTAATCCATATCACTGTAAATATTTTTTAACTTTGTAATAAATTAATCTTTTTACTATCCATAGACAATATACATATTTACCAATCGTTAGTTCAAGTTCACCCGTACACTTGAACGCCTGAAGATACGAAAAAGTGAATCCCGGGTCGTGTGGGAGTGTACAAAATTTGAACGGGTTAAATTTAATATTTAATATCGTGATTTTTTTCTATTAATCTTATTAATACCATTTACAGTTGACATTGGTTTTCGGCAAATAGTTTTCAGCTCGAGAAAATCTCGCGTAATATTTTTTATTGATAACTACAAACACTCACCATTTATTGATCGCCATATATACATAACATTTTCTCATCTCGAATTGAGTAGTGAGCAAGCGAGTTAAGAGGCTGATGAAAGTGAAAACGTGTTTTATATAACCTGCGACTTTTTTTTCGAATTTTACCATAACCGTGGAGTGTGTACATAATATATGTATAGTTATGTACATAAACGACGATTTTATAAATTTTATAATCGACCCGATGTGAAAATTCTTCAGAAAAATGGCTGACCTAAAAAACGCATAATCGGTATGCCGGATTTTATTTCATAGATTGTACAGCAAAATGCACCATGCGCTTACAATATATCAGACATGCCATTATAGATAATTATCCTGCGATATTTTAGGTCCAATTATATTTTTAATTTACTATCTGGATAGCCCAAAACATGTAGTAAACCTTTTATCATATTTTATATTAATTGTAAAACTGTGTTTTACAATTAATTATAGTGAATGTAATGTAATTCAATAATATATCTGAAAATTAAAACTACATGATAAAATTATTAATATGCAAAATACAAAATAAAACTTCCCTCTACTAGTTAAGACTTTTCATTAAAAAAATAATAACTTATCACGCAAATTCGTGTTCTATTTTTACACACGTCTTAATTTTTATATTTTTAAAGTGAAACACGTCCTGAATTATAAGTGTTTTATTATCCATAAAAAAACTTTGTACATTATAATATATAATATTTTTATTAATATTTCAAATAAATTATTATATTTTATATTAGTTTATTATATGTTACGTGGATAAAAATACACAATATAAATGCGTAACAGAATGTTAACAATTTCTAATTATATTTTAACTTGCCCAATCTTGAACATTATGAAAAAAACCGAATTCATTACACGCTTAAAAGTATCTTGAACTAGTCGTTAAATAACCTATTATTATGTTCAAAGCAAAACAAAAAAATATTTTTAAACACTGAAAAAATATTTGTAAAAAAATTACTCACCGCTTGCATTTTCGAAAAACTTTCCATTAAATTTGTCGAAACCATCCTGGTGATAATGATTGCGTGATTATAAAATCATTACTCAAAAATAGTGTCACACTTTTCACTCGTAAACCGATATTATTTAAACCACATGCATTTTATTCCATCCGGGAAAACTTTGTTATTTTAATTTATTATAAACAATCATACAATATTAAAATATACAGTCAAGTTCCACAATTTATAAAGCTGAGAGTAAACGGACACTTCTTTACACGGATAATTATGCGTACTCGAATTATTGTTAATGTTTAACTTTTTTTTAATTTAATATCATTCCACCGCTGCTAGCGAATCCTCAACTGCCCCGACCAAGTCTCGAAGTATACTGAACTTGGATCTGTTGCGGCCGAAAAATTGCTTTCTATCTAAGCACGAATGGTTAGGTACTCCTTTATTCGTATAAACTGCGAGTGAATGTGCGCGAGACTCGCATATAAAGTTCTTGAAACAGGCAGTGTATGCAGACATGCAACCGGGTAAATTGTAGTTATTAATTTTACCGATAAGATGCCGCTAAAGCCTTCATCTTATTAAATAAATTAACAGTTAAAAACGTTAAAAAGAAAATGTATAATAATAAGTAAACGCAATTGTAATATTTAAAAGTGTAGATAAATATTTTTAATATAATATGTCGGTTCATGGGAGAGTATTAATAAAGTTATTTTAATTCTTTACGATTGAGAAGTACATCAAAAAACACCAATAGAATGATTCTTTTACTAAATCGAAAATAGCAAGATAATCAAACAATAATGAATAATGGTAAATCAATAAGTAAATAAAATGATAAAAAATAGAAACGGTGTGTTTTACATCTCATACAAATTCTCAAATAATGACCCCTTGCGTTAGAAAAAAATGACGCGACTATTTTCAGTTTGCTACGTACTCATCTCTCGCTGCGTATGAATTAACTGGATTTACTATGCTATTCTAAATTCCGATCAAAGCCGGGTATAATGATGACATTTATGATGTGCAGTTATGGTTTTGTTTAGTAGTTATTATTCAATTTGAAATGGGTATTGAATATTCTTATACAGTCGAACTTGGTTATTACGATCACGGAAACAGCGAGATCTCGGATGTAATGAGGAAACATTCGTTGACATTTTAGTTTTTGGTTTTCTCCATACATGTATTCACTTTAATTACGAGCTACTTCAATGAGACAAGAATAAATTTTTAATTTTATAAGGAAAGTGGATTGAAAGAAAAATGTAATATGTGTGTAATGGGTGTGTAAACAAATTCAAATTGTGTATTTTTATTTGAATTGCGACTTTTTGTGTTATGTAACCGCTCCAGATAGTTCATGTCTTCATGTATTCGTGTATATTTGTAAGCATTTAAAAATACCTATACTCTGATATACCGAGTAATGCTTATAACGAGCTAATTCATTCGGTCCCATATTCCTCGTTATAACCAAGTTCGGCGTATTATAATTTCTTTTGGTTTGATGCAATTACTTATCCACATGAACAAAAAAACGCATCATTTTATATATTCTACCTAATTGATTCCAACACAATCAATGCTCATATATTTTTTAACATGGAAATATTTAGTACTTGATACAATATTATAACCTGATTAAAACGTTTAAGCGAAATGGATGTGTTTCAATATTTGTATATTTAATTGAAACTCTATTGTTGGGACGATACACTAAGTCAGTGATTTTCAAAGTGTGGTACACGTACCCCCTGGGGGACGGGAAGAGTTTGGTGGGAGTACGCGCTGCACCGGGTTTGACTACATCTGGTGCAACAAGCAGATTATTATTTTTTTTAATCTCGGAACCGCATCTCAGATTAAAATAAACAATGAGGGGATTATTTGATCCCCTCATTGTTATAAAATAGCGCTTTTCACATAAATTTAAACATACTGAATTTTCCTAAAGCAGTCTGTAGAAATAGCCAAGATGTCATTTTCAGATTTCATCAACAAACATTCTTTCATTGAGTGAAATAAATAATGTTACTGAGCAGACGTTTATCATTGCAACGCTCTATCGAAATCTACTTCACAATTATTATTTTTGTTACACATTACTTAATATTTTCAGTTAAAATTTATTAATATAAGAATTTTACAAATATAGAATTCAATCTATTCAATCTTATAACGACAAAAAAAGTTAATATAATATAATATTTTTCTTTTCGCATATTTCATTGGCCCTATATCAATATCATTACAAGATATTGTAATCATCATTTTGTATCTATTGTTAAAGAAAAAACTTGAGTCGTTCATTTTTGTGCTCTTATTTCATCCAAACATGTCGTATACAATAAGTTAGCTATATTTATTACAAATTTCTGCCAACTGACGGTTGTGATGTTTCTTAAAAAAACATATCGGTTGTAAAAATAAGTGGCAAAGCTTTTAAGGGTGAGTGTTACGGTCCACAGCGACACCTATAATTAAGACAAATTATTAAATGGCTTATTTACAAAAAAACTGTTTATTTGATGGAATCTAGCTTAAAATGATTACCAAATCATCCCAGTTGAGTTAATTATTCCTTGTTATAATATCGTAATAAACATTATCTGTAAACAATTACAGGTAGCCAGTGGCATGCTTTAGCAGTGACCTCGTATTTTTTTCAATAACAAATCTCATCTTGAACAAAACGCACTTTTTATTTTAAATAATATATGTTTAACGTTAATAAAGTGAAATACGCGAAATACATGTACGCTATGGAGCATATGGACTACTAATGAAAATTAAAAATTATATTGTTAATTTTAATAGAGGGGCAAGTTGAAACTTCCTTACAACCCCACTGACTTAACATATCATCATAATATATCTTAATAATATAGTATAATTTGTATCATTTTACTATAAAAATATGACGTAATTACAAAACTACCTTGAAATTTAACTATTTCAGCAAAACAGCGCATTCGGTTTTAGGTCAATCGAGTTCGCTGCTAAAAGCTTTTAAAGATATAAAGTAAAGTTTCTTATTTCTTTTCCGGGAAAAACGCGAGCAATTTCCCGGCCGGAAGTGCCTGCTTACTAACTGGCTGTACAGCTCTGCAAATAAAACCTGCGCTGCGATCAACTAATGGACTGCGATACTTAGCATCGGAAATGGACCAGTTTTATGCTTTCCCTTAAAAGGGTAAAACACTAAACTCTCTGTCAAATGTTTTATAACTCGTATTATAGATAATTCGTTCACATAACGTATAATCATGCATCATAACCTTTCTATTAAAATCAGTTTTCTTCTTAACAAAAAATATTGTTTTCATAATATATCGGCACTAAAAATTAAATTGTTACAAAATTTCTTAGCTAGTGGCTCGTTCAATCCAATCTAACCGTTTATCTCGTTCAGTTTTAACTGTCAATTCATGGTGAAAATACAATATATTTTAAATAATTCTTATAAACTTATTCCACAATTTCATAGTATGTATAATATTACCAGACTCGATATCACTCAGCGTGAGAGCGTTTGAATCAGTTGAAAAATGATGATACCAATAAAATAGCAAGCGACTTATTATCAAATCTGCCTTTTGTAACTTTGTCTTTCAACTCAAATGGTTTATATTATATGTAATGGTACGATACCGTTATAAAAAGGATTAAAATTAAACAATATTCAATTTATTAATAATTATTAAAAGTTTCATTTCTCGATAACCTATTATTGTATTGGTCTGTAAGAAAATATCTCAACTATTTAACGTACTGCGTAGAATTGAATATCACTGGAATAACCAATGTGAGTCAAATATTTATTCTTAGCGTAATATTTTTATTTCTTATTAATGTATAATACAAAAAGTAGTTTGTATACACATCTTTAATATACATTTTATGTCTGCTACCAAAGACAAAACATGTTTACTGAAATATTTCAAAAAACTATTCGCAGAGACTTTTTCCCTCGTCGAAAACCAGTTTTCTTAAAAACTGGATACTCATTGCTCCGCCCAGTTTTTTCGATCGCGCGCCACAAGGACATCTTCAATTCTGGTAGTTTCGCTGCAGGTGAATATTTAAAATATTTCATCACTTTATTTTAAAGCATTTTTTTCATCGGTGCTTCCAAGTAGGTAAAGTTCAGACCAATATTTAAAAGGTGACATCCTGAAAAAACCTAAGTATGTTTTTTAAGTACATTATTTCAGTTGGAGTATCGCATATCTTATATTATATTTAGAACAATGGAACTATGAAACTCAAAGTATGGTCACTTACGCTTCAAGCCAAAAGAGGCATTTACATTTCTTTTGCCGAAAAGATATTTAACTGTTTTTTCTGAGAGAACAGTTTATACGCTACTTCGAAGAATATAATATTATGGCACCGTGTAGCCTCCACTATAACGCTGATATAATTAATGACAATTTATACATTCATCACTGTCTGGTATCGTTGCCACTAGCTCGAGCTTTGTAAAATATTTTTAAAAACGTAAAAGGAGAACAGCCGTCTGTCTCACGGCAGACTAAACATAATTATAGCTTGAAACATTTAAAAAAAAAACCATAAGAAACATTTAGAATGTCATCAAATAAATACTTGGCCATTATCAACTGAATTTTAAAAAAATAACTGAAATTGCTTTGTTTCATTCTTATATTATAATATATATTGAATCAATTATCTTCTACATAGCTCTTAATCATTCACTATTATAAAAAGCACCACCTCCAAAAGACAGTCGCTCGAACGTAGATATTGAAATACCGAAATACCGGCATTTAGTATTTTTACTCTTTAAATTTAAATTTGCTCTAAAAATACGGGTATTAAAAATTAGCCAAAACCGGATTTTGAATGTACAGAAAACAACATGAACATTTCCAAATATTTTGTTTCTGATTCGGTATACTTAGATGTCACTGGTCAAACTCATAGACTTATAATATGATTTACAATATCAGCTCTTCATGGCATTATAACAATCATAGTAACTTTTGTATAGAATAAATAATACGTGTCGCGCTTTTTATGTAGATATGTAAATGTCACCGAATGCTAAAAATTATATACAATTATCAGTTTGATATTAAATTAATATTTTTATTTTTTCCCAATTTTCCGAAAGAGCACCAAATTTTCCCGGTTAAAAAACAGCAAAAACTCGGGAATTTTCCCGCCTCGCATCATTAATTTTAATGGAGTCTTCCCAAGTAGTGTCAGCGTTACGCATAGGCGGAACATTCAGCCGTCTGTGTCAGCAGATTTTAAAGGTCGCGGTTTATAACTAAGACGGAAACATACAATCTTTTCAGATTGGCAAAATATCTGGCACGTCCTCTTCTCCCTAACAAATGACAGTCATTTAAATATACCTGTAAATATTTCACATATTTTGATACCGCTAGTATGAATGCACATGTGTTAGTACCGCTATGATATACCAGTAAGTACTTTTAAGATCTTCCCTGTCAACACTTGGTGGAAATGAATTATACTCAAAAAATAAAACACTATTTTGTACTAATTCAGAGGATAGGTAATAATCATGATTCCTTTTATGTTTTAGAAAAATCAATAATAAACAAATACCTCATTGAGTCTACATTATTCTGTAGAATTTACCGTCAAAGTTTTAATGGTAAATAATTAAATATGACTCAGTGTATATTAAAAACTCGTTTCTGCAAATAAGATACACTGTATGAATATGTCGTAAGTTAATATATTCTATGACGTAATTCAATCGATTTAATTAAAGCTAAAATGTGTATAGTGAATGTGTGTACGGTACAAAAAATATATAAAGCTCTTTAGTACAATAGATTTAATATTAGAAATATTTTTTCTCACTGTCACTTTCCATACAAACGATAATATTCTGTTCTAAATTATTTATTATCTATATTTATAATTCTTAATAAAATGATTCAAACTTCAAAGCTCTGCCGAAAACAATAATTTAACTCGTATCGAATAATAGTACAATTTTAAGACAGAATATAAAACGGTACCTTGTTTCATGAAATTTAATTCAACAGCTTTTACAATAATTAAAGCTTAATTATATACCAAGCAACGCAGCGGTGGGCTGCCAATAAGTTAACAAGGGGCTCGCTTAATATCGAAGCAATTTTAAGTGTTTTGAGGAAGGAGTGACTTTTCTAATCGCTCCTATGCAATTATTATATATGCAATACTTAAATAAGCAATCGATTGTTTCTTAATACACTTATAATATGTAACAATATGAAATTTACCGTAAACATATCGATGTAAATCGCTAAAAATGTACTATTGTGTATACTAAAGCTGTCGAAGATAATATATAAATTATAAATTGCAGTTATATACGTATTTGATCTGAGAATATTGTTTTCTTCTAGCTTAACAAGGGGCTCACTGGCCTTAGTAAAATTCAACAAGGGGCTCGCGCGATCCCCTCCGAGCCTCCTCTAGTCCACCCCTGAAGCAACGGTTGTCAGCTATCTGTATTTTTAATAATTTCATTATGATAGTTGCGTCACCTTCCCTTAAGCAAAAAACTTGGACACGTAACTATTTAGATGTTGATAAAAACCATCACCATAGGAAGAAATAAACCGCAACTTTTCTTTTGGTGAATGACTGCGGTCTGCGATGATTACTTTTGATGGCAATGGTGCAATACTGCTTAGAAAGCGAAAGGTTATAGATTCAATTGCCATTCATTTGTGACAGTAAACGCGGTAGGAATTCAGATAATCGTTATCACATTACTTTGATTGATTCAATTATATAGATGGACACACAGCAAAGAAATTGATCACGACAATTTCCTATCAAATGAGAAATCTGGTTAATTTACTAAGGAAATAATACCGAAGCTAATATTTTACTGCATTTAACGGTGGGCTGCCAATATTTCAACATAATGGTAAAAAATAGCATCATTGTGCTGAAGAATAAAAGTAATGATCAAAATCAGATAATTGAAAAAAATACAGGAATAAAATTATCAAAATAAAAAAGATATTATTAAACTCATATACATTCACACAAGTTTTGTCACTAACGACCCGGGTTTCGCCTTTCGGCATCTTCAGGCGATCTCAAGTTGAAACCACAGATATCTTGCGACGCGCACATAAAACTACGGCTTATTGGAAATTTAAGAAAAATTTCGACTTCATATTAATACAGCATGTAGATAATGCTACGCTTAAGACTGCCTCATCATTATTTTAGTTTGGCCAAAAGTCGACACTTAGAACCTTGTAGTACTCAACTCGCGATATTCCAAACTTAAATAAAATTAACAAAAAAAATCAGTCGATAATAATACCAAGGAGTCTTGTGTTTCATGCATTGTATTCATTACAATTCTATCAGCCTGAGAGTCGTTCAATATTCAACAGTAGGCTTCATTCAGCGTCAGCATTACAGTTTTAAAATATTCGTAAATATGTCAAAATATAATATAATTTATTTTTAAAAATGTGAAAATTAAAATGTGTGCTTCTTGACAACATATGTTCTGCAATCACCCGTAAACCAACAAATCCCCTCTGCTAACTTACATACAACAATCAACACCATGGTAATTTCTTTTGAAAAAACATCAAAATCTTTAGAATATGTTTTTGTGAATTCATATATTTATGGTTCATTTAAAAAAACAAGCATTTCAATTTAAATTAATTACATCGAAAAAAACATTTGTCAAGTTTTGTTCCGTCTCACAAAATTCGTAGTATGAATGGACTCGTTAAAAATCGCAGTGTTTTTTTTCATGTAACGCGGTGGGACAGCGTTCCGACACCTTTTTATCGGCATTTTAAATGTTTCAAATCAATATTCCGAAAAATTTATATTTATTTTGCTTTGAAAACATTTAATTTTTTGAGTCGATAAAAAGACGACGGGAAATATTTTTTTTAAATCATTATCTCACGAAAAACAGCAAACAATTCAGACTGCATATAAATTAACAATCAGAAATCAATCTTTCAATGTGTTGGAAATTGAAATAAATTTTCAAGAACTGAAAGGAATCGAAATGGGTCATATTCTTCATTTCACAAACGCAATCATTTCACAAAACAGTTTCGGTCCGAGGTATGTGGCGACGAGATGAACGTTGTTGGCTTCCGAGATGGGTCTCACGGGTTCGGGTCCCAGTACGAAAAACATTTTTTTAATCGATTTATCGATTACTGTTCAAAGGCGTGTACTCACTAGTTCTGTCCTAGCCATATCTTTCTCTCTTCAAAAAAAGGGGAGGCCGAGCAACTGAGTAACAAACAGTTCTTGTAAAAAAAACTTCTGTTGAGATACCTCTATTAGGAAATTATATGCTCCACATTGTGAACGGACATGGGTTAGAAAAAAAATAGTAAAATGCTTGACAAGAAGTGAGTTCCTTATTGTTTCAGAAAAAAGCACTGAATAATCGTAATTTATATGTAATCGCAAACTACGGTATCACTTTTCACTATTTTTAAAACACCTCATTGAGATCATTTTGCGGAGCATATTGGTTTAGTAAGGATTTAAATTTGACACTGACCACAGCAATAGTTTATGTGCTAGTACAAGTCTATAATCAAAAACTCACTATTTTTCAAATATAAACACACAAACGTCTAGAGAAACCCGTTTATTAAACTTATAGATCTTAATTTGTTATAATATCTAATGCACCGGCTGCACCTATGTCTCCTTCTTCCCTTTAAATAATATAATTTTAACATAAAACACCGATTATATCATAACGTCAATGATAAACTTAACAAAATTATTCACTAACTCGGCATAAAATAGAGCTTAAAATTACCATCATATCATCTTGGCGTTTATGACTTAATCATTATAATAGGCATGATCTTGATTCAAATGCAAGTGAAAGGAATTATATAACACCTTCCGACCGGACATACATTTGAGAAATAAAATATTTATTATATACGTTTTTATCACCAACATAAATAGTCATACTACATGGGCTAATGTAGGGGGTTAGAACATACATTTATTAAGTGACACAAACAAATGTTCACAACTGCTAATATAAGAACGTTAAAAAACGATGTTTGTCGGAGCACCATTCTCAAACTGGTTCTACACTTCTAAGCATGTAACGCTAAGCATCGTGAAAATAAAAAAAAATATTCTCAACACTTTTAATGACAATAATATTTTTTCTTTTAAGAACTTAAAATATAGATTTTTTTTTAAAATATTTAAATATTTTTACAAAAAATACTCTTATACAGCACGCAAGCTTCACAGTGTTGACAGATCAAGAGTCAAGACGTAATTCTAAAACGAGTATCAACAAAGTTGTACTAATATTTTGTATAGCAGGGCTTATCAACGCGGGGCATGCACAGCATGTTCCAAGGGAGCCACAGAGTTTTTTTAGGGAAGCCAAAGTACTGTTTTAGGGGCGACGGGAAATTTTCCGAAATCCGTAAATTCTTGCGTTTTAGAAATTGGAATGTCTAAAAAAATAGAAAAGGCATTATGGATTCAAAATTCTTGGAAGAGCTAAAAAAGTCTCATGGCGTTCATTTAGGGACATCCGCTAATTACTGGGATTATGGGTTCGAAATTCCTGAGTTTTTGAAATTCGAAATTCTGGGAAGACCTACAAAAAAAAAGTCTCACGTCTTTTCGTTTTGGGTCCCAAAATTTCTTATAACACTGATACTTCAATAGTACAAAACAGGTATGGGGGGCACAGTAAAATAAGACATTCAAAAGGGGCCACGGGCCCAAAAAGGTTGAGATACACTCAGTAGCGTAGCAAGGGGGGTGCGGTAAGGGCGGCACATTTTGGGGGCGGAATTTTCAAAAATAAATACAGTATTTTGCGAGAAATTATATTTTATACATAAAAAATTAAGCCACCTGTGGTAAAAACTCCACATTCATAGTTTATAAAAAGTTGAAGTGATTTATAAACAAAATTAGAGGACATATTGGGGGCGGAAAATTCAAGGATCGCCCCGAGCGGCAGGACCCCTTCCTACTCCACTGGATACACTGATGTATAATATTTAGTATATTTTAAGCATGGTTTGTAAGTAAATCATCTATCAGTCGCTTGAACATAATAAAAATATGCGCCTGGAATTGAAATATAAGCAATATTTGTAGCTTAAATTCCTGTGTCGAAGAATGCTAAATGCGACCTTCGATTTTCATTCATATTCTATTCAAAATGTCAAAATATTAATTTATACGCCGATCAATAGATACCTTCCCAAATTTCGTCATCGAATTCAAAATTGATGTAAATTTTATAAGTATTGTGTCTACTTAAATTTAATATAAGTCTTTCTTCTTTTATTTATGTATAAATAAATTTAGGTATTTCTTTACAATGATTCATCCACAAGTGATCAAAAAACTATTATCATAGAAATTTTTCACATTTGTTCGGTACTTAAACGTTAAGTCAGCTTTTAATACAAATTAAAATTTATATATTTAGTATACATGATTTGCTTTTTAATGTGAAATCAAAATTTAAGACATCATTATTTCACTGGTTTTGTTACTGTGACACGTGTTTTGCCTCTTTGAGAAACGTCATCAGACTTGCTGTATCGTAAGATTTTTGTATTGAACGCAAAGAAGGGTTCAAAAAATAAACGAACAATAAAATTGCAGAATTATCATAAATTTACTCCATTCAATATTCCACTTATAATTAATCATTGATGAAAAATGTTTATTCAGTTTTTGTGCTTAAAACAAAACCCACTTTTCTCTTGTTTTTTAAATATAAATTTTTAATTTCTTTTGATGTATCTGTTTAAAAAGATAAATATTTCGAGATAAAATATTAAAACTTTTTCTGCCAGAACAGGGGCGATACTAAGAGTGGCGACATTCCTCCTAGTCATTTTTTACGCTATCCACCCCAAACGTCAGAGTAGACGTCTTCTGTCACTTCATTTTCATCGCGTTGTAAAATATGCATGAACGATCCAGTTTCTGTAAATATTTCATTATTTAATCTACACATCGATGTTTTCAAATAATGAAATTAATTACCTTCGTAGTAAATTTTCCTAAATTCTTTTTTATAAGGTAAACCTACTCGAAAACAATCATGGCGAAGTAAGTGATAATATTGTTTTTATAATTCTATGCGACATGGCATGTTTATAAATTATTTCCGCAATCTTGCATGTTGCAAGCATATATAACATACTCTAAAACGTAATTCAAGAATATTTACACCTGTAATGATAGTTCTACGACGTTTTATGTTATTATGTAGTAATTTATACCAAATATTGAAATAAACAATAATATTATTGTCTTTCAAACAAACGTAACATTTAAAGTAATGCGATTTTTTTCAATTTATTTATTTCTCATGAACATAGCTTATATGATACATGTTAATGGATGTATTTTTATTCTTCAATAATGTACTGTAGTACTGTCTTGTACATTGTCTGAAGCCATAGTTGATACATAGCTATATTATGTTATATAAATTACTATATAAGCCTCAGACTAGTTATATTATTCAGTACATCACAATCAGAGCTGTCAAAAAAAACTGGTGATTTATGGAACTAATTTTTCTTTATCCCAAACAATCTCGAGAGATAATCGATACTTTATTTTGCAATACGTTTACTTAGTTAGACAATGTGCGATTATTACATTTGGTAAAAGTATAGTATAGCGTGTCATGGATTATTACGGCGAAAAACCTCACAAACTGGCGCCGCGCCATAATGGATAATAGAGCCCGAAGTACTGAAAAATATTTCGTATTTCGCATAATTTATCAGTGTTCTTCGTATTAATGTGTGATTTTAACGCGATTATCAAGCCCTCAACAAATAATTTTAAATTGTGACGTTGTTTTTAGCTTAGATTGTAAGGTTTTTGGCTGAAATAATCCATGACACGCTATACTATAGTTTTACCTTACATTTTAAAAATATGTACAAATATTATACTTCAAATCAAAATCTCATTCCTTGAATTAGAAGTATAATATTGGTGAAGTGCATAATGTTAAAGATATTAAAGCACAAATAAAATTCTGCGCAGAATAATTGTTATCTGTTATTCGTCTTTGTCAAACCTCTGAAGTATTTGACCAGAATTCTTTATAAGTTTTTAAAATTTCATAAAAAAAAAAATGTGCAATTTATTTGCGTTCGTTTACACATTTCACCCGTGTCATTGTGCATACTATTATCAGCCTAAAATGGGCAATATTGTACTAACCTTGCACAGTTTGTGAAAAAATGGTCTGTTTTAATATCACTTTTAAGGTGTTCACTGTCAATACTTGGGGGAAAGGCATTATATTAAGAAAAAACACAATATTCCTTTGTACATTATTTCCACATTATTTATAAAGATCAGGTTGTTAATATCCTTAATTTATATGAAGTTAATTTATATTAACTGATGTTAATATACTTAAACAATAGCAAAATTTCATCGATTTCATTCAAATAAGTTGAGTTCTATAAAGATTAGAGTGATATTTTAAATATAAATACTCCATATCATATTGTTTTAATCCCAAAATAAAATATAAAAAATAAAACGTTATTTGGAAAAATAGAACTTTCAAACATAACAGATTCTAATCCCACTAAGAACTATTTTTCTTACATTTTTGTTATTTTAATTTTTTATTTAAAAATATATTTGGCATTACAGCTAATGCCAATGCGCCAAATATTTTAATATTGAAAGATCATACGAGAAAAACTCAATGAGTATTGTAAGTCGCTCAATAAAAACTCGAGGTAAATTAACATCACAAACACCCATGCCTTAGGTCTCAAATTTTAAATTGAAAAATCTAAATTTGACATTGACCTTACCGGGAATCGAACCCAGACACACTTGGTCGGTAGAGCAAGCTCTAACCAACTAGACCACAGCAGGCGACATTAGTTTAGTTAGTTATTTCTTATGGATAAAATTGATTCTATATTCGTCATATTCCATATTCGCTAGGCCCTCAGGAATGGATTTATGACCAATATAGAGGTTCCACTGTATTTTGAAATTCAATTCCTGATACACAATTTATGTTGACGTTAATTATCCACTGTTGTTTTTTTTATGAAAATAACTTTAATTGAGCTCATAATGTGACCAGATCATTATTTAAAAAAAATGATATACACACCTTGCCTTCGATCCACCCTCTTTCACTTTTTTTCGTAAGAGAATGCGGACAGTCAAGCAATATACTTAGCTAATCGTAATTCTATATTGTACCACACTTACAATTCCAATTAATTTGATTTCAGAGAAATGATGATAGTGTTTGTCTATGACACACTTCGCTGTCTCGTAGAAGCCGATGACCCTGCAGAAGCAGTTCTTTACTTCCACCCGAGTTGGGTGTCAGATTCACAACGTCTCGCTCTTTGTGGTCAGTTAATGGGTGTGACGCACTGTATTAAAGCTCTTTTCTCCACACCCAAAGTATTGGCATTGCAGAGTGGAAAATTTGTCATTAAAGAATACGGTCGTTATGTGCTTGTAAGTACTCATTTTTATTATTATATCTCTGTTACATTTTCAAATGAATATTTTTTACCATATCACTTGAAAAAATCATTTAAGGCCGTCGGCAGTGACCGCAACATCCCAGATTGGACACTGAAGAACCGAGCTGAGATCTTGACTTCTCTCATTAAAGTTTATCACTGTGACTTGCAAACTATTGCTGCTCAATTTCCTGGAGAAAATAATCGTTTTTCGGAAAAATTGTATCAGATGTTTGAAACTTATTTGCCAGTGCTACAATATGGAGGGTACATGTTTCAATCAGTCCCGCTGCTCGATCTCCCTAAGGTAAATAATTATTTCAGCAAATTTTTATTGATTTCTTTAATTGTAACATAACTATCAATATTATCTTCATTCTTTTATTTACAAATGATGCATTGTGCGCTACCCAACCTTCGCTAGCAATGGGTAAACAAGCCAATAAGATATTATATTACTTTAAGTTTGTGATCAATGCATTGTATGAAAGATTATGTATACCGTATTACAAAAGTATTGATAAACCTTTTGATTATAACTCACAGCTGTTTGTCTTTATGTTGTTCCTCATCTTCATGCTTGAAATTATTATCTCAAACATGATTATGAAAAACAGCATATAAAATGTCTTCAAATAATCTATCACGTTAACCATTTTTAACTTTACATTGATAGACATAGATAGATATGTACATATATAATATTGGAATGTTTTTCTTTATTTATGTCAAGCTTTTTTGTGCCTTCCAAATATTCTGGAGTTACTTATTTTTCTTTATTGAAGTTGTATTAACACAATTATTATTTTTTATTCTTATCAAATACCCCATTTCCTACATGGAATACTGTCATATGAACCCATATACATACAGTGCAAAGTTTTTGATTTCTTCCCCAGATGTGTACAATGCTAAAAATCACAATATGTTGTCAACCACATTTTATTTCCTCATGAAAATTGTAACAATTGATTTCTACTGTACACTTATGTTCACATGTTACAGACACAATCTCTCAGGAAAAACCAAAGCCCAATTATACATAGTTATTTACAATTGATTATCTTTTTTATCATGAGGGGTACGTTCATCAAAACAGCTGTTGAAAAAAAGATGCAATGAACAGTGTGTTGTATTACATTGGAGCGTGTTGTTGCAAATAGAATTAGATTATACACACATCATACGAATTGTACAACTCATTCAATTCATTACTGATCTATAAAATTCATTAATCATGTATTTAATCATCCTAACATTTCTTCAGTATTTTGTAGCTATAATATTTTTGACAAATTAGTTTTTTTTCAGCATGTTCTTATGAGTATAACTCAACTTAGCGCGTAATACTACTAACTCTATTCATAATATTTTTTTCAGAGTGCAACTAATATATTTCTAGAATGCATGCAAGTTTTAGAGCACTGTCAAAAAACCAAAGGAGTCTTAGGCGGAACTATTCTCTACAATAACAAGTTAGTGCCATTTTTATGATGTTCTAAAACGAAACCGTTATATGTGACACGTGTAATAATATTCTAGGGAAATGTTACACATATTGTTTCACAATTTTGTAAATTTACATGGGCTATTATTTTAATAAAGATTAATTTACTCTTCTAGAATCGTCGCCACCCAATTGAACTCCGCATTAACATCGCGACTCGCTATGGTTGATCCTTACCGCATTAAGTCGCCTGCTGAATCATTCAAAACTGACTATGAATTGCCTCTCGGAGCTCAATTGCTAGTCGTTTACATACGCAAAAAACATTACGACAGTCTCAAAAAAGAGGCAGAAAGGGTCCATGAATGGTATGAAAGTGGATTTGAAAAGATGAAAATGCAGAAGGTAAATAATGAAAGATTTTTCTAATTATTTCACCTCAAGCAAGTTTTGATTTAAATTATCATTTCCTTTTTTCACCGTATCTTGATTATTCTGCATTATAGATTGTATCAAATACAACACGTATTATGAGGATCGTAGAAACTTTAAGTTTTAATTAAAATTTTACTGATGATGTTTTTAATTCTGATAATATTTTTCCTTTTAAGAATATCTCTGGTAAAATTGCTACCAAAGAACCTATATTAAGTTCAATGAAAAGGGATAAATCATTACTTTTCACTGCTGTCCCTGAAGAAGACATCTCCAACATATCACCGTCTCCGTGTACATCTCCCCAAGACTTTACAAAAAGTGCCAAACTCTCGAAGGAAAAGGAAACGAAATCAGCAAATATGCCGGATGTTGTTCCTTTTAGCAATAAGCCACGCGTGAGGCCAAACAAGTTGGCCCTCAGCTTTAAGAATACCGTAATGAGAGATAGTATTGATGAAGACGAACACGTCACCGTTCCTTCTGAGCCAGTTTTCACCGGACAAACCAGCGTCTGCTCCACCCCCATGTTGGATTTCAAATGTTTACACGGAAATGTAATGAGCATATGCAGAAACTCTGATGACTATTCACTGAAGGACGCCCTCAACATTCCAATCAAAGAAGCTAATTTAAGTATAAATTTAGAATGTGACGACGGAAGTTTTAAAAACAAAGAGGACTCGATCGTTTCTGTGAATTCAAAGACTAGAAATATAAATAAAGAAATTAAAGTGACAGGAGAGAATTTAATTTCTAAGCCATTAGATTATTTACGAAAATTCAAAAGTCTAAGTGATATAAATAGCAGTTTCGGTTTGATTTCGCAACTGGCGTCTATGCGTTTCGGAAAAAGTAAGCCGACTACTAAAAATATGAGTTTAAATTCAGACGAATCGCCTCAATCAAATGAAAGCCTCAACAGAATCAATGTAACCATAACGGATCCACACTATCCAGTTTTTAGAAACGACGGTGTACCGATTTCAATTACCCTGTTCAACGAATATCTATCTCAGAACTACGCGGATGTGAATCAAAAAAGGCCAAAAGACATGTCGAAGCTCGTACATACGATCATTTCGAATAACGCTCCGGATAAAGAACCGTTGGAAGGATTCGACTCGGATGTTACCCTTTCATCTTCTATCAGAAGAAAATCTTGTGAAAGCGATATGAAACCAGAAAAAAATTCAAAAGCTGAAGTTGAGTTTCCGCAAAAAGCCTGTCCTACGAGAAGGAAATCTCTCTCTCTGCCGCTAAAATCACTGGGTGGTGACAAATCTTCCAGCGATCTGCCGCTGTTTGATTCACAAATGAATCGTAAAAAGTTAACCGGCGTTCAACTCACACCGCTTATGGAAAAACTCAGTCATTTAGCTTTTTCAGAAAAATCTAGTGGCTACAGTAGTAAAGGTGTCACTCCGATGGAGTTCAAAGACTTCGCTTTGAGCACACCCTGCATTGAAAAGACTATAATTTTTCCAGACAAGGGGTATGTGTTAATTTAAATTTAAGTGATGTTATTCTTCTGTTCTGTGTCATGTGAAATCACATGCAATCAAACTGATATATTGTCAATCCATAATTTTGATTTTTTAAAAAGACCATGCACACATTTGAAGCGAAAACTGGTTCCAATCCTCATGAGTATTAAATTGTGAAAAGGCCCTATAAATTTAGTTTCATTTAACGTATGTTTTGACAAATAATATCTCTATTATTCTCTTCTTTCTAGTAATAAAAAAAAACCAACTGTATCCGTTTCCGATGGTGAAACTGATAGTGATGAGGATGATGAAATTTCAAGTTTCAATATTGAATGTGTCAAAAGTGTACTCTACGTGTTCGGTCTTCAAAATATGGCAATGATTCTGTTGATTGATGAGCATGCAGCCAAAGATTTTTCTACAGTCCAGCATGTGGTGAGTTTTTAGTACCTGAATTCTTGTACAGCTTCTTGCACATCTGAGTTAGGTCGCCATTTTGACAGTTCATATTTGGCAGCCATAAAGTGTAGACCTGGCAAATTTATTATGGAAAAATATTCGATAAACCAACGTGTTTTAAGCGTAGAAACATTTTATAAAAGTCAACCATCAATTATAGCTCTGTTCTTCTGCGTACTTCTGACGGTTTGCTGACAGTTTACAAACTGTTTTCGAATTTGATTCTAAAAGCTTTCAATTCGATCACCAAACCATCAGAAGTACGCAGAAGAACAGAGCTTATTGTGACGATTAAAAAATATGTGAAATTTTGGGTAGAAATAATGTGCCATCGAAGCCCACTATTTATCGTTTATTGAATGATTTTGAAAAAAGAAGCTCTGCAGCAACAAATCTGTAGCTATGTAAATATTAAGTGTAAAATCCTTTCCGATTCGATTCCTTTCCTGAAATCAACAACAATTGAGAACCAAATCTCCACAAATGAACGCAATAAAGATTTTGACTGGGATTGACACTAAAAGCTTTTAGATAATTATTTGAAAGTAATAATGATTTATATCTTAAACTATGCGTTTTAAAATTATTATTTTTTTACTTATTGAAATAAGCAGAAATATTCTTCCTACGATGATTTATATCGGGAAAAAGCTAATTTATTACAAAATAACTCACCACTCAAAAGGGTTTAAAAAAGATTAAACATTCCAACTTGCGATGATAAATAATTGATCATTAAATTTTATGTGATGAGTGAAAGTAGTCTGTAACGCAGGGAAAGGGTTGCGTAAATCGTGAGTTTCATAATTTGTGAACAGTCATAGTTCAAATAATTTCTTAGTAAATTTATATGAGATATTAGAAGAAACTCTTTTATTGTTTTACAGTGGGAAGCGAGCATTAAGAGTTTAGCACCAATCGAACAGATGTGCATGGAGCCCCTGCCGGCAAATGATGAATCTACCGAGGCGTACAGTTACCTTTCGTTAGATCCTCAATGGGGAACTGTTAAAAAGGGAGGTCCCTGGGCTTCCAGCGACGTAGCCACGATGGGATACATGCACAAAAGTTTTAGAAGTGACCCGTCTCTGACAGAATTAATAATAAGGTTTGTTATTCAAATTTATCATCGTTTTAATTCTCAGTTTTGGCAAGTCATATCAAATTATTACAATAGTCTTATGGTTTTTTTAGGAGCGAAGATAGCCTGGTGTTTGGGACTCTATGCGGGGGAGCTGAAGTGTATTATCAAGAAGCCGGAAGCAAACAAGCCGGATTACCGACGCCGGCTGATCTTATGGGGACTGCACCTCTTAAAGCTAAAAGAAGACTCCAGCGTGACCATTCCATCACTATATTTTAAGCATTTTATTTAAGATTTTACACCAGTGACAAACTAAATCCACTATCAATTCAGCGTACTTCCTCCATAATGTATCATTCAAAATACAAAGATGTTATTTATAATAACAAAAAAAAACATTGAATTTAGGTATCTAGTAAAAAATATATACCCATTATGAGAGCACTCTATAACTTTGCCATTTAGATATTATTTTTTTCATAACTAATTTATGAATGCTAGTTTCAAAAAATTTCATCCACTTAGTAGGCAAAGCTGTGTCAAAATTTATCATTGAGAATATTCATTCCGCTTAAGTGCCAGACCGGTAAATCTTATTTAGAACATCATTGTAACTGAGCACTAGAACAGTAGACAGATATAAATGATTGCAAATACCTCCCTACTTTTCTCTTTAAAATAACTAAGTTTCAGTCTGTTAAGATCGGGGGCTCCCAAACTTTTTATATAAATTAATTAATTATATATAATTTCCTGCTACCCAGATAGTCTAGCTCAGTGCTGGTGAAACCTATGACTTAGTGACCAACGGGCTCGTATTTTAAAAAATAATGAGCAAAATGTGGCCCATTCCTCAATAAGGTATAATTGTGTGATATTGAAACTCTTATGTTTTATACGTAGGTCCATAATATCATAATGTATGGAGATTATTTGTTTTACTAATTACTGACAGACCCCGGTTAACCAGAGTCAGACAGAGCTGCGTCCTAGCTCCGTTCCTCTTTGTTATAATTGTAGACTTCATTCTAAGAAGTCAATTCTACCTGACCGAAGTGTGGCCGTTGCTCTCAATCTGAAGCTACGCGACCTCGAGTATGCGGAGAACAATATTTGACAAATCTGTCGAGGATATTAGTAACTCATAGCGTATTGGTCTTAAATCAGTGTGAGTAAAACCAATGTGCTCGGCAACACTCTGCACCCAGACTACCCTTTGAAGAGCGCTGGGCCAAATCACGAGTGTCGACGGCTTCAGGTACGGGTACACATCACAGCAGATGGCAATCCCCGTAAAAAGCTCACAATCCGATTAGGGGTAGCTGGAGCAACCTTTAACTCAACTCAAGCTGATTTACAGTTGCAAGTCATGGCACCTTACGAAATGTGAATACTGTGGGTATAGTGGTCCGGCTTTGTCAGGAACATGGAAATAAAGAGAGCAGACTAACCAGCCTCTTATTATGTCCAAAATAAAAAAAATGAGAATGAACCTGGGTTGGACATGTGCTGCAGATGCCCCAAAAAAGCTTGAACTCTGCCCGTCTCTTGTACCAACCGAATGAATCTTGTCATCGTGGGAGGCTACTGGGTGCAGGAGCGCTGCACTAAGATTTTAACAATATTCACTCATATAGCTTCAGTTTTTTAAGGCACCGAAGGCACCTCACACAAATCTTTGAGCCGGCCCTAGCTGGGATGACTTAGGAGAAAGCAAGAGACTGGACGAACTGTGTGGTGGCCATATGCTCTGTTGAGGGAGCGGGCATAGTTCAAAAAAATACTAAAATTACTGAAAAATATTTTGGTCGACAAAAATTTCAGTAGAATTTTCAATCTAGAGTTCAAAAACAAAAATCTAGCAAACTAACGATTTCCTGTCTTGTTTCAGAGCATCAATAGTAATTAACTAATAACTCATCCTACGCGCCTCATTTATGGTATTGGACGGGTGAGAAAGAATTTTAGACATTCCATCCATGCATTTATTTCAATACAAATCTGTAAAATCAATTTGTGTACTGGTATTTAAACTTGAGCATTGTAACTAAAGCCTGACAATGTTGACTAATTGAATTAACATGGAATTTGTCTGTATATTCATCAATAGAATAACTTATAATTGATCCATTTACAAGACTCAATGCTGCAGACGGTCTTAACTTTTTAACTAAATTTGAATGTAATTTTGTAAAATATTCAGTGTTAATATTTCAATTGTCAGTACTGCAGTATGTAGAAATCTAACCTATTGTCATTTTGACATATTTATTTTCCAATTCTATCACTCCTAAGATGATGGACACATGTTTTGTGCTGTGTATGTTTTTCATTTCAGAAATACCATTATTTCTGTTTCGTCTTTAGAGTAGATACTTCAGAGTTGCCAATATTAGATGATAACGATCGATAGTCGTGTTGCTCCCCAATTCTTTGTGTATTTGGGCTGAATATTCTGTCCAGCAAACAGAAGAGTGCCAAAAGAAGGTGTTAAATATCTGTGATTGATGTGTGAACATTTAATTTATTTATTTTACCCAGTATATTTGTATACAAACCGGGGACTATTCGTCCTCAGGGATTTTAATTTCCAATAAAGCAAAAATAATTGTTATTTCTGTTGAATGTTTATTTTCCTGCCATACCTGTCTCACACGTGCTATCATTTCAATCCCGTTGTGATATTCCAGGCAATACCAAGAGTTATTACTTTCATTCGGAAGAAGCTTGGTGAGGAATTCGGGAAATATAGGATTTTGAGAGGTAAGTAAAAAAAAAAACTATTTCTTTTCCATTTAATGCATAATATCAAAAGAATCTTTATTAAGAGCCACAGAATCGACTACTTCCTATACTTGAAAAAAACGAATGAAACAGGAAGAATCCTTAAATCATTAAACTGAAGTAGCGAACGCTTTGCATTGGAAAAAAGCCAAAAAGAATATGATCGCCGGCTGACAAAAAAGCTTCTCTCTTGATATTTTCTGTCTTGCTCTGATGACGAAAGACGAACGAGACACGGGCAACCTCTCGACCTCGACCCCGAGACAAGCTCGCTGATCATATTCTTTCGCTTCAAGATGATCGCCCGCTTCCGTCTATGTCTAAACTTCTCTTACTGCATTTTCAGATAACTTGCAATTAATAAAACTTGAGATACTTCATCCATATTTTCTTGTTTCAATACCTTTCCAAACAAACAAAATTAATATTAGACTCGTTGAAAATAAAAATCCTTTATTTCGATTCGTGAAAAACTTACAGTATCCGCCCGCAGGCGGTAAGATTACTTTTCATCAACCTCGGTCGAGTGAAAGAACAATTCAATACAACGGGTAGTTATATTATGTTAAAACATTTTCATAAGGCCCCAGCGATGAGACGTGACTACGGCTATGTGAAACCGAATGACAATTCTCTACGTGAGGAATGATTTTTGGTAAATTACATAACATAAAATAATGAACATAACTAACAATAAAAACACTGTAGAGTCGTCTTAATATTAAACTGCAGAATGTCAGAGAACATTCATCGTCATGCGATAAGATTCACTAATCTCGCCTGACGTGTCCCTCGGAAGGCCGACGTCAGGATTAACGACCTGTAAACCAAACAGCTGGGTTGCTACCACATTTTTTCTCATCCCATTAAAAATTTAAGATTGTTTCAAAAGCAAACAGCGGGTGTAAAAAATGACATAACGTTATGGTTATACAGTGGAATCAATGAAAAATTGACGTGATAATCTAATGAAAACATGAAACAATCTTCAATTTTTCAATAAATTCAAAATGACTCGTATAATAAAATATGTTCACATATAATATTATTATTATACACAATTGAAACATATTAAATGATATAATTCCACATTCATCCGGTCATAAAAATAATGGTAATACCACAAAACTTCATGCAACACTTCATGATGAAATCATTCCCCTAGCTTTACAGACTTGAACACGCTCGAAGAAATCCTACAGATTGGAATTACAATAAATCATATTTTCTTAGTTATTCTGAAATGAAAATACATACTATTTAAATACAAAATGAAGAAATACTAGTTTTCAACGTGTACAGCTGGCAAGGATGAAAATATTTAATTAACAGAATCTATCGCTAAAACACTAAGTTTAGAAAGAATAGATTAAAAGAAATCATTTATGTAAGAAAATCAGCTATCACTATCATAATGAACAGTATACAAATATTTTATGATAATAATAAATTTACTTGTGGCAAATAATCAAAATAACTTGCCAGTAGCAGAATTAAAAATCAAAAGAATGCTAATATATAATATTTGACAAAATCTAGAAGTGAATAAAACTGAGTGAAAACTTCTATATAATTTTGTCAAGTACAAAAATATGTGATTTCATAGATCCGTTATTTCAGAAACAATAACATCACTTAATAACAGTAAACTCTTTAGAAAATTTACAAAGATTGGCTAACTAACAAGAGTTTTAGTTCGGTGAGGAAAATTGTTTACAATAAAAATATCTGAGAAAGCTCGCTATCATTGTTAAAAGCTACGAAACACAATAAACAGTAAGTAGAGCAAGAATAAAAAATATACAATGGCTGTCGAGTGGTAAGGCAGACGAGGGAAATTCGCAACTGTTGAAAATTTTCATTGAAATGTTATCAGTATGCGGTCGTTTTAGACTTACGAGGCGAGTAGGAACGTGATCGAGATCGCTCATAACGCTGCGATCGTCTTCCTCCGCTGTCGCCCCCTCTACCGCCCCCCCCTCCGCCACCGCCGCCTCTGTAGTAAGGAGACGGACTGCGACGAGATCGATAGTCACGACGGCTGCTGTAGCCCCCGCCGCCTCGACCTCCGTCATAATCGCTGGCAACATAAAGAATTATATAAGAATTTGGATAAAACTTATTTAACAATAACATCAATTAAAAAATAAGGATGGCAACTGAAAACTTATAAGCGTAATAATATAAAACAAAAATAAAAACTGCTCACTCTCTGTCTCTATCGCGATGTCTATCTTCACGATATCCACCATTGTCACGATTCACGCTGTAATTCAAAAAATGAGTACATCGTCAAAAAATGATAAAAGTAAAATAACAAACACGATTTTTTTAATTTATGGCAATGTACGGAGAGGCCTTTCAGATGGTGCCAAATGAGAGACCGTCTTCTAAATCTGTCCGCTTGCAGATAATTCAAATTAAAACTGCAAATAGTGTTCCGATAATTATACAAGTCGAATACTTACGACTTTAAAGAATGACATATTAAACATCGGAATTGCAAGATGACTTCTCCATTTATTATAAGTATCCACAGTTCAATTTATGTTAAGTTGGTCACCCCAGGATTTCCTCTAATACTCCCAATGATATTTTGTTGAATATATTTTTTTATTTATCTATTAGGTGTAGTAAAGCCACCTGTGTGGTCGAGTGGTCAACGTCGTTGGCTTTGGTTACGGAGGTCCCGAGTTCGAATCCTGGTACGGACAGTTTTATAAATTGATTTTTCAATCGATTTATGAATTTCTGTTCGAAGGCATAGATGTATGTGATGTCTTGAATTCCCCCTCCCACCCATCTTATCCTATGAACGGGGTATATCAAGAGCGATTAGCTAACCACTAGTCCTGTCCTAGCCCTATCCTTCTATTCCTACTCTCTTTGGAAAAAGAGAGGTTGAGCAACTGAGTAACAAGCAGTTCTCGTAGAAACACATCTGTTGAGATAAACTCTATTAGGAGTCCATATGCTCCACATTGGAAGCGGACATGGTAAAAAAAAAAAAAAAGTAACATCTTTTTTTAAATGAAACTCAAATTCATGTTCATAATTATGTATTGATTTTTTTTTACAAAAAATAATTTCTTCTATTTTCAATGACCTTCTGCCATTTATTATTTAAGTTTGAAATAACTTTTTTGGAAGACTTCTCTAGCATGGAATTAAAACAACTAGAAAAAGCCAATTTCACAGCACTCTCGTATGTAACAAAACAGATGGTAATCTGATGGGGCCATAGTGCAATAAAGGTGTCTAAGCCAAAATCTTTATTTTTCTGGCAAACATTTAGATTATGGGCTTTACCTTTGCATTGACACCAAATACCTTATTTTCTTATTTTTGTAATTTTTTAGATTCTTTTGAGTAAAAGACCACTCTGTGCCAATTATATTTGAACATTCTTTGATGGTTGACATTGGGTTTTTTCAATTTTGACTTCATTCATTGTACAGGCTCATCTTCTAAGCTACAATTAGCAAAATTAAATCTTTCAAGCCATCATTCACATTTTCAAACACTTCCCCTAGGGTGCTACAAAGTACTTCCGATATGTTGCCAGCCCTTTGGGAAGCAAGTGAAAAACATGTTTTTTTTAAAATATACGTCCTGGGTTTTTACCCTCCATCGGCGGTAAGTGTCAAGACATGTTTTTTCACTTGGTTCTTTTCTTAAAGGACCGGCAACATATCGGAATTATTTTTTAGCACCGTATGGGAAAGTGTTAATACATCATAAGCATCGCAAATTTTTATTGTGGCGATAACTGGATTGTTTTTAGCGTGGGACTGAAACAGTATGCAGTTGCGTAAATGTGCTTCTGAATGATTAGTTTTGGTCAATATTGTTAGGATAATCGAAATAAAATTATCACTAACAATAAACTAAGTTGTCTCACAATATGGAAAAAAATAGTCTAATGATCGAAAATAACTGATTATAAATTCCTTTCTTAAAAAAAGGCATAACTTTTTACATCTAATAGAATAGTTGGCAACCGTTCAAAACATGCTTCACAACCTACTGATTGGAAAAATTGTAATACTCAATGGGAGCAAAGCAACAGAATAGAATAAAATATAGAATAGAATAGAATAAAATATACTCACAATGTCGGTTTTCCCATGTATATTCCAGGTGTGGGTGTGTGCGCTCGTTGGGTGATAGAATAGTCTACTCTAATTCGCCTACCACTTATTTCCATTCCAGTACACAGATCTTTGGCTACTTTAGCATCTTCCGATGATTCATAATACACAAAACAGAATCCTCTAGATCGCCCCGTCTGAAAACCAAACGTTAAAGCGTGTTTAAATGATTCATTTCCTTCAAGCTTCTCATCCACACTGAGGAACCCTTCAGTCCGAGTGATAATTACATACCTTTGCATCGATGACAACATTGACTCTTTCTACTGGACCGTATTTAGTGAAAATGTGATTAATCTGTTGCTCCGTTGTGTAGATGCTAAGTCCGAAGACTCCCAGACAACGGGAAGCGGTCGGGTTCTCCTGCAATAATCCAAGCAAAATTTTACAATCTGACCGATGCTTATTAGAATATACAAATGTCATTTGAAAACTTCGAAGATTTAAAGAATGTATTTTTCCTTAGACTGAGCTGACTGATATGAGCACATTGTGCGAGTGCAATTCCTCAAAATAGACATTACCGTAGTTTCTTAGCTCATCGATACAAGTTTTTGAGGTTCAAAAACACATGGAAGGCAGAAGCTAATTCGAATCAGGCGGATTTGCCAGTTTGGCGTTAAGAAATTCCATATTCTCTACAGATGTATTAAAATGAACAAATTAAATGAAGAAAAAAAAAAAAAAAATGGCCCTTCTTATAATAGAATAACAGCAATATATTTAACGTTATCGAAACGCCTGCCCAGTCTCATTTCACATGGCTGATGAAAATTCGCTAGCTTCATGAGCGAACACCCAGTGTGAAACAATTAAATCAGGGGCTTAGGATCACAGGAGCCTAACTACAAAAATGTGTGTTTTGAGCTAAGCTCGATTTTAGCAATTCCATAATCATATTTATTCTAAACTATATCTCATACATATAATCGATTACAAGATACGCGTGTATATCTACAAATGTAATCATAAGGTATAATCACCTGATGTAACTTAGTGAACTTAAAACTGCTCTGGTAGATAGACCCCTATGCATTGGCGGATCCAAGGGGGGGGCCATGGGGGACATGGCCCCCCTGAGGAGTTTTTTTTTCTTCTTTTTTCTACTTTATTAAAACTTTATTGTGAAATGGGATCTTTAATTGTTTAGTTTACGATGTTTTATAGAATACATACTTGATTATGTATTGACTACTTTTATATAGATATATTATTTTTAAATCATCTTTTAATGTATTATCTTTTTATGATGATTATTTTCGAATTGAATGGTCCCCTTGGACAATTTCTGGATCCGCCAATGCCCCTATGATTAGTGATTGTAACACTGGTATTACTGAAACCAGGATCTCAGAATTCTTGGAATTCTTGATCTTCAGTTACGAAACGTGAAATTGAATTTTGAATATATTGAAATCAATTCATATTTTAATAAAAAAAAATGCGATGAATTGACGTATTTTAAATTTCTTGAGATTTGTATTTGATTTGAGAAAGCTCCAAAAATCAATCATATTATTGAAAATTTTTTAAAAAAATACTTTTGAAAATCATTCATGAAAATTACACGTATTTTAAAGGAATTACTCACCCAATATTGCAATCACAATAATTTGTATTTTTTTTTTATTCAAACAATTTTTTAATACCAGTATTTTATATTGATATCTTCATCCAGTACTGCAATCTTTATCTGTGATCCCAAGCCTCCGTAATATAAGAAATGTAATATAAAAAAACAAATATTTCACTAAAAACGATTCCAAAAAAACTTATTATTCTTTTACCTCAATTTGCAGGTTTTGGAAAATAAGAATGTTTAAATTAAATTCCTTCGTGTGATAGCTGATTATCAAATTCTAGCAAAGTTTTCAAATGACTCTTGTATCCTGTAACCATATCAGAAACCATCCATAATTAAAACTGGTAATGCAATAAAAAATCTTATCTAGAATATTAAAAAAATTGGTTTCAAAAAAAAATTCTTTCAGGTAGTTGAGATATTCAACTTTTTTCTCCTCACTTACATCATCTCGCTTCGATAAATCATTCAAGAAAAGCTCCGATACTGAAACTTATTTAACTGTACTGAGGATCTATCTGAACACAGAAGTTTTCACGAGTTGTAAATGACAAAAGGGGTTTGGTGAATTTTAAATTAAAATGCAGATGTGAATGGGGCAGGGGTAAAGTAGGTAGTAGTGGTGTTGCCTTGGATGGAAACGATGGCTGTACCCTGTCGCCGACGTGCCTCCTTCGGCTGGACATGGGACTGCGCGAGTGTGAGCGACCACGGTACGAGCCCCGGGGAGAGTAAGAGCGAGAGCGGCTCTGCGAGTAACGAGCCTCGTAGTAATTAGAAGGGGCGCCTCCGCCTCCACCACCCCCCCTTCTGCCCGCGCCACCAGACTGGTCACGACTTCGTGAACGATAGCGCATGCGCTCTTTATCCCCCCCACCCCCCGCATCTCGCCCGCCTCTCTCTCGCTCACCTCTGTACAGTTTGTGGGTGCGACTCGGGCTAGGACTCCTGAAAAACAAAAAATATAAGTTAGCGCCCATCCTTTAACTTCCTGCTAGTCTTGGCAATGAGAAAAACAAATAATGACAAACCCGGATTGCCTTTTTTAAAAACTAACTAGGCCGGACGACAAACAAATTCTGATTGGAACCAGATCAGAATATTAATTTATATGTGCTTACATATATATAATGCAAATAAATGTAGTTTATAATGGAATACATACATTTAATATAATGTATAGGTATCTATTTATATGTAGGCCTAATGTACATCTAATTAAAAAGGAAGAAAGTAATAATAAAGGCATTCCAATTATTGAATTTATTTTTTTGTATAGATTAAGATGTTCTTCATTTATTGAGTTGTAATTAAAACGAGATGTGTGTATACATACATATATTTTAAAATATGATTCTATCATGTGTACATTGTGATTAGTGCGAAGTGAGCAAATGTTTGGATGAAGTTAATTTCTTTTAAATATAGTTTTAATTTTGAGGTACCAATTTGCAAGTAGTTTTCAAGGTACAAATCAGTTGTGTAAATAAGTAATCGATTTTTTGATTTTACATATTTGTTTTTAAAATGTGTGATCACATAAATATGTGCTATCATAAATGGATACGATAATTGGATTCTTCTAATTTATCGTAAAAATCAATTGAATTTTCATTTTTAAATGTCTTTAACCAGTCATTAGCTTGAAGATCGATTAAATCTAATTGAAAATCACCTTTGACGTTATTGATCGGGATTTTCTTGTAATTTGTCATTTTGTCCCATGTTCTGTAGTGTAGTGTCGTTTTAAATTATATTCTTCAAAAACAGATAACATTTCATTGCAAATTAGACATATACATTTGTCTTTCTTAGGCACAAAAAAATATCAAATCGACCACTGCTCATTAAATAGGCGACACTCAGCATCAAGTTTCCTTTTCTTTGGTATTATATTGGGGGAATAAAAGACGTGCGATCGAAATTTTAATACAAAATGTGCAAGTTATTACGTGTTCCACAAAATCGCTACTAAATTATCACTTCAAGTAATCACAAATATCAAGTGCTGTGGACTATGCAAACTTCGAAATAGAATTGAATATTTTCGATTGATGTTATAATTTGGAAATTTATATTGCTCTATTTTGCCTGCACATTTTTTTCATAGAATGAAAAATCTATATCTTAGAAATTTTCAAGTTAACGAACATCTGGTCGCCTCCCTCCAACAAAACATTTTATACCTAAATTCTTTCACTTTTGACTTATCCCAATTAATGATTTGAAATAAATAGTTGTCGTGAATTCAAAACCCAATCATGAAAATTCATAAAATTATATTTCCTATTTGAATAATTTATATACAAAAGACGGGAACTTGTGGAGGGCCGGGTGAAAATCTTTGGCGGGCCGTAGTTTGGTGACCGCTGGAATGGACTGGAATAAATTGAATAATTTAATTTTTGTATATTTCACGTTACATTTCTGGAGGTTTGTAATTGTTTTTTAGATGTAAATATATTTTGGAAATATAAATAATTATAATACAATCACCAACATAAAACGTTTATCATATCGCAAAGGTGATTAAAAACAAAAATATCGTCGACATAGCAACCGTTAAGACTATGGCATGTTCTTGTTTGTTCAATAACATCTCTTAAATGTATCTCTCGATAATATAATAGTAGATTGTTTCAGAAAATATAAGGAGCTTAATAAAATACAATCCATTGTGATGATTATGTTTCATTAAAGGGGTCCTGTATATTTAAGCATGAGATCAATGAGAGATCATCATAACAGAGATTACGGAGAGATAACAATAGAATACAAATAACATTCGACGACAAATACGTTAGTCACTAATGCGATTTCAAAATGATTTCACAAGACAAGCCCAAAAAGATAGTAAAAATAAATTACCCGGAATATTTCTTATGGGATTTAATAGGAGTCCTTGAACGGCTGCGGCTGTGACCTCGGGACATTTTTACTTCCTTACTACCATGCCCGCGGGAACCATTACGAGAGCGACTCCGCTGAAAATGCGTAGAATAACTATTTAATTTATTCATAGTATTGTTATATGAAATGATAAGGATTTGATAAGCAAAATGCTTTCGATTAGCTTTCTTTCAAAAACACGGGCAAATCGCACAATATTCACCAATCCATCAGAATTGTATAACAAATTAGTAGTAACATAGCGAAAATGCAATATATACCTCCCGGTCAGACATTTTCGTAATGAATTAAGGTTAATAATCCAAAACGCACACAACAAGAGATACCGGCGCGTACAAAATGGCGCCTACAGCTTATACACAAGGATGTTGATCTAATGGTATTGCCATTATTATCTATGATTGCCATATCACCAATTGTCACCAAGTAATTATAATATTGTGATAGACCGATTACACGAGGTAAGATTATCTTGCTTACTATCCTCCTGTGATCTTATTAAAATAGTCAAGCGATGCAGAAGTAAAGTATATGATGACTATATGGCAGAAAAGTTTATTGTCGAGGACGCATACAAAAAGCAAGTAAATCAGTAAATTTAACTGCACCTCACTGGTTACTTACATGCATGCCTTCCCTTGTACCATATTCACTTGTCATGTTTTGCTGTTTCTTAACTTAATCCTGGTAGTATAAATTTTAATTTTAAAATATGTAAAAAATGTGAAAAAGGTTTGTCATCGCCAAATGAGTTAAATTTCAATATAAAATTTAAAATAACTTTGATTATTCCAAGTATTGTGCGGCTAACTGTGACACGTGTTTCACCTTTCAGGGGCATCCTCAGACTTACTCATAGACTAAGACTTACTATCGCAAAATTTGCTTAAGTAATGAAGCAAGATTGATTCTAACATTTAAATTATTGAATTACAAAATGGAGTTTGGGTTTTTTTCCTTTTTAGGGAAGCAAGGAGGGGGTAATATAATCGAAATAAAGCAAACAAATAATGATACTAATGAGCTGCAATCAATCAGATTGCGATTTTTCCCGTTTTAGAGAAGCAAGGAGGGTGTTATAGAATCGAAACAAAGCAAACAAATATAGTCATACTACTAATGACGTTAAACATTACAAACTATTAAACTAATGAGCTGCAATCAATCAGATAGGTTGGTGATTACTCTATTAATTGGAAACAATGTAAGCAATGGCGAGCAACTCGTCCTATTAAGAATATTATTTAATAATATTTATTTTTTGTTAAGAGTTTTATTTTTACTAACTCTTCGACGGGGCGCTGTCTTATACGTTCCTTTATCTCCGAATTCCTCATAAAATCAAATCACCTCACCCCCATTATTCGACGCAAGCATATCTTCTTGAAGCTCAGTATACGGTTTTTCTCGTGTTCGCCAGGTACCGGTATACCCCGAAGTACTTAACCGCTGGACTAAATGCGAAAGAGTTAAAAAAATTGTTGGCTCGATTGAGTGGGAAGATGAACGCCTTTGTTTTAGCACCGTTGACTTTAAGCCTCCAGCGACAAAAGCAGTCAGTCAACTGGACCGTGCCAGCCTCAAGGCAATGTAACACTATGTCTTCGGTCCTTCTGGGTGGATGTGATTGCTGTGTCGTTTGCGCATATAGCGGCAGAGTAGTTCTTAGGATGCGGGAGATCATAAATAAAATTACTTTATAACCTAGATATAAGTAGACTACCTTGGGGTACCGCGGCAGAGGTTGTGCGGAGAGGGATTTCTTCTTCTTTACCGCTGCGTAGAGAGTGCGATCTTTCAGGTAATTCTGGGTAATCTTTGAAATGGGGGGGAATGTTTGTCACAACGAACTTTTGAACAAGACCATCGTGCCATACTGTATTGAACGCTCTTTTTAGATCGAGCAGTACCATTCCAGTAATTCTGCTTCTTTAAAAGTCCTCGGTGATCTAACCTGTGATACGGCACGTGTTTCTATTGTTTTTCGGACAATCGTTTTCGTAGATGGGTCCGTGTCCGAATAAATTTCATAATTTAAGGAGATTATTAACGGGTTAGGAACTAACTCAGGTCACATTGGTCTAACAATTAATACAAGTAAGACCAAAGTGATGTGTCACCAAGCCTATCGTAACTCAGATCGGACCCTGAACAGCGCGGGATAGATTATCGAGAGGATCGACAGCTTGACACACTTGTCCACGGGACGTCCCTGATAATACATAACAAACACATATAAAGTTTATTTTAAAGATTATTTGATAAAATCGACTGATAATTCCTTATTCGTTCTTCGTTCCTTATAGTTCTAACTCGAGGTTAAATTCGTGCAACGAAAATAATGACATCAAATTAAACAAGAGACACAAATAGACAGCTTATACAAGAGATGAATCAAAACCATTTATAAGAGACACGTTGATCACTGACTCTGAGCCAATGCTATTTATTTTTTAAAAAAATCGCGGACCAATCAATTCGAAGAGTGATTACGATCAATCTGTTCGGAGAGCGATTACGAAGAGCCAACTTTAGCGCGGCAGAAGGATGCAGTCATATCATGAAAGGAAGCATGGAGGAAGCAAAGCAATGTCAATTGGCGGGAGACAGGGAAACATAGAGGTGCCGCGTGGCCACATGCGGAGTGAATATGGTCAAAGCAGAAGAATGAAATTAAACCTTTATTAAATTAAATATTTTTTTATGTATTTAAGAAATATTTCGTTTATCTAAATTGTTAAATGGCCTTATTCAAAAAATATTTGCATATTAGAGTATTTAATATGGCTACATTACCTAATAGCTGGCCAAATATATTTTGTTTATGGTATTTACTTATAAAATTTGTTCAATTTGCTGCATAGATAATATAAATTTACTGTCATTTCGTCGAACACCCGAATTCTAGAGAATTATAAGTTTTAAAAATGTCAAGTAATTTTTCACCGGATGATTCACCGAACAAATCTATTTCTCATCTTTCTTTACCGAGTCCTATTATAACTAAACGCACAAGAACTGCTTCAACGTAAGTATAAATTCATTTTTCTGTATCTACCACTGGGTTACCATACAATTCTGGGACAATACCTTGCAGAATAGCTGTTTCTTTCGAAACAATTGCTTACTTTTCATTCAACTATAGGTGTTCTGTGCAGTTTCTTTTCTATTTCTATTTTCCATTAGGCTTGTCCATTCGTTTGGTTGATATCGTCCATACGAAGAGATAAATAATACGCTGTAGATATTACGCATCGTTTAAACAAATATTTTAAGCTAATAGCGGCCAATTCGATTTCGGGACATGTGCATTCACATCGAATTTATCAATTGGTTTGACTGACTGACAATTTCGTCATAGTTTAAAACAATATTCTTTTCATAAAAGTTAAATTAAAATGTTTTAATAGAAACTCATATCACTACCTTACAGCACTCGCTAGTAATTTTCATTATTTCTTCAAACCACGCCGTTCATTGATTGTGAAAAGAAATGGCCTTTTCAATTATTTTGATGCAATATAAAAAAAATCCGCCCTCGCCAGGGTTGCAATGAACCGAGGGTTACCTGCAAAAGCACCCCGATTGATTGGCTCTCTGGGACTAAAGTGTTGATAAATATGATATTGACTATTACATCTTCGAAATCATAATGTTCTAAATTGCTTATTAGTTAAAATATGCAATTTCAGATCTGAGCGAGCTCTAGGAAATCCCCAAGAGTGTGGTGTTATCAAGTCATTCTGTCGTGAGAGAGGGCATGGATTTATAACGCCAGAAAAAAATAGTGCTGACATTTTTGTCCACATTTCTGAGTAAGTATGAAAAACTATAAATATTAAATTAATTCCTAAAGAACATGCATATGAATTACACTTCAACAACCTAAAGTATACAAGGCATATTTTAAAATTATTATCAATAAATTTTTGACTAATCTCATTGAAATCTTGCACAATTCAATGATCTTGTAAATCAAGACCTGCAGGGCTATTCTCAAATTTATTAGGATCTAGACACTAATTAAGAATGAGTGAAATGGTCTACAGCTGACTTGCTTAAAAACATTCAGGTTATCAATTAAATCAGGTTGAATAGAATTTTAAAAACATTCCTGTTGATAAAGGCATTCTTTGTTATATTATTCTACTAACTGTTTACTGTGTATAATGAACAGGGACCCAGTGGTGTGATTAAACAGCAATCTCTTATAATAAATTGAATCATCTCAGTTAAACCATGTTATTTATTTAAAAAACATTAACAAAATTAAATATATTTATATCGCCACTTGCTTTTAAAAAAATCAGCTTTCATACATTCATTACTAATTAAACGTTGAAATAGTTACTGTTATGACAAGATTTTGGCTCGTAAACTGGCATTTTTAATTGAGGATAACTTTATGATGCAGACACATATCGACAAATGTTTCTATGGGGTTATGTTGACGGATGCCCAAGTTTAATACATGACTCCTATGATATATTTATTTAGACCACTAGTTACCGCTAAAGCCATCTATAGGAAAACAGCGGTAGCAAAGTTGTACACCTAATATATTCATAAAAATTCTAGGTTATCCTTGAAAATTTTGCGTTTTCTAAAAAACTAGAGTTTACTGTACTTGCTCTCAATGACGCTTATGTCATGTTCTGTCTTTTTTTCTAGTGTCGAAGGAGAGGTGGTTCCTCTGCCAGGCGATGAGGTAAGATACCGCTTGTGCCCTATCCCTCCAAAATTTGAAAAGTGCCAAGCTGTATCTGTTCATATAGTTCATCTCACCCCTGAAAAACATCTCAAATGGGATCAACCCTCACAGTAATTGCAAAGAAATATTTTCTTCTACAATTTCAACTGCTTACTGTTTCATCAATGTTTTGTAATTTTTCTCCCCTCCGGCACCATTAATTGTACGGACTCGACATTTTAAGAAATCTATTCAGATTGATGTATATTACCAATTTACTATTGTCGAACATCTTACTAACGGGAGTGATGAAATTGTAATATAAATTATATTTGACCCTCATTTCCGTGTGTAATTGTTTTGTCAATGGTCATTATGTCGCCATAGTATTAATGGCGAGTCAGTATTATTATTAATGCCTGCACGGGATTCTTTCTCTTGATTAAGTTTTCTCGTATTCGTTATGAAGATTTTAATATATTATATGAACTATTTTCCACTACTTATTCTGCTATTGCATACATATCTTTGGCTGAGTACAGTTAAGTGACAAGATAATACTGTAATATCAATTTCAAATATGCACCACAATAATGGCAAGATGTAAGATCAGTTTGAGTGTGGTATTCGTCACTTTACTGTTTTGCTGTTATAGATTTCAATGTAGACCCTATCGCCCAATGCAGTAATTTTATTGGTGATATAGCCATGGCTATATTTATAAAAGGCTTACTGTACCGACTGATTAGCAAAGAAAAATGACACATAAAAATGTCCATAAGCCTACATTGATATCTTATATATTATATGTATATGTTAATGATTTATATCATACTGTAACCGAGTGTGTATTGAAACAGTTTTATTTTTGTCAACATCTATCTCTATTATTATATGTTTCAACACACATACATGTGTTTTTTGCTTGATAAACCCTTCGTAATTTGCCTTATCACTCGCTGTAGTGTTGATTATTTAATATTGTTAAAAATGAAAAACAGATTTCTTTATTAAGCTATACAATGATGTAACATGTATTTCGGTTCATTTAGACTTGTGACTATTTTATTGTTTTTTTTTTTTTCAATATTCTTTTTGTGATTTACTTAATTTTTGAATTTGAATTTTTCCATTCTGTGCATTTATATTTATGTTTAAAATGTTAGGTGTGCATCATCGACTAATTTATAAGTGTATTCACAGTTATTTTACTGGATTGTTTCTTTCACTGTGTGCAACGAATTTAGTATTGTGAAAATTATATTTTATGCATTCCTGCGTAGACTTCTTCCAGTGTAAGAGTAATCATATTTTTTCCAGAATTTATTCTACAGAAAAAAACTACTACTCTTCGCCTAGGATTGCTTTCAATCTGTTTGCATATACAATTCATGTTGAATTAAAGTTTTTCTTTAAATATTCTCGTCTTTTAAATTGTAAATTGTAAAAATTGTATCGATGCGGCGGTTTATAACTGAAATAAATTCTTTAGTTTCTAAGTATTAGCAGGTGCAACGTTTTACATGTCTATTGACAAATTTTTGGCCTGATTATTTAAAACTAAATATATTTTTTATTATATGCCATTAAAAGAAAAAATTCAAATGTGTTTATAATGGTCATACATTTTCAATAAAGCCTTTAAAAAGAATGTTTTATTTTATTACTCAACTGGAATTTTTAAATAGTGGGCAACATGAGAGAAGCGAAATGATCGTTTATCGATCGCGTTTAAAAGAGAAAACACCAATTCGAGCACTCGGCATCAATAAAACCAGACTGTCGTAACAAAACCCATATATTTGATTTGAAAATAATTATCTGTTACAATGATTTAAGAATTAGTTACAATATTGGTATTTAATATGACTGGGCCGGCAAAAATGTCAATCGTGAATGCAATTTGTGGTTGGTGATTGGCTAAATTTGTAATTTTCGTGCTAAGGTGAGAAGCACATTAAATCTCCATTTTGAAAACACTTATGAAGGAAGTTTTCATTTAATTTTATTTCATTTACCTCAATTTGTAAATTCCACAGCCCAGCATACTTTGCAGAAGGAATAAAAACTCACACTTCCCATTATCCTTTTGGCTGCTGAAGAAAAAAAGTACATTTGTACCTAGCACGCCGGCTATAATTTGCAATTATTAATTTACTTGGTTATTGACGAGTTAACTTGTCTCTGGCATGATTTTTTTTTACGAGGTATCTTGTCTGTGGCAGCCATCCAGTTAATACATCTTTTGGTTATTCGTTAGCTAAGTGTCTAAATAAAAAATATTTTGTTGAAGTTTTCATCTTATTTGATAAATTTAACATCCAATTTTTTTTTCTATTCTATATTTTTAAGGATATTAAAATTTCAAATCAGTTGATTAGCCAATACTATAAAAAAAAGTCAGGTGTAACCACCAAAAAAGGCGCCCCTGATGTATATAGCGTTGAAGATTTAAAAATAATAATGACTCAAATTAAAAAAGTATACAAAAAAACTTAATTAAGTATTTATGGACATTTTTAAAAATCCATCACATTGATTTAAATTTTTTTTATAAACAATATAATCATAATTGATTCCACTACAACTGAAATACTTATTCAGCTATTGATCAAATATTTGTTTTGCAAAATTAACGCACAGCATAACAAATAATTTATATAATTTAAGATTTCGACTGAAGGTGCTACCAATAATTTGCCTAAAGAGTTGAGCTAATCCTTTTCGCCAGCAATGGCTTTAGACTCAGTGATACATTTATTTATTATATAAACACGAAACATTCATTTACTAAGCGTCAGTTCAAGTTCATCCGTGCACTTGAACGCCTGAAGATGCCGAAAGGCGAAACCCGGATCGTTAGTGACAAAATCTGTGGGAGTGTACATAATTTGAATGATTCAAATTTAAATAATTTATATTGCTAAGAAATATAAAATTTACACATTGAAAATTATACTAATCAATATTAATAGCTCTAATGTGGTAAAAACATCTCAAAATCCATAATCATGAAGATGTTTCAAGATACATGGATTTCAACAACAGACAATTTCAATTCAAACATCAATTTCAGGTGTGTCTATGATGAAAATTGTTATTATTAATTATAACATATCGTCGTTGTGCTTTCAAAATCTGCTGTTGTTTTCAAAACATGTTAAAATATGGTACAAATTACAATGTCTGTCCTTGACAAAATTGACTTACTTGTAGACCAATTCTAGAACACCTATGTAATAATTATTATATTTTTTTTCATGCAACAATACGATTTCGTGAAAATATGCACATAGCGGATTTTGAAAGCGCAACGATGATATGAATATTAAGGTCTCTTATCAGCGATAATAATCTTATTTTATACAAAAGAAGCTTGAAAACATATAGAAGTTAAATAATAAAAGATTATTAATTGTTTTAGTAATGAATGTATAAGTCTTATTTTAATAAACAGTAAAATTCAACATTGGAATGAAAATAATGGTGTATTAACAATGCAAAATCTCTCGATGTTTTTAAATCTAAATGTGTCGTTTCACTGGTACGTATATATTATATTATCAATCAAAGATATGAACAACTTCTAACAAAATACTTAAACATACTGGTGGTTTTTTTTTTTCACTTGAAATACTCGGGTGAAGAAATTTTCTTTGACGTTTATTGCACTTTTAGTGTCCAGTAACTAAAACTACATATTGTCGAAATGCAAATTGCAGCAGCAATTTAGTAACTCTCTTTTCACTTATTTCCATTTCTCGATTTGGATTCAGCTTCCTGCAAAAACGATGACATAAATATAATTATTTATTATTGTGTAATTTTAAAAAAAAACCTCTGTCAATCAGAAGCAGGCGTCTCTCTTCTCAGAGACCGGTTTCACCTCTCAATACTAGGTTAACAGAATCGTTGTGAGTTTCATAAAGTCACTGAATTTTTAACCTGAAATACTAACATTCATTTCTGAATCTGTGAGTCGGTAATTAGTTCTCCGCAATGCTGCCAATTTTAGACGCTCCGTAGCGAGAGACTGTTCCAGTTCCAAAACTCTAACTCGAGACTCCATCTCCAAACGACGGCCGGCTGTCGAAGATATTCCAGTCATGTCTAGATCCTCTGCAACATTAATAAAAAGTGAGTTTTCGGCTGTATAAATTATCTTGAGCATTGTGCGTTTTAAATGTTAGTAAATTTTCATTAACAAAAAAATAAAACAAAATACTACTTCAAATAACGAGTGTCATCCTAAATTATAAAATATTAAGATAAGACACAGGTTTACATAAGAGAATCATGTTTAAGTTTATAATGACCGACTATTATTTGCAATCTCGGTTCATTCCAAATCTGTTGAAACATGAACCATGAATGTAATGTAAAACAAATTTAAAAAATATTTTTAGAAAGCGCAGTCTTTTTTGATAACATACAAAATATCAATCCAAAGTAATGTAAAACTAAGAATTGTTGGAAAATGTATATCGTTTTACAAAATGAAATTTAAGTTTCATGTTTTAGCCATTTTGAAATGAGCCGTGTTAGCAATATATGTGCCTCATATGTATGTCTATTCTCAACCTTGATCATTCAATCATTATGCAGATCAAGGTAATAAATACCAGTTTAGCAGAATATTTAAATGAATGGATATGAAAACATTTAATTTATAAATTAGAGCAGATGGCATTGAAGTCTTTTGACTTAGACTTTCTTGTTAACCCTCTGCTACGAGGAATAAGTAAGCGCTTATTTTCAATGGCCAGCCATGCGGATACGAAATCACTTATGGCAACAATCTGGTTAATAGAGAAGTCAAATTAACACATATTCTAGTGTAGATTTATATGTGAATTCAATATGGAAAATAGATTGGCTTCTAGGAAGGGATCGAATTAAGTGTTTAATTAATGAAGTTGGACGCTAAACATAAAATAAATCATAAGGCATTGGAGGTTAAGCTTGCAAGAAAGTTGTGGATTACCTGATTCTTCTACCAGTTGAGCACACGTCTTGGCAGTAGCAATAACTGCTCCAGTGGCTGTAGAAACTGCTCTCGATGCAATAGTGAGAGCTTGAAGCTTATCTGATCCTCGGGCTGCTCTGACACGAGACGCAACAACAAGCTGAGCAGTACAAGCCGCTATCTCTTGGGATGCCACCATGACGTGTTCCAGTTTTCCACCATTTGTCACTACTTTATCTGCTGCGGTTCTGAAGGGGTCAATAATTTTAAAAAGTAATTACAATGAAGGTTTGTTCATTTTTTATACAGATGTTGATTGACAGATGTAAATTTCATACAATTTCTCATTTGACTTAAAAAAAGAACATGTAATCTTTGCCTAAACCAGGGGTCTCCAAAAAAAAGTCCGCGAGCCCCACTTATCTGGACATGCTCAGTATCCGTATGTTGGTATAATAAGCTAGTTAGGTATTGGCTCTCAGAACTTAACGGAGAAATCAGTGTGGCCTTTAAGCTAAAAAGTTTGGAGGCCACTGGCCTAAAGTTAACCTGTAAATTGGCAGGGTTGGAATAAAATAAAGCCACAATAAGTGATCTAAGGCTGACTTACCAGACATTAATATTATTTGGGTGACTAAATGTCAAGTGGTCAACGTTATTGGCTTCGGTTACAGAGATCACGCGTTCGAATCCCAGTACGGACAGTTTTAAAAATTGATTTTTCAATCGATTTGTGAATTCCTGCTCAAAGGCATGGATGTTTGTGATGTCTTGATTCCCCCCTTCCACCCATTCTATCTTAAAAACGGGGTGTAGTGAGAGCAATTGGTTAACCACTAGTCCTGTCTTAGCCCTATCCTTCTATTCTTACTCTCTTTGTTTTCAAAGAGAGGTTGAGCAATTGAGTAACAAGCAGTTCTCGTAGAAACACTTCTGTTCAGATAAAATCCATTATAAGCCCATATGCTTTACATTGGAAGTGGACATGGCAAAAAAAAACAATTTGCACATATGCAACAAATTTCACATCAAGTAAAAAACAGACCAACTATCTAAGACAGAAATATAGTAAGAACAAGTTTATGTGATCCTACAAAAGTAATTTTGCTCCAAGTGCGACAGCTTTAGCAGCAGATATAAGCCCTTCTGTCCATTGATGGTTTCTCTTGTAAAATTCTTTCGCTGTGTTAGTACCCCGTCCTAGTACTACGATTTCTGCTTGCAAAGATCTCGACTTTTTTACCAGTTCTCTAATGGCTGCCATTAAGCTTGTACAAGCATCTAGAATTTTCTCATTCACTTCAAGTTTTAAGCCAGAATCCGCAGCTCGACTCAACTTTAACATTTCCTATAAAAAAATAAGATAATTAATGACGACTGATAACAATAATTGACAATACCAGAAAGCAACATTATTGACATGGTAATTATGAAAAGACTTGATATCCCACTCACCTCTATTCTAGCGGCAGCTTCTTCAATAGCCTTATCCATATTGGCGAGCTCTCCTTCCACAGAATCACCTGATATATTTTCTTCATTCCCGCCGACTCTCCCCGAGAGAGTCAGAACGGATTCCAAAAGTTTCTTTATTCCTGCAATATGTTCTTCAGCTGTTTTGCGATCACCACCATTTGAAAGAGAGCCATTATCATTTCCATTTGTCACCGTTGCAGCTTCTCTGATTGCATCTGTGTATTCTATGCACAATAATACTGCATTGGCAAGAGTTCGACATTCTTGGGCCATTTCTAAAATGAGATTAAAAGTTTTACCATGAAATATTGGGATGGCATCAAAGATATAGTTGAAAAAAATGCTCCCTTAACGAGCGACATTTCGCATAATGAGTGATGCAGAGTTTTGGAAAGATCACTTTCACATCGTTGCTTGCCTCAAGATGATTGACAAGGCGTGGGAAGGGGTTACCAAGAGGACCTTCTCTTCTGCTCGGAAGAAGCTTTGGCAAGAGAGCGTTGTCGAATGTGATTTTGAGGGGTTTGAAACAGTTCCTGTGGAGTCTACATATACCATGGAAGGTAGATAACAACGATATTGATGAGCTTGCAGAAGAGCACAGTCAAGAGCTGACCACCAAAGAGCTTATGGAGTTGCGTTGTTTTCCACAGCAAGAAGTTATGGAGGAGGAGGAAGTAGCAGAGCAAAAATCTTCTGGCGCAATAAGAGAAATGCTGAAAGCATAGGAACCTGTTGCATCGTACATTGAGAAGCATCACCCTAATAAGGAGGTGGCTATGCGTTTTACAAATTTATTCAATGATAATGCTGTCATATTTTCAACAAATTTTGAAGCGTCGGCAAAAACAAATGTCTCTAGACAGCTTTCCAATAAAAAAAGAATTAATTATTTGTCATAAATAAATAATTAGTCAGTTTTTTTATTATTTTTTGCCGATCGAAATCGCATTCCAGGTTGTTAAGGCGGAAACATACTGCCGACACCCGACGACACGTAAGCGTGTTGGATGAGATCATAGCTACATATTTGCCATTGTATTGTATGGGACAGGAACGCACTGCAAACATCCAACATGACAAGTATGCACGGCCTCCATTGGGTGAGGCCGCCTCATGTGGCTCGGCGTGTTTGTAGTATGTTTCCACCTTCACGCTCCTTAACAATTTTTAAGTATGTAATTTTATGTGAATAAACGTTAAAAAAGTTTTTTTTCGGTATGGAACGCATTATTGTATTTTACATTGTTTTATATGGGAAAAATTGTTTCGCTTAACGAATGTTTCACATAACGAGTAAGATTCTGGAACGAATTAGTCTCGTTATGAGAGGTTCCACTGTACTTAAAAAAATATATCATAAAATCGATTATTTTACTTACTCTCTCCAAAGACGATATCTTTGCTGGTATTGGATGTTGCCACCCCTTGAATGACGATATTACTCATCATATGTGTCACTTTTACAATCTCAGTTGCCACTTCTTCCGTTGGTGACTTGTCATTCTACAACAAATTAAAAAATGAAAGATATTTATATTAACTTCTATTTTTCCAAATGTTGATTAACTTAACTCGTTGGGTGCTAATGACACGCCTAGCGTATCCGTCGATTTCTTCAAGCACGGCCGCAATTTGCTTTGGAGTGATATTATTATTATTTCATTGTTTTGCAACAAAAAAATAATAATAATATCGAATCGGTAGTGCGAGCCTGCATAAGTCGTGTTTTTTCACATAAAGGTTGGCTTACACTTTCGCTTGGAATACGTTTACTACATAAGTTTCAATTTTTAATTTGCATTATTTACTGTTCTTCTTTTTACATTCTTTAAGATTCTTTGAGTATAGAAGTGTTCTGTCTAGAATTTTATACATAAAAAGCTACAAATATTTTTTTTTAAACAAGTGAGTCCGTGGTAAAATATACCCCAGAAGGAATATGTGCAACTAAATGGAAAGACCGCTGAGACGTTCTAACGATTTCGTCAGAAATTTCATGGCTGGAGTGGCTACGATGGTCAAATGCATACTTGGCATGGCTATGATAATCAAATGCATAATTCCCATGTAGAAAAAAAACATGAAGATGTTATAAAAAATAAGGATTCATTTATTTCAAACAATGATACTAAATTCTTATTATAAGTACAATTTTCAAAATTCAACTAAAATATCATTATATACAGGCTACAAGTTATTGAAAAATTAGTAGGCCCCCCTCCAAAACAAAAAATTAAAAGAGTCGATCTTCCTATTTTCTGCAAAACATACCCAGATAGAAAAACCAAAAGAAGACGGTGCAAATATTGTTGGAATGAAAAAAGGAGAGAAAAACCTCTCTTTTTTTGTCCGGAATATCCAAATGAACCTGGATCCATGCTTTCAGTTATATCACCAACAAATGCTAAGTATTGTTTAATACAATAATATTGCTTAGTGCAAGTTATTTTTTAAACTATTTTTTACTATTATGTTATATTCAATTTACATATATGTTTACAAAAGGTGTAATTTTACACACGTAAATGAAAGTAATTGTATGCTATTTTTTAATATCGATAAATGTATCTATTGTTTGCTATGTATTTATATAAGTATACAATATTATATAAATCAAAAAGCTAACATGCAATTAATTTATTGCGAACGAGATTATTATTATTATTAATATTACAAAATCAGCATGCTACAATGCATACTCCACTAAAGTCCGCATTGAGTTTGTTAATTCAGCATTTTTTACGAGATTCTCTGCAATACTGCAAGTAGGTATTCTGTGGTTTGCAAATTATTCCTAATTGAGAATTCAGTGCTACTTTAAAAATGAAATGGTTTCTCTTACTGCATGTTACAATATCAGTTCTTTTGGTGGAAAAGGAAACAGGTTGTGGAATTATTGATCACGGCAGAGGTCTTAAACTTAGGCGGATTGAACGGACAGTTTAGTCACCCTCTGTAGCCTAGTTGGTAAGAGCTTGGCTTTACCGATTGGGTGGGTCTGAGTTTGATTCCCGATAAGATCAATGTCAAATTTAAGATTGTTTACAATTTAAAATTTGAGATATAAGACACCAGTGTTTGTAATGTCAATTCTCCTCGAGTTGATCTCGAGTTACTTACAAAAATTGTCATCGAGCTCACGTATGATGTTTCAACTTCAAAATATTTGGCGCATTGACATATTTTTTACAATAAAAAAAACAAATAAACAAAGCAAAAATTATCACAAAGGTTGCAGACAGAAGAGTCAAAAGAAAGAATTAACAGAACTGAGCTTCATAGCTTTATATTAGAGCTGGTTGCAAGGAAACAGTAATCTATGGTAATTTACTTTCATTTTTAACACTCACCTCATATTTAATTAACGCCTTTTCCATACACCTTACAGCTTCTTCTGAAGTAGGGAATAATGACCTAAAATATTCAAGGCCACACTGTATGGAAGAAATAGCAGGATTGTCCAATTCATGTATTGTCCATTTGATAATGGCTGACGCTGCTTTGATGCTGTATTCCATGATCGATAAACGCGATAATGACACATTCAATTTTTCTGAAATATTTCATCAAAGATTTAAAATTACTAAACAAACTTCACACTATCGAGGTAGATATTAAAAATCAAGACGTACAAGACGCAATTGTGATAGAACTTTATTGTAAAAGTTCTTTCAGATTTACAAGTTTATGAAAATGATTGTCAGTAAACAATATGTTCCTCTGTGGTCTTGCAATCACACTGTTCTGAGCTGAAGTCCTAGTAAGGACGATATCAAATTAAGATTTTCTTATTTAAATTTGAGATTTTAGATATAGGATTGATGTATAAATCTATATGTATATGCGGAAATGTGACCAGGTGGCTGGTGGCCCACCCCAGCACATAAAACGCCCTAGAACACATTCAGTGCCTGGGTTGTTTACCATATCACTACAGAACTGAAAATGATCATTGCCTATTTTATTTGTTACCTTTGGAAAGAGCTTCTTCGGTTACTTCCACTCTGCTTAAGAGCGCTGTTTGGTTGTCTTCAATGGATTGTTTTTGTTGCAAAAGGTCCTGCAATTCAGACTCCAAAATTGATTTTTCATTGATACACCACTCCAACTTACTATTTACATTCTATATTCAGCATAATGATGTATTTTTAGATTAAAAAAAATATATTTATACATATATATATTTATATAATACACAAAAATAAACATATAATATAATCAATCAAACCAATATGAGAATTGTTAATCCATGCAAATAATTTGTTATACGTCCAGTTTGTTATCCATGTTTTAATTTGTTATCCGAGATAAATTATTTTGTTATTTTGTCCATTAGAGGAATCCGATAATCACAATTTTGTTATATGCCGCATGCAGTTAATAAAAAAAAAAGAAATAAAAAATACAAAATTAGAAATAGATAGTTTTTCAAGATTGTACATTGAGACACAGATTATCATTAATTAACACAAAATACCAGACACCCAACCATTGTTTCCTATTCCAATTGATTTAGGTATCAAATAAAATTGTCTTAAAACATTTGAACAATGTTAAATTGCTTAAACTCATTTTTAAGAAAGCAGAAGTACAACAATAAAATTGATCACTTTTAGGGTGTTCACTGTCAATACTTGGTGGAAAGGCATTATATTAGTAAAAACACAATATTCCTTTGTACTTCATTCCACTTTATTTAATATGTCTGGCTGTCAATTTTGTTTAAGTATGTACACTCACCAACTACTTGGAAGCGGGGAAAAATAGGAAACTATCATTAAGCCTATTCACTCTATTAATGTCATTATTTTCATTGTATCACTTTGTCAAAGAATTCCCAAATTTTAATTATGTTTGTAATTACTTTCAATCCCCATTCTAAATTTATTAATCTGAGATGACTTTTTAATTATATGTTAGATGTGTTAAACATTTTAATTTTGTGCTATTTTAGAATCACTTTTAATGTAATTGGTATTTTCTTTTCAATGCCAATTGTTGTTTATAACTGTTCATTTTTGTATAAATAGCATTGTTAAATTATATTTCTTATCAGTTGACGATGCTCGTGATGAGCGAAACCGGTCCTGACATATTAAATAAAGTGGAATGAAGTACAAAAGAATATTGTGTTTTTACTAAAATAAAATTGATATTAAAAAAATAGTGTTACACGTTCAACAGCCTCGTCTCAATGAACAGTCGTAAAATTTTACAAATTAAGTATAAAACATCTAGAATATATCAAACAGAAATAAGAATAATTCAGATAAAATGTTAGATCTTATATTAGTAGTCTTTTTTAGGATAATTAAGCAACTCTAAATAGGTGTCTAAACATAGTCCTGACAGAGAAAACTCCACCGTCTATCTACATAATATTATATAACATAATAATATAATAACTTGCATCCTACCTCTTTTTCTTTTTGAATTTTATTACATTCACTTTCCAATTTAGCAAGACTTTCTCGCATAGTATTCAAAACTTCGGCCTGTTGTTTATTTTCTTGTTGATATGTTTTTGAAGCGGTAGTTAATTCTTCTTTTACGCTGTCCATTACAGCTTTAGCTTCGTCAGAACTCTTCACGTTCTTTTCCATTATTCTAAAAATCAATTAGGCATTGCAAAGCGTCAGCATATTTGATCTCATATATTTGATTGAGCGACAAATTACTGGCAATCAGAAATCATTTTTATGAAACAGTTCTATAAATCTACTCTATTTAAGAATTCAATTTTGTAAAATCTTATAGATTTTGAGTTGAACAAGTTTGCATGTATAAATTTACATTATTCTTACATGGTATGACGAAACATGTCAATGACACAACTAATAGGATTAAGGATTGTTATAATAAATGCATATTAGTAGAAACTTACATATTTTTTTCTCTCACTAGTTGATCGATAGTACTCTGCAAAGTTTCAGTTTTCAAATCTGTATCAGATGTTGTTTTCTTCAACGAAACTAACTGTTTATCGCCTTCAGCTTTCTATGAGAAAAATTATATTTACGAAATAGTAACATGTACGATAGACCAGTGTTTCCCAAATGATGGGTCGCGACCCGCTATCGGGTCGCAGAAAGCAAAATGCCGGATCACCAATTTTCTAAAATAAATCTGTATATTTTGTATTACAACATATAGACTGTATGGACATAAATATACTGTTTTATTTTACCTATAGGCCGGTAGTATAGGCCATAACAAATTTAGTGGGTCACGAAGGAGAAATACTAAAATAACTGGGTCGCGGGAAAAAATGTTTGGGAAACGCTGCGATAGATTATCAAATTTTAAAATTATCACCACTAATAACCGAAGTTTTTCAACGTTACACTAAATGTTCTATTGCACAATAAAATGGAAAGGAAGGACTGGAAGTATTTTTCAAAAACTGAAGATTTAAAAAGATACATACTCTTTAGAATTTTTGAAAACTTTGAATATAATATGTCCACAAGTAAAATCACTGTCAAAAAGGCTAATATGAATCCCTGAAAGGTTTAAACTAACACGAACTTGATATTGCATATCGCTGATAAATTTCTGTTTGTCTGGCAGGAAACATGTAGTATTTAATTTTAGGTATAACTCAAAGTTCTCATAGATTATTTAGTTTTGCATTACGATCTGATAATTGAAACTTATGTTAACATGCACATCATATGGTACAGAAAATGTGTTAGTTTGTTCCTATTTTTAATATCATCAGAAGTTGTAAGAACTTTACACTAGTGATCAAAAATCAGTCAGGGTTCATGTTCCGGGTAAGGTCAATATCAAATTTAGATTTTTGAAATTAAAATTTGACATGGACATGGGTTTTTGTGATATCTTTTCTCCTCGAGTGACTTATATTTTTTTATTTGGCTTTGTTATAAGTTTATGTATGTTTTTTTTTACCAAGAATCGTAAAAGAGTGCTCATGATATACGAGCAGTTTGCTAACCACCCCAGTTCGGCAATTAACTTTACATTTACATAAATTAACTAATGGTATCATAAAAGCAGTGCAGTATATTACCTGTCGTATTAAATCAATATGCTCTTTCCTCATTTGTGTATAGGCACTTTTTAACTTCTGGAACTTATCTTCAAACACTTTGGCTCTATCTTCAGCGGCAACTATCTTCTCTATAAATACAAAAGATTTAATTTAAGATTTCGACTAAAGGTGCTTGGTGGAATTTAAATCGTTAAAATTATGTACATTCACACAAATTTTGTCACTAACAACCCGGGTTTCGCCTTTCGGAATCTTCAAGCGTTCAAGTGTAGGGATGAACTTGAACTGTGGTTAGTACTGTCGGCTGTACTGTGTGCGGTGAGAGCATCTCTAGAGCAGCATTATGTATGTACCATGTACAGGCTTAGCAGTCAATGTGTTATTACTCATTTTCATAATATAAAAAATTATATCTGGCATGGTGTATTGTTAGTAAGATAGACAATCAAAAAATGTCAGAAACCAGTTATTTTGTAAGAAGATAATTATTTATATATTTTTGATCAATAGATATTTGTGATTGCGGTACACAATATGACGACAACCGACAACTGCAGACTTAAATCTAAAGTGTACAAGTGTACTTAAGTGCTTAAAAAGTAACCCAAAAAGAGTTTTAAAAATCCATAGTTTGTATAATATGCTGTGGTAATTGTTTTCAGGAAGCATTGGATTGTGGACTTTTAGCTCAATTTATACTCGATAATTGCTCTTGGTAATTAAATAAATAAGTAAGTTTTCTTTCAATTTACCCTCCATCTCAGGTGTGTTTTTTTGCGTTAGCTGTTGCTCCATCAAAACACTGTTTGCTCTTTTTTCGCTCTCCAGCTCGGCCTAAAAGTCAAATAACTATGTAGAATCAAAAAGATGACATACTTTTTCTATTTGTCTATTTGTAAAGCATTTATATTATTGAAATATTGCGATATACTTTAGTTAGTTTACTTATACAATTTGGCTTTGAGGGTTAAATTATAGGCAAATTATACAACAACATGGCAGTAGCAGAAATTTTCAAAATCATTTTCCATCTATAGTAAATTATACTATCAAATCAAATTTTTTAAAATGTGATTTAATTCAAAATAATTTCCGTTAGGCGCTGGTCTACAATTAACACTGTAGGCCGCATACAGTGTGACGCCGTAAGCAATCGACGAATACTTACTGTGATGATGAACTAATCTCGTTATCACGTCTGACACGCTGCAGAAGTAACGTCTAGGTGTCAAATGTCGCGTCCTAGTTATTTTTGAGTATTGCAGAGTCTGGACATTGTGAGGTCGTGCCAAAGATGGACAAATTTATCAAAAAACAGAATCATCAATTTAGTCAGTTAAACAAAGTTTTATTTGATTCAAATAAAAAGAATTAAAAAAAAAATCAATGGCAGTAAAAACCAAGAAGTGCGATGACGGTAGTTGCACCTTGTGTCAGGTAACACTGTACGCAGCCGATGGCGTTAATTGTAGACCTCGATCTTACAGAACTAAAGGTAATAATTTGACAACAAACCTTTGTTGAAGTAAGAAAGCTCTCCAATGAAACGATTCGGTCTTTGAATGCAGCAAGGCTAGATCTTTGATCAACCACTATGCAGTGAATTTCATTCCTGTAAAATTAGAGTATGTATAATTCGTATTGATAGTAAAAATATTCTCTTTTCATAAGTGGTGTTCAAAAAATGCAAGATAGTCTCGATTTTATTTCAATAAAATCTTGAGTTGAACTTCATCCTGCAAAAATTCAAACATACCAAATGTTACTAATTGATAAGCTGCAATTATCTTTAAAATTTGTTAAACGCCGACATAACTGATTTGGATACATTTAAAATAGTAATTGTGCAGTTCGATGTCACTGAAAAATTTAGATTATAATTCGAAACATTCAATATTTTTAAAAAAGGAATCCATTCTTGTACTGCCATAGTTCAGAAAAAAAATCCAATGCAATGATGGAGGGAGTTAATAAAGCATCTATAATAATTCTAAATCAAATAAAAAATCTCATAAAGATAGAACGGTAATATTTTTTTTTCTATCATAATAATGGATTACCTCAGCCTTGAAACTTCTGATTGTAAATGTTCGATAAGTCTATCTCTTTCCACCAAAAGGTCAGCATAAGCAGACTGCGAACTTGCATTATCTACCAAGTCCTGACCGTTATCTGGACTTGTCATCTAAATAATAAAAATAAATTATTAAGCCTTTTGAATGCTCCAGTACATTGACATAATACATTTCATATATACTTTATTGCTGTTATATTTCATGAAGACAAATAAAAAAGCACTAGCCCAGATTAATAACTAAACAATAGTCAGTTGATGTATCAACTGTAATAAACATCCAAAAATAATAACTTCATATTGGAAAGCAAATTAATTTTAATTACTTCTGTATACAGTCAGCGGTGGGCTGCCAAAATCTTAACAAGGGGCTCGGTAAATGTCAGCCAAAATGCCTACACATTATAGATCAGTGTTTCTCAACCTTTTTGGGCCCGTGGCCCCTTTTGAGTATCTTATTTTTCTGTGACCTCCCCCCCATACCTGTTTTGCACTACTGAAGTATAAGTCTTATAAGGAATTTTGGGGCCCGAAAGGAAACCCCATTTTTTTAGGTCTTCTCAGAATTTTAAATTCGAAATCTTAGAAATTTGCGGATATCCCAAAATGAATGTCGTGAGACTTTTTTTTAAGTCTTCTTAAATATTCCAATTTCTAAAACAACAATGTACGGATTTCGAAAAATTTGCCCGTGGCCTCCCAAAATTGTACCGTGGCTATCCTAAAAAACCCCCTGAGGCCCCATTAAGACATGCTGTAGTCCCCCGTTGAGAAACCCTGCTTTAGACGATGCATAACCCCTAGCCCGAGGGTCACATGTGGCTCCTTTGTTTTTGTTGTTACCATTGAATGTATCATCTTTAAATTAACATATTTTTAAAAGTAAATGATTAAATTTAATAAATGTGAGCAAGTTTTTTCGATAACGATGCAGAATAACTCTGTTCATAGAAATATACTTAATGATTTTGCAGTTTGATACTACAAATTGTATGGCAATTTCTATAGAATTAGTTTGAAATTTACAACGACAAAGGTCGCATTAGCATTTGAAACAATAAATTTCTAAATAGTTCACAACACAAGCATATGTTATAGAGGTCTACACGGGTCCGGGCCGGGTTCGGGCGGGTAAGCGCAATTGAGATTCGGGCTCGAGCCGGGCCCGGGTAAGGAATTTATTTCTTCAGAAAAATATTTCGGACTACGTTCGTCTCATAAGTCACCCATGATAATTTTAATTATAACCAGTTCTATAGTGAATCGTAAATTGTAGTGAATTTGTAAACAACGGGTTTTTCTGGCTGAGGAGTATAAATCCGGGCTTCGGGTAACAAGTGTGGTATTAGACTCGGGCCCGGGCCGGGTCGGGCCTGAGTTTTTCAGGCTCGGACCGGGTAATTTTGTAAAATTTCGGCCCGTGCAGACCTCTAATATGTTAATAAGTACCCCGAATTCTCTTTTGTGAATTTCTGTGACAAATAGCACGACCGAATGCAATGTAAACTATCTTTCGTTTATCTATGTATTCCGCATTTTTTTTACTTTATGCCCGTGTAAAGAAAGGATTTAGCGTACTTAAAATTTCGTTTTACTTGTGGCCTGAAATCATCATTTAAAAAATGCGGCCCGCTAGATGAAACGGTTGTGTTTGTCTGCTTTACACCAAGGATTGACGATAAACACTTAAACTTGATTTTATTCAAACATTACACATGCTTGATGTACAGTTGGCTTCACAACCCTTAAACCTCGTTTAGCTTCTGCACGGCTAATAGAAATATTTTGCACATTTTAATATACACATGGAATTCTATGACGTTCTAATGATATCCGAAAAACAAGGCCTCCAAATTTTATTGCACCTGGCGCCTCTCGTTTGTTTAACCCGCCATGCTTCTTGTGACCCAAAAACAATGTTGATGTCTCACCTTTCTTTATTTTCAATGCAATATTCCTGCGACACCGGGTGGATTATCTGCATTATAAGATGAACTTATCTTATTAAGATTTCAAAATCGTGTACCTTGGTAGAAAGACTAGTTCGAAAAATATTTATTCCCCCTAGTTTTAATAATTCGCTCACTTCATTACTAATAACTATTGTTATTAGCATGTAATGAATTTTCAAAACCTCAGCTCGCCATAATATCGCTTTCTTGAACAAAAGTGTTAATGTGATTGCTTTGGTTTATTATCTTACGTACAGATAAATAATATGTTTGCAGTTCCAGGAAGAAGGCTATAATAAAACCAAAAAGAAATGTAAGAAACCTATCCCAAAACTGCAACATAATTACGGTAAAGCATTGTATGTATGTAAGTTCATAAAAATCTAGACATCTGTTAACAATATAATATCCAACATCGGTATTTTTCAACATAGTCAGACAAAAGACAATAAGTAACGAAGGTCTCGTTTATTAGGGAGCCGAAGTAAATGTATTTTTTGAGAAAATTTAAGGGGCAATAAAGACTTCTTATGTTTCATAATAAAATGTAACCTTCTACAGAAATTTTAGCTAGGTACTGCTGATTTCATCTGAAATGAATGATTTTCTCAACTTAACAAGGGGCTCGCCGGACGTGCCGAAATTTAACAAGGGGCTCGCGCGAGCCCCCCCGAGCCCCCTCCAGCCCATCCCTGTATACAGTGGCGTAGGGAGGGGTCCCGCCACCCAGAGCGTTTCTTGAATTTGCCGCCCCATCCAATAATTCCTCCACTTTTTTAGCAATTACTTCTATTTTTATAGCTGTGAGATTATACTACAGGTGGCTTAATTTTTTTTTATTCATAAATATAATTTCTCTAAAAATATTATATTGTTATTTTTTTTTCTTTTGGATTTTTTTTCACAGCAGGAACTTTTTTGAATGTGTCAAAAACAATATTAGTCAATTGTCTTTTTTATTATGTTTAGGCTCTGCAACTCCCCCCACCCCTTGCTACGCCACTGTGTATAAATATTTATTCGTCACAATTTTTTTATTCCCATTGGTATTGTAAATATGTATAATTTTTACGAGATGGAAAAAAACAAAAAAAAAACTTGAAAAGCCTTAAATTAAAGCATCTTTATTTGGGAAAAAAATATTTGTATCCATCTGAATGAAAATTTTACAAGTCTGTCTCAAAGATATATTATACTAGCCGGTACCCGGCAAGCGTTGCAATGCCACTCAAAGAAAGAAAGTGTTTGTGTTTATTGAAGTGCATGCTTTCCTTTTCTGTCCGTTTGACGTTTGCTGCCGATTGTCTATGGTACGACACACGCGCCACCTACTGTAATTTAATTGTGATAAGCCTATAACCTTCGCGCAAGTTGCATGAACGGTATGGCACACATACAAACATTGATTTTTATATAAAATACCTACTGTAAGCTAATTTTAATATGCCTATAACCTTTACTCAGAGTGAGCAAAAAGTTTATCTAAGTTTTATTGCATAGGGATGAACGGTGTGGCAACGCATAAAATACAAACAAAGAATCACACCTAATGCACGAAACTTGATAAAAATTTGATTTGACAGATTTGAAATATTCCATTTTGTATAAATAGATACAAATTCATTATCATAAGTATTTTCTATTATAAAAAGCAATATAAACTACATTTGTTTACATTATAATACAGTAAGTCCTTGACTTACGCGATTTTAAAAAAATTGCATTTTTTACTTTGCCGATCTTTATTTCTTTGCGGTGTTTATTTACATAAATTAGTATACGGGAGTCAGAAAGAGAGAAAAAACACCAGCATGCATGTGCAAATACTACCAAATATTTAGTTAAAATTATAAACCAATTCGAGAATGGCGAAAAGATGGCAGACATCGCACGAGGAGACATAAAATGTTTCATTCTACGGTTAAAACAATAATTTCCGATAAACTTCGTATCATGGACCATATTAAAAAATCAGTATCGATGCAATCCACCATAATAAGCAAGAATAGAGGCGTAATAATAGAAGAAATGGAAAAATTATTAACTATATGGATAGAAAATATGCATCAACAACACATTCCAATAAACCTTATGATCATACAAGAGAAAGTCTTTAGGAGGACCTTAAGTGTAAATATGACAATAGTGTTGATATTGGTAAATTTGCTGCAAGCCACGGATGGTTCCATAAATTTAAAACTCGTAAAGGCCTACACACAGGGGTGGGCTGGAGGGGGCTCGGGAGGGCTCGAGCGAGCCCCTTGTTAAATTTAGGCACGGCCGACGAGCCCCTTGTTAAGTTGAGAAAATCATGAAATCACCTAACTGAAATTTCTGTAGAAGGTTAAATTTTATTATGAAACAAAATATTTTGTCGCCTCTTCAATTTTGTGGACGACATTTTTTTGGGGCTTTCCCTTTTCGAAACGAATTAATCGCGCAAGTCGAGGACTTACTGTAGTTATGTAAGCACATAAAATGGTGAACGGATTCTACCGAACATTACTTTTCCGAACACGAACACTCCGAACAGGAATAGCCCGAACACGAACTCTCCGGCCAAGAATACCCCGACCACCGATTCTTTCGGACTCGGAATCTTCCGCACACAGAACCTTCCGGATATAGAATATAATACCTATTCCGGATATAATACCTACATTTGTCATTGTATAACATTAATTCACAAAGAAGTATTGCAAATTAAAAGAAAAAGTCACAGTCCTAAGTATACTAGTCTATGGCCATCAGTTTATCTCAACATAAGTGTTTAAACGAGAACTGCTTGTTACTCAGTTGTCCAATCTCTCTTTTTCCAAAGAGAGTAGGGATAGAAGGATAGGGCTTGGACAGGACTAGTGGTAACCTAATCGCTCTCGATACGCCCCGTTCATAAGATAGGATGGGTGGGAGGGGGGAATATAATATTAATCATCAAAAAACAGAGTAATAAACAGATCTAAGAATAACTTCAACTATACTTTCATTTCTTTCAATAATAATAATTGCTAAAATTATTTATTGAAGTCATTGTAATAAAAAAATTATAAACACATAATATGTTTAAAATTTGATATATACATTTTTGCATTTGTCAAGTGAATGTAAAATATGTATAATATGTGTATCAATAAGATAATAAAATTATGTTTAAAGTACTGTGTATATTAATTTGCAATTTTAAATGTTTATATGCATGGTATTTCCTTTTAATATAATCAAAAATATCAGCACAATTATAATACAACACAATTTTCAAAATTAATAAGCCAAAATACGAATAAAATTATAAACTGCTTATATACATGAAAATTAAATACGTTTCTTGTTTTCATTTTGAAAAATATTTGGCATAATTGCCATAAAACATTCCACATTACAATAAAACAATGATTTTTCCATTAAAAATATTTAAATGTTCGGAGTATTCGGTGTGCGAAGTATTCTATATCCGGAAGGTTCTGTGTGCGGAAGATTCCGAGTCCGAAAGAATCGGTGTTCGGGGTATTCTTGGCCGGAGAGTTCGTGTTCGGGCTATTCCTGTTCGGAGTGTTCGTGTTCGGAAAAGTAATGTTCGGTAGAATCACCGAACCACATAAAATATATAATTTATATTCTGATTGGGTTCCAATAAGAATTTATTTGTCGCCGGCCCCCTTAATTTTTAAAAAGTTCAATCCGGCCCGCTTCTCAAAAAGTTTGGTGAACCCTGATTTATGGGTCTATTTCTTGTTCAGGGTTGTCACAACACAGTGATTTTTTTTAAAATTTAATTTTATATTATTTTACTTTTAGTCAATAATATGTCATTTAGATCAATTTATATCTCAATTTAAATATCTATATATATAAAACAAAGTCGGATTATTTACACCACGTATATCTCGAGAATTACTGTAAGGATTTCAATGATATTTGATTTATAAAATTCTTATTTACCTAGAATAGCAGAATAAGCATTAAAACATCGGAAAAATATCACGGAAAAGAAATTATAAAGAAAATAAATATCTTCATACAGAATAAAATTTTCAAATGACGAATAGCTTCATCAAACGATAAAATGTCGTAAGCTGGTTTCAGAAAAATCCACCAGATCGCACTGTTTTCTATATTTGTTTGTTTTTGCTTTTTTTGCGTACTACTGACTTATAAAAAATTTTAAATTTAGAATATGGATTAGAATAAAAGAAATCGATGATATGAAATTAAAACGAAAGAAAATCGGACAATATTGAAATAAGGTTATGTTTATAATTAGGTATATAAATTTTTGACAACAATATTTTGCACGAACGTTGTTTTACTCTGAGATGACACGTTATTACACTTGAAACGCTATATCGAAGAAATTTTAACGTCAAAAGCAAAGCGTTGCGGTTCCTGATCACCCGAATGACTATTGATGCTCTTGGTCGCATTTACACAGTTCATCCGAAAAATGACGAATGTTTCTACTTGCATGTCAAGAGCTCAATTTGCTTGAAAATTATACTTATTGGGACATGCCAATCACTGAAGAAATTGTTTCTGAATCTCCATGTCAGATACGCACATTATTTTCTATCATTATTTTGACATGCTTCACATCGAATCCATGTGAGCTCTGGAACAAGTTCAAGGATGACATTTTACATCGAATTCGTGTCAGTTCAAGGAATCCCGATCTCGAGGTGAATGAAAAGATAAATAACCAGGCTTTGATTTAGATCGAAGACATGTGTTACCTCATGTGAGGCATTTTGTTAATCAAGTTAGGAATGCCAACTTAAAACTAAATCGAAACTAGGGCTTCCAAACCGGTTAAAACCGAAACCGGTTAACCGGTTTATCGCGTGTTTTGAAAAAACCCGAAAACCGGTTTATTTCACTCGGTTAACCGGGTTCTATCAAAAATACTCTTTTCTTATTTTTCATTGTTTTTCACAAAAAGAAAAATGTTTAATAATGAATTTACTGCGTTATATAGGAAACAATTCACAAAATACAACAAACATGTACATATATATATATATAAATTGTTGAATAATCTACTTCTGTCTCAAAGTTGTACATGTTGTGAACAGAAATGATTCTTTCAAATAATTTGTCATTTTTTGACAAGTGAATATTTTGGTATTCTACTCTTTTTTTGTCTAAGCATTGGATTTCTTGTCTTATCCAGTTGGTATTTTTTTTAAATTAAATGCATTTAAACATCATTCTTTTAGTGAGTTTTATAATCAAGCTCTATTTTTTTATTTGACGTATAATTTTATCATAAAATATTTTATGTTTTATATATTTATGTTATAGTAATTGTTTCTTTGCCATAGCAAACAGGTTGGTAACTAGAGTCCCATTAAGATAAATGTCGTGTTTTTTGTTTGAAATTGGAGTACTAGCTGTTATGCCAAATATTGAAAAAAATCTACGATTTTTTTTGCATACCTACCTAATCAAAATACATGATATTTCGGTTTAAACCGGTTACCCGGTTTATTTGTCAGAAAAAAACCGAAAACCGGTTAGTGTTTAAGTCCGGTTAATTGGAAGCCCTAATCGAAACTAAATCTTCAATATCCATTTAAAAAAAAACTTTTAGGAATTTATGTCTCATGTTCATCACCGTCGCTAAAATATATACTGAAATGTGAAAAGACGAATGAAAGTACATAAAATCAGAAGGTATGTAAAAAAAAATCAGTATACTTTTCATGTATATTATATTGTTATAGAATACTATCAAATCATTATTTTATTTTTGATCCCTATATACAGTCAATCCTGTTTTTATGCGGTTTTTTTATGCGATTTCGAAGTAATGCGATTTTTTAGAAATGCATTTTTTTAAATGTACCATATTTTACGATATATAAAAATGTTAAATATTACATCGAGAGCATATATTGTTGTATTTTTGATAGAATAGAGAGAATTATAAACACAACCGACATTTGAAAAAAAAATACGATTTCGGACTGTTTAAATCATGTTGCATCTGCCATCGCTGAATTAAGTCCACCTAATTAGGTGTGTTACAGTCGATGAAACCATTGAAGCATCGGTAATATCAGCTGAAATGATTACTTTAGCACCTGAACTTGGCGAAGAAAGGTTTGATACCTTTAGCGAAAATTATATCGACGAATTACTTACAGATAAAGCTATAAGTGACGAAGATGTTCATAATTTAAATTTAATTATTGACAAAAAACCAGAAAACAATGACGAACTGAAAGAAATTCCAGTTTCTTCAAAATAATTGAAGAAGGTATCAAACTTTTCAGTAAATTAGAAGATCATTTCTTTCTAAATGATTCAAATTCTGATCGCGCATTCAAGTTTCAACGATAACTTTAAAATATATATATATATGGGTATAACAAACTGCATAAACAATTAATTATCGAAAAAGAAAATCTGAACAAACTCTGATCACTAATTTCATTGTTAGAAAACAACCATAGTTTTATGAAATTGATGCGCATACTATTTCTTCTGAAAAAGAGTGATTTAGAACCACATGCTTTAAAACACACATAGAATTGTCATACAGTGACTATTTTTTAATATTTTTACGCCGTGGTTTTCCCCTAATTTTCTTATACTTTGCGATTTAGTGTATATTTTAACTCGCTGTTTCAAAGTTATGCGGATTTTAAAATTTAAGTAACGCACCCTACTATTTTTATGGAAGTCAAGTTTTTTTTATGCGATTTTTTTTTGCGATATTTCGTGGAACACATCTACCGCATAAAAACAGGATTGACTGTATAGTTGTTTGTATGTGTGGAACATTAAACAAAAATATATATTTTTTTCTAATGAAAGATAATCTCATAAATATAATATTGAAGATTTGGAAAATGTTGCGTTCTTTGTTATAATGAGAATTTATGTCATTTCGTAATATAAAAAATATGAAAATTTAGAATGAACTTTCGTAAAATTATAAAAAAGTATTATTTGAATAATTTTGAAAAGATCCCTGTCATTATGTAAGAGTCTTACAGTTCTGTGAACATGAAAAATCTGAAAAACAACCAATAATTCCCTTCGGGTCGACATTTCGAATCATTTCGAACTGTCAATGGCGTCGTATGCCTAACATTTCGTGCCGCATGTCAATAGCTCAATTTGCTTGAAAAATAAACTCATTGGGACATGACAATCGCTGAAGCAATTGTTTCTGCGTCTCCAAGTCAGATAGGCACATTATTTGCTATCATTTTTTTGACATGCTTCCCATCGAATCCACGTGAATTGTGGAAAAATTACAAGGATGACATGTCCGAAGACACTTTACACCGAATTCGCGTCAGTTCAGGGAATCCCGATCTCGAGGTGAATGAGGAGATACATAACCTGGCGTTGCTTTTGATCGAAGATATGTGTTACCTCATGCGCTGCATGATGCGTCGCCAGATCGAGGAATGAACGACGCTTTCAATCGAGAATCGGAACGTAAACGTGAATATGATCGAGATGCATTGAACCAATCACTTCGAACGAATGTACCACTGTTGAACCCCCAACAGAAAGTGTACGATACTTTAATGAAGGCAATTAATGAGGGAAATGGTGGCTTATTTTTCCTCCGCATTGGAAGCACTCAACCGAACTATGAAAGATCAGCGCAATGACTCAAAATGTTTTGGAGGCGCAATGATTCTACTATCTGGCGATTTTCGCCAAACACTACCAGTTATATTAATAAAAACACAATAATCCTTTGTACTTCATTCCACTTTATTTAATATGTCAGGACCGGTTTCGCTCATTACGAGCATCGTCAACTGATCAGTTGACGATGCTCGTAATGAGCGAAACCGGTCCTGACATATTAAATAAAGTGGAATGAAGTACAAAGGATTATTGTGTTTTTATTAATATAATGCCTTTCCACCAAGTATTGACAGTGAACACCCTAAAAGTGAACTACCAGTTATTCCAAGATCGACCGCTGCCGATGAAATAAACGCTTGACTTAAAACATCGACTCTGTGGCGCTATGTTAAGAAACTTCAGTTAACGACAAACATGCGAGTTGCATTTCTAAACGACCATCTGCCGCAGATTTCTCCAAGCATTTGCTGACTATCTGTAACGGCCGTGTTCCTGTCGACGAATCGAATGGATTGATTTCGTTTTTGCCGAATTTTTGAAATTTCGTCTCATCGAAAGACAATCAACAAAGTGTTCCTGAATATCATTGCTAATCACAAACATCATAATTGGTTGAGTGAACGAGCAATTTTTGCAGCAAATAACAAAGATGTGGATCATTTCAACTTCACAATTCAAAATCAAATCGTTGGTGCACTGTATTCCTTTAAATCTATCGACTGTGCCACGTGAATAACATCATTTCAATGTAATTAAAATACTTTTCATTTTTAATTTTGCACATTTATTGAACTTAATTCATTTTGAGTATTCATTCAAACTGAATTTAACTCATCCAATAAATTAACACAACATTTATTGATTCTGAGGCGGTACGAAGTTCGTCGGGCCAGCTAGTATTATATATAATATATCTTTGGGACAAATACATCTCAAAATACAATTCTCGTATAAAAAAATCGTTCAATAGGCAGCCCTAGCGAAATCGGTTTAATTTATTTAAAAATTAAGATTTATCAATCATTTTAGACGTCATTTTGTTCAAAAATAGATGACACTAGCACAATAATTTTTACATATTAAAAAAATCTTTATTTTTAACAAAAAAAAAACATAGCGACTCACCGGTGAGAGGCTGGCGTTCTAGTGGTTAAAATGTTTATATTCACTCTCTATAAATAAATTACTGACCTGGCTGGACGTATCAGACATGTCAACGAGTGTTCCCATTATTCCTATTAAGTCTTGATCTTCGCTAGGTTCTTCGGGTGGCAATATCACCACTGGAGGCACATACGTTCTAAGTTCACTTTGAATCAAAAAGTTTGGAGGATTTTCAGGAAGTGACGGAATGGAAATAAGGTTTTTAAAATATTGCAGATTGTTTGTGGTGTGGTAAAACTTTTTTAAGAGCTTGAACTGTTTGAAGAATCTCTCACGATGACCGGCAAGCGTATCGGCCGGCAACATGGCGTGCAGCTTAAACAAAAGTTTCACAGAAAAATCATATAGTTGATTCGAGTCTTGTATGCATGGAACTAAAGGAGCCATTCTGCACTGCCCAGATGTTGTCATCGAATTAGCCCCAGAGTTGTCGATTGAATCAAATACTGAAACATTAAAAATAAATATTTATTAAACGCAAGTGATTCCAACATAAAATATAAAATAGTGTTTCGAAGCTTACTTGCGGATTGAAGCATCAAGAGATCATCCATATAGTCGAACATTTCCACAGACATTTGGAAACTGAAAAAAAATAGTATTTGTTATTATATTCTTGTGCGATTCTGGTTTTCTCTATTTTTGTTTTACACTTACAATAAATATTATTTTATCTTGTTATTTCTGAGGCTGTAGTGTATTGAGATATAATTTATCTGAAGCTTTCAAAGGATATTTTACAATAAAAAACTGAATTTTCCCAAGGTGCGTGAAACATTCTAGTGCACACTGTACATGTTTTGTTATGCTTTACCCAGTAAATAAGTAATTTTGTCAGAAAAATACGTTTTTTCAAGTTAAATTGAATATGCTAACAGTCACTCAGTGCATTCGTTGTTCCAATATTTTTGCAAGAAGTCACTAAAGGTAACTTACTATTGAAAACTTCTCTGGAATCGAGAGAATAAGAAAGAAGAAGAAGAATGTTTGGATATAACTAATACAATGTAGTTAAAACTTTAAAGTCGATTAACTCAGAACCAACATTTTGTAACTTAATGCCTTCGGCACTAAGCCGTCAATTTGTTCACCCGCTATAACATTTTTTGTGGTTGTCAATGGAGTAAGCACTTTGACTTACACATAGAATAGATTGTATGCGATACAACAACGTTAATATCTCATTTTCAACAAAATATGCCTCAAGAACATAACCCTAAAACCACAGATTTTGCATTCATTATTTTAACTAATAAGCGATTGGTAAAAACACTACAAATTAATATTAGCAAGAGATTACTATGTGTAGATGTACTAAAAATATAAATTTTGCTTACTAATTATTAATGTCATTTTCTCCGATCGCCTCCAATTCTTCTCCGGTCACTTGTAAATTACCCGGGAAACGAGGGTTCCGTGCGTGAAATTTAATCTTTGTGATAAGCAATGTGCAATAAAGTTGTATAAGTTTCCCATAACTTTCACGTAAATGAACCTGCATCATACAAAAATATAAAAATACTTATTAACACATCTTTATTATAAATAGTGCAATAGTCGTAAGTTTTGCAGTGGGTATGTGATAACTATCTCTTAGTGGGATATCACCTTGTGTATTTTATATCCTATGATACATTCCTGTATTGTACTTTACGGAATGGCGGATTAGATAAATGAAATAATTAAAATTATTTTTATTTAATGATTTTAATAATTTTAATATTTAATCTTCATTTCATTTCAGTTTATTTTCGTTTATCTAATCCACAGTACCTAAAAGTACAATACAGGAATGCATTATAGCAGAGGTGGCCGAAGTCTAGACCGCGATTGACTGGTCGATCGTGTCTTATTATTAGAAAAACTTGATATTGAATGTGTATTAGTTAGTATCTATACCTATAGGACAGTGCTTCCCAATTTGGTGTCCGCGGACCCCTCGGGGTCCGCAAAAATTTTCATTCTTTCAACATTCTTTGTGATAAAATATGAACATGTGAAATAAAAAAATTTCGGGAGTCGCAGATTATTATTTTCAGATTTAGGGGTCCATGGCATGAAAAAGGTTGGGAAGCACTGCTATAGGTACGAGGTAATAAAGTAATATCTGTCATATTTTTCTTTTATAATGGAAATTACAATATAATTTTCGTGTACACAGAAAAAAAAATGAGGCTAACCCATAACTTTCCCAAGTCTCGAATCATCCCGGTGTGTCTCTCAGAATTCTGTAAGCAATTTGAGTGTCCCTCCCGGAGGACTTTGTGAAGGACATGGCAGAACTTCCATGCCACAATACGGTGTTCCTGCAGAGGAAGCCGTAATGCCACGACCTACAAAAATAAATAAAAACATTTCACTAATGCTCCACGCAGCAGTGACACATGGTCGAAAGTGTTAACTAGGCACAATCAAATGATAATTAAATAAAATAATTTTTATTCATTCTAAATTTTGTTTAGCCTTCGCGTTCCGGAGCGGGGTGCAATTGTTCCCCTAAATTCTTATTTTACCAACCATTTGTTAAATATCGGTAATATCTAGCTGATATTTATTGTAATCTACAAACATATCCTACTGAATACAATGCAAAAAAAAATCTGAAAAATTGTAGAAAATAAAATAGATATTCACGTTTTTCGTTAACAAATGGTATTTGGGTCACATATACACGTTGCGTTTGAGTGTGTGCGTGTGCCGAGCGCAAACTCCACACACCTGATGTCAGCGTACCCTGCGCCCGCGCCGGGAGAATGACGCATGCGTGGATCGTAACCTTATCGGTGCGCATGCCCGGCGGCCGGCGGGAGCGCAGTGAGCCAGTGCGCTCTCGCCGCTTCTATTGACATGATGGATTTCTACCGCTTCTATACGCCTGACGTATCGTCAACGCAATATGATATGGATGATTCAAAAAGACAAATTGTCTCTTAATTTTGACAGGGCATGCTCAAAATCAACATTCGAACTGCTGACATTTATTATTTTAATTTTTACTTCGTTAAATGAGAAAAATCCTAGGGGGTACAATTGTACCCCGCTCCGGAACCCGTGTGATTTTTCAAGATATAGGTACTCGAAGGTTAAAGATACAATTCATTCATTTAATTTGGCTAAGGAACAAGTCAGGTCCACGGTCGATTGGTCAACATAGATGGCTTAGCCCGCGGTGCTCACAAGTTTGAATTTATAATCGGGCAGCTTCATTTATCAATCGATCATTATAGATTTCTCACTACCACACCGCAAAGGTTGACATTTAATATGAGGGCGCTGCAGTTCCATATGCCCTATGGCTTCATGAAACAAGAGAGAATTTGAAAAATTAAGTGTGTCGATGAATCGTTTGATAATGCATGTAGGATTCGCACACATATTCATATTATTGTTACGCAAGACGTTGCATAAATAGTTTTCATTTACATGTAGTGCCAATTACATACAATGCATATCAATAATGTTGCAGGAGAAATAATTACGAGTGAGACACCATTAGAGGATGGATGATATAATATATAATCAGTATGCAGTACAGTGGCAAATGATATTAAATCAAATACAAATATGATTGATACATAGGCACCTCATAAAAGTCAATGGCTGCCGGCATATTATTATATTGATAGTTTTTTTTACTTTTACTAAATTTGCTGCGTCATATGGAGAAAGAGTAGATTTACACTCACAATACCTCCAGATATTTTTATAGGTCAATTTTTCGCACACTTACGTGCAAGCCGCCAAGTATTAGTCAATTGTTTCCGGAACAATCCTAGCAGAAAACTGAACAACGCATAACGTTCGTTACGGCACAGGAAGCATCTGTTGGACACAGATGTATGACCGTGGCGGATGGTGGAGGGAATCGAGGGTTTTTTTACTCATGTAGAAAAATTTATAAGCCCAACAATTTTTACTGACCATACACAAAACAAACATCATTTATTCAACTAGCATTCACTAGTACTGCAGAATTGCTTAGGTAAATTTGAAATAGTGCCGTTTTAGGTATAGGATGGACTAAGAAATTATTCATGTAGTATTTTTTTTCTCCCAACCATATTCGCCCCTAGTGTGAAGCACCTTCAACAGATGTTGCTCAATAAGAACTGGTTGTAACATTTCTCAGGATCGAATGGGTGAGAGAGGAATGTAAACAACGCAGATTGAAATATCGGTTTATGAACACGTGGACCCAGAAACCAAAAAGCAGGTCATTGACCATGTTACCCAAAATAGGATGACAGAACTGCTGAGATATATTTGAAATTGTATCCTTGTTTTTTGATAAATTTGAGTTATTGTATAATTTTAATTACCCAAAATGTGATTGCTCCCTTGTCATGAAAGGTTCCAATAATTGTACTCCGAACATGCTTCTCTTTTACCGGAGTTTCTGTTACATTGATCGCTTTGGTGATACTCTGGTTCTGAAAAAAATAAAATAAACATTAGTAAAATTATTGAATATATCTTATTATTTCAACGTCAGTTTGTCTCAATGATTTTTTTGCTACTTTATGTTGTTATCAGTGTTCTAGTGGAGAGTATATACAGTATACTTTGTGCTATATTTACATATATAAATAGTGTAAACCTTCCAGTTAAATCAAAATATTTCAATATCAGACAAATAAAACTTTAGTAATTAATATTGATATCGCATTGTAAATGTAAATATTGTCCATCCCTATTTTTAATTATAGGTTCGGTTGAGTGCATGACTGTATACCATCTGCAAACTTTACAACCTCAGCACTTTTCATGACACTAAAATGATGGGAAACTGTCAAAATACGAGGATCGGGACGGTTGGATAGTGGACTTCAGTTCGGGACTAGCATCGCAGAAGACGAATGAAATATAAATTTAAATAATGGTTTCTGCATATGAAAAATGTACAACATCAAAGCTTAAATTAGAATTGAAACTTAGGTATAAATACAATTTAAAGAAAAGAAATTATTCAAAAACATTTTTTTTCTTCACTGAGACCCGCTACAGAAAAGTCTAGTTAACAATTTGATAAGTAACCAAACATGTTATTTTTATTAAACAATTTATCAATACTTACATTTTCAATCCAAATTTAAATGACGTCCAAAAAAGCATGCAAACATAAAGTTAACATAAATAAAACAGTGCATTAGTGTTATCTACAACAACGACAATAAATAATTTGTACTTTGTTTGGTACCAAGTGAAGATTCATACCATAAAACGATGTGATAGTAGTGAACACCGAAACCATTTAAATAACATTTTTTATGTTGATGTTTGGAATCACTACCAAGTTCACCTTTTCTATAATATCATAAACTCACGATGGAAAAAAATATGTATGTTAGGTATTTTAGATTCATTTTAAAATAATATTAATCATTCAGGACTCTATAATCTGCTAAAACATTCTACATTTAGAATAAGCTATATTCTCTAACCTTTTCTATGCCAGATACTAGATAACTAGTACTACTCATTCAAGCGTAGGTAAGTAAGTAAGCATGATACGAAATATCCTATACTGACTCCATAGTTGTATATTGAGTCTAAATATGACATTTAAAATTTAAACTTATTTATTTGGTAGAAAACCTACAGTAAACATTTGACTTTTTCAATAGAAAGTATTGCCTGTATAGTTTTTTTATGATTTGAGATAAAATTGTATAATGTTGAATTTAATATTTGCAAATTTTATGCAGCCTGGCATGTACATTTGTATCAAATTTGTGCGGTGCTGAAAATGATTAACAATGAAAAGATATAAACGACAGGAGGACAAGTAATTTTAACCTTTATTCAAACTATCATCAACACAGAAATGGCGCAAATTAATAATGGAAAGAAAAATTAAAACATATAAATATAATTAAGGTTAGCGGACTATAGTGACACTTATAATTAGGACAAATTATTAAGTGACTTATTTACAAACATTCGTGTAATTGATAAATTCTACATTAATAGGATTTTCAACATTCTAGTGGAGAAAAACATTCTTTATAATACTATTCCAATAAGGTATATCTGTAAAAAAAAACAGGGAACCAGTGGCGTGCTTAACCAGTGCCCTCTTATTTTTTTCCAATAAAAAATCGCATCTCAACCAAAACGCACTATTTATTTTTGAAAATTTTATTAAATGTTAATAAAATCAAATTCATTAATTTTAACATTATTATAAAAATTGTGGACACTGGTTTTAAGCTGGTGTGAACTAAATTGTTTGATTTAAATGTATATACTAATAAACATTATATTTTTTAATAAAAATAATAAAAGATTTTTAGTACTTTTTCCACTTAAAAAACCTGAACCGTATTGACAGTGAACACCTTAAAAGTGATTATATTTTGTATTGATTACGTATTATTTATTATATACATATATATATATATATTGTACTACATGTATTGAAATAAGTCTTATCATTTATCATGAGTTAATATATAGATTCTAGAAAACATAGCTTATCTACGAAAAAATAATATAGATTTTATCAATACTTCATTCGTAATGACTGAATGTAAATACCATGCTGTCATTTAGTTAGTATCTCAATAGTTTTTGACCATTTTTTAGGTACCTGAAACTACCTGATTAAATAGTCACTAATGGGTTTAGTGTATATGGGAGCCGGTAAATTGCTCGAATGGAGATTGCTCGAATAACAAGATCCTCCAATAACAAATTCCTCGAACGTCAATTGCTCGAATTGCTTGGTTATTTAAACGGTTTTAATACAGTTTAGTGTTTAGTACCTGGTAGTTGATCACTCGGCATTTTATTACACCATATGTACGTTTAGTTTATAAGCCGAACTTTTTATCAAATTGCATATTATTGCTGTACTATTTATCATAATTGAATTGAATTATTATTTTTTAGGCAGACATTTAAGAAATACTATCTATATTAATTGATCTTAATTCTGTTATTTAAAAAATCAGTAATGTTGACTTTTACAAGGAGAGCCAAAAATCACTGAATAGCAAAAATGTTTATAGATATGGGATGTAACGTGTTTGTGATAGCGGTGGTAACTGGCATAATTATTATTGGATTAAAATGAAACTTTCTGGAAAAATTATCTAGTAAATATCCAAGATGGCGGTTATTATTATTCTTTAATTTATATCTGCGTCAATAAGTAAATAATATTCATAAAGAAAAAATATTATGTGTGAATATTAAAATTTTAAAAAACTTTTTTTCTTAAATGAATGGCTACTCTTCTTATATGTATATGATAGGTTCAAGCCCTACTTTAAATTTTTTTAAATATATTGGAAGATTAGCAATGGGTTATGTTAGATGTCGATGTAGAAATTGGGGATTTTTAAATTAGAACTAGTGGTATATATTATGCATTACACAGAATATCATACTTTTAAATTGATGATCATTTATCATTCCGAAAATAAAACGAACGACCTTTTCCACTCGACCACTGGCAACTTAAATAAAAAATATTTTTTTATTATGACTTATTTTGATTTATGGTTTTTATTTCCCGGCTTGCATAAATATTTTTTTAAAGAATGAGTAATTAATGTTTAAACTTTTATAAAAGTTTTATAAAAATTTTCGAGCAATTTGTAATTCCAACAATTGACGTTCGAGGAATTGGTCATTCGAGCATCTTGTTATTCGAGCAATTTCTATTCGAGCAATTGCATTCGAGAAATTTACCGGGAATCAGTGTATATATTAGTAAATAATATAATTTTTAAATAGCTCATTTCATTTAAAACGTGACCATTGGTATTTTGTCATGTACACACGACGTCGTACATGTGCACAATCTTTGCAAATCAATAAATTTATTTTGAACTAATGCTTTGATAAAATAAGATATTTCAAATTTACTTTAATGTTTGATTCGACTTGATAGAAGAAGAACATATGTTTTAGACTAAGGAAATTGAAATTTAGCATAGCTAAAATAGACAATTTACGCAATGTCTGCTAGATCTAAATTAAGTCTTAAATCTATTTTTTATTTCATTTAATACCGGATATATTATCCCGACAACTTTATTTATGTCAATATTTCGATCTCGAAATGACTTAAAGTCAATCTTGGCGTAAATATGATTCAATACCGTTTGAATACTATCATAGTATTCAATACGTCTTTGTAAGAACCGCTACGAATAAATTGTGCCATGTTCGCTATTTCGTGAAATCCGCGGATTACCGCGTCGAAAAATTAAGTAGATCCAATATTTATAACCGAAAAAATATGAACGATATTGACAAAATCAATATGTTTTCAAATTATCAAGCTATCGGTTTGAGATTTATTTTCATTTGGAGCCGTGATTATCTATCGTAAATGTCGATAACAAAATACACAACTCATAGATAAAGCACAAACTACAATTATTTGTGTACATACCTAATCGTTTTCTTCGAAATACCGGAACAGGTGAGGTTAATAAACATGCACCTATTCGTACGTTTTAGTACCGGAAAAGTGTGGGCAATAAACATGAAACCAAACGGTATTGTTTTACGTACAATGAACAAACAAGTGTTTCTCAAAGTTGCCTCACAAACCAAAATATTATTTTTGTTACGAAATAATAAATGTAAACGTTTAAATAATACGATTTCTTATGATATCAGAAAAATGTATGTGAATAGATTTACGGTACAGATCTTGAATTCGAAGTAGATCGTTTTGTAAACAATAAACCAGCGGTCGCAAAATTGCGGGCCGAATCCCGCCCTCCAAATATTTCAATCCGGCTCCTGATTTTTAATATATACAAATATTCATTACACATACGAAATATTGATTTTTTGAAAATTCTAAAAAGATCAAGAATATTTTTCGTCCGGCCCCCGACGTTTTTCCAAAAATCAAATGGGCCGTTTCTCAAAAAGTTTGTTGACCCCTGTAATAAGCAAATGGTCTGTTTTGTGTTCGAATACGAAAATAATTTCAAAGCGCTGTAAACAGTATAATCTGTTAAGAAAAGTACACACATGTTAAGTATTGAAATAAATCCAGCTAGAATTTATTATACTGTTCCGAGAAACCTCAAAATTATTGGTTACTGAAACTACTTTGTATTTTATCTGTAAAAATATTTTTGATGAACTGAGAGTTTTGTTTTTGTTTTGTTTTAATCGTTATCAAGCATTTTGAGAATGGTAGTAATAAGAAAAAAATCACGTTCAACGGGGGAGGTAATTTGAAAAAATAAATAAATATGGAAAAAACACTTCAATATACGTCACGGACGAACGCAAAAAAAAACATATTTATTTAGTTTCGCGATGCAATAAAGACGATAACCGTCTAATAATCTGATAAAACTTGAATTCATTACATATTTATTTATGATTACCGACATCCGAGCAAATATCAGAAGAAAAAAATTACGATCGATCGCGTTATAACGAATCCGTCCACAGTCGCCGGGGTCGCTATGGACGAGAGATACGTGATACGAGAGTTGATATTATCATATCGACTGTGGAAAGGAAAAAGGACGTAACTCTCAATTTTCCAAAACAGCTTTTTTTCGATAATCACAATGTATACAACTCTACACACATTCTATCAAAAGGATGGAAGCTGAAAATGCCGAATAAGTATCTAAATTAAGCTTTTAACTTAGAAAAAGGTGACCTTGAAAAAAAATAAAACCAAGAAAAAACACTGAAATAAAGGTTTTTCCAAGACAATTTCTTTAATTAATATTAGGTTATGTCAATTAAACACCAGTTTAGAAGTATGCGTGCACTTCAAGGTTGTGTATAATTCATAATTTGCATATGTCACAAAATTATCAAAACACGTTTTTAGCGCCTCCTGTAAAATTTGCTATGTGTGGGTTACGTCCTTTTTCCTTTCCACAGTCGATATATCAAGGTTATATTATTATGATAATTATTTTAAGATTATATTCCGTTCATGTATAATAAGAAGTAAACGGAATAACATATTACTTGTATGAAATCAACAAATAAGTCAATGATAAATCAATACCAAAGTATTTCTAGAATCAGTGACGTTCCTAGGCTATGTGCCGCCCCTAGGCTGAGTTAAAAATAGAGCACTTACTATTCAAAATATTTCTTTTGAAATTACCTTATCTACCGCCTATAGTGCTGAGATCGGTAAATGTCGCATTTAAAAAAGATTTTTGCGATAAATTGAACTACTGTTTAATCATCGGTCATAATGTTATTACCATTGAAAATATTTTTTGTCGGCATTTTTTTTATCAAAGACATTGAGGCATCATTTTTATTCTAAACTAAAATCGTGTCAAAAATATTCAGTCATTTAAAAAAAAAACTGTGACCATTTGCCGCTCCCTTGGACTTGCCGCCCCTAGGCAAATGCCTACTCGCATATGCCCTCGGAACGTTCCTGTCTAGAATAGATAAACGAAGAGGGGAACATTTATAAATTAAATTCAATGTAATTAACACATTTTTCGTTCAAGAAATGTGCCTCGGATCTTACCGACCTATCCGCAGTAGGGCATCCAATCCCGGGATTCGGGATCCCGTTCAATTTTCTGATCCCAAAATCCCGGGATTGACATGGTCGCAATCCCGGGATTTCGGGATTGAGAAATTTTGAGTAAATCTCGAAAAGTGAGACGAAATTGGCAAATTGTCGATTCCAATTTCCCCGGTGAGCTAAAAAAAATAAACGAGGTTTCGTGAAAATTCGGGGAAAAAGTATACCAAATCGATGATTTCAAATTCCTCGGTGAGCTAAAAAAAAAAAACGAGGTTTCGTGAGAATTTGGGGAAAAAGTATACCAAATCGAGGATTTCAAATTCCTCGGTGAGCTAAAAAAAAAAAAAACGAGGCTTCGTGAGAATCCTAGGAAAAAGTATACCAAATCGGAGATTTCAAATTCCTCGGTAAATTTATCTCAATCCCGGGATCCCGGGATTGGATACCCTAATCCGCAGATGTTGGTCGACTTAACAGACTAATTAAAATTTCCAACTAGATAAAACAAATAACACGAAACACAGATGGAGGACTGCCGGTTGTTGCAATACAAAAAGTAAACAAAAATCACAGTTACGTCTTACGACTACATTTGAGACTAACACAATGCCAATTGTGTTTTTTCTATTTGTGTTTAGGCGTGCAATAACGTATACAATATACCTAACATACGATGTACTTTTTAAAACGAATAAATCAACATGGTGTGTAGTAGTAGAAGCTCGATTATGCGGATTGTTTTACAGTAATTAGTTCCTCCGGCAGTTCCGAAAGTGAAAAATATTGTTGTTACTTCATAGGTATGCGGGGTATGCCACTTCCGCCACTGGAATTTTTCAGATTGATGAAATCATATGTTATGATTTCGTCAATCTGAAAAACTCGTCACGCCTGTAATACGACATATGTTTTAATATTGGTAATAGAAACATAAACGCGCTTATAATTATTTAAAACCCTGATCCTTTGTAAACTATCATGTCGTCATAAGGAAAAACATAGCAACCAGCACATTTCGAGTACCCGACGAAACATAAACTGTTATTTCAACAATGGCAAAAAAATAATCGAAATTCTATTGGTTGCTTTAACTACCGATATTTTTCAAATTTGATATTGAAATTCCACCAAGCACCTTAAGTCTAAGTCAGGCGTGGAGAACCCGCGGCCTTTTGGCTGCCCTGGTGCGGCCTTCAGGCCAATTCTGAAATTCTGCGCAGTTTGGATTTGAAAAAGGTCCCACGCTGCTAATTTGGGAAAATCCGTAAATTCTTGGGATTTTTTATGTCAAAATCCTTGAAAGACCTAAAAAAAGGTCCTACGCTGATAATTTTGGGGCTTTAGAAATTGGTATGAATTTTTTTCCGGCCAAAGATTCTCTAGTCAATGTTTACTGCGGCCTTATGTCGAATCAGAAAAATGAATGCGGCCTTTAGATAATAAAAGGTTCCCCACCCCTGGTTTAAGTTCTACATTATAACAATATTGTCATGAATCAATACAATTTTCTTTATGATAACGGTATTGTTGGCAGAATCAGCTGATAATGAAGAATTAGTTAACACTTTTCACGTGGTAAAAAGAACTGTTGCCACGTGTCAGTAGGAAGTCGCTTTCGACAAACTGACAGCTTTAACCTAATAATAAATCAATAATTGCTTTTTGTTGTATACTTTTATAGATTTGTATAAACTGTATGCAACACCGGATTATCGGTTATTTTTTCTTTTAGATTATCGAGATTTTGCGTTTATCCCTGATAACCGAATTTAACTATATAGGTATTCAGTAAACCGTGGTGTATCATAACAATTGTAGTCTATATATAAGAATACCTTCTCACGATAATGCATTATGGAGACAACTTATCTATAGGATCGATTTATTTTATCTATACTAACTTGGTTTCCATATAAAAGTAACATAACTGTTATAAATAAAGAAGATATGTGTATAGGTAACCAATTATTTTGTTATTTCTAAAAATAATCTTTTTTCGAAATACAATAACTTAAATTTAACAAAAAAAAACATATAAATAACTTCGTTTTTACCGAAAAGAGAAAGATACTTAATCTTATTAATTACCATTGTTCATTCCGCTAGTAAATCAATATAATATATTATTTAATCTCCGTTTAGTGTTTGTTTACTCTATTTATTGCAAAATTCTATCGATAATTATTAACGTTTATCTTTTTCAATAATAGTATCGTTAAGATAAGTAGAATTATATAAAACGACAGTAGGCATTTCCTATTATTTGTAATCACAGATTATCAGTGTTTTTTTATGATAGACCACTTTTTGAATTGTGTAAAAAATATTGCAGTAAAAACAATCAGTAGTTGCAATGTAATCCACTTGAATAACGATACTTTCAGATTGACAGATACAGATATTATTATATAATTAAAAATCATCTTATTTGTTCTAATTACATAATTGTATCGTGGAATGAGAATTAAGAAAATGTGTTTTTTTTTAAATATAAATAATGCCTTTCCACCAAGAACCCACTAAAACTTATTAACTTATATAATTGTGTTATGGCATTATGATATCGACCCATAATCGGCAAAAGATCTTAACCGCTACGATTAGGTGAATTTCGTTTTAAGCCGATATTGCTTCAATATCTTCTAGAGCAGGGATCGGCAAACTTTCAAGTGAGAAAAGCCAACTTATCAAGTAAACAGGATATGTTCAAGAGTTGATGTCTGAAGAGCCGCAAACGGCTTTTCAAAGAGCCCTGGTATGCCGACCCCTGGCTAGGACTCAGTGACAAATAAAATTAAAACGTTATCTCATACGTCTATGTTTTAGGGTCTGTGCATTTTGGCGTTTTGACTTGTTATAGTTTGTTCCGCTTGACCCCGATTGGGAGACGCTGATCTAAAGAACTGAAAATATTCACTATAATATCAGGATAGGCATTGACCATATATAACTACATATTTACTAAACGCATTTAAGCAATTTCTTAATCGATCTTAGCACAAGAGTAATTCAAAAAAACCTTCTGTATTTTTTTCAAATTGTCGGTTACGATTTTCTGCCTATTAACCCTTTGAATGGTGAGTTAATTTTGACTAAATTAGGTTTTTTCTTATATTTTGATTATTTGTAGTATTGCCGCACATAAAAATATAAAAACCTTTTTTTTGGATACGGACTAATCTGGGAAGAATCTTAGTTATTATTTTAAGAAGTAAATATTTTTTTTAAAAATTATAAAACTCATAGTTAAAAATGTAAAGTAAACTAGTTCTTTATTACTTTTGAATATTTTGCTAGAAGCTATTACTTCACTTTTGGGTCAAGATCTTTTTTGCTCTCATCTGTGTACATGTGCCGCTCTACAGACGTCGATTCCAGAAAGGAATCGATCACAATTAGAATTTTACGCTCAATATTATATGGCTACCGATTTGTTTACAAATGTTACCCTTTTTTAAAAAACATTTTCTTAATTTATCAAAGGGTTAAGGGTCGATATAATAACGTTACAAAAAAACCATTGTAAATAGGAAAATGTTAAAGCACTTGTACCAAACGGGTGTTCGCGTCTTATCGAGAAAAATCCAATTATAGAAGGCATTGGTAAATATTAATCGTAATATGATGTCGAATAACTTATCCTTATTGGGTATTTGTGTAGTCTACTTAAAACATTCACACGAGGGACTACCGTGTACATATTCCAAAGAGTTGTCGGTTATTCTTCAAGAAAAAGCCAGGTGTGCGGGACGAGCGCGAAATATTTTAGGGCGAATTATTTACACGGAACCGTTGAAAAGAATGCATGGAAAGGTATGAGCAGAATTTATTAGGGTATAATAAGATTCGAAAAAAAATATAACGATTTATTTCCTACAATGGTGGTAGGGTTCAAATAAATTCCAGGTCAAAATGCGTAATGTTTGCAACTTTGTCAACGTATTTCGCCGAACAACGAAATGTGGGTATAGTGTTTTTTGTGAATATACTTTAAGCTCATTTCGAATTTTATTTTAAATATGTCAATATAACGGGAGAGGCAGTAAGATCGCACGCACTACACTTAAGCCACATATTTCCAATCTGTGGGTCGCAGGGCCGCCAACAACTAAATTACAACTACATACTGGCAATATTTTATGGGTTGACAAAAATTTTACTGGCCAGTATTTAAATCAACTTTTGGACAGTACATATTATTAGATTTGCAGTATTCATATTATTGATCAGTATTTGACCAGTTGTATATTGACAACCTAACCCTACGTAACACAATTATTATAATCTCGGCTATTAATAACCAAATCTTAAAAGAAATACTGACATTTATACTACAGTGGAACTCCCAATTACACTACCCCGAATTACGCGCTGGCTTGAAATATTCCCCACAAATCCCCCAATTGCACTGTCGCATTACATTGCCGTTGCTACGAGACGGTCGTCTGTGCGGCGCATACAGTCAAATGTTGCTAGCGTCTGTGTATTCAACACGTGCCAGGATATACACTTATAGCCGGGCGACTGTCTATGTGTTTGATTTTGGCGCGCTTTGCATTTGATCACCTAGTAACTAAATATTTCTTCCATATTTTTTTTTTTGCAAAACTAAGGGAAATCTTAGTTTTGCATTTTTTGCGGAAAAATCCAAATCCCTAATTTTGTATGAGATTCTTTCCCCCAATTACACTACCCCGAATTACAAAATCCCGACATTAGTGTAAATGGGGGTTTGACTGTATTTATACTGACATGACAACATGTTAGATTTATACAAACCATCCGCTTAATAAAATACTGAACGTTAAACTATTTAAATACTGACCAATTAAAAATAAGTCTTCCTAAAATATAACCATGCTTCCACCCGTTCGGTGCTTAGATACACGGATTTTACTATTCTAGTCTTAGGGCCACAGGGGCCTAACCACAAAAAAATCGTGTTTTTGAGTTAAGCCCGATTTTGGCAATTCCATATTTTTTATTAGTGACACAAATCTATATTTCGTACATATAACCGTTGACAAGATACGGTTGGGTATATCTAAAAATGAAATTATAATGTGAAGCACAAAGGTAAATCACCTGTATAATACCTAAGTGAACTTAAAACTAAGTTTTTATAGATAGACCCCCGTGATTCGATGCCACCACAGTATACATACCTTACAAATGACAATACGTTGAAACAAACATTGTCATTTTCGATATAAAATTGTTGTAAATTGATTTGACGTGAATAGTGGAGTTTAGTATAAATAAGGTAAGAATGGCAAAGTATTAACATCATCAAAATAATATATAGTTCCAACGATGGCCTGATTACAAAATAACTATCAACATTATTTATAATTCTTGAACTAAATACTATGCTATTTTCACCTTATTGCGATTTTTATGCTGTCATACAACAGATATCGCAATTGTAATGTTGATGAAACAATCAGCGTTTTATGAATCACTCTTCCACTGCAACATAACATACAGTTCAAAAGCAAATAATACAAACTGGATACGCACGAGTACGTATTTCTACGATTAGTAACGCCAACCGTGTCGCATAGTTTTTTTTATTTCCCGGGAATATGAATATTTTTTACAGGGCTTCGAACCGGAACTGAACCGAAAACCAAAAACCGTTTTGCCGGAACGAAACCGAAAAAAATATCGGTTTTTTTTCGGTTCAAGCTAGTCAGTAAATTACTATAGGGTTTTGAGATTTTAAAATTCCTCGATGAGCTAAAAAACAAAACGAGTCACGTAGATATTTTGGACAAATCAGTAAATTCCTGGGCTTTTGGATTCGAGCTGAACCGAAAACCGTTAAAAACCGTCATTTTTGCCGGAACGAAAACCGGAACCTAACCGATATATATCGTTTTACTTGAACCGGAACGAAAAAAATAGCGGTTCGAAGCCCTGATTTTTTAATGATTATTCTATCGGTATTCCGAAAATAAGAAAAAATATAAAACTCAATATTATTATTACGTCCCGGAGTCGTGTTTTCTAGTGATCAGCAAGCCAAGCGTTGGTCCCGGAACAGTATTTTCGCGTTATGTCCTAACGCTATACTTTCATATTGAGCCATAATTGTTTTATTTAGCAACATTTTCCAGACAGGCATCATTATAGCTATTATAGCAGTCATTCAAATCATTCTAAAACAGTCATTAAATCATAACTTCCATAAAAAATAGTTACTGATTTTATATGCCAAATTTTGATTTTATCAGAACGTCTTTAATGCGTCAGTTTTCCCTATTAATAGTGGAGTCATCAAGTAAAATTCAAATTTTAAATTTGGATAATCTACAAAGCAGGATTACCAAAAATATGTTATTACTTATAACACCAACATATAAAACATGCAAGGTGTGCGCCAAACAAAAAATGAGTAAGACCATAGCAGTCTTAAGTTCCAAGCAGTGCTGTAGAAAATCAGCAAATTCTGAGCTGGCCGTTGAATCCCTGCCTTTACTAACAAATTGTATGGCGGTTATACGTCGATCAACTCTAAATTCCAATTTGTGAGCTTATTTTTCGTTAAATGTAACATGTATGTTTGAAAGATTTCTCGTATGGATATTCTGTGATTCGTTGGTGTTGTTAACTTACAATTTACGATACATCGGAAGGGCCATATATGCAAATTAAGTAATGATTGTAAGAAATATAGCGAATGGCAAGATATGCGATGTATGGTAAAAACCAATAAAATTTAACTTCCCACTATTAAGTATCACAATTATATAAAATATAAATTATAAATTACATAAACGACGGTAACAAGCGGAATTCATATAATATTATATAAGATTTTGACGCCTATTGTGATATTATGAAATACATGCTGCGTCTTTTATCATATAATAATGGCAATATACCAAGTAAATGAAGATTTAATCAATAACGATATAAAAAGAAATAATGAAGTGAATTGTGCTATCCTAGTTTGACTTACTGATTTTTGATTACTGATATGACTTGAGAAATCTTATGGAAAGATTGAGTGACGAACCAGTGTGCACAAATAAATTTCGAGATTAATATAAATTGATTAAAATCCCAATAATGACGTTGGTTTTTTTAATGAACTATCCAACCTCATATTCTGTATTGAAATATTGTAAAAAAAATAATTTAAATAAAATGATTTGGCATCTTTGTTTGCTTTTGTTCTCAGAGATTTTTATTAAAAAACCTTAGAAAATGTATTTTTTTCTTATTTAAAAAATGGTTTAATTAAAAAGATATATAATTACAATATATATATGTATTTGCTTCAAAATAACAGTAATAAATGGTTTCATAATGACGTGATATTACTTTGAAAATTATGACGCCGGCCCGCTCATCTGAAAAAAGTACCTGTTTTCAACTCAATAGCATGGCTTTGACTATAGGGGGCTTTGGTAAGACTCATTCATACAAGTGCAAATATTGTAATACGTATACAGGAAATACCAGCAATGATATCACACAAAATTGAATAATTAAGTATAGTCTTTCAAACAATCACAAAAGGTTTCATTCGATTCAACTTAGTTGTTTTACAGTTAGGAAGCATTTATGTAAAATTGCAATATAAATTAAATACTTTGATTAGAATGAGGTCTAAAACGTAATTCTTGTTTCTCGGACCGGTGTGAAAAAACTAAACGCATATCGACTGTGGGAAGGAGAGGACGTAACTAACCCGCACATAACAAATTTTACAGGATACAAAAAACGTTGTTTAATGATTTTGGGCCAAAGGCAAATTATTAAATCTACACAACCTTGAAGTGCATGGAGATTGATAAACTTTTTAATTGACTTTATCCAATATAAATTCAATACTTAAAAAAATCTTTTTTCAGGTCTTCTTTTCTGGTAGCAATTTCCACAGACCCTTCTTTTTTCAAACTTAAAAGCTAAATTTAGATATTAATTCGGCATTTTGAGCTAACATTCTTTTGATATAGCGTGTATCAAGTTGCATACATTGAGATTATTGAAAAAATCTGTTTTGAAAAAACTGTGGGTTATGTATTTTTCCTTTCCTGAGTCGATATGTAACTATTATAAGGGACAAATGTATTTATAAATAATAATATCCATTTACATATTAATATGTTTAAATATTTCCATGTATAACTTTCGTACGTTGCAAACATTGTTGTATTTATTCATAAATTGAACCAAAAACATAAATACGTATTACATTGACTCACAACTGAGTTCACCCTAGCACACAGTACTTTTTACTTTCTAAAAATAATCCAATTATTGTTTTATCGATAACGTAATAAATATCACCCACGCCGTCAAATGCACGCGAACGGCACTTTTTTAGAGTGTAATAGAAATAGGTTTTCATCAATGTTAAATAATTTGAAATGAAAAAATAATAAATATATTCAATTGCATATTTTTTAATGTTAAATGTCATATGTATTATAACGGATTTTTATGGAAATTGGGAAACGCTTAGAATGAAGTTTGGCTATAATCTATCGGTGACCATGGGAAGAAATAAGAAAAAAATATCTATTCGAAAATTAGGGTTGTCAAAAATATCGTTTTTCAACATATTATTCATTTTCATAACATTTTAAATAAGATAGGCAGATCACCATTGTTGAATTGATTTCCATTGGGATTTACCGTACTTAATGTAAGTAGATAATAATACTATCATTTTTTGTGTCTTTTCACCTCCCTGTGTCTAGTAGAAAAGGACTACTCTAGTAGACTTATATTTTGTAATTTATAACTTAAGAATTTTAATCAATTTTTAGTTTATTCGTAAACCTTGCGATGTTACGTCTGTTGATGTTTCACAAAAAAGCGAAGCACGTGTCACATATTGAATCAAAACAAGTGGAAAAGTTATTTAATTTTATATTAAAAATGAATTTTCACAAAGTTACCGCCGATACCATCGAAAATATGCTACTTTCCTGTTTTTCATTGCGTTGATTAAAAAATCAAAAATTTTGATTAAATGAAGCAAGTTTAGGTATCTACGTATTTGCTTAAACAATTAATCGATAGCATTAATCGCATAACTAGTTGTTGCATTGTAAAATTTATTTGTTAATTAAATAAAAGTTGACGATAAAAACGAATTATCTGAGAAGCCATCGAATTAAAAAATATATATTACACCACATTTACATAATCACGTGTTTCGTTCTTTTGAAAGCATTTATGGATTATGTGCATCGTAATTGTTATCTAATATAATATGTTAAGACTATTTTTTCATAAAACGAAACACTAGTTTAGAAACATCAAAATGAAGAGCATAACCAACACATTAATATTATAAAAATCAGAGGCTACTTCTATTTTCAATAAATTTTGACAAATTAAAATTTAATAATTCACTTATTTTGAAATCGGAGAAGTATAAATGAATGCTGTTTTTTTTTTCAATTTAAATTCAAATTATTGCTTAAACTAAGAAAAATAATAGGAACATAAGCATATTAAATAATAAGCAATTAAAGAAAATGAAAAAAATATCTAGAATACATAATCAATGCAGATATTACAAACAAAAACAAAGCGAATCTCACTTTAATTTGTACTCATGGTAATGTCATAGTTAATGCGAAATGTCTGTCATTGGTCACGTCATTCATAAATTACAAAACGACCAATCAGAAAATTACGGCAATCAACATTGCATAGCAATTAACTAACACTTAATAATATACATATATTGAGTTTTTGCTCTCCTTAAAAAAATATTCTATTAACGTTAATCGATAACAGGTGCAAATAAAAGATAATACCATTAAAATCACACTGCAATAAAGGCGATATCGATTTGGTCTAGCGGGGCTTCTTCAACAAACGCGTTCCATCGGACTATTTTTTTATTTTAAATTTCTCGGTGGTTATTCTAACTTTCGAGAGAGCGTAGTGGCATTTTTTTATTTAATAAAGCCTAGAAAAATGTTTTTTTTCAGTCAGCTTTCACTAAAAGTATTACCTTACACTAGAGGTCTGCACGGGCCTGGGCCTGGCCCTCGGGCTCCTACCCGGCCCGGCCCGCAGGTCGGGTTCGGACAGGTAAGCGCAATTGAGATTCGGGCTCGGGCCGAGCCCAGGTAAGGAATTTATTTCTTCAGAAAAATATTTCAGACTACGTTCGTGTCATAAGTCAGCCATGATAATTTTTATTATTATCAGTTCTATAGTGAATCGTTAATTGTTGTAAATTTGTAAACAACGGGTTTTTTGGGGCTGAGGAGTATAAATCTGGGCTTCGGGTCGGGTAACAAGTATCGTATTAGACTTGGGCCCGGGCCGGATCGGGCCTGAGTTTTTCGGGCTCTGACCGGGTAATTTTGTAAAATTTCGGCCCGTGCAGACCTCTACCTTACACATAACATTGGTATTCAGCTGATCCGTGAGATGAGTAGAAAAAATATCGTTGGGCCATCAGTTGACTAAATAATTACAATATTGTCCGGGTATATTTCCAATAGATGGGATTTCAGAGAATATTCTTGATGAGTGATGAAACCAATCCATACACATAATATATGCATATAATAGAATCACAGTTGAATGATAATATCATTTCAGTGGAAACGATGATGCATACAAAAAAACAGCTAAGGATGAAACCGACACGTATGCGATGTAAATTAAAGGTGTTTTGTCCACATATAAATTAAAATAACATTGTTATTTGCAAGTGACACAAAATCACAGATTGCGCCAAGATAATAATATGTATTGACGATACACGTGAATCAATTTAAACACAAAGCGATTAGATTTGTTTGATAAAGGATCACCTCTGTAGATTATTTTCATAAAACTAAAACACAATCTGTGCTACTCAATTCAATTTTTTTTAAATTTCAAATAATAAAACCAATAACGCATTTTTTCAGGTAATGATCACTTTCAAACGAAACTGATCACTTGATCACATTATATAATGATCGAATAAGAACTATAAATTTTGTTTTATTAATATATAGTTTCTATAATGGCACAAAATATCAATTTATAATAGATTATTCTTGTTGAACTACAAATATACTTCAATACAATCAATATAACATAACTCACAAATATTAATAAAATATTTTCATGTTGGTAAACTATTATAAAAATCTCATTTTAATACGCATAATATCTAGCCATACCATACCTAACCTAACCATATTAATAATCATAATACCTAAACCTAACCTAACCTTACCAAACCAAACATAGCCTAACGTTTCGCCGCGAAACCAGTCCACATAATATTTTTAAAAATGTCGAGTTATTCACTTTTACAAATATTAGTTTTGCTAAGGTGAGAATAAATATGAACGGTTTTATTGTATCTAGTCCAGAAATATCAATTCAAAACATATTCATAGACAATTTGACTAATTGATTCAACGTAATCATCAGTTTGTTAAAATTTGCTTATACTACCGCCGCAAACAATTTACATGGTGTGTTTCTTTGGCTTCAAATTAACCAAGTGCGGCGGTAAGACAACTTTTTACAAGGAAACATTTTTTTCACTTCTCGAACGTTTGAATGATTCCCACACGTTAGCGCAAGGAATCGCCTTAGCTGAGATATACCACAATATAATATAAACAACAGACAGCAGCTGTGCATCAAATAAATCCGCCTCGTGTAAGAAGATATTTATAAAAACTGCATCGGTCGATGCTGCATCATCCTTTTTGTATATATTTTTTTATTTATATCTGGTTTATTTTTATCTTTTAAAAGCACGCTATCGAAGAATATTAAAATGAATCGAAAGATTATTGAAAATGGAACACAAGAATATCTCACGCTTTCTCGGGCAAATTTTAAAACAAAATTAAATTTCAAACAAAAAAAACACGACAACTCGATACATTCTCTTAAAAATTTCAATTGTTTATTGTTTTTATTGTGGGACTGTATTACTTTAAGAAAACGATTTCAATGGGTAATACGTATTTTAACTTAGAGTACTTTATTTAATTTATTGCATTAATTATTTTATTAAATCCATCTATCTAGACACGGTTTACTTTAAAAAAAAAAATTCAAATATTATTCTCAACGCTTTCATAGTCAGGTTTGTTGAATTGCTAAATAGGTATTTTAATCTAAAATTATGTCTTTTTGTATCATGATCAGGTTGGGGGTTAAATAAAATATTAGCTCTGTTCTTCTGCGTACTTCTGACGGTTTGCTGACGGTTTTCAAACTGTCAGCAAACCGTCAGAAGTACGCAGAAGAACAGAGCTGTCAATTGCATTAAACAATCAATTGTTCAAGCATCATATTTAATATAATAATTGTATCTTAAAATGTATTGTTTTTGACAATGGTATACTGGAAACGAATTTTGATTACAATGAATTTGTAATTTTTTCAGACAATACTTTTTTGCATAATATACAATTCATACACTAGCTACTTTTTTGTCATTTTTTTTTCCAGAGCGAGGACAAATTATAATCTAAAAAAGATAAATAAAAAGACTTCAAACAATGTATACAGAGTGAAAACAGTAAACAGAAAACAGAAAACAACAACAAATTATAATGCAGTTCTACAAGAGAAGAAATTTTAAAATAAATGGTCAAACGGACATACAAAAAAACTCTGGGAGATTATGTTATGTAGGTATGCTTAAGGTTATTTACCCACTCCCACATGAGTGTTTCACGTCGTGATGTCAAAGAATATTCAAATGACTTCTTCAAACATGCGGTGCATTTCCATGTTTAAAAGTATACACGTTTGCATGACCACAAGAGCTGACTCAGCGAAAGGAAGACATGCAATTTAATAACCTTTTTAACAAAGAAGTATTAAATAATTTATCAACTATGTGTATATATATATATATATATGTGTGTATATATATATTATTTATACGACATAATTCTACAAACGACGGAATTGAGTGTTGATCATGCCGTCATATTTTCTTGGCGTATGCAAAACAACATTAGTGGATTCGTTCAGCATCATATAACATTACATTCCATAACATTACATTACTTTTTCCTTTCCATATCGACTATGGAAAGGAAAAAGGACGTAACCCGCAGTTTTTTCAAAACAGTTTTTTTCGATAATCACAATATATCAAACTTGATACACGTTCTACCAAAAGGATGCAAACTGCAAATGCTAGATTAGTATCTAAATTTAGCTTTTTAAGTTTAAAAAAGATGACCTTGTAAAAAATTAAAACCAAGAAAAAAGACTGAAAAAAAAAGTTTTTCCTAGACAATTTTTTTAATTAATATTAGATTATGTCAATTAAACACCAGTTTAGAAGTCTCCGTGCACTTCAAGGTTGTGTATAATTCATAATTTGCATATGTCACAAAATCATCAAAACACGTTTTCAGCGCCTTCTGTAAAATTTGATATGTGTGGGTTACGTCTTTTTTTTCTTTCCAAAGTCGATATCAATCTGCCAATGAAATGTGTGATACACATTTTGACCACGCAATGTCGTAATATGTCGCTTACGTAAGTATCCGATGTTTTGTTATTTATCAATGTCATAACTGATCGATAAAGTTTGAAAACTTTCACTATGATTATATTGGTCAGCACTATGATACTTTAAATAGTTCATTATTTATATTTGACACTTAATAAGTGTGCCAACGTGAACAGCTAAGAAGCCATCCAACGGAGTGTCAATCGAACGCGTTTCATTTTGTCCCAATTTATATTTTCGTCAGTCAGGGTAATAGTTTGGGTATACACATACATACTTTCAATCGAAAGATTGAAACAAAATATTTATTCATTTAGGTTATATTTGGTCGGATTATGATAATTTACCAAAGATTACAAATCTACGATTTATTGCTTTTAAATTGATAATTTAAAAAAAAAAATCCACTGCTTATCCTCTGGGGGTTGAATAATAAAAATGAAATGCAACAACGAATTCGCATATTTTCCTCAATTCTTTAATAAAAAAAACAACTTAATCTGTTGCTATTCCAGTGGGCATTTAATATTATTATGTTGGCTCTTACATATATTGATATATTCAATAACAATTTCTTGAATTCGATCCCGGTATTTCGTAGGAAGAAAAACAATCGCTATCCAGGTATTCCAATACGTACTTCGATACACCCCTTTTAGGTTTAGGCAACTATGTTATAAGGAAAATTCATATCTTAACAACAGCAATAAAGAATGTCAGAATAATTAAAACAATCAATCATCCGAAATATACTCAATGGTGGTTCAAATTATTAGGGCTTATACAAAAACTGACTTTTGACTAAAACAGTTATCGATTTACAATATTTTCTGAAATTCGGCATAAATTAGTTTTAAAAGTTTAACAGAAAAAGAAAATTTATAGTTAAAATAGTTCATCTTTTAAAACTTTATTTAGGGAAACAAATTAAATGGTCAGAATTTAAATCAATTTTTGGTCAGAATTTAAATCAAGTTTTGGTCAGAATAAAAATATTATACGGTCAGAATATTTTATAATCATTTTGGTTAGGTTAGGTTTTTTTAAATTTCATTTAAATTATGACTATTTATATTGACCGTTATATTATGACCATTTAATATAAATGGATTTAATGGTGACGGTCAAGTTAGGTTAACTTTTTCTTAGAAGAAGCCAATATTTTGGATTAACAGAATATAAATAGAGATGAATTTAAATATAGATGCGATCATTTTTACCTGACAATAACAGGATAACTCTCGCACAAGACAAAACTGAACAATCCCAAAGAACATGCTCCGAATCTTGATTCTTATCACCATAAGGCATAATTATAAACTGTTGGCATTAAACGCAGTGTTAAAAAAAATGTCCAGAGATCTCACCTGATGAACACCACAAATAATAGATGGGTAATTCAACGTCCAGGAGACTGTTATTAATATGTTTATCAAGCAGTTCGTGAGCAGAGTTTTCTCACTAACTATCTATCTCTCTCAAAAACTCTCTTATAACAGTTATAATAGGTAAAACATAAGCAGATAGATCTAAAACCCGCAATACATACTTGTGCAAATTCAGCTAGAAAAACACTAAAAACGTAATTTGGTCAAGTTGAATGTCGCGTTTTTAGTGTTTTTTACAGCCGAAATTGCGCAAGTGTGAACGCACCTTTATGTTGATTACTTTTATGTGGAGAGCCATTTTCCTTGTAAAAATGCACTGACGTGCAAATCCGCGTGCAAGACTTACCCGCTGAATTATGCGTTTAAAAAACAATGTAATACGAGCTTCCACTTTAAAAACGTACGCTAAATATTGCATCAAAGACGAGAAGTTTGAGTGGCAATATGAACAACGTTACGTTTCTCCATGTATCGCTTTACGAACGCCCTGCAGAATATTCTATAGTAAAAAATCAACATCTGCCTTTGAGTCGTTTACCAAGTTTGAAAGTTATATCAAAATACACAATTTTTATTTTTGAGCAAATAAAGCAGATGGTCGATTTATCAAGTCAGTGGTTTAAGATTTCATAAAGTAAGTAATATGTGATGTTCATTTATTTACTACTCTGCTTTTAACTATTTAAAATTTTTACAGTAAGAGACTGTTTAAAAAGGTACATTTACGATTATATTCGTATATTAACTAAATGAACACCAGAACTAAATTTGAACGATTCAAATTTAATATTGAAATTCCACCAAGCACCTTCAGTCGAAATCTTAAATTAAAATAAAAGAATACCAAAACATAAACTTTATTTTTATTTTTAAAATGCAATGCGGAAGTAGTGGCTGACTCCTCAACCGTTATTTTTGTATACAATCGTTACTCTGACAGAATATAAAGTGACTACTAAGTTTTATTATACAATTCATGATTTTCTAAGCGATATTAATATATTGCACTGGTCCGGAAAAATCTATTTTGAAGAACACATCATTGAAAAAGAATATGCACTATTTTTAGACACCAAGATAAGTTTTAAAACTTGTATGAACAAAATTAGTTATCAAATCACAATGGTCTAGGCCAGTTGTCACCAAACTACGACCTGCCAAAGATTTTCATCCGGCCTTCCAAAAATTACCGATTTTTGTAAATAAATTATTTATATTTAATAAAATTAATATAATTTCATGATTTGGTTGACAACTATCAATTTCGATTCTTCAATTGGGATCAGATTATCTGGTAGTGCATGGGTGTCCAACCGGTAGATCGCGATCGACTGGTCGACCCAAAGCAAAATTTGGTCGATCCAGAAAGCTTATAAAATATATAAAAATACTAAAATTGAATTATTTTGTAAACACATACCTGTCTAATGATATGTATTTCGCATTTAAAATAAACATTTCTAAGTTTGAAGAAGGGAAAAAACCCTACTAAATAAAATGTCTTATAAGAATCATGTTAGAAGTCGATCGCGAGGAAACTTAAGATTGAAAAGTCGATCACAGGGCAAAAAAGGTTGGACACCTTTGTGGTAGTGGATCCTTGGTTGCTCCTTGGGAGTGATAGATGTACATCAAAGGTGTCCAACTTTCTTTCCCTAGGATCGACTTTTCAGTAATATCGCGTATCGACTTCTAACATGATTCCTATAAGAATTTTTATTTAGGGTTTTTTCCCTTCTTCAATCTTAGAAATGTTTATTTTAAATGCAAAATAAATGAAAAACATGAATACAATATTTACAACTGTTAACTAAACAAAAAAAAACAATAATTGGAATGCCTTTATTATCACTTTATTTCTTTTTAATTAGATTTAAAGTAGGCCTTCTTTTAAATAGATACCCTTACAATAGAATAAATAGTTCAGCACATATAAATACATATTTTGATTGGATTACAATACAAATTTAGTTGTCGTCCGGCCCCGTAAGTTTTAACAAAAAAATTAATTCGGCCCGTTTCTCGAAAAGTTTGGTGACACTGGTTTAGGCGCTAAATTAAATATGTTTTGAAATGACTTTCAATTGAACAAAACACACTTTTGGATGACAAGATATGGGCTGAATAAAAGATGAACCCTGTGACCTGTTCTAGAAAAGGACATTCAGCATTAAACAATTGTCAAAGAGATTAGATGCCCCGAATTAACATAACCGTTTTCTCTTGTTATTATGTCGAGGAATCTTTAAGAGAATACGGTTGAAAAGTCTCGCTTAGTTAATTTCCGTATAATTCAATCACATTAAAAAAATACTTGAAACATTAAATTGACTGGCGGAAATAAAAGTAGTGTTTTTGTTTATAATCTTTTAATAATCTTTTTGAAAACATTTTTTTTATATAGCAATATCGTCATGTTTCATATGTGATTAATTCCACCAAACTAATTCCAATTTATTTAACATCGATTAACCATAAGTCCACTTAAATTTAACAAATGATAACAAAAAATATGCACTAAAAAAGTAAAATGGAAATAGAAGCGAAGTACTATATACATATACTTAGGATCTATATACAAATAAGTTTAAATAAATATTCCTAAACCATTCGCATTGCGACAAAAACAATAGTTGTAATTTTAAGAATAATTGTGGTGGTTTTAGTAGAAATATGGTATAACTTTCAAGTAAATTTACCGAGGTGTCTTTTGCTACCGTTTTCTATCAGAAACAACGTCGCAAGAGAATTGCTTTATATAAAATTGACGCCCTTTTTACTGGTTGATAGACGACAGCATAATATAATAATTCCGCAAATTAATATGTAAGCCCAGGGGGGTCTCGGAACAAAATGCGTGCTTTGGAATTTAGATTAGGTACGTAAAACTTGTGTAATCTGTATAATTTATTTTCGAGCTCCATTCAAGTTCACCGATTTACATAATAATATAGGTAGCACCACCGTTGCTGTAGATGTGGAGATATGCTCACAGGACAACCGTGTGGAATAAAACAAACACACAGCATCACAGGATGTCACGCCGACGCATGCTTCCGGTGAACGGAGGATATTAAAAACAACCAACAATCCTTCAAAAACGCTACAAGGGTCAAATAAGCTATTGGCTTGTTGCAATTATTATAAAAATGGAGTGAGGAGAAAAATGCGACCCGAAATATTGCGATCACGAGAAATCTACCGAGGGGCAAAGAACGTTTAATCGCTCCAAGACAGTGACAATGTCAATGTAAATCATAACAATGGGTGAAAAAACCGCGTAGAAACTACATTGACTCACCTCTAGACGGAAGATAGAAGTTAAAAAGGTGGTCGACCGTTTCCTTACGGACAAAATTTACTGTGCACTTCCATTGTTGATTCTGTATACAATACTTCTAACATCAGGAGGTATCAAAAAAATATATTATTACAATTAATAATCTATTATTAAAAAAACGTATCAATATACAAGCAATATCTTATATATTGTATATTTTAAAACTCATTTATACGTTTAACTACTGATTTATATTCAATAACTACATATTCGAGAAACTTGAAAATCACAATATCAAAACCCATCCTTATATCGTCCAGGAGAAGGCTAAATAAATTTTGTTTTTGTATGTTATTTTAAAACCGATTTGTGTAGGAGATTTATGAAAATTATGGAAATATTTTCCAACCGTAATAAATTAAATTAATAGAAACCACGAATGCCAATAAGTCAGATATAATCTATAATATATTTAATGCAAGTGAAACGGATTAATACAAAAAAACAGTAGAATCCAAGAAAATAATTAAATTAATGAATATATTCTAAAGTTTTAATAAATCTTAATCTAAAATTGATTATGTGTACTGTTTAAACCAAAACAAAACAACTATGACAATTCAAATGTGAATCTTTCATCTTTATTCCCATGCATTCATTCCTCAATAGTTATAATCCATTTAATAGTGTACGTGGTTGATGACACACATATTCAACATGTACTCTGATTTGGATTTTATCGTCAGTTTGTATGACGAAACGTTGTTATATTTTATTTATAAAGAATACTTGATTCATAGATGAAAACAATCCCCATGCTTCAAACATTTTTTACTCACACAGAAAAGCATTTCAGCCACCATACAAGAAAACTTACCAGCTGCATAAACCTTTTGTCGGTTGTCGACATGCTGACAGCTTCGCAATTCAAAATAGTGAAAAATAGCGGGCTGTGCACAGTGCAATGTTCCTTTACTCAAAGACTTTCGCAGATCAATAGTATTCTTAACAATGCCGAAAGCAATCCGCCATTTATTAACTTATCATTCACCTTGAATCAAATGTTCACTCTTTGTCACTGAACTACCTTAGGTCACTTAGGTACCTTAGGACACTTAGGTCACAGAAAATAATTAATATAAGAAAGGAAGATTTGTTATGATTTTCAATACTAACAGTCTGTGGAAATTTAGATTAGTCACTAAAATCAAATGGTGAACTTATAAAGAGTCATGCAAGAAGCCAGTTAGTAAGATTATCAGATAATGAAGCCAACACCGAGGTTTTCTTTGAAGATCGTTATAGGTCGGTGGTGTTAATACAAGCGGCATGCTTACATGGCATCATGAACCTGTAAATTAAGAAAACAGTGTTAATTAAAAGACAAGCGAAAGACATTCAATTGAAGTATTCATTTAAGAAAATACAGAGATACCGACATACGAATACAGAACACAAAAATAGCGATGATAAAAACGGCGAGCTGTCCACCAAAATATTCGATTTTAGCTAGAAAATTTGATCGAGATTTTTTTTGTAATTTTTTTACATCAGATATACACAAACATCAATATATTCATGTCGAATAAAGTGTATTTTCTTTAAAATTAAAATGTTATTTCGCAAGATGTATTCATTTTTTATTTATATATTATATAAACATAGCGAGAGCTATCTATCCCTGATGGAAATATAAAGTTAAACTATGTTTTAATTGACATGAGAATACAAAAATTAACGGTACTTAAATGATATGCAAAAGTACAGCTATTAAAATTTTGAATAAAGCTATCATGTAAAATTACATAGTGATTGAAACTATAGATAGACTTATGACTCGGATAAGATTCTCACGAGAATCAGACCAAAACCCCTATTCTCATCTAAAAAAATACAATGAGTGATTTAATTTTCTAGAAGATGCTGTTCATCCCTTTTATGCAGATTTACAAAAATAGTCATTGTTATTTAAAATTACAATTGTATAAAATAAGCCGTGGAGATAAAATAAAACATGAAGAAAGGTGGCATGATATGTATATGCCACGACAGCCGTAAAAACTGTTTACATCCCTGCCTTCGTGAAAGAAGCTCATTTTAGGAGTTTTATTTGTTTTTTTAAGCCTCGTAATGGTACCTTGACATTTGACATTCCATATAATGTGACATTATTGACCTACAACTTTTAGTTTGTTGAAATGTGTGTATAAAAATTTCTACTTCCGCAACAGATAGATAAAGACAAACAAGGACATACTGAATTCAGTTCAATTCAATCGCCTATATTTCAAATTATTATTTACAACACCTATTGTGTGTAATTTATGTATGAGTAGTCTCAAAAATCTCACTATATTTCTTTTCGCAGTGATAAAAATGTATTTAACCATTCCAGATTCCTCCAGAAAACTCCGCATACACGGAAACATTGTGAACTACGACATGAAACTATACGAAGATTTAGAAATGGGTTTAAGGATATCATAGTTTATATTAAATAAATCTGTAGAACATTATGAATTATGAAATACTATCTAGAAAAATTACATAAAAATAAAACACGAACGGGAAAATTGATAATGTTTTTTTTGCAATATGTATTAATTATCACTTTTAGGCTGTTCACTGTCAATAATTGGTGGAAAGACATTATATTTTTAAAAAATGCAATATTCATGTGTACTACATCCAATTATATTAAAATGAAACAGGACCGGTTTCGTTTATAACGAGTATTATCAACTAAATCAACTGAATCAGTAATTTGATAGAAAAATTCGTCATTCCACTATTCTTTTCTAAATTTATAATTGAATTCGAACCAGTATAACGTTGGGAATTCAATACAGGTATTACTGAAAACGGGAACCCTGTTTTTCCAATACAGAAATACATGTTTTTAAAATGAAAAAATATCAGTGTTTCGGTGTTAAAAATTGTATAGAAACCATCACATTTGTTGATAAAATTGTTCGCGATGAATTGAATTAATTTAAATCTGATAAAAGTTGTATAAATATTGACTGATTCCACATTTGATGAACCTTTCAATTGTACATAATTATTTTAAGAAACCGTAACATATCTCTGAAAATCACCCGATTATAATATATTTTTTAATGACGGTATTTTATATATTATACATACATATATAAATATTGAAATACAGATTTTGATTGAGACGCCTGGTATTGTGATGCCAATTAGCCACTGGAAATCGCAATAACAGTATTTTATATGAAATACCAGAATTGCAATCCCTAGTATAAACTCACTCCGTAGAGACATCGCATTGTTTTGGTTGGGCACATTCTATCGCGAATATTCACTTATTTTGTCAAAAATTCTGTGACCACTACTTGTTGGTTGATGTTTTATTTTATTTTTATTTAAATTAAATAACGATATCTTTAATCTCGTCGACAATTGAAAACATTGCATTATTTTTTCGTTTTTCTCGTCGAAATTCCTCCTTATTTTGTTTGGCGTAGTAAATTGTATAATAAAAACAATTTTGTTTATCCGCGTTAAAGATGGTGTGAATTTATTAACGTAATGGTTTATTTTTTGGTAGTTATGTAATTTCCAGGATAACATCTGGTAGTAGTTTTTTTAGCATTGCTAAACGAATTATGCACGAATAGCTGTCTCTACCAGATACCTCGTAACAAACTAGCTCAAATTAATTGAGGATTTCCTCGCAGTTGTAGGCGTCATAATAAGTTGTTACGTGCCTACAACGACTCGCTCTACTATCAGTCAGGAACAGCTGACTGGCGTTCAAAATGATCACAAAGTTCATAAGAACACCGACAGAAAGTCTGTTTTCGTTTTAAAATCGGTAATTCGTTTCCTACCTACAGACCAAATTTCAAAGTATGGAAGTGTATAATTGCGATAATTCTAATCAGTATCAAATAAGAAATTGATAGCTGTGTGATTCGACATTTTAACTGTCGAGAACATCTCTCGATTAAGATGATATAAATAAACGTTTTCAAAATAACAGCATTTATAAACTTTACTGTTAAAACTATTTAACTTGATATATCGGACAGGCAACCAGACGTTGTCATATTAATATGTAAAAATAAATGTCGCTACCTGAAAGCAACAGCGAGATAAATCAAAAAAACGAGTTCAGATATAATGGAACGGTTTGTTTCATACCTTAAAAATAGTTAATAATAGTTTCATTCCATTTCTTGTGCGGTTTATGATAGAGGAAAACAGTACCGTTTTCGGGTAGCGATATGTGAACATATACGATGTTCTCAAGAACCATTTTACGCGGTTCATCAATTATTTCATAGTGATTTTTAAAACTAATAATTGAATACTAAGACCTCGCTCAACACAAGTCTATAAAGTTGTATATTCAATATTGAAAAAAAAAAAAAATGATGTTTTAAATCCAATTAGGTAACAACCGATTGAACTTATACATATTATCTTCTATGCCGACATTCCTAACTCTGATTTAGTGACCTTACCATCAGTCTTTTTTTAAAACCATACTAGGTAGTATAAAAGCATAATTCTTACGTACTCTGCGAGCTATAATAATATAGTTTTTAAAAATAAAAACTGCAAAAAGCTTTCCCTTTAACTTCTGATATTAAATATATAATTACATCTAAAGGATTTTAGATTCATGTTAACTAAGACAAGAGTGTAAAATCAATACAAGTCGGAAAGCGTTTGATAAAATCTGACCTATGAGCTGTACTTGATTATTTTTAGTTACATAAAGGTCTTACGATCATTGTTTATGTAAATATAAGTACAAAGTACTGGATTATTTAGGTTCCGACCTACACTGATAATATGTATCGTATTAATTAATGTATTACAATTATTTGTAGGTTCTTAAAAATAAACAGTCACATTGAAAATACATTTTGTATTCATACCATCCGTCGATACTAAATCTTATGATTACTATGCAAAAAATGTTAATCTTTATAATGATCTAGCTGGATACATCCTCGATATGTAATAAATAATACATATGGGCTCTCGAGAGGTGAAGTAAGCCACCTAGTAAAATAGTACTTGGGAGAATTGAGACTGTCAAGTGTTACGCATGACAGATTTTTTGACAATTCTGTTTCCGTTGTCAGCAGCACTGGATAAATTTACAGCTTTCATGTATAATATATTTGCAGAATTAATTTATTTTCAATTATGATAAACGGTATATTAATTTCGACCGAAATTTTAGCATCCATGGTATTCTGAAGCAGCGATTTATTTATGTTTAAAATTGAGACTTCCTCTCTATACTATTTTTCACTAACCATACCCGATAAATAAGGGTTGGACCACTTCATGTAGAACCAATTGAGGTTTTAAAAAATCTTGAAATACTACATATGGATTGATTTTTAATGCTCTTGATAACATATAATATAAAAGGGTTAAAAATAACATAACACTCAATTTAAAATTGGTAAGTAAATTTGTATAATATGTTCTACTTTGATATAACTATGTTTATAGATGCGAATGATGAGGTAAATCCGAAGTTCTTGCAAAAATATGTTGACTACTATAAATTACCACCTGTCAACATTCGCTCAATACGCTAGACGCGTATGATGTTTAGACAGAATGTCTGTGTGTAACTAAATACACTATTTGTTACTTAATCTCTTTATGAGAGTCCATTCCTTGCTATCGATGAGCGGACGTTATAAAATGGGATATCCTTGTAGTTTAAAAGAAATATAAAACTTGTAAATAGTTAAATGTTTTTTTTATTTTTGTAATTAAAAGTAGCACGTACAGTCAATTAATTATATCTTAAAGTCATAATAAACATAATTAATCAGTTCAATTACTGGCACAAGTTTCAAGTGAAGTCACAGTGTACGATATTTTTGGCATGTTATCGTTACCCGTTTAACTTATTTGACTTTTTGGGAGTTTTGCAGCAAGCGATCAACGCTGCCGCGACATAAGTTCAGTCACTTGGCAAATTGAGATAAACCATTACAATAAATACTTTACTTGTAAAATTTACTTTTATGCTGATAAAAAAAAGTACACATTTACAGTACAGTTGTTTCATTATTATGTACGACGCATCTCGAATCAAATTTCTCTAGTCATTTAATGAAAACGATAATGGTTTATCAGACGAAAGAGCGAAGAAAAATTTATAATTAACAGATCAATTTATTCTTAAAATATGACATCACAAAATAATAACCGCATTCATAAGATGTTCACAAAAATACAATGATTGACAATCGAATGATGACAAAATCTTATACAACAGCTGAATCGCATTATGATAATAATTAAAACAAATAGCCAATAAATTTAAATCACACGATCGATATAAGATTCAAAACTATACTAAAATATTCTAACATAAAACTACTGACACTAAATATCTTGATTATTAATATGTATCATCGAATTCACAACAATTTACTAAAATTATAATATGAATCTTTAAATACCGATATTTTTCACTCATAGTAAAGAAACAAATCCCATTCTGAAGACATCTACTTTTCCAATGATATATCGTCGACGTTTTTTTAACTTCAGGTTGGAATGTCGTAATTGCGATTTTAGAATAAATTTCGCCAACATTAATGGACTGAAAGCTTTCGAGATTGTTAAAAAAAAGTCTTCATTGAAGCAACAAAAAAAAGTACGGCATATATGTGTTATTTTTGTTTGGATTATCACTCAAATTTTAATTGATAACGCACAGCGCACTTTTTAACAACACACAGGCAATACTATTTGTCTTGCCTTGTACGAGAGGTTTGAAATACTGAATGCCGTATTGGCGACAATAAAATTAAAACAAATTCCATTATTTTGTTTAGTAATATTCTGTACGAATTGAATAAAACTGTCATGTCCATGTATTCCTTGAGTCAATAGAGTCGAAACGTGTCGGTCAAGTTTGCCGGATGGACAGAAACCTTCCTGTTCTTGATAGATCCTCGTTAAAGCCAGCGAAATACGAAGCGATTTTATCTGGCTTTGTATTATTCATGTTAGTCTCGTCATCGAGGGTGACAAACGGCGGCTGCGGTTCGGTCCTTTTGACGAATGATTTCGCCCTCGCCAGCGCCTGCAGGATTCTTTGCTTCCTTGAACTTTGGTTCTCCATTTTCTTTACAATAAAATCTTCACTAGCCGTCACTCCGGTGTAATTTATGCAACTGAATGCACAGTTCACGATTCAGGCGCCTTAAATATACTTTTAAAGCAAACTGATAACAATATGAGGTTATTTGATAATGCGTTAATTCCAGGATGATGGTGGTATTCCCAGTCGTAGAGTAAACGTGCTCTTTGACTTCCCTCACCAAATCACCAGCCACAAATGCGACAATAATATTTATCTTGAAGTCGAAGTAAATAAAATTACGATAAGAATTAATAATGTCGTGCTTATTAATCTTTAGAAATATGTCATAAGTTAGTCTGTGTTATGTTTGAAGCAGGGATTTTACAGTCGTGGTATTCGAGCTTGATTTCGTTATTTTAAACCTGATACCCTTTTAAGATCCGATTTCTGTCAGCAATATTTCTTTATTTCCACGACCGCGATGTGATAAATAACCCGTATTTAATTAATTAAATTATAATTATTTTTGCAGTAATTATACATTATATGATGTCAATATAATATAAATATTCCAGAGAGAGTAGATTAACAGCATAGCGTTAGCTAACGTAATTCAGTGGTTTGCAACCTATATAAATGTATACTTTGGTGCAGGGCTATGAAGTCGTAGTCGGAAAAATCAAAGAAAAATAATTGCAAGATATTTTTATTTTTTTTGAGTTTTATTCATTCATCAAATTGATTGGTAAAGTCTACTAGAATCATTCTAGTAACTAAATTGATCTGACGGTATGCAGCTATATAAATGTAACGGAAATTATTTAATAAATCAATTTAGTCATTATATTTTACCCGACTCCACAGCCCTCCGTTAGTGCAACATAACTATTTAAAATTCCTCACCCCCAGCATTCTAATCGTAAAATAACGGGTTATAGCGAAAGTGATTAGCCAACCACTAGTTCTGGCCTGCCCCATTCTTTCTATCCCTCCTACTTTATTTTGAAAAAGAGAGGCTGAGCGACCGAGTAACAAACATTTCTCGTAGAAAAAACCTGTTGAGATACCTCCATTACGAGGCCATATGTTCCACATTGGCAACGGACATGGATAAAAAACTATTTAGAATTCTAACACTCTTGGGTGTCACTGAAAGCAAGCTAGTATTTTTTATTTAAGTTAGGAAAAATTTCGTGAATGGTCATCTTATATTGCTAGCCTTCCCATCCTTTATTTCGTATAATAATAAAAACACCTTCCAAAGGCTAAACAAATATTTTAAACTGTTCGCGCATCCTTTTGCAATAGTCCACGCCTCCCAATTTGGAAATCACTGCTAGAGGCTAGTGATCGATAACCTTTTACTAAGAATGTAACTCTGAACGGCTCCTAAAAGCAAAGATAATTATATCATAATTTTACTATGGATATGATATATGTAAGTAGGTAAGGGATTTTCATGCCATGCCGTGAATTATTAGTGACTAATGTGAAACGTGAATTCCGGACAAGGAAAAACGGGATTTAACTTTATATGTAACGCTTTAATTTTAGTAAAATTTAAATAGACGTCACAACAAAAGGCTGCAAAATATTTAATGGCTTGTATTAATGGCGAGCTCCCACTTTTCGCGTACCGTAGGTTGCCGACCGATATTTTAGTCCATCGTTTTTGACTACGCTTTAGATTAATAACAAATTTCACATTCAATGAATTAAATTAGTAAGCAACAACATTTATTTACTGCGTCAATATCAATCGTTATCAGTCCACACTTTTGGTGATTTTTTCTCAGAACCATTTTGACTCGGTCGGTTATTACCGCCAAAAACTCCCAATAATAATCTGGTGAAAGCAAGCGGCGCATTATTTATGCAGTAATAATTATAATCAATATGTATGTATATATTTTCCTACGTCTTCTTTCCTACCGAAACTATAATTCTGTACAGTCCTCGTCTTTATTTCTCTTGTCTGCACGTAAGCCAGACGAGTATAAACTTTCTGCAAGTCTGTCAGCTCTATGTGGTGAAAATAAGGATGTGGATATGAAATATTTTGCGGTTTTTGTTGTGAAAATGAGAATCAATAGAAATCTTGTTTTCGAACCATTCACCGAACGAACAACGCACGCAATGGTCAAGCGGCTTCAATTCTTGAAATAGAAAACCAAAATAAGCACAAATCAACTGGCAGTTGTCAAATTGGCTGTCGCTGGAAAAACTGTTACTAATTCGAAAAAAAAACCTGCAGTATTGTGACTTGCTCAGCCACGTAGTTAAAAATAATATATATTGTGTTTACATATACCAATAATGCGAAAGGGTTATGTTAAATATGTACATGTCTGAAGAAGAAAAAAAAAATTAGAATAAAATTGCTCTATATTGAACATGGATGGCGAGATGCCACAGTGGACAGCGCTACCTAACCCACATACTAGGTAAATATATGAGATATATACGATAATTTATAAATGTGGCCGAAAAATGAAAGTGAAGATTGAAATTTCCCAGTGGTTTTCGTCATACATCACTTTCAATTGTATATTATGAAACCGATCATAAACAAGCTCCTCTATGTTTTACTAGCAACTAGTGTGTATTGATGTCAGCATTTGTCTCATAAACAAGACATCAACCATAATATGCCTACAGCTTTGATGATAGGTTTCAGTTAAATAAGTGATTTCCTAATTTTATATGACATTATCATTTCATATACATATAAAAATATAGAAAAGTTTTCCTATATTATACATAAATAGTTTATATTCAATTGTTTTAAACATCAAGAAAAATTCACTGATGTTTTTCTATTACAATATAAAAGATTATTTATTTGTATATATTATGCAATGAAAATTACAATGCGCCTCCCCTTGCAATAAATAGTCCATGTCTACCAGTTTGGACATCGCTTGTTTAAATAACAAATTATTTCCAAGAATTAGGTTTCTGTTGCTCATGATAATCTTGCATATATCATTGGTACAATCCTATTTATCAACAATATGTACAGTTTTCAAATAAATATTCAAGAGAAATAATTCAACACTTCTAGTCTATTTCAAATCTCAATCTTTATTCTTGTCAAGTAATTCTGTCCTATAGAAATATGATATTTAAACAGAATAGGCATCACATTGAAACGTGAATGACGCTATTGTGATTGAATTAAAAGCTTGCTGTATCATATTCAACTTAACAAAAGGTTAAATAATACTTATTTACCCTTTGGTAATATGCATAACTCAATATTATAGAACTGTGTGTGTACATCACATTCACAGTGCAATACAACACAAAACAACAGTTGTTCGACAGTGAGAATATAAAACTGAATATCTATATCCCTATGGATTGACAGCCTGTTATATTGGGCATATCCTGTAATATATATTTTAAATGATTGCTGGAACTGTCTCATAGGCAATTGTCAAAGACTTGTTTCCTATGCATTCAAAGTGTTTTGGAAAAATATAACAATTTAAAATAGAAACATCTATTAATTAGTTGAGATCTACTCAGTGTCTGTAAGAATCTGAAATGTTATAAAATACAATAAAATTCACTTTCACAGAAACTAAGCAGGCGTGGTCAATTTGAGTAATGTTTTTCTTTTATTGTCTATCTCAAAATGTACTAGGAGGATATGATTCTGGAAAATATTATTAACTGATAAAATAATTAGTTCTCTGAACATATATAAAATAATGACGCATCATATGATCAGTGGCTTAACCACCATACAGCGGGACCTATGCGACGCATAAAGGCCTTGTGCTCAGGGGGGCCCAAAATTTGTATCCATATTTAAATTTTCAGTAAAAAAAGTTCCTGCTAAACGAGTAAACGAGCCTGTATGTTCAAAATAAAAGTAACTGTTTTTTGTTAATATCATTAGCTAAAAATTCTCTGAAAAAGATGTATACTGTTCCAAATCCGTCGACAACTAGGAATTCACAGCTCGAAGTCGTCTTTTTCCTTGCATAAATTTTATTTTTGTAACAAAAACAATAGGGGCCCTTTGATAACTTTTGCATGTGGGTCCAGATTTTCTAGTTACGCCACTTCATATGATATAGATAAAATAATATATATACATATATGTTAATTGATATAAATAAAAAGTTTGCTGGATATAGAAACTTTTATTGTGTAAAGAGAATATGAGCAAGTCTTAAAAATTAATCATGAATGCGTTATCTGAAACAAACAAGGTATCTTGTAGAAAAACTTCATGGTAAATATTTGGGCGATTAAATTTAAAGTTTTTTACTTTTGAGCGGTATTTTGTTTTGATATTTCTCAAATAGGTTTTTGGTAATCATTTATCATCTACGGTTTCAATTCTTGGTGGAAAGGCATTATAGTAAAAAAAAAACACTTATAATTAATCTACACTTTTGCCTTGAATGACTGAAGATGACAAAGGCGAATCCTGGCTCGATAGTGACAAAACACATGGAAATATACAAAATTTCACATTGAAATTCATCAGGCATATTCACTTGAAATCCTAAATTATTTTAGTGAAAGCTTTCCCCGTAGTTTTTTTCTCTCTGTGTATTTGTGATGTGAAAACTTAAATAAGATTTTGGAAGGAATCGAATTTCTATATTAAGTATTACTAGAGATATTGTATAATCTGTTAAAAAAAGATTTTTTGTTATTATTTTATTATATAACTTATGGTGGTGAAGTTGAAGTTTCATCAAGCGACTTCAGATAATATTACAAAATCGATGGTAATTGCATATGAGTAGTATGCATCAGGGCAGCAATTCAATAGGGTATGATATATACAGTAGCTGCCCAAATAAGCAGCCGACATAAGCGATAAGTGAAGCTTTAGGAAAAATTGAAAAAACATTCAATACATATGAATATGTATAACAAAATAATCACAATACTGATAGAGAAATGTTCTTGAACAAAGAAAATAATTTATTTCTTCAGGAATTAATTAAGTTAGAATAGTCTTTCTTGTTTTAGAAGGATTACAATTGTGTCAAAAACGAATTACAAAATCAGCAGACGTGTTCAGTGGACTCTCGTCATTACCTTCTCAACCTTAGAGTTCCTATGGGGTGCATTCACATTGCAAAATTCTTCGTATTTCAACCATTCGCTAAATACCAATATTATCTAGCTGATATTTATTTTAATTTTCAATGATACCTCAATAAATGCAATGCAAATATTACGCAAATTTGTCTGGGGTCAATTTGTACCCTCATCGCTCCTAGATCCTATTTTCGACGTTTCGGTACTAAGATTACAATAAAAAAGCGCTGTAATCTGATTATTTTTTGTTGTTGCCTCATTTATTATTATTGTCTCAACGTTTCAAATTGGCTATATGGTTTGTTGTAAGAAGTTCCATTTGAAATGTTATGGTAACATTTTCATACTGATATTATATTTGTATATTCTGTAAATTATCAGTTTCCTTGATTCCCATGTACAACAATTAGGTATTTTCTTATCCGTAATTGAATTTCTTACATAACTGAGAAAAAGAGTAGCATTTTGTAAAGCATATTTACAGAAATTATTATTAATTTGAAATTAGTCTCAAGCAGGTGCCCTAACTAATTGATTAAGCGGAATTAATTGTATATTTTATCAAGCGAACGTAACTCAAATGTCAATTTTGCTTTGTAACTATCTATTAAAGATATGTAGCAAAAACATTTAAATTTTACTGATATTTTGTAGTTTTTAAACCAGCTTAAATGTAACGTGAATGGTGATATACAGAATAAAAAGAGCTCAACCATTCTTTAAACATAAATAGGTGCCTACGATGTTTTAAGACATAGTGGAATGAATCTCTTGCAGTATGTATAGAGATATAAAATATCTTCAAAAATTAGGTATCAAATTTGCGTATTATAATAGTAAGTACTCTTTATTATTCAATATTTATTATTCACAGCTTAACGACCGCACGTTTTTTTTTATAGAATTTCACCTGGCGGCCAGGCAATTTTGCAAAAAATTCGCAAAAATTGTAATTTTACTAAATTCACTTGAATTTGTAAACCAATTGAGATATCTTTACGAAATTTAATTTTCTTAGCTTCCAGATACTTTGCCTAGACGCATATATGAGTCCGCCGGCCAGTAACCTTTGTTTTTCAAAGACTCAAATACGCGTCTGCGGTCGTTAAGCTGTTAAGTGATTTTTAAGCAAAACTTGGTTATTACGTAAATATGATAGGTACGTAAGTCTACCTGATTATAGTGCGTGCTATGTGCAGTCACATACCATTGCCAGTATGATGGTGACATTAGGGACTGATCTTTCATGTTATACAGATATAAAAGATTCCCAGTAAGAATTTTTTAAAAAAGGTCATTATTTTTCGACTACACATTGCGTAATAAGATAATATGGTTTTATATAAATATTTTGAAATTTTATTCAATTTCACAAAAAAATATTTAAGCACAGCTTTTAAACAAAATTATGATGGAGTTTATAGCAACGTGTTTTAATAATTATGTTAATAGCTATCTATTAAATTTAGTAGGTGTATCATAAAGTATATTTATAATACCTTTGCAGTGGCGTAGCAAAGGGGGTGCGGCATTTTCAAAAATAAATACATTATTTTTCGAGAGATTATATTTATACATAAAAAAATTAAGCCATCCGTAGTAAAAACTCCTAGTTCATAGATAAAAAATAGTAGATGTGATTTAAAAACCAAATTAGAGGACATATTGGGGGCGGCAAATTCAAGGAATGCCCCGGGCGGCATGACCCCTTCCTACACCACTGTGCCTTCGTATGCGATAAAATTATAAAAAATAATCATACTTGGTACTTACTTCTTATTATACCTGTCAATAATTTGACATAACCCCCAATAGCTTTTTCAAAACAGAAATTAAATAAAATACATTCAATTGAGAACATTCCGGCTTACACTGTTAAAGGATTGTGATAATACCTAGTAATTATCTCTGTTTTGTTTGTCATCAGGAGATTAAGTAACGAACGAATGATTCAGTATGCGAATCGACTTATCATTTTATGACAGTTCAAAGAGAATTGAAATAATCCAAAAGTTTTACCTGAAACTTTTCGAAGTTTTCTCTTTCAATTTCCAAGCTACTTTTTCTCTGTTGAAGAACTCGAGGCAACGAAATAGACGCCATCGGTTAACATTTAACAGATAGTTTACTACACATATAACAAGAACACCCACTATACACTTGACACAACACAACCAACCAGCTTGAAATATTTACAAACAGTCAATTTCACTGTGACAACATGAGGAAAATTAATAAACTATTTCTTTTAAGACCTCCTTAAAACGAATAAATTAATACTATTTACTCAGGTTATAATAAAGTTAATTTTCACTACTAAGGTTTAGTAGATAAAACATTATTTCGAATGTAAAAAAATAAGAAATAAATAATTTTGGTTCTAATTTATTCATACCATTTATAATTTTAGTTTGTTTTGCATTTTATTAGATGAACATCACATAACAATTTTACAGTTTAACTGTACAATTTTCAACATGACAAGTCTCTGAAGGTTTCCGCTTACTTGAAAATGTATAATTCTCACTGTATATAATAAAAAATACATTTGCTGCAAGAACTTCTCCCAAGCAATAAACATAGTAACGTAAAATTTATAGTTGTCATTCTGGCAGCTGGCTAGGTCAACTGTACTATTCTAAACATGAAACGTTCCAATACTGCTCTTAAAGGTATGTTTTACTGGATATCACCTCAAACAAATTATCTGATGTCGTCATTACAACTCACGACTGTGGTGAAGTTGCTTAGCAACTGAAAAGTACTATAATATAATTGTCCCAAATAACTTTTCATACTACAACCATAAATTCAATAGGTAGACCAGAAAATAATCTATTTAAAATTTTAAAAAACTTAAAACGGCCAAATCTTACAGAGCAGGTATAAAAAAGCATGACCAACATTTTATCTATACAAAAAATATGTTTTAACTTATATTTTTACTAAAAAAAAACAATTTATAATGTGTCGAAGAGAATGAAGATCATATTTATCCTTTCCATTTTTTTTGAGCTGTCAACAAAATAAATTATTACCAAAAAAAAACAATATGCACTATAGGATTAAAGGATAACTAAAGATTGATACGTTTTATTGATTGACTATATGCATTATCTTAGCATGCCACGTGTAGGTTATGAAATGCAGATTCCTTTTCGAATCCCATTTTAAAACCATTATAATTTATGAGGGTCGGGTTTGTAAAAATGTACGCCTTATGAAATTAGCGGCATGAGAAAAAAAAAATTTAACAGAGATAAAAATATCGATTGAAATGTCAATGTTTAGTTCCTAAATAAATATGGTGTTTCAACAATAATAAAACTACATAAAAAAAAATTATATATTTTTTTACTAACATTGGATAGTGTTAACTGTAATATTAGAACAATTACTAGTTCAGTATCTTTCTGTGGGCAATTTTATATCGCATCAACGTGAGTCTTAAGCCGCTTGGTATTTTTTACAACAAATCTGATCGGTGATCAATCACCGCTTGATAAGCAAAGGCTTAACCATTATATGTGTGAGACAGCACTCTCAGGATTGAATATATAATTATGTTTAAATATCAAATGTCTTTTACATGGGATATCAGTCATACGATATCATATAATTCAACTGACTCAAAAAAAGGCCTAGACGTGATAATTCTGAGAATCGTTTTAGACCCAGAGCAGTTCTGCTCGACGACCCTCCATAGATCTTATGTCATCTAAAATTGTCAATTTTTGAACGAACTTAGCATCCCAAAAATGACTCTCCTTGTTTAATTTTTTTTTGTGTACTGCATGTGTGTATGTATGTATGCGCATGTGTGTGTACATGTATGGATATAGTATGAAGGAAGCATATGGAATGTGATTTGCAAAATAATGCACATGGAGTTCCCGTGAACTTCTTATCTCTGTAGTGATCACGCCCTTCCGTCTGCAAACGATGGTAAGGGGATGCAATTTATAATTTTTCAAAATCTTTATCGATGAAGGAGACTGGAAGAACCTTAACGCTGGCGCATCCTTGTACTTGAATCTCCATAAATTTGATATCCAAAAAAAAATTTATATATTTTAAGACAAACTAAATTATTTTCATGGAAATTTATCAATAAAAAAATACCAAACATATTGTAATTTTTCAATATATATATTTTTTATTCATAGCAATAACTTTACAATACGGAGCAGTTTAACATACTTTATATGAATGTAAAACACTGGTTATATTGTTTCTTCATAAATAAATAATTTAAAACATCACTTAATAAAATCTTGATGACAATAGCTATACATACATAAACTGCTTTTTTGGTTTATAAAAATGAACATGGATAAAAACATGTCTTCATATGTTTAATGGACGGTTCACTTTAAAGAAAAATCAGTATTGTTCGCTCTCATAGTCTGATTTTCCTTCTCTTGTCTCAGTTTCTTCAATAGAAGCAATTTTTTATCACTTTCAGCTTTCTGAAAACAGGAAAAAATACAATCAATTTACAATTCAAACATTTGTGATACATTTGTTCCCATCTGCTCCATCAGAATCTGAAAATGAGGCATAGAACACTTGCCTAGCATCATATACTCTAAATCAGACATGCACAGCATTTTCCTTTTAGTAGGTCAAATAAAAACAAAATATGATGGGTTTGAGTCGCAAATAAAAAATAAATTTAAAGTGCAATAAGCCCTCTTTTACACGGGATTGCGTTCCATTTAAAGAGCCGTACAAATAAACCGTATTAAAATATTAAGTGAATATAGAGGTTCCATTATATTTGACCGTGCTATTTCGAAATTGTGTAAAAAATAATCCATGCAAAAAGAGAATTATGCATTTTTACGGGAATACGTTCCATGTAAACAGCCATACAAATAAGCCTTGTAAAAAATGATGAATTGTACATAAAGAAATAAAAGATACTTCTATTATATTGGACTGTGTAAAAATAAACCGTGCAAAAAGAGAATTAGGTGCATTTGTATTCGAAAGCATAACTGTTAGTCAAGGGGTTGCAAAACCAGAAGAAAAAATCAATACCGGTATGTCGGTATTTTATTTTAAATACCAGTATTGTAAATATCAACACCGAAATTAAATAAAAAGTTTAACCAAAGCAATAAATACAGCCATTTGAGATCGCAATACTGGGCGAGTAAATCCAAATCTTTATTGCGACATTTCAGAATTCCATACAAAATAATGTCATTAAAAATATACCATATTCATAAACGGGTATCCTTAAACAAAATGTACAGTTTCTTCAAATAATAACACATCATTGAAAGCATGACAATTCTGGTACCTATCAACATTTATAACCCTCTTGGCAGATTTGAAATATTTTAATTTATCTCAAACAATTATACTAACATATGTGGTTTCTGTACATTCAAAATACGTTTTTGATTCATTTTCAATACCAAAATACTGATATTTTTGCGATTTTAAAACCGATATTTCGATTTTGAAAAAACATCACAAAAAAGTATTGCAATCTTTGTCAGTCTCGTTTTCATTCTGGCATATCCACAATAACTAAAAACTTGAAGTAAGGTGATAAAGGTAGAAGATAACTTGCTCTCTCATAAGCTTTCCCTTCCATCCTTAGTCTCTTTAAAAAGGGAGGTGAAGCACCTACTTTAATCCTTCAATTAATCCAAACAGTATCTGTATCAGGTGCTGTAGAAAATTCCAAATAAAACAAAAAAATCCAACCTGTTGCAACAAATTGTCATGTTCATTTCTCATTTGGTCATACACAGCTTGCAATTTTTCAAGTTTTTCTTCAGATACTCTCGCTCTATTTTCAGCATCGGCTATTTTACCTAAAAAAATACAAGTTTTGTATTATGTATAAAAAAAGTATTTTCTAGATCTAAGACAGGTGTTGAATCCTCATAAATAGTATTCACTCATTGCTATATTGTAATGGCAGGTACAAGGCATGTATGAATAGTTTTTGGATCAAACGATTTTTTTAGGTATATTTTTTAGATATTTAATAAAAAATTGGCTTACGTTGTATAAAACCTAGGCACAAAATATTTGTTACCAAAATTGATAAGTTCACTAGACTACGATAAGACTAAAGAAAATAATATCATTTTCATATACCTAATACCACCATAACAATAAAAATGGCTAACTGTAAAGATCAACTTTGATTTCAAATAAAATATACATATTTTTTTACAAAACTGGGTTGAAAACGAGTTTTAGTAAGTGGAGCCTGAACTTGGATCTAAGACTATAGGTGTCCTCGGTGTCTTTTATTCATTCTCCTGCTTTTGTATAAAGGAATTAAAACAAGTAGCCAACAATCAATAGTCCTTCACATTTTTTTTTTGTTTTACTCGAAAATAAAATGAATCAATAAATATTACTATTTTCATAAAAATACTCACCATTGAGATGCTCTATTAGATGTTCATATGCTCCATTTAGGCAATGGACAATAAGAAAAAATAAATTGGTTATTGAAAAGTCTACGACATCATATGATATTATAAGCCTTTGGCAGAGAAACTACACTACTGTATCACTAGTAAAATAATGTATATTTAATAACATGTTTCGTTATGAATGATAGATTTTTAGTGTAGACTTCTGATTCGAACCAAGAACCAAGTAACAGCCGTGATGTAATTTCGTATTTGATTTAAACGAATTCAGTAAAACTGGTATCACGATAAACAACTATAAAACTAACCTTCCATTGTTAATAAGTTTTCTGGATTAGTTTAGCTGCAGATGTAGTGTAAGTTTCCTAAATGTATTATCCAATTGACCTAAACAATTATTTGTATTCATTAAAAGAAATATAATTATAATAACGATTACTAAAAATTTAGTATAAATTATATGGTTAGGCGAAGAATTTGAATAAAGAAAAAAAAAGGAGTAGAATAAATAAAGATTTGGATAAAAAAAATTATAGTTAATAAAATGTACCTGCTTTGGTAATTCTCAAAATAATTCTTTGTATAAAGTTTAAAATTCCCCAAAACACTATCTAGTTGGCATGTTTGAGAAATTATTATTTACCATCTCACATCAATTTGACACTTGACAGCAGTTTTAATTTTTGTTACACGTAGTCTATGGTCGTACATATATACTCTCTATGGTCTTTAAAAAGGTCTAAAATATAGTAATATAAAATAAAAATAACTTTGATTATTCCACGTATTGTGTTACAAAAAGTGACACGTGTTTCGCCTCTTTCAGAGGCATCCTCAGACAACTACTTTCGCAAATTTTTGCGAAACGATACTCGTACTTAATTCGTACTTAAGCAAACATTTGCAAAAGTAGTTGTCTGAGGATGCTTCTGAAAGAGGCGAAACACGTGTCACTTTTTGTAACACAATACGTGGAATAATCAAAGTTATTTTTATTTGATATTAAAATGAACTTCCACAAAGTTACCGCCGAATTACTATATTATTACTACTATATTACAATATAGTAATAATAGCAGGCTTTACATTAAAACGGAAGTTAAGCAGACGCAGTATATAACCGGGTGTAGGTCGCTCGGGCAGTCGCGCGTAATAAAATGTTTGCATTATAAAAGTCTGCACGGGCCGAAATTTTACAAAATTACCCGGTCCGAGTCCGAACGACTCAAGCCCGACCCAGCCCGGGCCCGAGTCTAATACCACACTTGTTGCCCGAACCCGACCCGAAGCCCAGATTTATATTCTTCAGTTTCAACTCCTTTTTAACGAATCTATTTGTTTTTTTTTTAAATGTGCTAAAAAATAGTTTAAGACTGTTGGCGTTCACTGTGCTTGAGTGAACTAATATTTAAACGAATGAAATACAGATAAATTCACAACGAACGATAACTACAGTATTGTACCTATTGGTCATTCCTAAATAATGAAATCATTGTTTCAGATTAGGCGTCAACTGGGTCACAATTTTATGGGTCTCTAAGCTTCCTTGTCACGAAATAAATACATATACGATGGCGCCATTCCTAACAAACAATAGCTTATATCAGTGGTTTCCAACCTTTATGTTACTGCGCCTCCCTTTAAAGAAAAAAAAATTAACGCCTCCCCATCCTTTATTTCAAATAGTAATAAAGACACGTCTTAGAGAGTAAATAAATATTTTGGGCTGTTCGCGCCTCCCAGGTTGGAAATCGCTGACTTATATTGTTTTGAACGATATTCATAACAACTTTGAAACGATTATTTAGACTATTAACTTATCTTTACGAATAATACTGCCGCATGGCTGACTTATAAAACGAACATAGTCTGAAATGTTTTTTTGAATAAATAAATTCCTAACCCAGGCCCGGGCTCATGCAGTCTGAAGGTCTGCAAAGACACTTTTTCGCCGGAGTTATTTCTTATTTCGCCTTATTCTTATCTATGAACCTGAAACCTCAAACGTTAAAATGTACTCTCAGAAGTACATGTGCGCATAAAAATATGTGCGTTTCGCCGAGTATTATTTAAACAGGATCGTTTCTCAATATTTTGTTTTGAACTCAAGTACATATACCTAGATGTTATTTTTCAACTATCATCAGTGCTTCCCATCCTTGGTCCGCAGGTTTTTCGCGGTAGTCCGCAGAGATAATGTAGTCCGCGAAAACTTTGAACTATCAACATTTTTTTACGTATTTGTTATATCGGGGGTCCTCAGATTATTTTTTCAGATTTAGGGGGCCGTGACATGAAAAAGGTAGGGAAGCACTGATCTATCTGGCATAAAGCGACTGAAATCTTTACTTTATGTATTATCTATGTTTATAAAGTAGTAAACTAGTTGGAACCGTTAAAACTATACATGGACCTATATTGACTATATTATCTGTGACATTGACCATATTAGTCATAGATAATATGGTCAATCGTCTATGGTTTGTCTATAGTCGACATAATGTATATTAGTTTATGGTCGACAGTCAATCCTTGGTTCATGTCGTAAGGTCATTGCGAATTCTATTTACTGTTTCTAAAGTTTGTTTTATTTGAAGATTCGTATCGATTCTGCGGTAAGAAACAAACAACATATGGATTTCCTTGAATATTCGGATATATCAGCGGAAGTGAAGGGTTCAATGGTAAGTAAAACTTTTATTTTCTTCTTAACAACATGCTCTTTGGCGGGTAAATTATGGATTGACACATACATCTAATTTCTGTTATTACTAATTCTCAGGTTCCTGGACGCCTCAAAATGACGGACCAAAATATTATCTTCAAGAACAACAAAACTGGTAAAGTAGAACAGATAAGCTCGGGTGATATGGAGCTTGTAAATTTTCAAAGATTTGTCGGCTCGTGGGGATTGAGGATATTTTTGAAAAATGGTATTCTGCACAGATTCGGTGGATTTAAAGACGGCGTGAGTATTAATTAGTTATGCATACATTACATATATGAATATTTCAATTGAGTACCTATACATTTCTGTCTTTATAGTAATATCGTAATAGTGTTCTCCGTCCAACTAGAATAATATAAAAACTTACAAAAAATATTCGAGAATTACATAGAGTACCCATACAATTGCATCGGTGAATATGCTTTACCAAGAGCTACTCTTTCTCTACCTGAAAAACTTATAAATCTCAATAAACAATGCAGTTCTGTAAGCAATTCAATTACCGTAATGTCAAATTATTATACATTAGAATAAGTGAAATCTATAACATTATGTATACAAAATATATTATAACATCTTAGAACAAATTATGGAGCAAATTTGAAATATGGCTGTTAACACTCCAGAGACAAGAGCTTTTTTTCGATAATAAAAATATTTTTTAAGCCATATTTAAATCACGGATAACTTTTATTCCTAACAAAAATTTAAAAAAAAAAAACGCCAAGTCATATAAAAACCCCGCATGACTATATGGTCATGCTCATCCTTTTATTACCGTTTAATGTACGGCCAGTAGTAAGGACGTGCCTGACCGTATGGGCACGCAAACATGCGGGGTTGAAATATAGCCAAACGTGATTTTTTTTTTAAATATTTACAATTTGACCTCTTTAGATCAACATAAAAATATATTAGCAAAAGAACTGTAAATAATTCGATGTTTTGATAAAAAAATAACTAACAGTTTCAAAAAGTCCATTAAATAAAATGGAAATTCAAAAAATCGCATGTGCTTTTGCTGGCCGTTTCTGTCCCCGCGGCTGATGACTGACTGAAGTCTGTACCCTTCTTAACCAAAAATGAATAAAAGCAACGATATTCAGGTAGAAAAGGGATGAATAGTGGGATCAATAGACAACGGTGTTTACTGTGGCCATATGGTTACGCTCGTCCTTGGAGGGTTGATTATCAGTTTCCTATATTAGAACTTTTAATATTTTTGTAGCTGCATTTAAATTTCCTAAAGAATTGCATTGCCTTTTTGTACAATTTATTGAATTTCCGAAAGGAAAAGAGTAACATGTTGGAAAGCATATTTACCCTTTTGTCCAAAAGTATAGTTTGTTGTTTTCACATTCATGAAGAAATTCACCAACATCCATGTCCTCTTGGAACTTCATTCATTGTGATGCTCTCGTGAGAGAGTAAACCCTTTACTTACAATCCGCAAACTCATTGGCGACTTACTGTCAAAAACTCCATTGAGGGAACATAACCAAAATAGAAATTTGATATAGAAAACCATGATAATGTTTTCAATTACATTCTACTACCACTCTTGCAGGAACAAGAAAAGGTTGCCAAATTCTTCAAATCAAATTATGAGAAAGATATGTTGGAAAAAGAACTGTCGCTGAAAGGCTGGAACTGGGGTACAGCTAAATTCAACGGTTCCGTTTTAAATTTCAATGTAGGCACTAGGACAGCTTTCGAAATACCATTACACAATGTCTCTCAATGTAATACTGGTAAAAATGAAGTCACATTGGAGTTTCATCAGGTAATTTTATTTTCTAATTTATGGTACCACACAATTTATAGGCGAATGAAAAAGGTGGATATTACTGACTGTAGAATGGGGGTTTCTTTTATGTTGCTTGTATGAAGTATGACACTGACAGTTTGATAATCTAGTCGAGAATCACTTCATGAAATATTTTTTTCTAAAATTGTATGGGGTAACATTTAAATATTCATCGTGTGATTATCTGTTACTTCTATAGATGACTATGTTTTTTTAAGAATGACGATACACCGGTTTCATTGATGGAAATGAGATTCCATATACCCACAAGTGAGATGGCAGGAGACTTAGACCCAGTTGAGGCATTCCACCAACAAGTCATGACCAAGGCGAGCGTCATATCTGTTTCAGGAGATGCCATTGCGATATTTCGAGAATTACAATGTCTCACTCCTCGGTAATCTTATCTCTGTTTTATTTTATTTTTATAAGTGATTTATTTTAGCAAAATAATGTTGAACAATTGTTTCTCAGACTGTGTACCAATTGTAAATTTTTAAATTTGTGTGCAATATATTCTATGTTTTTATTTTTAGTGGGCGATATGACATCAAAATTTTCCAATCGTTCTTCCAACTTCACGGAAAAACATACGATTACAAAATTCCAATGTCGACAGTTCTACGATTGTTCTTATTGCCTCATAAGGACTCGAGACAAATGTTCTTTGTTGTGTCTCTGGATCCTCCAATCAAACAAGGACAGACTCGGTACCATTTCCTTGTACTACTTTTCGGTAAAGAAGAAGAAACCACAATTGAGCTACCGTTTTCCGAGTAAGTAAAGTTCAGAAAGATTTTAAAAAATTGTTAAAAGTCACACCGGGACTGATGATCTGTAGATTTATTTGGCATTATATCTGCTTTGATATTTTTTGTAACAGCGGTGCAGAAAAACCTCCGACCCAAGTGACTAACATAAATGTGACTGTAGGTGTCAGTCAAATGCATTCCTATAGACTGCAGCATGTGAGGGCACGGAACCCACGTTTTTCAGATAGAATTTAAATTTAACTCAAATCATTTTTTGAAAATAATTTTGGTAAAAAGCATTGCGTTATTTTCCGCTCAATACGTTATTCATAATTCGACATTAACAATTTGTTTTCTCTGTAACAAATCACATATTATATTAGGTTGCAAAAAGCTATTTTCGCAATTATTTTTTTTTTATATTTCCAGGGCAGAGCTTAAAGAAAAATATGAAGATAAAATTACAAAGGAACTGACTGGTCCTACGTATGAAGTCTTAGGCAAAATAATGAAAGTAATCATCAACAGAAGATTGACAGGACCAGGAAACTTTGTCGGGTAATTAATTATTGATTAAATTGGAATTTTTGCTTGTGTACAAAACCTAAGTAGTTATACCTAATTTCATAATATGGAAAATTTCAAGAATACTGCATTATAATTAGTGTGGATTCAACAAATTGCAGACTATTGCATCAATTGTAGTCTTTTTTTACACGGTCGATACATATGTTCCACAAAAAGCCGTGTATAAAAATTAATAGAATTCATAGAAAAATTGAATATTGCTCTTCTGAATTTTAAAAATTATGTTATTTGAAAAAATGAACATTGTAGTATAGAAAATCATGTAAAAAAGTTAATACTGAAGACTAATTCTGGGAAGCGTGTTCAAAGAAATAATTCATGTAAAAATATTGTAGTCATTCTTTTGAGTTGACCATGTTATTTCAACATCGTGTAAAGAAGAGTTGAGTGCATTAATTTTATGTTTTATCCATACATCAGCAAAAGGGTTATGGTTTTTTTTTACACAGGCACACTGGAACTCCTGCGATATCCTGTTCGTACAAAGCTGCAGCTGGTTTACTTTACCCTCTTGAAAAAGGTTTTATAAATGTCCACAAACCTCCCATACACATACGATTTGAAGAAATTGCTTCTGTTAATTTTGCCAGAAGCGGGGGCTCCACTAGGTATGTTTATTTATAACCATCGTCGATAAAGACGAAACACTTTTTTTTACTAATTTCACATTAAATATTTTAGACCAAGACTGGTTTCGCTCATAAGGAGCTTTATCAACTAAATAATTGAAAAGCTCGCCATGAGCAAAACCAGTCCTAATATATAATAAATTATGTGGAGTTAGTTTTAGTGTTTTATTTTTATATTTTTACATAATGCCTTTCCAACAAGAATTGACAGTGATCACCTTAAAAGTGATTTAATTAAATGTTTCACTAATGTGATTTAAATAATAGAAAAAGTGATATTTTTATTTCCACGGCTAAAAAAAGGATTTCGTTGCTAATATTGTAAGAACACATACCTCTGTAGGTAATTGGTCTATTGGTAAAAGTCCTTTTTTTATTTGTTGCGATCTCTTATATCATTTTAGCACATAGCTAATGTCTCGTCTTGGAGAAAACATTGATTACTGGGATTTTTTTTTTTTATTGGATTGGATCAGCTTTGCCGTCTCCAAACGTTTTAGCCTAAAGACCATATTAACTCCTCCACTAAATCACAAGGGTCTAGGCCTAGCTAGCTCATCATACCATCACCAATCTGACACGCTCTCGTTGAAGGAATTGATGATGCTCGCGGGTCGTAGTTTGAAGGCCCCTGAATTAGAATATTAGCGATTATTATACTGATTAAATTGCTTTTCCATTCAGGTCATTTGATTTTGAAATTGAGTTGAAATCAGGAACAATACACACATTCAGCAGCATTGAAAAAGAAGAATATGGAAAACTTTTTGATTTCATTTCATCCAAAAAATTGCATGTGAAGAATACAGGCAAAACTGTAAGTTGAATTTCAATTATTATCAAGATATTCTCATTAACATTGTTATTTTATTTAGGATATTAAATATGTTAAAATCACTTCAAGGGCGTAAAGGTGCTTATGATGTGTTAGAGAATATTTGAATATATGTGAATAATATACTGTATATTATTCACATCTACTGAATAATTTGGGTATAGGCTATAATTTCTTGCACTCCTAACACTTTCACTCTCTCAGGATAAGCAATCATACAAAGATGACTTTGGTGATTCTGATGCTGAGAATGAACCGGACGCATATCTCGCTCGAGTGAAGGCCGAGGCTAAAGAGAGGGCCGAGGATGGAGATGGAGCGGGTGATGGAGGCGGCGGAGGAGACTCAGACGACGAAGAGAGCACAGATGAAGACTTCAACCCTGATCAACAAGATTCTGATGTTGCTGAAGAGTGAGTATTTAGTAATTTTACTCATTATTATCACGACATCGTCCATCAAGAATGTTATTATAAAAAAAAAAACTTATTTGAATTAATCCATTTTTTTCAAAAGCCATAATTTTTAGGGCTGTTTTCTTGGTCTCTGTTACTAATCTAGTTTGTCAATATTAAGTTATTGGTATTTAAAAAAAAATACTTAATATTCAACAGGTATGATACAAATCACACTGATTCAGAATCAGGCTCTGGATCAGGAGGTGAGGCTGCAGGTGGCGAAGAAGGCAAAGAAGAGAAAAAGAAGAAGAAAAAGAAAACCAAATCTGCCAAAACAATTGTAAGCTTCAAATATGTATACTGCATTACTCATATAAATAGTTAAATTTAATTAAATAGTAATATTTTCAACCTCCCATTTTTCTTTTGTTTATTTTCTCTCAGCATATGGGATATCACATGTAATGTATTTTTTCTTTGTAGTGTTATTAATTCTTTTCAAAGCTATAGGCCAAACTTGCGAAAAAAAAAATGAACAATTATTTAGAATTAATGTAATGTCAAATATCATATTTTTCACAAATTCTTTGTAAAAGTTCCATCCGTGCATTCCTTTTTGATTTTGTATTTATTTAGCCTGAGAAAACTACCCGAGTAAAGAAGACTTCCTCGCGAAAAAAGAAAGATGAAAATGCTCCGAAGAGACCGTCGACAGCGTTCATGATATGGTTGAATGAAACACGCAAACAAATCAATGAAGAGAATCCCGGTATCAAAGTTACAGAGATTGCCAAAAAGGGTGGTGAAATGTGGCGAGAGATGAAAGATAAGTCGGTAAGTAATTTTACTCGGTTAATTTACACATTTATTTAGACTTAGAACACTTAAAAGATTTACTCAAAAAAAAAAATTTTGGAACATGTAAAAGAATTAATATTCTTGATCATAAGTATCCCTTTTTATGACTGTTGTCAAATTGATGCAAATAAATTTTGCCTTTTAAAATTTCACATTAACAATCCAATCTTTCACAATTTTAATTTCGAATAGGTACAAAAAAAAAAAAATCCATCGGATTTTTCTTTTTCTTTTTAATACAATTACACAAAATGCACTCTGCAGGCATTTCAAGAGTTCTGCCGCGTTGTTGATAAATTATCAATTCAAACCACTCTGGCATTGTTACAAATTGTGTTTGAAACACTTCACATTGCCTGTTATGTGAATTTCCATAGTATTACTAAAAATTGTTATGACACTTGTGAGTTGATATTTGACAGCTACAAGATCTAATTTGATTATTTTAGATCAGTTCCTGCCGATGGTCAAGTAATAATGGTAGATCAATATGCAAATGAGTATCTTTTTCAATTACACATTTAACACTTTTTGACTAAATAATTGTTTTTCTTTTTTCAGAAATGGGAAGAAAAGGCGCAGAAAGCTAAAGAAGACTATGCTAAGGCTATGGAAGAATATAAAGCGACTCAAGGAAAAAGTACTGGTGCAGCGGCGTCTTCTGATGAGGAAGGAGGCAGTGCTCCATCCAAACCGAAGAAGAAAAAGAAAGAAGCGACAGTCAGTCGGCCGTCGGGAGATTTCAAAAGTAAAGAATACATCAGCGATGACAGCTCTTCTTCCGATGAAGAAAAGAAAAGCAAAACTAAATCTAATAAAAAGGTACTAATTATTTTTGCCATGTTGTAGTTACGATATTATTTATTGAAATATAAGTATGATGCAATTGAATTTTGACCTTAATGCAATATTTTTTTATTTATCACAGGAGAAATCAAAGAAAAAAGCAACATCAGAAGAAGAAGAGGAAGAAGAAGTGTCCTCAGCTCAAAGCGAGAAAGAAGAGAGTGGTAGTGATTAATTCCCATTGTCCATATAAATATTTCCATGTATTCCTAAGTTATTATATTATAAATAAAAACTAATTTTGTAATTCTCGCCTTTCTGATTTATTGAAAAAAAAAATCAAATTTAAATAGTTAAGTAAGTATGAAAATATTATTCATTACCACAATACATTCATTCAACCTTTTAAGGTGTTCACTGTCAATACTTGGTGGAATGGCATTATATAAAAATAATAAAAGATTTTTTTTACTTTTTCCACATAAAATTTATTTGATCAGGACCGGTTTCGCTCATCGCGAGCATTATCTTGTATTAATAGCACTGTTTATATATTTTTCTTATCAGTTGATAATGCTCACGATGAGCGAAACCGGTCCTGATCAAATAAATTTTATGTGGAAAAAGTACTAAAAATCTTTTATTATTTTTATTACATTCATTCAAATTAATTTTTCACAAACATTAAATTTTACTAAACATTCATACTGAAAAAATATAAAATAATGAAAATGCGACCGGTGGCAAGAATATATTATTATGGAGTACAAGAAAAGAAAAGATAAAATTCCATCCTTCAATATTTGGACTATTCTTCTGTCCAAATTATTTTTATAGCTTTTGTAAATTATTAGAAGTGAGTGCTGTGAGTATTTTTCAAAATTCAGTCCAGAATCTATATATTAATACTCGATAATGTCCGCTGTCTTTCCATCTTTCCATCTGTCGGTCCCGTTTTCGATGACGTCAAGAAAGACGGTCCCCTCCCCAGCCCCGCTGTCACCATTTTTTTATTCATACTAAAGACACATTTTTTCAATACACTTACATATATATATTTGTGTGGAGATTTGAAGAACCACATTTCGTATAGTCTAAAATCGCTGAAAAAAAATTCCGCGTCCCAGGCATGAACACAGAACTCCGGATTGCCAGTCGAGCTCTCTATCAACTGAGCTAACGTCATAATTATCCAATGCGATAAAAATACATTATATAAATCGAACATTTGAAAATGGAACGATATTTGCAAAATCTTCAAACTGACTTCGATTGTTTGTATTCAAGATTCAAAAATGGAATATTGAGACATCTGTCAAATAATGAATGTGGTATATTTTACATAATATAGTCTCGACAGTCAAATGTAAATATTCCATGTGTGTCATATATACGCTGACTGCTTAAAATTAATAATTTTAAGCAGTCAGTAAAGCAATGTAAGTATTAATATTAAAATTAATATTTTTGTCCACTATGAACAGTCCAAAATCGTATTTTTTTTTTCCAAATGTCGGTTGTGTTTATGATTCATTCACTATTATATCCAAAATACAACGACACATGCTCTCGCTGTAATATTTAACATTTTTATATATCGTAAAATATAGTGCATTTTTTAAAAATTTGCATTTCAAAAAAACCGCATAACTTCAAAATCGCACAACAAAAAAAACACATAAAAACAGGATTGACTGTACTTATTTCCACATTTATTTTTCAAGACCATTGGTTCATTAACCATTAACCTTTTGGTTCATTCAATAAGTATGCGTTTGATTGTTAACGCCTGTATATTTTTGATTTTTGACAATGCAAAAAAAAAAACAATTCTTCCTGTTTGGGATTACTTTAGTTTATGAGATGGCAAAAAATAAATTGCAGGGCCAAACATTTGATAGAGTGGGTCTATTTTTTCCTCAATCGGTATTAATTTAACGGCAGATTATGATGAACAATAATATTTATAATTCTGAATATTATTTTTTTACTCACAAATTCTCATTATATGTATCCTTAAAAACGTGTTCATTTGAAGAAATGATTCAGTCTAAATATACTTCTCTAATTTACCTTAAATGTATAATGTATTATACAATTGCAGGAAATAAAACCATAAAAGTGTGTACAAAATGTACTTTATTGAAGCGGCATAACGACGTTCAAATCGACACGATCAGTAGTATGATGTAGATACGTTAAATTGGGTTTCAATTTCTGATATGTTTAAATTTATATAAATTAATAAAAATCACTTTTAGAGTGTTCACTGTCCAATACTTGGTGGGAAGGCATTCTATTTAAGCAAAACGCAATATTCCTTACTACTTATTTCCACATTTATTTGTCAAGACCAGTTGAAGCATATTTAACTGATTCTAAATATTTATCTCTTTATTTTAAAATTACCACTATAAATATTCTTAAAATATATTTCGTTTGGAGAATAATTTCAGTTTATTACTCTTGGTTCATTCAATAAATATGTTAACGCCTGTATATTTTTGATTTTTGACAGTGCAAACAAAAATAATTCCTGTTAAGGGTTACTTTAGCTTATATGACAATAAATAAATTGCAGGTCCAAACATTTGATAGAGTGGGTTTATTTTTTTGTTGATCGGTGTTTGCTCATGCTCAATTGTACGTAGCTTGCTCGGGAGTGAGGTCTGAAAGTCCTTTAAAAATACAGTTGATTCAATGATCACAGCAGGTGAGAAAGAATGTGTTTTAAGGGAAATGAAATCACATCTTCTATCTATCTTCTAAGGGAGGCAAACTTTTAAATTCTTTCCGAATGTTAAATGGTGAATGTAGATAACCTAAGTCCTGAATCCTAATTTCTGGACCAGCCAATTCATAACTGCCCACGGTTACTTTGCTGCCGAGCTCTTCCGGCTTGGCCGGTTAGTAAATAGTCCTAAATGTAAATGCGGATATATGATTCAGGATGCTGATCACATCCTCTGGGAATGTCCAGACTTAATTAATGAACGGCAAAAATTGCCCAAGACGATACGACTGTCTGTCAGATCTGTCGGCTCCGTCGGTCATGCCGACTTGGTTGCATCTAAGGCAAATTATAGGGCATTTAAAGAATTCTCCGCGTCTTTTGGATAAATAGTTGAGTTGAATAGATAAAATCTAATATTTTCAACTGCACTAAATTATTTATTAACTTTTAATTTCTGCACACTGTAGTGCATGCAACCAAGTCTTGAGGAATTTCTTCTCGGGACATTTCTGGCAAAATTTTGAACACGACTAACGTTGTTACGATACGGAATACACCCTATAAAAGAGTGTGGTGGGTACAACGTTGAGTACCCTAGGTAAAAAATAAAAACAGAGTTTATTAATTATGTGTTATTAGATTATATACATATATAATAATAAATATGCATTCAATTGTTCATGCCAGTAAATTTCTGACTTTTCTATAATGCAACAAAAATCTCACGTTGCTGGCAACGGGCTTACAGCTAGTCTATTATTGAAATGCAAAGTTATCAAAAGTATACTTACATACTTCCCCAAGCAAGTTAATATATTGAGTACACTTGACTCTTTTTACATGGTTCAAAAAAAAAAAATTGATTGAATTCTTATAATAATTTATGATATATTTGTGTTCAAAAAACCATGGTATTTGAAAAAATAGCAATATTGGGTATAGAAAATCGTGTCAAAAAGTAATAATGAAGACTCAATAAGTAAATGCCTCAAATATTATTAACAGCTTAACAACCGTGGACGCGTATTTAAGTCTTTGAAATCCAACGGTTGCGGGCCGTGGACGCATATACGCGTCCTACGTCATACATTCCATTATATTGAAAAATCACTTGGTTAGGATCGAGTTTGATTTCAAATGTTAACGAGAGATGGTAGTATACATATTGACGCATTATTTGACAAAAAATAAATTATTATTATGCAAAACTATTTTGTGAAAAAACTCCCCTGGACGGTAGACTTTTTTTTTTCGTATGTGATTTTTCATAATATTATTTTACATTCTGTTTAAATATTTGATTTATAAATCGTTTCTGGTTTGTTTCCCCGATTAGCGACGATATACATACGTAATATTAGCAGGGTATCCTGTCGTCCAGGTGCATTTGTGGGGCGAGGCCCTTAGAGGTACGAATTGCTTAGTGATTTATCGCTTGGGCGTGCGATGCTGCATTTTAATGACGGCCGAAAACAATTTTTGAATTTTTCAATGAGTGGTTGATAATATTATGACCTATTCAAACTTAGTGACAGGGGTTCTCAACTTATGTTTACGAAATAAATTAAAAAATATTCCTTTGAAATATATTCTTTTATGTTACATTACTATAGCAAATATAAATTTGCTATAGTAATGTAAATTTATAGTATTTTTATTTGAAAATATAAATTTGCTATAGTGTAATATGAACACGTAAACAATGTGAAAAAGTAGGTTTTGCATATTTTAAAAGAAGATCTTTTAGTAGATTTAGGTTTTTTCAGTACACAACATAAGTATGCAATATACAGATGAAGAACCACTGCTCATTGATTTATGCGGCAAAGTATCTGGAAGCTATAAAATTAAATTTGGTAAAGATATCTGAATTGGTTCACAAATTATAGTGAATTTAGTAAAATTACAATTGTTTGCGAATTTTTCGCAAAATTGCCCGGCCGCAAGGTGAAATTCTATAAAAAAACGAGCGGGCGTTAAGCTGTTAAGAAAAAATAATACCAGTCATCGATAATTGATTACATATGGGAAATTTTATGAGGGACTGGACATAAATCCCTTTAAATTTGAATTTTGCGCTTGGTACCTACGAATCTAAAGGGGCTCAAAAATGGCTTATATTATATGTCATACACTTTTTGTTGAAATTTTATTCTATTTTTATTATTTTACATGTAATTTTGTGACATTCTTATGTTATCCGAAAATTAAGACCTCACAATTTGATTGCGCCTAGGTTTTCCCTTGTGCTTAATCGCTACTGGTCCCAACTGCTTACCATGCTAATCTTCTTCTATAAAATATAGTATGTGAAGTAAAAAATAAGTTAGCAAACATTTCATTTGAGAACGTCTTAGGCCAGTTTTCTATTAAGAGACTGCACAAGTTTTCAGACTATTGTTTACGTACAGTGTAACTACGGTATCCACTGCATTTCTATTGATTATCATCACATCCATTTTATTTACTTAGAATTATAATGAATTTAGCATCCTTTATTTGTATTGATTGTCAAATATAATAACCATAGATTATTACACAATGCTGGATTACACCAAAAAGATATTTTATTCTTATAAGAAATTTTGATTGGTAATAATAATCATATACGAAAATCTGTAAATAGTTGAAAATATAAAGTATTGTTTTTTTTTATAATATGATATTTAAAAAAAAATATTTTAATTCAAAAATAAAATATTGTAGCCAAACAAAATTTTATCTATAAGTGCAAATCATCTAACCGAAAGTTCATTTAATTCTAAGCCTTTTAAAATTAAATTGAGACACTGACACATTTCCCTGGTCTTTCAATAACAAAGCGTGAAATGTTTTGTATAATATATTTAATTTACAACGGTAAGTAAACTGTATTGTAATACATTATAAATTTAATGCAAAGATTTTCATAAATATGATTGACTACATTTCATTTAGTTGATAAAATAATTGTACCTTTATGTGGATCTGTATTGAACAATAATCTAAAAAATATATATATTATTTTGAAATATACCTTTACGAAATTGAGCAAAAACATTTTGTTTCATTGAATTTAATAGACATTTCACTTTTTCTCAATAAAATAAATTTAAGCATGTAAGTTATTAAAAAATATATCGTTTTAATAAAAATAAATATTACCTATTTGGTACTCTGAATAAAAACTTATATGATAACAATAATATAGTTCATTGCTTTTCTTTAAAAGACATTTGAAAGTCTGCTATTGGTCCGTTCGAATAATGCGTCAATTTTGCTACGGAAAGTTGGCTAACCTGGTGACGCAAGATTTTGAATTTGAAGAGTGCTCTGCTAGATTGACGCGGAACCCACCCAAGCCACCTCGCTCGTGGAACATTTTAGTACGGGCTTCATACATTTTGTTCTAGTTTGTTCGAGTCCTTCGCTTGGCCTATACCTTCGTTGAATACATCGCAAAATACAACTTAAAGGTGAGATTTTTTGATTTAATATTGAAATAGTCTTGTTATTTTAAGCTTATTTTGTTTAATTTAAGCGTTGTAACTTTATATCAATGTTTCTCCACGCTGGAATTTCGCTTCGAAAATGGCCATCGTAACTTCCCAGATTTCATAGTTGGCGTGGGTACATCAGTACTAAAGCATTTTCACAAATCGCTGATTTCTCATTTATATTGTTAGTGGTGTGTGATTTCTTTGTTTCAGCAGTGATAGATCATTGAGTTTTTTGATAATTGTAGAAGCAGATTTCGCTCGATTACGCGTACTATCATCGAAATTTCGTAAAAACAAAATGGCTTAGCCCATGGCTGGCTCATTACGCTTGGCATTTTCAACCATTTTATAAAAAATCTTATTTCGGGTCAATTCAACTCAATTCGGACGCTATTATTGGTTTTTATTGTCGGAAAAATCGTTTCGCGTATTTTTTCATTGTAATTATTTCCAATTTCCATGAAATCGGTTTCCCGCCAAAAGCGTCCTTCCTATTCTTACTTAGGCTGTCAACAAAGGCATTTGCCAATACTGATCAAGGTTCGACTGCCTGCTTGGTGATACCAATCGTTTAGTGATCATACTGCTGGCTTAATTCTGCCGTTATTAAATATTTATATTTCCCTTTTTTTCCAGCAAAATGACAGACAAACCAAAACGCCCTATGTCAGCATACATGCTTTGGCTAAACAGCGCCAGAGAGTCTATCAAGACAGAACATCCTGGACTTAAGGTCACCGAAATCGCAAAGAAAGGCGGAGAGATGTGGAGGGGAATGAGGGACAAGTCTGTGAGTATAATTTCTGGTTTTACAATATTACAATATTTTTCATGATGATAAAAACACCAATTATTATGATGCCAATGATTAATCTCTTACATGCATCACCAACTGAGCCCTCATTGTTTTGTAATTTTGTTTCGCATACTATTAGGATGCTTATTCATTTTTATTGTCTTCCTCAGGTGTGGGAAGAAAAGGCTGCTAAAGCCAAAGAACAGTACACCAAGGACCTTGAAGCATTCAATGCCAATGGAGGAGGCCCCGAACCCAAGAAGGCACAAAAGCGGGGGAAGAAAGCAGCCAAAAAACCCGTCACAGTGAGTACATTACAATCAACCCTGTCCATGGATTAGACGCATTTTTCATGCCGTATACTGATATTAATCTTGTTTTTTTATTTTGTGTTTCAGAAAACAAAGAAGAAGAAGGATGAGAGCGAAGATGAAGAATCAGAAGAAGAAGAAGATAGCGAATGATCTGTTTTTATATCCATCTCTCTTGCAGAGAATCATTTCCCTGTTCATATTGATAAATTCAGTTCACGTTTATTTATTATGTCAAAACATTGGAGTTTTACATAACTTCATAATACTATCTTAAACAACCTCAGTTGGCATCTGTAAAGTTTTCAGGGATGATGTGTACAAAAAGAAGCCATCCCCTCGCCTGATACTGTCCGACCGGCCGACTGGTCTTTCCACCATTTGTCTTAGAGTTTTGACTAATTTTATGTAATTAACAGGCGGGTGTATATTTAAGGATAGCCCTCGCTCTCATTGTATGTATGTTAAGTAAATATAGTGTAGTATCTGTGGTTCTGTGAGCGCTGACCTACCTCTTAAATTTGTGTAAATTCAACTTTTTAAATGTTAGTTACAGCCAAAATATTGAAATTGTAATTGTTAAGGTATCTGACTGAGAAAGTGCACAGGTACTTTGCAATGCGCGTACCTGCGTTAAGTTTAGGAAATTACTCTTTTTAGTTGCCAGAAATTAATTTAGTCTTTCTAACACATAGGTAGGATCATTAAAACTGGTTTGTCTTATATTTTATGTTATTTTGTAATAAAAATAGCATTCCTCATTGTCATGGATTAACATGTTTCAATAAAAGGTAATTTTCTTATAAATATAAAATATTTTTTAAAAATCTTGTTTGAATTCTTAACACCACCACCTATAATCCCCTCCCGCCATTTTCATTGTTTTGTATGTGGCCAGGTCAACGACTGATACACATTTGCAGGGTGAGGCGGGAAATTCAAAATCCCTAGTAATTTATTTACAACCCTTTGAAGAAAATCTATACTACATACTGAACTGCCTTAGTTGACATTAAGAAAAGAATGAAACTTATTTATACTAGTCTTTAAATGAAAGAATAAAATTGACATGAATCGTTTAACCATAAAAAGACAAGATATTGATTGACTTTATATCCATGCTGATAAATTAAGATAATTTTAGCTCTGCCATAATTGGTAGCTTCGAAGTAGCCGGCTAAATATCGCCATCTTGGATGACGCCATGTGGATACGGAAACGTAGTGAACGCAGCCTGCCATAATTTGAGCGTCACGCCAGATTGCAATGATCGCGTTGATTCTTTCTGTTCTTGTAGAAGAGAAAGAGACCGCAATAGGTAAACGGTTATTTCATTAAAATACATTCACTAGTACCAATATCAGAATACGTAGGTTTCCATGACAACCTAGCTGTCAAATTGACATTAGAATTTGGTTCATAATTGATTTCTGTAAGGTGATAATATTATTGTCTCGTATTATACTTTCCGTTCTCAAATATTTGCCGTGTATTGTTAAATAGTTCTCTTCATTCACGAAGTACATTTATATTAAAAGTGGCAGTTGTTTATTGACAACTGTGTTAATTTGAGGTTACGAAAACACATTGTTGATAATTCAAGGCATATCGGATTGTGTTGTATCTCATTTTAAAACATTTTTTCAGTTCTATAAGAAATGATGAAAGTATTATCGATAGACTGGTATCGGGATTGTGTATAAATGTGTTTTTGCTCGCATATTATATATATGATAAACGGAACTAGGATGTAAGTTAAATAATATACTGTAGTAATAGTTTCGTGTAAACTAAATATGATATCTCAGTTCATGTTGTCCGGGAAAAAAACGTGTAATTATGTTAGACACATTTATTTAAGATGTAACGGCTTATGAGGAGGATTTAATATTTGTCTGGTAGTTAAGTGATATATAATGTGTTCTGGTCCTTAATTTCTGTATTCTAAGTAGTGCAGTGCTTAACCTTCCCCTTACCGTGCTAAAAAATCCCTTCGGAGATCATGTAGTAACACTCTGACCGTGTAGAATTTGTCATATAAACGCATTTCTAAAGCAAAATGACAATTTCACAAAATGCCATATGGTTCAACATAGTGTATAATTCTTGTTTTGTGTCATAATTTGTGGCTAGAACCTGAAAAACTTATACAAATCATGCATAATTGTCGAAAGCGGCAAGAATCAAAATTCTGTGCAACAGCTAGTAGACGGGACTTGTCTCGATCACGCTTGAAACGATAAAGTCATACCTAAAGCGTCACGCAACTAATAATCCTTGCCGGCCGGCAAGCGGTTGGTAGAAGGGATAAGGAAAGAATCAATCACACGCGTAAATACGTTATCTAAGTAAAACAATTTACTATATTAAAAAATATAACAAACATTTTTGATATATTATATGTGTTTGGAAACTTGCAAAGAAAATAAATCTTTTGGTTTATACGTAAATTAATTTACGTTACGGACCGAACGGACCGTAAATGACACTGATTGAAAAAAGAAAAAAAAAAACGGTACCATCAGTGAGTTTGTACACACCTCTATCAAATAAACACAGTCACATAATATTGAGTGAAAAAATCGTTCAACATATTTATGTTTCGAAACACTAAAGCCATAGTTTATAAATTTAATGTTATGTAATTAATAATTTTGTCGCTTGTGTGGTCGAGTGGTCAACGTTGTTGGCTTCGATTACATAGGGCATGGGTTCGAATCCTAGTATGGAAAGTTTTATAAATTGATTTTTCAATCGACTTATGAATTTCTGTTCGAAGACATGGATGTATGTGATATCTTGAATTCCCCCCTCCCACTTATCCTATCTTATGAACGGGGCACACCGAAAGCGATTAGCTTACCACTAGTCCTGTCCTAGCCCTATCCATCTATTCCAACTCTCTTTGCATAAAGAGAGGTTGAGCAACTGAGTAACAAGCAGTTCTCGTAGAAGCACTTCTATTGAGATAAACTCCATTAGGAGTCCATATGCTCCACATTGAGAGCGGACATGGTAAAAAAAATTAATATATATATCACTTTAATTTATTAACTATGGCTTTAGTGTTTCGAAACACTAGAGTCGTATTTAATAAGTGTTATATTATAATTTGAATAAGGATGTTAGAGTGAATAACATGATGCATTGTGTATCTCTTCGGAGCCAGTATATATAGCTGAGAAAAATGTAAGTTTAATCATAGTTCTGACGATGGCGAAAGCCGAAATGGCTATCAACTCATAAATATAAAAAAAAACTGTAGAACTAAATACGTTAATAAATACGTTGCTAAATACGTTACTCTATTATAATGGAGTTCTACCAAGTAAATGCAAAGTCAATAAATTAATATAACAAAGTAAATTTTGCGAAGTTAGTTAACGCAAAACAAGTCTTGGAATGCGGTTACGGAAACAATAACGTCTATACTCTAGAATGTTATGGCGCGTCTGAGGTGATAAACATCAAGGAATAATAAAACATTGTTCAAACACAATCGCATATTGTTTTTTCTGCGTTCTCTGTCTTACTCGTGGAATTCATCTAATTGTTTGGCTCAGCAAAACGAAAGTGTTGGTTACTCTTACATATTGATATTTATATATGTCTATCTCATGCTCGATAATTCTATATTTTTCAATGATAAAATCGACGAGACTTTCAAATAATGTATAATTATACAAAGAAGACGTTGAATGTATACTTTTTAAAATTTGTATTCATATGTAACACTATTTTATTTACAAATAGAAAAAAAACATATTTTTTTGAGACCTATAACACAGGTATTTTAAAGGTGTAAAGGCCGAGGTACGCTGTTGTTACTGCAAGGGTACGGAAGAGTTAATAGAGAAATTTGCTTGCCCTTTATTGATTCTTTGAATTTACCTTTACTGGTAACTTTGATTATCTAATTGCGAGACAAATTTTTAATGTTGGCTGTCATATACAGTAGAACCTCGATTATACGGATTTTAGATTATCCGGATTGTCTTCCGGAACAAAATTTTTACGGATTTGCTAATTTTCTCGTGGCAAATTGATTCCACCGTTGTTTAAATATGTGATGGAGTGCATACCATTTTGTTTGTTGTTTTGCTTTGTTTGAAATCGAAGAAATCTTCCAGTTGAATATTACCATCAGAAAAAAACCAGGATGAATGGTGAAATTTTTAAACGATGCTATGAAAAACAGATCATTCCAAAAGTAAAAAATATCAAAACTGCATTGATAAAAGAGGAAAAACATTATTATTACTAGATAATGCATCATCTCGCCTATCAATAGAATGTTTTAACCAGATTGATGAAATGTTTACATTAAAATTTCTGAGAGTTGGAATTTCTTAGATTTGTCAACAGTGAAAAAATCATGGAACAAATTCTTGAAAAGACTACTAGGAAGTTCAAGAAACACACTAAAAAATGTTATAAGAGAATAAGCAATAGCACAAATTTCAATATTTACTGAATGTGTCGAAGAATATGTTACAAAGTGATTAAATTTTGATGCGAAAGATCTTGGATTTCAAATTTTGAATGATGTGAAAATAATTAAGGAAATATTTGTCTCAGCAAGATCAAGAAGAAATATGCAAGGAAAGAGATATTGGTCCTGCTCATTCTAAGGATTTTCAGTGCTTAGATGTCGCCATTAAGTGATTTGAGAACCAAGAAGAGTGTATCTCAGGATAACTTATATGTCTTAAAAGTATTTGCGATTTGGCAGCTTCAAAAAGAACAGCTAGCTTATTTAAACAAAAACTAATAAATGAATTTCTTGATAAAGAATAATTTAATACTAAAGCTTTATGTTAATCTAAACAAATAAAAATTATTTACACTGATTGTACATGTCTTTCCGTGTAAATTATGTTTTTTTTTTCGATTATCCAGATTTTTCCTTATCCGGACTACCTTCATCCCCAATTAGTCCGGATAATCGAGGTTCTACTGTAAATGTTCCTTCCTGTCCAGCATATGACTGATAAAACCGTTATGCTGTAGTGAGTTTCTATGTTACGCTTCTATCTCTATTCAATTGGTTGCTTTATATCTGTATAGATAACTAAACTAATACTATAGATTTGTTTGAGTCTCTATTGAAAATTAATATATGTCCTAAATAGTGAAGGTGAAGCTAAGAATACTACGATGGGTGCAGACCTGACATCGGCAGATTCAGGCAATCAAGTTATTCTAGTGACTGGAGGATATGATCATACAATAAAACTATGGCAGGCGCACAGCGGTGTTTGTCTACGGACAATGCAGCATCCTGATTCGGTATGTTGTATTTTCCAATTTGTTTTGACAGAAATTAACCTATTATTGAATGCGTTTCGTCCACATTGGTTGTTATAATTTTCACTGTTTTTCTTTTGTCTTTCTTTTTTATCTGCTTGAATTTAAATTTGGAATTTCTAAAACTAATCACCTGGATTCATATTTTAATAATAAACCGCCAGAATTTTACTAAAGAGGTATTAAAAAACTATTTTCTGGACGAAGATCATACCTAATGACAGAAATTATTTAACGGAATAATATTGAATGGTTTTTTTTTAAATATATTTTTTTGTAGCATTAAAAAAATGACATTTCTTTCGGCTTTACCTAATATTATACAAATAAAAACGGGAAGTAAGGAGAGGAGGATAAAAAAAACAAACAAACAATAATGAAAAATTAAACCATAGCAATTGACTGGTGATGAAAAATCATAGAATTACTGCCTGGCAGTCATAAATCGGCAGAATAAATTTTAAGGAAATTTCTGTACCGAATATTGCTTATTTTGGATCTACCTATGTATTCAAAGATTGTGTTTACCTACATAAACACTTCAGGCAATGTATATGACATGAGAAACTGATTTTCTGAAATTTTAATTCATACTGATAAAAATCTTTATAGTTTATTGCTAAAAACATAATATCGATAGTGGAAAACACATTCTCTTGTTTCATAGAAACCAGTCAATATATACGAACACAATATATTATGTTGTTATTTGTCTTCTTACTTAACAACTTCCAACTTAATACATATTAATTTCTCATTATATTTGCAAAATATTATCACACACTCAATTTATGCCGAGTAGAGGTGACTTGTATTTCATATTTATGAGTCAGCCGTTATAATGTGAAAATCTCTCAGATTACAGTAATTTATTCATTGATATTTATGTTCTTACATTATCTCTCACTGTAAAGAACTTTTATCATTGTGTTTTATTTTGTTATAATTAATACTCAAATATATATGAGAATTTTTAAAAATCTTTGTATGTATTTTATTATTTATTTATTTGTTAAAAAATTAAAATTACAGTGCATGACATAACAGCTGACGCCAAATCGCCAAGCACTTGAAAATTATAATAAGACAATATATAAAATAAAAATACACTACATCAAATTCAACATAAAAAATCAAGAAATATAATAGAAAAATTTATCAAACAGTTCACAAATACAATCACTAAAAATGTCCACTTCTCTAGGCAATGCGTTGATTAATCGAACGGCCCTTGGAACTGGTGACTCATACCTCCTAAGCGAGGTATAAGTTTTCAGAAATAAAAGTTTTTGCTCATAGTTTCGCCCACGTAAGAATAAATTGGGAGCATGTAAATTAATAATACTATGTCAGTTGAGAGTTTCTCAAGGATTATTATCAGGACTACATCTGTTATTTGTATCAATTATTATACTATCGAGGGAGTAGATTATGAAATATGCTATGATTACAAATTCATAACTAATGACACAGTGTGTGTTTTTCAAAGGTGGAAAACAGCAATTTTTCCCAAATATGCAGATTACTAGCTTATGGAGAATTTTTTTCAGTACAATAAAACCGGGATATAACAAATTAACAGAGGGTTTTTCAGTCAATTTAAGGAAATTTAACAGTCAGACTATTTACTCGCAAACAGGGAGTCTTTTTTTACAGACGAGTCTTACACGAGTCAAGCTCCAACATTTAGGAAAAGTGAAGAAACAGATACAGTAGAGGTGCACTTAAAATAGATTTGCAGCCTTTAAACAACTATAAGGCAATACCTTCAGAACCTACTGAAGATTTTGGATAACGGCGGGAGAAAGCATACTGGATATCAAAGTTGTCAAGACTTGCTATCACGAGTTGCACAAGAAGAATATACATACTCCGATTGGGAATGGATGTATTTTGGTGGAATTTTCGAGTAAACTGATTTAAAATGTGTCTGATGGTTGGATGGGATGTACATATATTAGCGCAAGTCAAATCATTGGACAACACACGTTGAAACTGTTACAGCTATGGTAAAGGGCTTATCTTACACAGAATATTGCTTACAGTGGCCCCACTTGAATTTAAACAATACTCATTATCGACTGGAATTTTTTTATATTCACTCCGATGTCAGCTATATTGAAGTTTTACTGAACAAATTATCCTTAGTGAACAAAACCCTCCTGTGTCCTGCAATTTATACATTTTTTAATGTTGACCATTTGCTAATTTTATGTTTTTTGTTGTCTATGATTGAGGATTGGTTATTGTCATTTTATTTACCCTTATCACTCGATTCATTCATTTTTTAGCAAGTGAATGGTCTGGATATAAAGCCTGATAAAACAATGGTAGCAGCTTGCGGATATCAGCACATCAGGATGTACGATCTTGCAACTGCTAACCCGGATCCTGTTGTGAATTATGATGGCATATCAAAAAATATTTCACGTGTCGGCTTTGAGGTGTGTATCATTTTTATGTAACATGCAATATTATCTCCATCTATACTTGCACATTAGATGCAGTTATACGTATATGCCTCCTATTGTTTTACAACGCTCATTGATCAGATAAACCACAACTTTACATACATATTTTATATACAAAATTATCTTGGAAGCTATCAATCAAAATTTAACAAAAAAAAACCTTTAAGCCAGATTTTATACAAAAACTTGCTTTTCAAACATCTAGTGAATACCACCGACCGAAGCATGGTGTCTTCCCAATATAGTATTCATGAATATAGCAGCGATTTCCAAACTGGAAGGTATGGAAGTTTAAAGGGAGACAGACGCGAATAGTTTAAAATATATTTATACTCTTTAAAACATGTCTTTATTATTATATGAAATAAAGGACGGGGAGGTGTGAAAATATTTTTCTTTCAATGGGAGGCGTAGTAACATAAAGTTTCGAAACCACTGACATATAGGAACCGTAAAAGCTCGAACACATTCACTGTGGATTAATTAATACTGAGACGCTGAAAATATACTGATTTTCAAAGCTCTTAAGACTGTATTAAAAATATGAAATTATTAGAGATGTTAGTGCAAATCTATCGCGGTACATAAAACATGCAATGAGCTACACGTGTAATATATCGTTTGTATTGACGCTGCTCAACATTCCCTTCGATACAAACATAGGATATCAGTTGACATACCATGTGCGTAATTAGCGTCTCTCTAATGTATGTGTTTGCAACCGGCGTGTTAAAAACATCTCATGCACTTATAATTTCATTTCATTGATTAGCCTTTGGCTTCTGGTTGTCTCTTTGATTATGACGGTTGTATTATTATTTGATATTATTTATCCATTATTTATATAAAAAAAAAAATTGATAAAAAAAGAAATTGAAAAAATAGTACTCATCTGAACTTACTCGCTTCTTCGGGAAAATTTCGACATCCGTAACAATAAAATTGAGTATTTTAAAAGCTCTTCCCGATGGCATCAGCACAGACAGGCTGGTTCTGAATTTAGAAGAACAATTCATGTGAATGGTAACATGCTTCCAATGATATTTCAAACTGAACTGTTTTATTAATTCCGTTATATTTTTTAATAGGAGAGCGGCTCATGGATGTACACTGGCGGTGAAGATTCTACTGTGCGAATCTGGGATTTGAGGTACTGTACTCATAACTTCATCGCAACTAATACAAATAATGTTATGTTGGTATTAGATTATCTAAGTAATGAAATGAAGATTTCATTGGCCGATCATGTCGCCAATGAGAAACCTTTAAGAAGCTTCTATTAGCTCAGAGATTATAGTGACCGTTAAATGCAGAACAGCTGCATAATTTGCACTGTTGTAATTCTTTGACGATTTATGGTTTTATTGCCTTCCAACATGCGTGAAATATGCCAAAGAATAGATGAAATAATTTTATTGGTAAATAGGTCACCACCGCATCAGTGCCAGAGAATATTTCAAGTGTCTGCTCCCGTAAATGCTGTCTGCTTACACCCTAACCAAGTTGAAATAATAGCCGGTGATCAAAATGGAATTATTCACGTGTGGGATGTCAACACCGATATCAACGAACAACTGGTAAGATATTGTAACAATCTTTATTCAATGGCAAACATCAAATTTTGCTAACAAAACATATCCCAAAGCTATCATGTATAAAATAATGTTGCCTACAACTTTCAATGTAGCAATTATAGCATGAACTGTGTTTCTGATGGTTATCTTCTCTTAAAGTCGCAAAAATAATGTACTTTTTTTAAATTATTAGTCTACTCATCATAATGATGTGTGAAATGATAACTATGTACTAGAATTATCTGATGGTATAAATATGAGTTAAAAATAAATGATTGAAAAAATCAATTCGAAATCGATTTTTAATTCATAGCTGAAGTCAGTCTTTTTTTTTTACCTGACTCCACACAACCCTGATTAAAACAGATCAATTAGCAAATTTCATTGATAATGGTTTCTGTGTGTCTAATAAATTTATGCAACATTAACTAGATTCCTGAAGCGGAAGCCTCCATTCAAGACATAGCGATCGATGCAGAAGGAGTAATGATGGCTGCTGTAAATAACCGTGGCCATTGTTATGTATGGTCACTTAATCCGGGCATTGGAAAACAGCTGACCAAACTCAGCCCTAAGAGAAAACTGGAAGCTCACAGCAAATATGCATTACGCTGTAAATTCAGCTCAGATTCAAGGTAATCCAACTGTTCTGATAAGAAATCATCCCATCTTTTCTGCTGCTTTATTCAAAGTAGATCTGATTTGAAGCAGAATTGGAGGTTCTCCCTTATCTTTTAGAAAGTTATATTTGTTAAATAAAACAAATCAAATTTAAAATTGATACTTTTTATGCACAGAAATTAAAGGTTTAAAATCAATATTTATATTATGTATGAAATATGTTAAGTCTGAAGATGCATCTCTGAGGATGGAGTCACGTTTATTTGAAAAAAAAAGTATTAAAATTTATACCACCGAAAAAAAAACTATGAAACGATTCACTCTTAAGGACTTTCCTCAATTTTTAACAGAAAGGCATTATCAGTTGATAAAGTGATGAATGAAACTGGTCCTGATCTTGGATCAAATATGTCGAATTACGAAAATTTTAACTTTTCAATAAAATTGAATTGTGGTTGCAGTACCCATTCATAGGAGAAGATTTATGCTAGAATTTTTACTTAAAGATGTTCATAAGATTTTGTAATATGAATTTAAATCACTCATATTAATCAATTAAATAGCTTAATTACTAAGTTTAGTTTGATTTCAAAGTACCTTAGCATTTGTTAGTATCTTATTCCCTCAATTATTATATGAGGAACTTGGGATCAAACATGCCCAAATTCAGTTTTGAGAAAAAATGAGATATCACTTATAAATATATTGGAATATTGATTAAAAATAACAGAATTTAATTTTAAACGTCGCCATTAACCGTAGTTTTCATGAAAAATACGACTTCATAAATATAACTCTTTGAATAAGAGAGTTAAGTGTTGTTTTTTCTGGTCAGGAAAAAGTGGATCTGGTCATTTTTGGTCCCATGCTCATCATAATAAATATTGTCATGTATAAAAAAAATATCCATTTTTATTTCAGGCTTCTAGTTACAACTTCAGGCGATCGTTCAGCTCGAGTATGGAGTACAGATGACTTCAGCTTAGTGCAGGAACTGAAATGTGAAAGTCAACGATGGGTGTGGGATGTGGCTTTCAGTGCTGACTCCAAATACGTTATAACAGGTATAAGCTGAATAAATATTTTACCAATATTTAAATCCAATTTATGTACGGATTTATATTTAATATTTATTTCTGGTATATTTGTTGACAGCACTCGATTGAATTTATAGTTTAATTGATTTTTTCATTTGCCATTTTATTTTACACAATGCACATTTATCATCTGTTCTAATTCAATTGAAGAATCATCATCAGTTAATTTGTGGCAAGTGAAGATCTTAATCTGTTACACTTCTCTTAACATGTAGATACCAAAGCGATCGATCAGTCAATATGAAACCTTTCTGCGATTACAGTCAGAATTAGTTGAAGGTCTACTCCCACCATAGATTGGAGATGATCTTAATCGACTTCTCGAGTGAGGACTTGACTGACTTTTTGAATATTGTTACAATTATTTTTTTTCTTTCTCTTCATAGGATCTTCCGATGGTTATGCTCGGCTTTGGAATGTGAGCACAGGAGCTATCGAAAGAGAATACTGTGGCCACATAAAACCGATTGCAGCTCTTGCTTTTAGAGACGAAATCATATAAAATGCTTAGGCCGGATTTAGTACAACACAGTTACCGTGCGCTTGCACGCTGAACTAGTTGTGACTATATAATTACTGTATCCTTTATAAATCGGTAAAGTGATAATGTGAGAAAACAATATATACACATAATTTTAGTTTATATTGTTTTATCAGATGAAATGACATATTACCTTATAGTTGATTTATTGATAATTTCTTTTTGTCTAGTTCATTAAATTCAAAAAAATTTCGAGATTAAATATTTTAATTATACCACAGCGATCAGTTTAAAATTACCACGGATAATGGAAAGATTATCATATTACCTTGGAATATTTATGTTAGACTAAGTTTTTGTAACAGTTTTACTGCATCGGTCCAACAGCAAACAAACAGTTTGTGTGTAAGAATTTTGGCAAATATTTTACTGCATTTAAAGCCTATCCAGGATCATCGGTCTTGTGTTAATTGTGATGTTTTTTAACATCTCGCAAGGTTCTCTTAGTATACTGTTTTTTTACCTGTAATAATATGTACAAAGTGTGTAAAATATTTGTTTTTTTTTTATTGTTAATAAAAAAGTTTAAATGGAAGTATTGTCTTTGAAAAATAAATGTATTGATCGAATTTGAGGAATACATTTATTCCTACTATCCCAAAAAGAATATTGCATGATGACGAGCAGTAATAAATTATACATTTTCCTTTACATTAAAAACAAAGTCTCCAACCTCCAAGATGGTTAAATCTTCATAATTAAATATATTAAAGATAAATGAAACACAAGCAACTCTACTAGATTTTTCAGATAACACTGAAACTAAAAGACACTGATATAATATGTAATTATATCTATTGAAATTTGGAACCAGACTCTAGTGTGTAAAAAAATAAGAGTGGAATAATTAGATTTGCAATTTTAATCAAAGTCAATCATACAATATTGAGAATAATATTTATTGTATTTGCAGTGATAAGTCACAGTTGTGTCGGTGTTTAAATTTAATCTAAATATATCAAGTATTTACTACATTGTGTTTCATTATCCCTTTGAGCAGTGAGTTATTTTATGTTGAAGGATTGGATTATTTTAAACATTTACACAGTTCGTATTCAAAAAGTCAATCAACATCATTCCAAGCATTGATGTAAATTTTGAGAATTTTCAATACATAATAAATAAAAAGTAAATAAACATTATTTATTTTTAAAGATTTATATTGAAGCTTTCAGTGCTAATGCATTATTGAGTACATCTGTTTACGGTAGTCCGTTAACCTGAAATACAGGTGGTTTTTTTATAAATAGTTTTATTTCAAATATTTACATATTCTTCACTTGAGACAAATAATAGAGGACGCTACGCGGGAAAAGCAACATCAAAATACACCAGATGAAAGGGAAATTGGAGCTCGGCTCCACCAGCCCCATAATTTGATGTATAGATATCAATCAAATCAATAATATAATTATATTAAGTGATCACTAGAAAACACTTACAATGTTAGTTATATATATATAAAAAAATAATAATTATTTAATTGAAATTACTACCCTGGCGAAAGATAGCACGATATTTGGCCAGTCATGCAAAAAGACAGAAAAGAGTAAAACAATAAGTATTATTTATTTTGAACATTTTAAAATTGATAAATATCAGATAAAACACAGTACCAAATGACAATGAATAAAAAGAGTTTATAGAAAAATTTTTGGTGACCGTCAAAATTCCATCATATATTTGTCACGGTGGGATAATAAGATTTTAGTGTTTTCGTATCAAATTAATTATAATTCTCTTTATCAATACCCCATAAAAGAGAAGAACATTTGTTGTGGAGCATAGATTAATATATTAGAAATGTTTCCACTGTTTTATGTAAGTTGTCATTATAAAGAGGTATAAAATTAAAAATAAGAATCGTTTCAAGATGTGTTTCTATTGAAAGTAGTAACTCATTTACTCTAAAATATCTACAGATTAGACATTTGGAGATGGTCATTTATTAAAAAAAAAATCATTAGTTCTGAGTTGAATTTACTCATGGTCGATTTTCAATAAAATATTGACCTAAGTTAGGTAGGAAAGAGATTATCATAGAAATGATGTTTAAGTACAACATAAAGTGCGGGAAACCCTGAGAATTTATTGCAATGATTTTTATTTTTAAGCATTATCTTTACGCCATGTTTGTTTGTTGCATTGCTGCTGACTAAATATAGGATCTATAGAAGTAAATATGATGGACCGAAAGTTGTTAAGATTATTCAGTGCTGGTAAATATTTTATATTGACAACTTTCCACTGATTATCAACATTTAACTTAAAAATATAATATTATATATAGTGTCTTTTTGCGAGATTATAAGCAATAATTCTCCATAAGCTTTTTTTATGGTGAGAAAAACAGTAAAATGTTTTGTTTACACATCAGCATAATCACTGAAATATGATATAATAATAATTTAATAACTAGAAAATGCAAAGAAAAGTATCACAATATATCTTTGTTTACTGTAAATAAAATAAATATAGAATTGCAGCTGTATTGAAAAAATAAACAATTTTTAGTACTAATTCCACAATTTTAATGTAGATCAGGACCAGTTTCGCTCACCACAAACATTATCTACTTCATTTATTTATGGCAAGTCTAGACACATGTAATGTGTAACGTAATGTAAAACGAATTTGTTCTATGGACATAGCTGCGATCTTTACATGTCAAGCTGATCGATCGGCCGTCAGTTTTTAACACAAAAACAAAACCACTTGTTCAACCAGAACAACACAAGACACAATTCGTGTTACTTAACTTGATTCATTCAAACATCTGGACTCGTCATTAACAATTATTTTTCAACTTCTTATAGGTACCTCGTTTATCTAATAGATTTTTAATTTAATTACAAATTAGTGGTATCATTAAGAAAAAAAAAATGGGCCTGGTACACGGCATAACGGTTAGCATTGTTGGCTTCCGTGCCGGATCTCTCAGGTTTTTTTTAAGCCATGTCCGATCCCAATGTGGAGCATATGGACTCCTAATGGAGTTTATCTCAACAGAAGTGTTTCAACGAGAACTGCTTGTTACTCAATTGCTCAACCTCTCTTTTTCCAAAGAGAGTATGGATAGAAGGATAGGGCTAGGACAGGATTAGTGGTAAGCAATGTTCCCTCTAATTTTTCTATTGTGTGTGCGTACCATCATCTTCCGTGAGTAGTAAATTTTCAGCAAAATATAAAATGTGCGCAAATATAAAAATTTGGTGAAACAATCTTTTTTTTACAATATTTCTATGAGCAGCCTTGTGCGGCGATGGAAAAATGTGTGCGGGTACATTTTGGGAGGTGTGCGCGCGCACACCTTAGCAGGAACATTGGTGGTAAGCTAATCTCTCTCTATACGCTTCGTTCATAAATCGATTGAAAATCAATTTATAAAACTATCCGTACCGAGATTTGAACCCATGCCCTCCGTAACTGAGTCCTAGTACGAAAACATTTTTTCAATTGATTTCTGTTTAAAGGTATGGGCGTTTGTGAGGTCTGAAAAATTCTCTCACCTTTCCGATCCTACAATATAAGTTAATTAATAGTCTTGTTCAAGAATTATCCTTCTATCCCTACAACGAAAAAGAGAGGTTGAGTGACTGAGTAACAAGCAGTTCTCATTGAAAAATTTCTGTAGAGATACCTTCGTTAGGAATCCATTGGGAGTGGACATGGATTAAAAAGAAGTATTATTTGAAAGAGATCCTTAAAATTTTAATTATAGATAATTATTATGTTTTATTCATTTATATTTTATATCATTATTTATAAAGTCAAGTCTGTAATTTCCACAAAGGAGTTCACTATGACAAGAAAAACACTTTTAAGGTGTTCACTGTCAATACTTGGTGGAATGGCATTATAATAAAAATAATAAAAGATTTTTAGTACTTTTTCCACATAAATTTATTTGATCAGGACCGGTTTCGCTCATCGCGAGCATTATCAACTGATAAGAAAAATATATAAACAGTGCTATACAAGTTAAATTGAAATAAAAGGTGTAAGCAACTACTAACAATGAAAAGGATTTACAAATTACATTATAATTACACAAAAATAGCAGCAAAATTACAATAATTACAGCTTTCATTTCAATTTAACTTGTATAAACAGCGCTGTTTATATATTTTTTTTATCAGTTGATAATGCTCGCAATGAGCGAAACCGGTCCTGATCAAATAAATTAATGTGGAAAAAGTACTAAAAATCTTTTATTATTTTTATTACAAGAAAAACATATTCAAGTTTCAAAAACCAACTGCCACAAAAAACATGTAATAAATATTTGAAAATAGTCATAAAACTAGATTGCACATACAATAATTAAATATTTGATGGAATTAAAACAGTACATTTATGCAGAGTAAACGAAAAATAAATGTTTTACTATAATATATGTTTCAAATATTTAAATAAAAATTTGAAGCAAGATTAATGGATACAATAATAATCTATCATCTAAATTGTTTAAATGCAAAATCTATTTTTTTCGACTTTCTTTTAATAAAATAAAGATGTGATAAAAAATAATTATGAGATTATTTTAGAAAGTCACTAACAAGTTTTTAGTATATGCTCCAGAGTTATATTATACAATCTATTTTTTTTAGTAGGACTTAAAAAATTATGACTTAACTCCAAATCTATCTTGTGAGATCAACTCATTACCTCCAAATTCACTGATTCATAATGTAACGCGACACTTAAACTTGATAAAATTATTTAGTAATTTTGGTTTATATTTAAGTTTTTTTTATGAATACGGTATCTATTTTGACAAGCTTGATAGGAACAACATTGTATTTGACTTTACGATATTCTATACTTTGATACATATATATCTATTTAAGAAGCGATCTCAACTTAAAGTTCTGGGAAATTTCAAATAGAGGCGGCACGTGCATATAGATACTATTTTATTTTTTATATGGTAAATAATATATAAACATAAAACATCACATGGTTGACAGATCATAAATCACTCATTTATTTATTAGGAAAATAACTCTATTAGAAATAGTTCATAATACATATTATAAGAACCACTAGAGTAGCAACAGGGAGTTAGAGGGGGCGAACTGCCCCAGGCGGCACGATTTAGGGGGCAACATTTTCAAATAGAAAGCACAAAATTCCAGACATATGAAAAAATATATTCTTTTGTAGCAAGAATATTCGTTTAAGTTTTGTATGAATCTTACATATAATAAATAAAATATACCATCTCTCAAGAAACTATATTTAAGTTAATATAAAAAACATTACATCGACTGCGGCTCAATCTTTTCGTTTATGATAGTTCATGGTTCCAAAAATACCTTCAATCCACCATTATTGTAAATTTCAAATTATTTTAGGGGAAGAAAAATCGGAGAAGGAAGGGGTTGGCAATATCAAGGATCGCTCCTATTGCTGACAAAACCTATTGCTACGCTCACAATTAGAACTAAACATAAATTTTAAGACAAACGCGGTTGCTGACTCATTTTAAATGTAATTTATACATAATATAGAGTATTATCAACATAATACAATTGAAGCTCTATATTGTAATATCATTTAAGAAATAAAATGCTTGTTTCAAAAATTTCATTTTGATAAACAAAATCACATTATTGGTTGACATGTTTTCAACACAGTTGACGAAACATAAAACATAAAAAGTGTATTTATTGTAGATTGATGCGACTGACCAAGTATGACTCTTTTGACAAAACTGACTTGATTGCATTTTTAAAAAGTTATCAACTTCCGTTCATAGATCAATTCTAGGTATAAATTATCCGTCTGCTTTGATTGTTCCTGATTTAAAAGTCAATTTTAAAAATAAAAATAATCAACTAGCAATTATGAAACTCGTATGAAAATAACTCTACGTACGAGTCATTTTGGCACTGATGAATCTGCGGTCGAATCATTTTAGTATTTCCATATATTTCTGATAGATGGCTGTCCGAGAGTAAGAGGGTCAGTAGAGCTATGCCTTCGCAAACTGCCAGTATTAAAATAAAATTCTGCAGCAATTTTTACTATACCTAAACACACATTTAATTGTCATACACACAAATTCAATAATACACACAGCCTTACAGAAGAAAACTTTACAAACTTTTCAGTGTTAATGTATGACTAAATATTTTTATTATTAAATAATTTTGCAATCTATTTCATTTCACTGTCGATACATTCTTTTTCAAAATAGTGTCTGACGATGAGAGGAGTTTAGCATAAAATTAATTAGTTTATAAAAATGCATATTATTAATCATGAGAATTTTAATTTCAATATAGATATAGCTCAGATGAAGATAATATTTGTCATAAATAATTTAAATGTCAATCGAGGTTTAAATATATTCAGTAATTAAATAAAAATGAGTTTGAGATACATAAAAAGTGACACGAATGGTAACAAAACAATGTTATGTAAAGGAACTGAATCACAGATTTTTTTATTTATGAAATGAAACTATCAAAAGTAAAAATGATACAATTGTTAGCCAAAAAAAAGGTAGCGTTTATACATGTGTGGTAATACTGTAGTTTTTAATCGACATATATTTTTACATATCTCATACTATTTCTCTACAAATTCACCAACCATAAATGAACTGCTGAGGAGTGGCATCTTTGGTACATAAATTTAATTATGTCATTTTTTATCTTGTGCTTTATGTCTTATTATTTTATACAGCGTTAGCACCGTCGACCGTTCCCAAAAATAGCATCGCAAGAGTTAAAAAAATAACCCTGAAAAATTTGCAAATCGTTTGAAATTAAACTATTAAGGCAACATCGGTATAAAGTTGTCGAGTGTGAATGTTAGAAAATGATGACTCTTATACAATATGAACAGAAACATCTTCAATTGTATTTCAGCATATTGTATCCTCAATATTAATATTGTATAAAACACATGCGGCAATTGAAGTCGAGTGGTCAACGTGTTTGATTAGGTTTCGGTGTTTGCAGGTTTGAATTTCAGTATAAAAAGTTGAATATATTAAATTGATTAATCATTTGATTCATGAATTTGTATTCAAAGGCATGTGTTGTCTGAAATTTCCTACAGTCACCTAGTCTATCCTTAAAGCGGGGCACAGCCAGAGCGCTCAGCGAACCACCAGTTCTGTCCTAACCCCACCATACTCTCTCTGAAGACAAAGTTTGATTGACCGAATTACAACCAGTTTACGTAAAACAACTTATGTGCATATGCTCCATATTGAGAGTGGACACGAGTGCAATGAAATAGAATAAAAATTCCTGCTGTGACACAAATAAAATCTACAAGGCCGCTATAGATTTGAATTAAAATAGCAATTTTTACAATTAGGTGATTGTTATCAATCAATTTTTGCTTCCAAGTAAATTGCAAGCGCTCCATGACGAAAATAAAATAATAAGTTATTGAGTAATGATAATTTCAAATTCAACCACCTTTGCTAAGCAGCAAAACAACTGAGTTGAATCAAGTATAATTATTACCACAAAGAAAATTTCATTAATCAGACATTTTTGATAAAATCGCACATCAAATAATTCTAGTCTAGTGAAAGCTTGGATATTTATTGTGTACAATTAGCACTAGTGAAAAGATATATCCGAAGAATAAATGCGATTACCTAATAATCTACGGCAATCAAAAGATCCAAACATTAATACTTTATCAAATTGATTTGACAATCATTATTCTAATTTTCAATAGCAAAACACTTTTACAAAATGTTATGCAGTTTTTTAAGTAACAATTTAAAATAGATTAGATGCATTGAAAATATTTCAGGCGTCCGATTTAAATGTTCAGCAATTTTTTAATATAACTAAACTGAACTCTGTGAGTACATACAAATGTTTTTGATGAATTCAGTAGTTACTTTGGAAATTCATTTCAATTTAAATTAAAATCTTTTTTACACCACTCGTTGTCCAATGTATGATATTTCTTGTTACCTAATTTATTTTAGGATGCTTCATAAGTAAGCGATTCACGTGCTCCACTTATTAACACAAGAAGTAGTATTCTACATTGTTATTAAAAAGATATATATTTTAATTGCATGTTAAGTACATATGACTTTTAAAATAACAAAACGAAAAGGCATTTCGAATCGGTTCTATCCACAGAAACATATCTAAGCGGTGAGGTGTATTCTAACATCAAAAAAAAATCCAATAAATGCTAAAAGCACATGTCAAACACAATGAATACACAATCGACAAAAACATCCCCAGCAATATAAAAATACTGTATTATTAGTATTAAGGCTCCCTATTTATCATTGAATTGACTATATTATCTTCACAAAAATACTGATTAATTTATAATTTAACCGTCTTCAAAAATCAATCTTTTTCCCGTCAGTTGAAAGCAGCGCGTTTCTGCATTTAGCACCAGAGATTCAAATTTTAGATTTTTCAAAGTAATTGGTGTAGCAAATTTTTTTAAAATTAAATTTCATCTCATTTTTTTGATGGTAGAATACGCCCTACATTATCACCTCGTGTTTAACATACTCAAAACGAGTGTTCAATCAGTGAAAGTGACACAGCTCGATGCGTCATTCAAATATTATCCAACGGCAAACTCTCGACTTCGCCCATTTCTGAAATACTGTCATCCTGGCACACGTAAGTGATAACAAACTTCAAAAATATTTTTTGTGGGGGATCCGATGGCGGGCGAGCGATCAGCAGCACCTGCGTGACGGCCGCCGGAGGAAGAAACGGACTGAACGCCGGAAAAGAATCTCCGGACGGCGACAGCATCCGAGATTTACATCCCTAAAATGAAAAAGAGATAGTCAGATATTTTCATAAAAATTTTGTCAACGTGCGAACTCATTCTGTTATTCGTTGGATATGAACGAGTCGCTATTCAAAACTATTTCAGGTAAACGTGTCTGAAGGGTTAAATTGTCAGTATCAGAGGAGCTTTAAGCTTCCCTCAGTCTGAAATTTTTATTCAGATATAATATGGAGATAACTTTTTAATATCTAAAATTTTTGTTGCAAGCTTTGGCAGGCAGTATATAATTAATTTCTTATTTAAAAACAAGACAAAACTCTATATGAACGGTTTACAGCGATACACTCGCGGTTGATCCCTCCCACATTACCTTCGGAACGATAGCATGAAACTTGAAGTCCTCAATGGGTTGTGCGTTCCGACTAGTAGTGGAGACGACGACAACGGAGACGTCCGGCCTCGGTTTGTTTACAGCAAAATGAAGAACAACAGTCAATCCGCTCTCCTCGTTAAGCACTGTGATAGGCGGCTCACTGCCAGGTTTAATACTACTTAGACTTATATTTATATCGGTCAATGGTTTCACGTCGATACCTTTGACAGGTGATTTCACAGTTTCAACTTGCGTCATACTAAAATTATCAGATTTGGACACGTTCGGTACTCTCTGCAGTTCATAGACAGTGTCATTGGACTGATTTTCCGTAGACTGTTTTGAATGAGAAGGCAGAGATATAATTTCTTGTTCAGCATTTTCTTTGAGATCTTGCAAATACTCCATTAATGAAATGTCAGATTCTTCTCGGAGCACTTTGCCAGTTTTTGTTTCGAGTAAGGCATCGTCTGTCGAGATATCGACCATGATGTCATCGTTTGAGGAATTTCGACTGACCTCCTTACCTTCCGACTTCAATGTTTTCGAAATGAGAAAATCTAAGTCTAACATGTTCTCGTGGGTTTCTCGCGAAGAATTACGGTTTTCATTATTTATCGTCAATTCATCGAGGACGCTTTCGATGGGCGATGCAGTCTTGCCGAGCAGATTCATGGGAACCTTGTCCAGTGATTTACTGTAAAGGAAAATCTGCATGTCAAAGCGGGTTAGGTAATAATTACGATTACAGCCGCGGTAAAAAACATTTCAGTTTCAGTTTGAGAGTCGATAAGAGTTTTTTTAGACCTGTTGAATTGAACTCCAGCTCTGACGGAAGGAGGAAGCGATTGCTTTATGAGTCCTTCACCCAACGCATCTAATTCCGCTAAACCTCTACTCGCACCTTGGCTCGATGTCAGCTTTTGTTGTGAAATCGTGTCCTTATCTGGGAGAATACAATGACGAATTTAAAATACAACCAATGAATGTTAAATTTGAATCGTTCAAATTATGTATATTCACACAAATTTTGTCACTAACGACCCGGGTTTCGCCTTTCGGCATCTTCAGGCGTTCAAGTGCACAAATGAACTTGAACTGACGCTTAGTAAATGAATGGTTAATACATGTATGTAACTAAATTCACAAACTGTGATATACAGGTTATACTTTATTTTCAACTTCTTTAATAATGATGACCCTGAAATAGCCCCTGACAGTGAAATCAGGACAGACTCTTGTGGTCATATTTACCGGGCGTGTGTGGCAAACAATTTCTTGCTAGAATAGTTTTTATATTATGTACAGTGAAACCTCTCATAACGAGCACCTCTTATAACGAGTAATTCTCATAACGAGCAAAACAGGTTGTGAAAAAAATATTCCCTTAAAGAGCGACATTTTTCTCTTTGAGTGACGCAGAAAGGGGAATTCCCATCTTCACGTCCACTCACCTGTGAGTGTCTACTCTAATACCATGGGACTGAAGGTGGATAACAATGATATTGATAAGCTTGTAGAAGAGCACAGTTAAGAGCTGACCACCGAAGAGCTTATGGAGTTGCATTTTTTTTCACAGCAAGAAGTTATGGAGGAGAGTTTGTTAGTGGGGAAGGAGGAAGTAGCAGATGAACAATCTTGTGATACAATAAGAGAAATGCTAAAAGAATGGGAAACTGTTGTATCGTACATTTTGAAGCATCACCCTAATAAGGAGGTGGCTATGCGTTTTTCAAATTTATTCAATGATAATGTGTCACATTTTTACCAAATTTTGAAGCGTCGGCAAAAACGATTGTCTCTAGACAGCCTGCTTTCTAGTAAAAACAAATTAATTATTCGTTAAATTTATAAATAGTAAACTAGTCGATTTTTTTATTGTTTTTTGCAAATCGAAATCGCATTCCAGTTTGTTACGGTCCTTAACAATTTATAAGTATGTAATTTTATGTTAATAATATAAAAAATAATTTTATTTTCGGTATGGAATGCATTATTGTATTTTACATTTTTTTATATGGGAAAAATTGTTTTGCTTAACGAGTGTTTCACATAACGAGTAAGACTCTGGAACGAATTAGTCTCGTTATGAGAGGTTCCACTGTATAATTCAATAGCAGAAGAATGGTGTGTCATTGAATGATTAATTCGTAGTGCAAAAGGTTATTATCAAAATACTTCAAAAAGTAAAAGAAATAACATTGTGAGGTAAGAAAATATTATTCAAAATTACAACCTCCAGGTAACGCAAGATTATTTTTTGTTCGTCGCCGTTACTTTATCCGTTGCATTAACCTACGTTTGCTTTTCTTTTAACATAACACTATAAATTATTTTGTAAAAGTACCCCAGATTATAATTACGTTCAAATTTATTGTTAGTCGCCACATTAACTTAATCTTTCTTTGATGAGTTTTTAAACTATTTATTTATTTTTAAGAGGTAATAAGCATCTTAATTATAGTCAATTCAGTGCCATTGATTCATAATTTGTATAAATAGCACTGTAATGTTGAATTCTCTTATCAGTTGATAATGCCTGTCATGAGCGGATCCGGTCCTGATTGCGTGAATACAAACCTAGTGTGAATGTGATAAAGCAGTCTCAAATGGCTGGGTTAGAAATATTTTAATCATTTAATTGTGATATTAAAGTCATATTGTTGAGAATATAATAGAATGTAGTCAATTTTAAAATTAAGAAATAAAAACCTTAATAGTCTTTATATATTTAAAGTTATCATTAAATCATTGATTACCTGGTAAAGTAGATACGAGACTGACCGGTTTTAATATTGGTACGTGATGCACCTGGGACAAATTGTCAGCATTTTTGGATAAATCTACCGAAGAAAACAAATCACCGAGCGCTTCTATGTTGGAGTTACTATTTCTTCCGATGCTCGCTGTCATTAGATTTATTTCATTTGAATTACTCGATGCTGCAAAGTCTAATAAAGAATTTCCATCTCCATTTAATAAGATCGACCCCGGTTGACCTTTAACCTTCGCGGTGTTTTGGACCGTCTCTAATGATTTTCCTTGCAAAACAATTGCTGTATATTTGTCGAACACTAGACCCAATTCATCACTTGCTTCAAGTACTTCATCTGAAAATAAATAATGAATTTAATCTAAGTATGAGAATTTTTGAGCATTTTTATTACTAACAAACTTTTATTTTGTGATCTTTAATCAAAATTTATGAATATTTGAGATTTACTTTTAACTTGATACTCACTCAACATGTTTTCGTTGTGCTGAGTTTCTGCAGCTAACTTAAATACTGTCGGCCGTAATCTACTGCATGCTCCGTGCAATTCTTTTATCAGATCGAGGTCTTCGACTGAACTGTATCCTGGTCGATATTGGTCCAGCATTTCATCTAATAGTTGAGCATTATTATGTACCGTTTGTAATTCACTTAGGCGTCTCGAAACAGCCTCAACACGGCGCTCGTCCTGTAAGTAAAATTGATGAAGTGTAAAATGAAGCTAGCCGGTCATGTACGAAGGGTGTTTAGAGAAATTGTTGTTGAAGATCATATTAATCATTAAAATGATATTCAAAACATCATCAAAGATATTAGTGTTACAGCCGATTTTAGAGGAATTAAAGGTGTTGAAGATGCAGTTCAAGCTATACTAGAATCTTGTGGGAAACTTTTTGCTAATGAAGAAGAACAATTGACTGTCATATTATTTTCCAAGAAAATGACGTCTCAGGACTTGTCCCTGTGTGAAAGTGTCAAAATATTTGAAATGTCCGTCTAGTACATAGGTTCTCAACCTTTTTCGGGTGGCGACCCCTTTTTATAAAAGCCATGTGACTAGGCAACCCCCCTTGAGGAATCCTCGATTTGTTATACTTTTTCCCCAAATTGTCTCCGAGACTCCTTTTTATTTTTTTAGCTCACCGAGGAATTTGAAATCCTCGATTTGTTGTTCAAATCCAAAATCGAAAAATGTTGGTGACTCCCCAGAAAACCCTTCCCAGGTTGGGAGCCCATGGTCTAGTCAGTGAGTACTGCAAAGAGATTATTTTAGGGTTATCATCAAATTAATTGTATAATAGATGCAAGGTAATTTGTATTCTTTTTTACTTATGAAACTAATTTACCTTGAAAAATCCCATATTGCTTATTGTTTTTCGAAACACTAAAGCCATAGTTAATAAATTTAATGTAGCATAATTAATAATAAATATCAGTTTAAATTATCCTAATTAATGTTTTAAAAACCCCAGACTGCTTATCGTTCTTTGAAACACTAAAATCACATTTAATGGTTCCCGGTAAATTGCTCGAATAACAAGATAATCAATTTGTTTCCGTTTGTTCTGTCTTAGCCCTAGTCTTTTATGTGTTCTGGAAATATATAGAAACAGTTTGAGTAACTAATTAATAAGCAGTTCTCGTAGAAACACTTCTGTTGAGATAAACTCCATTAAAAGATCATATGTTCCGCATTTGAAGCGAACACGGTTAAAATAAATACTTACGAAAATTATTTTTATATTTCACTCTCTAAACAAGTGTCGCACAAGATAAAAATGAAATTCGTTGAAAAAGTCGTGAAAAATCGTTTAAATAACCAAGCAATTCGAATAATTTGTAATTCGAACAATTTCCATTCAAGCAATTTACCGGCTCCCACATTTAATAAGTGCAATATTGTAATTATAATTTGAATTAGTATGTTAGAGTGAATAATATGATGCATTGTGTATCTCTTCTTAGCCATTATATATAGCTGAGTAAATTTACGTTTAAGCATAGTTCTGACGATGGCGAAAGCCGAAATAGCTATCAACGCATAAAATATAAAAAACTGTAGAACTGAAATAATTTGATATTTTTACCCTATTAAAATGGAGTTCTACCAAGTAAATCTACCAAATCAGTAAATAAGTTTATTTTTTCATTATTAGTAGTGTTTTTTCCTGTTTTAAACGGTTTGTTGACTGCGAAATTTCGCTTATTGCGACCGTGTCGAATACATATCACTTGTGATCAATTGGGGATTTCGCCTGAACTGGGATTCGAACCCGAGAACTCGGAAAACGAAAACTAATGACATTGACTACTCGAACACAGGAGTTATAGCCGATACATTTTACTAATTTAATTTACATTTTACACTACTATTGTTATTGATATATAATTTTTAATTTTTTATAATTATGTTAATACTACATACCTCACGGACCATAGTTTTGATCAGTCTGTTTGCCGCCTGTAAGTCATCAGGGTTTTTGCTTTGCAATAGTTTTTGAAGCATTCTGGATTTTTCCTCGTCTTCAAAAATTACATCTTTGTTTCGCGGTTTTACGATCGTCGACGGAACATCTTCAGGCGGAGGTGGAGGAGGAATGTCTTTTACGACTCCTTGTTTCTTGAGCATTTCATAGGCGTCGCGAATCTTTATTTCACGGGGATAATCTATAGTCCAACTGTGCATCAGATTCAGCACCTTAGATATTGAATTAGATTTAAGACATGAAATAAGTTACCTCGTTTGCAAAACTACCAGCTGTAGCTAGAAATTTGGGGCCCTCATACAAATGTCATGCAAGGCCCCTCCCCTACCACGCAATATGTTATATTGAGAATATGGAAATTTGGGCACCCCTGTTTCCTGGGTCCTCATGCACTGTATGCTTATGCTATGAGATGGCTACGCCGCTGGCTGTGGCCTACTAAGCCAAATTCTACCTAGCCCATCACTGGAGCAGTGAGTGTGTTTTTTCTCGTTTGACAATGGTGCAATGCAGAACATAGCTACCGATTCTTGAACCCTCCATAGACGAGAGTGACTATATGGTTACGCTTCACAGCATTCCCTATTATTTCCGCTGTTAATCCTCTTTCTACCTGAATGTCGGTTTATAAGAAAGGAAAAAGCAGACGCGATTATTTTAATTAACGGTTGAATTTTTAAAAGCATAATATAAATCAATATCAAAACTGTAAGTACAAGTTTTATTTGACTTTTAAAATATTTACACTACCAATAATAATACATTTCTATTAGCCTTTTAGCTGCCGTAGAAAAAAATACATAATTATCTAGCACGCCGGCTATAATTTGCAATTATTAATTTAACAGCTTAACGCCCGCACGTTCTTTTATAGAATTTCACCTGGCGGCCATGCAATTTTGCGAAAAATTCGCAAAAAATTGTAATTTTACTAAATACAATATAATTTGTAAACCAATTGAGATATCTTTACCAAATTTAATTTTCTGGCTTCCAGATACTTTTTAATAGAATGGAATGTATGATGTAGGATGCATATAGGCGTCTGCCGGCCAGCAACCATTGGTTTTCAAAAACTTAAATACGCGTCCAGCGGTCATTAAGCTGTTAATTAGTTATTGACGAGTTAACTCGTAACTGGTGTATTGAGCATGAAAATTTTTACGAGATATCTCGTCTGTGGCAGCTATCAAGTTAAGAATTGATTGATCTAAATATGTTAAGCCTGTAAAACACCATTACCCCCAAAGCAATTCATACAACAGACTAATGTTGATTTACAGTTCACTGATGCCTGTGAAGTAGAGGTCTGCACGGGCCAAAATTTTACAAAATTACCCGGTCCGATCCCGAAAAACTCACGCCCGGCCCGGGCCCGAGTCTAATACCGCACTTGTTACCCAAACCCGACCCGAAGCCCGAAACTCCTTTTAGCTCGCCAAGGAATTTGAAATCCTCGATTTGCTATACTTTTTCCCAGATTATCTCCGAAAGTCCTTTTTTTTTTAGCTCACAGAGTAATTTGAAATCCTCGATTTGCTATATTTTTTCCCAGATTATATCCGAAATTCCAGAACCGGCCCGGCCCGAGCCCGACTCTTGATTGCGCTTACCCGCCCGAGCCCGGCCCACGGGTAAGAGCCGAAGCCGGGTCGGGTGAGAGCCCGCGGGCCAGGCATTGCTAGGTCACAGGTAGGACATTCAATCCCGGACCCTCTTTTGATCCCGGGATTTCAGAATTCACAATTATGTTGGGATCCTGGAATTGATCACTGGGAAAAAAGTGAGAAATTGAGATTCCAAAATAATTTTCCAATTGAGAACTTTTTTTTTAGGTCCTTCCTCAGAAAAATTTGCGAATTGAGCAATTGTACTATTATTCAGAAAAAGTGAGAGCTTTTTTTTTTAGCTCTATCCTTTCAAAGAGTTATGACTGCCAGGAACTCCAGCGCAAAATTATTTAAGCAGATGAGAATACGGGATTGGACGCCCTAATCACAGGGTTGCCGAGCTAAAGTACTTTTGTTGTAAAAAAAATTGTTTGTAGTGAATATTTTTCTACCTTTTGTCTGACAGCTGGAGCTGTTTTATTTCCGTAATATTTTGGGGAAACAAGTTTGATCATCTCGTTTAAGAAGCGAAATTTGTCAACTTCAGCATGGAAGCTGACATCGCATCGTTTCATGCATGCATCGAGCACCTCTAGTGCGAGAAGAGCTTCTGTTGGATGAGGAGATCTAATTCGGGATGCTATTACTCTCGTGGCGATGTAAGACCCATTCGGAGAGTCTGCGAGTACTGAACAGAATGCCTCTAGGGCTGCAGGATCGGGCCTGTCCAAAGAGGCATTTGTGGCCCTATCTGAAAACAAAGCGCAGAAAAGAAATATTAAGATGAGGAGACTGCAGGCACAAAAGAGGGGGGGGGGGAATACTTTTGGTTTGAGCTGTAATTTCCATAATTCAGATGTTTGTATATTTTTTTTACTGAATGTCACATACCCGTGTATAATGTGAACAATAACTTTTTTAAATCATTGTATGGAAATTATTTTATCAAAACTTTCCCTCACGTATAGTGGACACTTTATAGTAGCGCTGGCATCATTTGAAATAAAATGTATTTCAATGTGATACCATTTAGTTTTATTTTAACCAAAAATAGATAATGTAAGCAGTATTTCACAAGCTCCATTTCTTGTGCATCTGTGAAAATTTCTATAATTGAGTGAGATTTTCTAAAATTTGGGCTAAATCATTACTTTCTTCTTGCTTCTGCCTTTATGAATATATCTTTAATTTCACCAATGGTTCACCAAGCTCCTTTGCAGTTCCTCGCAATGTTTTACTTTAGAACAGCGTTTTCCAACACAAATCGTTTGATGGGCAAATAAAACATTAACGGTATATGGTGAGCCGCATAAAAAACAAAACAAGCAAACGTGTTCAAAACAATATATTAATTAATAATTACCATGAATCATGATACCTTATTTTACTTTTAAAAACAGTCAAACAATTATCAAAATATTTTATTTACTTAATATTTAGTGTGACACTTGTTTTTTTTATACTATTTGATATTTTTTATATTGACTGGTAATTTATTCAATGCACATCGCAGTTGATTGGTCAAGTTTTCATCAGCCAGCCTGTTACGACATTTCGTTTTTACTATTTTTAATTTTGAAAAGAATGACTCGCAGCGATATGGGGTCCCAAATGCAGCTGTAATGCACATTGCCAGCTTTTTTAATTTCGAAAATTTATTCTCGAGGATATATTTCTGATAAAACTCACGTTTATTTTCTTCAAAAATGCATTTTTACTCGATGCTTGATTGGAGGTCTATTAAATCCATTTATAAATTTGCAGATGCGGATTCCACCTCTACTACGTTAAATGGAGCTTAAAATCGTGAACATTTCCTCATGTATGAGAATCTGTCGTTGAATGCTTTTATTAACTTTGAATTTGCAAATTCACGTCACTGCTTTGTTTTGTTTGATTTATGAATAACAACATGCAAAATATATTTGTAGAATGCTGTAAACTCTAATAGGGCCGCAGAAAATCTTTGACTGGGCCGCGTGTTGGACATCGCTGCTTTAAAATATAACAATACAATTGTAATGTTTCCACAGTCATACTTAGGCTAGAAGTTATTTTAGGTATTCTATGTATGTAAAAAAATCTTTGTTTAATTTAATCAAAATATGCAGTCTAATATAAGTTCTTCAGATTGGATCAACCCTTTCCTTAATATGTAATAATTAAAATAATACAATGGGGCACAAAACTCACTGAAAAGGTTAAAAAGAAAACATAGCCAACCATCATTAACAGCGGAAAAAAACTGAAATGTTCATAATTATTTCGTCAATTATCACAGAGATCAACTGTCCCTTCTTCCCTAGTATACAAAAATAATATTGAAAAGTGTACAATGACAACCTTGATTGGAAAATTGTATAAGAGAACTGAGCTTGTTTTTACAAAAAACATCACGAAGCAGTCAAACTTCGTACAGAAAGACATTGTTCAATATAATAATGTTTTTAACGAAACAGCAGGTAGGTATATATTTATCACAGTGTTATTGGTAGTAATGTTTTGACATTACATGCGAAATAAATCCCACACGCTATTTGTGAGAAGTACATAGAAATCCTAAAATAATAGTTGTTTTCATTACTATTATTTTTGAAGATTAATAAATTTGTTGATGTATGGGCTGGGTTCGGTTGAAGTTCATGTCCGGCGGTCATTGTAAAAAACACAAATGATTGTGATAATTAATTGATTGAAGAAAAAAGTATTTCAGAAGTTGCCTGCGTTTTTACAAGGTTGTGTGTGGTTAATAAACAAATATTCTTACGTATCAAGGCGTCAAGACTTGTAATGACAACCTCCATGTTTTGAAATCAGCTGGTACAGTGTTCCCATTAGTAGCTCAATTATTGCCAAATGATATATAATATTATATTGTCTCTGTATTATATTCTTGGCTATCAACTTGTGTACATACGGTTCGGTGATTCTTCCGAACATGAATTCTCCGAACAAGAATATTTCGTACACCGAATCTTCCGAACACGGAACCTGACAACCTTTCACAAATAGAACTTTCCGTTCATAGAATACTCCGTACACAGAATACTCATATTAAATTTAATATTAAATATTTTAAATAAGAAAATCATTGTTTTATTATGTAGTCTTGTGACAATTATGCCAAATATTTTTTCAAATAAAAACAAAGAAAATATTTAATTATTGTGTATATGAACAGTTTATCATTTAATAAGTAAGTTGGCTTATTAATTTGGAAAAATGTGCTGTATTGTAAGAGGGCAGTGGAGTAGCAAGGGGAGTGCCGTGGGAACGGATCGCCACGGGTGGCACATTTTTGGGGGCGGCATTTTCTAAAAGGAAAATAAAATTTTGAAAATTATAAAAACATAAAGATCGAAATGTATACATAATCAATGCAAGCTGTAATCTTTTCACTATGTTTAATTTTGCTTATTTGTTCCTTGTGACACTGACTGGCAAAATGTACTATACATAAGTTAATTTAGAATAAGAGACACTAGATTTTATTTTATAAACATAAAAGTCATTTTTTATGCTTTTCTCTTCGTAAAGTCTCAAAGAAAAATATTACGGAAAAAATGGTGAATGAATTATCACTTGAATTGATTCTTTATACAAAACAGTTTTATACATTTATCACCTTAAAAACCCTTCTAAAAACTTCTCTAAAAAACCGCACCCAAAAAGTGTTGTTTACTCAGCAAGTCACAAAACACAAATAAGACGAAAAAATGCATGTTATAAAAATATAGCACGAAACATTTTTTATTTGTTTATACCTCCAAAAATTTCAATTCTTTTTCAAAAACGTTGCCGTCAAAAAGTACATTTTGTCAGTCAGTGTCACAAGGCACAAATAAACAGAAGAAAACATATTAAAAATGTATACAGCTGGCATTGATTATGTATACATTTCGATCTTTATGTCTTTCTAACTTTCAAAATTTTATTTTTATTATCGAAAATGCCGCCCGGAGCGGTCCGCCCCTCCCCTTGCTTCGCCACTGCTCTGGTTTATAACTAGTTTGTTTATAAGGTAAATTTGTCATACTTCATCGTACGGACTATTGCGGCGAAAAACTTCACAAACTGAGCTAAAAACCACTCCACGATTTAAAATTATTATCTGAGATCATGGCAATCGCGTTAAAACCACAGATTATTACGAAGAACACTGATAAATTAAGCGAAATACGAAACATTTCGCTTAATTTATCAGTGTTCTTCGTAATAATGTGTGGTTTTAACGCGATTGCCATGATCTCAGATAATAATTTTAAATCGTGGAGTGTTTTTTAGCTCAGTTTGTGAAGTTTTTCGCCGCAATAGTCCGTACGATGAAGTATGACAAATTTACCTATTATTTATTATCAGAACCATAAGCTATATCATTATAGACCTACTGAGACTTAACATCATCTAGTATATTATCTATGACATAACCTCAATAACAAAAATACGTTTGTCAAAACAGAGCGCGGTAATATGCATTCAAAGGTATCCCTTGACATTTTCAAATTTAAATAAAATACTGCATTTATAAAATGATTGTACGGCCTGGAGACGTTGTTCTTCCAGGGGATGTAGTAACTGAAATAACAAAGCTGTCGTCAAAGTTAAAAATCGTTCTGGGCCCTGGCTTAAAACGAGATCATGACAAAATACTAGCAAGCAAGGCAGGCGTTCTTCGAAAAAAAGATCCCAATACATTCTGGGTCGATAGTCATCAAAGAAGGTATGTTCCAGTCCGCAGTGATAGTGTTGTCGGTATCGTGACACAAAAATCTGGCGATGTTTTCAAAGTTGATATCGGATCCAGCGAAACAGCATCGCTATCTTATCTGGCATTTGAGAATGCAACCAAGAAAAATAGACCTGACGTTCAAATTGGCGATGCCATTTTCGCCAGACTTCTAATAGCAAACAAGGACGTGGAACCTGAGTTAGTTTGCGTCGATTCTCACGGTAAAAAAGGAAAACTCGGCGTGTTATCGGATGGATTTGTTTTCACGTGCAGTCTCAATTTAATAAGAAAAATTCTTAATAAGAAATGTCCCCTCCTCGAGCTCTTAGCTAAAGAATTTCCCTTCGAGTTGGCTGCGGGAATGAATGGAAAAATTTGGATCAATGCTCGCAGCAATAGGGAAACAATCGGTATTGGGAATGCTATTCTCGCATCGGAATTCCTCACTGAAAAAGAACTCAAACAAATGTGTAGTAATGTCGCTGGCTTGGTGGCAGGATTTTTTTAGTAACAATAAATAGCCTGGTTAATAAAATATTGTTTTATTTTTTTTTGTAATATGTTTTTCGCTTTTAACATATATTGTTTATTACCTTTTGCACATTTCATGAGGTCTAACCTTGAATAGTGAACATAAAATAGTATGTCCTGAACATTTTTAAATGTATTGCCACTTGAGAGCTGTAGTCGGACATCTAACCATATTGCATCTCTTTAAAGATGTGAAAAAATGAGAAGTTTCTGCAATGGGTTTTTAATCTTTATCCACCCGGGCACTTGGAATAGTTCACTGCTCAAGTAGTTTTTCACAAAATTGATCAGTAATCAAAATAACTCAATTGAGTTCATTACTTATTTAATCTAATATCTATAGTTTGTTATTGTCAATTAATCCTGTCGTGAAACTCGCTCATCCCTCTAGGTAAGGCTGGGTAGCAAACAATGAAAATCTATATTGACTGCTGGGCATTTGAAGGTTAATATTGGCACCAAATTGATGGTGTCGAGTTGTCACGTTCCTTTAGGTAGCTTTGTTCAATTTCTACTCAGCAATTTAAATTAACCGTGATGATTTTAGTCGAAATCACTTTTGAAGTATGGTTTTAACTGATATTCTGGAATACAGTTAAAATACTGATATGCTTTCAAAATTCAATATATTAGGTTTATATTATACTCAAAAAAGGGTAGGTAATAAAATAAGACAATGAAAAAAAATAATTCAGTATATTTTTATGCTCAGGTAAAGTTCACAAATTGAGGAAAGATTAAAATTATTGAAGGGATACAGACAGGATTATAAGATGTCTCAATTAATTATAGTAATTTATATACAAAACCTAAGATATCTTACAATTCTGACAAAAAAAGGCATCATAAATTTGAGGTATAAGTTTCAACTAATAAATCACTTTAATTAAGTACTGTATTTAAAACAATGGAATTCCTTTCTGCATTATGAATCGTTAAGACAGTTATGCACTTCAATGCCACCATTAATAATAAATAAATAAGTTATGTTGATTTTACAAAATCCATCAATGTCAGTAGATTCCTCTTTACCAGGCCATGTCGCATACAAGGTCTAATTATAAAAAAATCCTTATCAGTTTTGGTTAGAATTCACAATTTTAAATCTGTATGGAACATGGTTATATTATTACAATTATTTTTACGTGTTCAGAAAAAAATAAAGTTTGATATTTATTTAATGCTGATTTTTATAACTTCTTAAATGTACAGCTCAATAATATATTTCTTTAAGTATCTGTAGTCAGAGGCTCGCCTATAAAATTTTCTTCATCAGAAGTCCTAAAATATATTAATCTTCAATGTGGCAAAGGATCAATCAGTAATTGCGCTAACAATGAATGAATTCAAGAAGCAAAATGCTCTAAGATATTTTAAACAGTTTTGTTTCAGTTACGATGCTTTGTTGTAGACGAGAAGGTCTTGATTTTTGCTATACATTTTACTTAGAAAGTTTTTTAATTGATGATAGTTTAACGCTTTTGCCATAATGCCCTGCATAACCAATTCCATAGCCTCGCAAATTTCTTCAGGGTCGTGAGCCACAGGTTCCCGATAAATGCTGTTTATAAACTGAAAGAATGTTTTTATTTAAATACTCAATTTTGATTATTATCAATACCAAAAAGAGAATATTTGCATTCAAATATAGTTATGCTGTGTACGAATATTACAACACATTCTTGAAATTGACAGATGGTCATTTTGACATCAGACTTGATGTAAACAACTGTTATCAAAAGCATGGAAGGAGGTTCAAAAAACAAATGGAAAGGATGTAATAAAGAATGTTATTTCATCCTTAGAAGACCATGGAATTAAGTTAATACATGAAGTAATAATTAATTTCAAGCTGAAATTTCTTTTGGTTTAATTTTCAAAATAAATAGGAATTCTGACATTGGTGTGGTGTATAGTTAAAGAAGAAAATCAATATTATTAGGTCACGCAATCATCAAAGTCACTCAGATGAAAAGTACATAGCCTGGAAGGTGATTTTAGTAATATATAACATATACTTCTTGAAGTACTAAATGTGTAATAGATTCGCCTTCAAGTTTTATAATTTATGTCATTACAACATAGGAATTAAATTCTTTAGATTTGCATTTAAGCATTCTTTTTAGTTTCTATATGTATTGTGTTAATTTCCATTTATTTTTAATGGCACAAGTTTGACTAACAGCTAAAAAATCTATGTTGAGTTTGAATTCGATCATTCAGTTGAAAGCCGAGAATGTCTGGTTCGTCGAACGCTGTTCGGTTGTGTTATATTTTTGACACATTAATTTCGCTTAAAAGGTTTGCGATTTTCAACTTTTCCTTTGATTTTATAAAGCAGTTTAAATATAATCTTAGAGTGAATAAACCATCAGAGCTTACTGCTGTGACAAAATTTAAAATTTTATCATTTTCCTAACATTTTCACTTTTTAACAATATACAATAATAAATTTTATTATTTAAAGCCAATTGTGAAGTGAAGAAAAAGACAATTAGCCTTACAAATCTATTACAAATATTTAATCAATAAGAAAAGGTCACTAAGCCTATATTTACATACGTCAGTAGCAGACGATAAACTTTCTTAATCATTCATCAGTCATAAATATTTATAGATCTTTTCAGATGGATATTTAAATCTTTTCATGTCGTAGAATTGAGTTGCAGACATGTCAAACGATAGATAGACCTAAAATAACAAATGCAAAAATAATTATTAACATTTTTAACCTCTTTCTTCGATTATTATAATTTCAAATGAAGAGGAGTTAGAACAGAATGCAGTCAGCTTTATGTACAACACGGTCCCTGGCTGTCATTGTGGTCTCTGCAAACCCAGCAGAAAGAACTCCGTTTAACATTCAGCATGGATTCCTGGACAGGTCTAATATCTAACATTGATGTTTTTATTTTAAATCTGGGGGGTGAGTATTTGTGATGTCATTTCTTCTCAAGTTGACACGGGGGAGATTATTATCAGATTATTGTGATAGCATTCAATAAATTTGACTATAAATCTCTTGCCAGTTTTTTCCGGTGCTGAGAACAACTAATAATCTTCAGATTAGATATAACATTTTACATGATGGTTTACAGAATCAATATAAATTGTATATTTACCATGTAAAAGTCATCCATAGGCAACCTCTTCATAAATTAAAATAAAATAGTGCAACTGTGATTAAAAATGAAACAAATTATGTATGTTTCAGTAAAGCTTTCGTATCACTGAACGCTTAACATTTCTGCCATCTTAAAAATTCTAACAGGGAGTGTTACCGTGTCTCAACTGAATGTATAAATTTCATCGGTGCAATGATCTACAACTAAACAAGGTAGACGGTTTTTTGGAAACTGTTAAAATATTTTACGCATCTATGTTTTCATTGGAAACTACCAAATTAATGTAAATTTTAATTATCAATTTTCCTTGTTACATTGTAACACTATAAGGAAAAAGAAAATTAAAGCCTGCTGTACATTTATAATGCTAGAAAAACAAGGGTCATTATTAACCTGAATAAATAATAAAGCATCAAAGCAAAATTTATTTATATTAATCTCACTTAACAGTTTGCATTTGAAGCTTACATCTAGTTTACATCGCACTGCAATCGATCATTTTAGATTAAATCTTTACAGTAGCCATTAAAAAAGTAAGCTCTTGATTAAACAACTTTCTGCTATTGTTTTAAATAACAATAATAAAATATTTATGACAAAAATACTATTAGGAAATAAAATTAATAACACAAGATTATCATCTCCAAAGAATGTAATATGAATTCACATTAAGGATTACCTTGATCATTCATTAGAAGTTATTATTGTATTGTTTCTATTGAAAATGGATTCAGTGGACAAATCAGCGAGCGGGTTGACTTTACTTTACGTTTAATATACAGGTAATCAACTGATAATGGCAAATTGATTTCCTGGATTATCAAGATGAAACAATACAAATTCATCGTAGCTTGAAGCTAGACATTCAATGAAGCCAGAAACAAAACCAACACAATTTGCAGTAATCGCAGTATACACGGTTGTAAATTTAAAACAAAATTACAACTAAGTCATTGAAATTGCTTTGTTGAATTTTTAAGCTGATTTCTTGATATTCCATCTGATTCTTAACGATGCATTTACATGCATGTTTTACAACTGATAATAGTTCAGCTTTTATGATTATCATCAATCACAATATGTTGATGATTTTTTCACTAGAAACAACCAATAAACACAGTATGATATAATTATGTTTACAGCCCACAAATGATTTCATACGGTAATAATCCTTACATACATTCCTCAGTAATAATTATAAATAATGGAAACAATTTAGCCTTTTATATTCGGATGATATAATTATAACAATGAAATATCATGAATAACGACCTGCACGTTATTCGCGTCATCTCATAACAAACTGTTAAATCAAGTCTTAAAAGTCTCTTTGGTTGAATAGTTAATAGACAAATAAATAATAAAACCGTTCCACACAAAAGTGCTAAATTTCGCTACAAATTTTACAATTCATTACTTGCAACAAATGGGTCGATCAAATCGCGCATTCGAAGATTACTAATCTATTTTTCTATCATTAGTTATTTACACAAACTAATTATGTAGTTTTTTTTTACTTTTTTATACTGCAGACACGTATTTGAAAAAATATATATATTTTGTAATTATTCACGTAATAGTTTTCTTGATTTAACTCTGGAAGCATGGTACATACAATTAAAGGTAATAGGATTATAATTAAATCATATTTTTATAATAGAATAGTTATTTGTTAGTCAACAAGATATTGCGATTGTGTTCTTCACATTTTTGACACTGAAATTAATCAGAATGCTGAAATATTTCAACAGACCGGTCAGTTTGTATTATAGATTCTTTGAAAGAGTTTCAGAAAAACGAAATAAGTAAAAATACTCAAAATTGATTTAACTTACAAGAACAATGAAGACTTATCTGGAATTCATAATTAGTGTTTGCAAGATGAGCCTGCATAAATTGCACCCATAGTACTGGCTTACTGAACTGAGGAGAGTATCTGCATCTTAGGCGAGCAGGAGAATTTTTCTAATACAATATTTTGTAGGATCTGAATTCAATATAGACCCTTTGCACTTTAAAGGGTAGATTATCTCTTGTCAGTGGCATGTAAGTGTTTTAAGCATTTCTGTTATTTCACCGTATGAAAGTAGCCGTCACAGTTAATTCTCTGTTTTCTTTTGATTTTTAATTAGACTTGATTACGAGTGCTTAATATCAATGAAGAACGCAATTACAATATCTTGTTTCTTATATCACTGAAAATATATTCCTACCTTAAAGCAACCGAGATGAATCAAAACTATAGCGAGATTTTTGTATCCAGTTACCCGTGATGTTTTGAACGAGACGATATCAATTAATCAAGCAGTGAGATATTGCTTTAAAATGGGGGGGCATCAAGATTTCGGAAAAATATCAGTATTTCATTTTGTAGGTTTAGATTTCAGCAATCAATTGGCATACTCATCTTAAAATTATCTCACCGTTGCTTACAGGTAGCGATATTCAAGTTCAAATTTTTTTTCTGTCGTCCATAAATGGCGGTAAATTGTACTCTAGCCAAACTAAATCCGTGGTATCTATTCAAAGAGTGATCGTAAAGAGAAACATGTATTTAGAATGAATAGCACAGTTTTATGTATTTATAATAACCAATACAGACACTTCTCAATTTGAATGTCTAATCAAAGATTCTTAAATAATAAACAAAATTAAATTTGATCCACTCCGATTCGGGAGTTGGCAATCTATTACGAATTGTCATTGATTTAACCTTTAGAGGAGTGAATAGATTTATACACACCTTACTTTAATTTACTGCCTTTTCCTAACATGAAAATTTTGTGACTTTTTCCCAATAAATATATGTAATTCATACTTAAAGCATATATATATGCTTACAGACAGACACTCCCGTGTTTAGTTTAAAGTACGTCCATACTCCTCTAAAGGTTAAGGATACAATTCTAGTACATACTGTTCTTTGCAAAAAATAGTATTTTTGGGGTCAACTTTATTAATTTCTTGTGATGATAACATTAAATTGTTTGATTAAAAAATCCTCATCGATACAAATTTAATTTTATGTTAAAAATGAACTCCCTCAGAGTTACAACCGAATCCATCGAAGAAATCCTTTGAAATAATTTTCTTGTAGAATTAAATACACCATGTTTTCATGATTAATCAACAGTATTCAGGCAGGTGCCGGATGAATTACAGCACCTGACAAAGATTATGAAAAACCATTTACCGAGCTTTCAACGAGCGGCATTCTAGCATCCTGTATCTTCGAATACTGTCTACGGAATGTGTTCGGTGGTATGCAAGCATCCTGATACAAGGTGGTGGCTGCATACAGCAGATTTGGTATATGACAATAAAAATCAATAAACAGAATAATAAGATTATTTTGAAACACGTTTTTCTTGATAACAGTCAGTGACTTTCGTTTGAATATTGATGATATATGTTTCAAAGTGGGGATTTTAAAATTGAAACTGGTGCCATTTTACCATTCATTCTATTGAGAAAGGTAAATATACGTCTGCCGTTTATTAGTAAGATTTCTTTTCAGTAGTTATATCATTCATCTATACATAATTTAAATCTTCATCCTTTCTACTTGGTACATCTAAGATCACTCTCATATATGAGTGCGGTATAAATCGCGAGATTCTGCATGGCGCGATCGTTAAAATAAGTTGTTTTATTTTGTTATAGTTCTTATTGATGACAAATATTTTGCAATTTGGAAAAAATATACAGAATATAAGTAATAGTATTTCTATAGAAATGGACTAGTATGTACAATATTCATATGCTACATTATTAAGCCAAGGTTTTTTTGGAAGCCAATATAATTTAGGAAATACGAAAACAAAAAATAGCAATGCAAATATTTTTTTGTCTCGACTGAACTGTTTGGCAACATTCTGCTGCCATATTTATTTCTGTCCACTGTGAAAAATATAAAAAATTACTATGATTTCCCACATTTTTTTTCTATTATTCTAATTGGAATTTGTTTCAATTTTGGATTTTAAATATTGAGCTTCATGACTGTTTATTATATATGACTTCAAAATAGTTCGATTTGATGATCGTCGAGCAGGATAAATTTCGATCGGCTAAATAAACAAAACATTCAGAATCAAATCGTTAAAAAAATGCAAAGGACACGCTAAGAGGAACCCAAAATGAGAAATTTACCAGCTGTGAATTGGTAAAGCTCATATTGATTTCGAACGGATATAAACCGATTTAATAAATAATTTTAAGGGAAGTAAAATTTTTTTGTAAGCCACTGTTTGTAAGCCACTGTTCAATTTATCTCAGTTACTGTTGAAACATTATCACTTTTCAGTGAGCAGTGTAAAGATGCATACCAATTTGAGGCCGCCTCAGTCAATACTCAGTGTTTGAAGAGTGTTTGGTTTGTTTTCCGTCGCAGATTGATAAGATATCTTTGAATAACTCCTCCGTTACCTTGATAAAATCCATAGAGTCGAATGGCTTGCCTTTGTCATTTAGAGATAAGCCGTGCAAGACAAAGCAGCAGAAAAACTGTGCACAATTTAAGATACATATCACATACACATCATGTGACTTATACAGATTTTCTTTTAATGAATATTCACTTATATATGTAAAATTTTATTTGTAACAAACATTTTTTTATACTTCGTTAGCCAAAGGTAATTGATTTTTAAAAAATTCATAGACATTGGAATATATATTAGATTTACACTCCACTGCAAGTGTATGTAACAATGAATACAGTCAATTTATTCTATTTAAGAAATTTTAGTGACTCAGCTTGAAATAAAACCCTAAGGCGCACGTCAAATGCTTATTATAGAAATGAGCTAGGGTGGTCACATAATCCGTCTTACACGGTGTAGAGGTGCTGCATACAGCGTCTGGAAGACAAACGCCGCATTCGGACATTGTGACTTCTTGCCGAAAATGGACAAAATTAACAAAGAAAAGAATGAGTTATCAATTGAATCAGTTAAAGCAAACAAAGTTTTATTTGATTCAAACTAGAAGAATTAAAAAAATATGTATATTTTGGATGGCAGTTTTATCAGAATGTCTCCATGAAGTGGCGGTTTAACTCGCAAGTGCATGTGGTGCACACTTGGGGCCTCCAAATCTCAAAAAGCCTCAAAAAGCTATTATTATTATAAGCCTGTAAATTTAAATTTTAGTTTTCTTATCCGAAATCAGGACATTAGTTTTGTTGTGCCCGGGGCCTTTCAATTGCCTAATCCCCCAGTCTTCAAGTATGGTCAACAGTAAAAAAAAAACTGATCTCTTGTGAGTGTAAACACTTTTCAAACTTCATATTGTAACCGTACATTAAAACAACCATCAATCCCTCGAGTCACAAATACTGACACACTAAATCCAAGAGCTACACCTAGTGTCAGTAACGCTGAAGGTGACCGACGTCGTTTATTGTAGGCCAGCGCCTCAGGGTTTTATCATCACTTGATAACTGAATATAATCTGGCAAAAATAAAAACCAGGTCGACATTAAATTTTGAAAAACATCACGCACTTTGAATGTTTTTGCTGTATTATGAATTTATTATATCTATACCCAATTTCACCAGAATAAATATGGACCTTTAAACTGAGCACAGTTTTTACTTACAAGACACTTTCATATGCTGGAGACGTATGAGAGATCTGATTCTTGTTATTTGGAGTGAGTATTGTTGAGTTGATATTCTTTACGAGAAATAAAAAAATTTGTCAAATAAAGATACTTAACAGATTAAATAAGAAAACATTGAATTTAAATCGGTAAATGTTATCTCCTCCGTCTGAGAGTTGCTAGAGGCGCGAGTAGAGAGTTGCGAGGCTTAAACATCAGCAGCCACCGCTGCTGATGTTTAAGCCTCGCACTGATTCTAGAAACACGGTTGATCAGATATTATCATAAGTGCGAATGTGTGCCACATTATGAATGCGATAAAGTTAATCAATGCCATTTCTCAATTTTTATATTCCCTATAAAGTGATATTTAAAATAAAACATATGCACTGCGGATTCTGAAGCAGTTTTCAATTTCCGCGACGATAATAATTAATAGATTGATAATCTACTAGATATATTTTACTCGAAAAATGTGAATCCGCTCTGTTAACTTTCTAATGATTAAAATGTTCTTCAATTCAGTTCTGTTTTTCGATATCGTTGTCAGTGACTAGAACAGTGTTCATTAAACATATATAAAAAAATAAATAACTCAAAAAATTACACGTTACGATACTAAACAATGGATAAAATTTTAAATCAATAGAAAAGAATGAGTCCACCTCGTTCAATTAACAAACAAAAGATTATACGTTATACATTAGCAATTTTATATTTGTTGTGTACCGAATTTGAATTGGTTAAGAAAACATGTATCCAGTTATTGATTAAAAACAGTTTAAAGATCGACAGGCCGATACGGCCATGAAATATGAATAAATAACAATCTGAGATCTCAATAATTCAAATAGTAGACGAAAGTGTTGTAAAATTAAATTAATAAATATGCGTTTAACTCTTTCCATTTATATAACGAGTCGATTGAAAGGACTCATTCTTTCTTTAAAATGACTTTTACTATTGAAGTCAACCAGGCATAACACGATGGAATCTAGAAAACAGACTCGGCGGATCTGGAAAGGTGAACAGGATGCGAAGGAGATCTCGCTAATCGTTTCCGAGGAAGTTTTTCCAGAGTGCTGAGTAGCCGGCCAAAGTCGGGTCGCTCTGACACTCTGTAAGACCAGCACAGCATCAGAATATCCTGAAATTATTAACAATCAATTGAATATATTGTCCACATGAGATCAGATTACTGGCACGTGTGCCGTTCAATTCTCAATATATTTGTGTCCGCACTAATAGAAGCTAAAGATCTATATTTTAATACGTTTGATGGATTCAGCAGTAACTTTGTTGAAGTTCATTTTAATATAAAATAAAATAGATTATTCCACGCATAGTTTTACAAAATGTGACACGTGTTTCGGCTCATATATATGCTCTAAGACATTTGACATTTATATTAAGAAATAATCTAAGTTATTTTATATTACTTATATTTTGGTTTATTAAGTTTTTTATGTATGATCAGCCCTGTTCACTCATTATACACATTCAAGTAATGGAAGTGATACTTTTCATTTTCAGTAGTTAAAAAATAATCTATTGACCCTCGGTTTCAAAATGACCTCTTTCAAATGCAATTTTTTTTAATGGTCGATTAAATCATCTTTGCGATTCGGGCAGTGAAAAATTACAAATTATATTACTCTGACAAAGAGGAGTTGAAATTTTATATACTATTATACATCGTATCACCTTAACATCTCTGGATGCCTGTAGATTTGCAAGTGTTTGTTTAACACCTTTTCCAACTTGCCAAATGACAGCTTCGGGAGGCTGGCCTTTGAAAGGCCATTCACCGCACAGCAGTTCGTACCACACCGTCCTGAATACAAAAGATATTTTATGATAGGAGAAACAATGAAACTTACAACTTTGCAACAAAAAAAGAAAGAGTTTTACCCGAAAGCGTACACATCAGACGCTTTAGAAAAGGGAAGATCATCGGCGTGCCGAGCTTGCCGGGGTCGCAAGCCCCTAACCAGCTCGGGAGCCAAGTAGCAGAGCCAGCCGGCAGGGATGCCGAGAGAGTCTCCGGCGCTGTTCCCAAAACACAGTTTGGTGACGCTGAACAAGCCGAAGTCTGTTATCACCACCTTGCCATTCTCGAGGAAGATGTTCTTGCTCTTGAGATCCTTGTGAACTATGCCGCGAGCGTGCAAATAGCCCATGCCCTGTGAGATCTGCTGCGCGATGACAGTTGTCTTGTTCATGTTGAACTTGTCCTTGCGCAGGTGAATGTGGGTGTGCAGTGTCATACCCTTGCACAAGGACGTCACGATTGCCAGCTTGGGCGGCTTCATGCAGGCGCCCATGAACAGCACCAAGTTCTCGTGGCGTGTCTTGCGGAAGGTGGCCACCTCAAGCTTGAAGCTCTCGAGGGCCGCTTCATTGTCGACGTCGTGTATGTTGAGTTGTTTGACGGCTACGTCTCCGTGCCACGATCCACGGTACACCGTGCCGAATCGGCCCGTCCCCACCGGATCGCCTACTGCCAACTCGTCATAAGGAATGTCCCACTCTTTCATGGACAGACTGTTCTGCCGCGGCCATTTCCCTGACTCTTCTCTCAGGAGAGGCGAGGGATCTCCGTCGGCGGAATCACTCCTGCCGCCTCTGCCGCCCCTTCCGCTTCCTTGCCGGCTGTTACCGGGAGTTCGGTCAGGATCGTCATCTGTCGATCCCCCAGGGGAAGTGCCTCGTTCGCCTGAAGGCCCGTTCCCTGTTGCAGACCAGGGTTTTTTAACATCTGCAAAATAAGACTGACTTCAATATATAGATTATGGCTATATATTTCGAAATCGGTAGCTAGTTGGTAATGAAGACTACGACATTAAGGAATAACTCCTCATGTATTGCTTATGAAGCGTTATTGATAACCAAGTGGTTTCATATTTTGATATTATAATTGTTTATTGGGTGGTTGTTAATAATTTGTATTCTGTACCCTTCTAATGAAATTGAAAATAAAAAAAAAATTATCAATAAAAAGAGTAGACGAGTTCAACAAAATTTATAGCTACATACCAGGGAAATGAAACTGTTGCCTGAGATGCGATGCCGGAGGACAGACGGGAGGCGGAGGCGGTGGGCCGTGAGAATTGTGCGGAGTGCGAGGCGTGTGAGGCGTTTGGGGCACTCCGCTGTTCATGGGTGCCCCTGCGTTGGAATTGGATTGAGCACCGCTAGCCAGCAGCGCCGGAGACGAAGGCGTCGAACTGTTACAAGACGAGGTGTTGGAGCTCGAATCCAGTCCCCCCTGCGGGTTAAACTTTTATTTATTTTAGTTTAGTCATCATTCATCATCATCATATAATAAATAAAAACACAATTCAAAAGGCTCGACTTTTCTGATATGACATAAAATATGGGTACTTTATTTATTAACAGTTTCAAAAAATGATTGCCTCAAAAAAAAGTTCTTTTTGCTCGCTGCGGTCTAGTCGGTAAGAGCTTGGCTCTACCGGCAAGGCAGGTCTGGGTTCAATTCCCGGTAAGGTCAATGTCAAATTCAGATTTTTTTCAATTTAAATATGAGTTTATCCTGTATGATCTTTCTTTAAACTTGAAATTTTTGGAGTATTGCAGTAGCTGTAATGCCAATTTTAATTTTTAAATTGAAATAAAGAGTACAAAAAAAGATTTTAAAGGGAGATTTTAATCAAACACATGCGAAGTTAGTTTTTGTTGTGTAAGAAATATATATTTTCAGAAAATGAGCGTACCGTGAAAGAAGGAACGTTGGCGTTTAGCTGATGATTAGATCTCTTTCGAGTTCGGTAAGCTAAAGAAGAGAGAATTCCGCCACCGCCCGCCGTATGCTGCGGGCTTCTACCTGACGATGGAGAATTATTCGCCATAAATACCGAACCTGTTGAATAATAATAAAAAATTTACCGTCTGGTTAATATTAATCATATGTTAGAAGAATAAAGTCTCAACAGTTTGTTAGTGCTATTCATTTCTAATGATATATGTTTCACTTAATCGAGCTCTGCTATTGCTTTTACATTATAATTTGTCAATATAAATATTTAAATAATTTAGGTTAACAGCGTATTTTATGGACTAATCCTCTGGTGAGTCACGGAAAATTCCATTTTTAATGGATTTTTTGTTACCAGTGGGGGGGGGGGCAAATAAATATTTCGTTTTTAACCGCCTGCGTGATATCATCCCGCACTTCTAAGTAAACATTGAAGCTACGTCTTCTGTTCAGGAAGGCTTCTTCTGAACAAATATTTGAAACAATATTAATTTCTTTTTCTCTCGGTGATTTTAAATGAGCGTAACTAAAATGTTCAGTCCAATTTTACAGAAAAAAATACTTAAATTCATCACATTTTTAAACAATATTAGCTGTCTAAATATTTTTTAATGAAAAACAAAATAAGTATTATAATTAGTAGATATGCTATAATTTTTTAATTTTGTACGACATTACATATTCGAAAAATAATGACATAATATCAAATATGACGAATTATACATTCCTAAAAAAATTACGTAATATCACTTATGAATGGGGGGGGGGCTTGTTTCTTTATGATTCGGTGTCCTTTCAAAACATTAAGTTGATTATGAGCAGATGCCAACGAATGTCTAGTTTTGGTTTCAATTTATTGCTTTGGATTGATTCAAATTTTATTTGTAGACATAAATTATACATCTGCATGTATCAAATTTCAGAGTTGATTTTTAAAATGCAAATATTCAACTAAAAATAAATCAGCTTGTAATTATGAAACTTGTTATTTTTAATACATATAGCTTTATTTATGTGTCACTTTAAACTGCATAATCTCTTTTTTATAAATGCGCTAATTAGCTGATTCTTCCAAGGTCAAGTGTATAAATAACATAAAAAAGTATTGTGATCTTCGGTATATGAGTCAAAATGTAAAAGATTTATTGAATATTTTATAGCACTATACATATTTTAGCGAAATACTGTAAAATTTTGCAAATTTGCAGAAAACAGCCCACATTACGTATAAAGAGCGTACGCAACTAGTTAGCAAAAAAAAATACTAAATATACCAATTAGATTCCTTATAGTTGAGTCTTGTTTATCTAAGATTTCCAAACTGCTATTGTTTGAATTTTAATGATTACTTACTATTTTATTGTTTTCAATGTTTCGGTATTGTCTACTGAGAATTAACAGCAAAAATATGATACGTAAATGAAAAAACATATTTACCAGAATCAGAATGCATTGTTCTTTTGAATTCATCAACAAATCCTGGAGGTAAACCGCAAGATGGTGGAACTTTGACTTCACAATCCCTACAAAGTAAAAACAGCTAAAATAAAATTTCCTTTCTAGTGTTGCTGAGCTCGATATCATGGGTCACTTGTAAGACTAAACTGTAGAATGTTAAATATAATAGTTTTAGCCAGTTTTCAAGACAGAAGTCCAAGGAATTTAAATTTCAAAACCTAAAATACACAACTAAAATGGTGAGATTACAATACATACGATTGAAAAATATTATTGGAAGAGGTAATTTACTATATACATAAATTCTAAATGCATTTTTAAAACATACTTGTGACATTTATATTTGCATTCTTTGCACTTGAGTCCGGCACCGAGAAACTGTTTGTCACAGTAATCACACGTGGCAATCATTTTGAATGTTTTAGTGAAGCGGTGCGCAATGTAGTGGCCCATACCTCGGGACACTGTGGGAGTCCGCGGGGAACGAGGCACCGGGAGGTTACATGCTGAAAACAAAGACAGTGATGAGTCCCTTGCTATGTTTCGTACGAATCAAAGTTCGATCATGTGCAGCGTGCAAATTGATTTTACATTATGAATTGCTATTTAAGTGTTAATTCGCATCGAATATATTTTAGCACCATCAGAAAAATGTGCAAATTGGTACCACATAAATACTACTGTCAAGAGTACAATTTTTTTCAAATTTTCTCTACATACCTAGTTAAAACAAAATTTCTTCTTCAAAAGTTTTTCTTTTATTTTGATTTTTTTTATTATTATTACATTAAGATTGACAAAAATATTTGTTTTGTCAATCTGGCAAGAATATTAATTATTATTTCAAGCGGTATTTTTTTTTTAAATTTTTAAAGGCATAGTTAAATGTATAAACTAATTTATTACTGATTTTCAAGAAGCCATCGCTTCCAATTTGAGCCTAAAATTTTACTGGGGTCATTTGTGGACATATGGGTCTCTACTGATTTAATGATCTCTACTGATTCTAGAAACGGAATCAGATTGAAATAAATTTTTACACTCAATATTATGTTGGCTACAGATTTTTTAGAAATATTAACCTTTTACAAAATTCGTATGTTCATTTGCAACAAATAATACAAATAGTGCGACAGCTAAAAATCACTGATAGTTTAGTGTGCAGTATCCACATCTGAAGAAATAATATTAATTCAATAGAAAATATGAGAATGGCAATAGAAGGTAAGACGAGAAACACAGCGGTTTCCGGTACTAGGGAGTACACATCATGGCAGATAGCAATCAGTGACAGATTACTCCATAAGAGCAAGAGGCGCGTCCCTGGGGCCTCAAAAAAAAAACATATATTACAAAAAGTCTGTACATTTTTAATTCAGTTTACAATAATAAAATTAATCTTATTTTGCATAGACTTTAATGTTATTCTAATAACAGGGCCTGCAAAATTTATAGCGCTCGATACCTCCCAAGTACGTAATCCGCCACTGATGAGAATCCACAAATTAATGATGGCTTAAGTAACTTTCAATTCAATGTGTAAAGTCCGAGACTCACGGTTGTGAGAGCATTTGGTGAAGATGATGCGACTGATAGAGAATGATACAGATATATGGAACAGGTAAGAGCAGGACATGTTGCACATCAATCTCTATACCCAGGATTTCAGGTTAGGGGATAGAAAGCATAATATTTACAAAACTGAAAGTCACCATGTAATTTATTTTGAATGGTAAATCATACTGTTTAGAACAAATATGACATTTGTCACCTGTAAAATACATACTCTTAAAGGTGTCATCATTATCTGTAATTTGGTGATTATGATGCAGCGGCGGTGCTGGCATTCGATAAGGGGGCGACTTTATGGGTGAGCACGGTGCCAGAGGAGAGCTCGGTACACCTGGTTCTGTGGCTAGACGCGCACGTCCCTGAACTGAACTCTCTCTGCAAAGCAAACATATTATTTTATTAGTAGAATAAGTCTTTGGAGCTTAAGTGCTCATGTAAACATGTGTTGAAACCGTTAAACATTTAGACAGAGATACAACTGGACTATTATTTGTATTCTATAGTACACAGTTTCCTATAATTTTCAATTGCTTTCACTGCGACATAAATGCTTTTCTTCTTTGACCATATCTGTTCCCAGTGTGGAAAACGGTCGCAAGAAGAACAAATTGTCAATAAAACAAAACTCATCTAAAAACATTCTTTTGCTGATATATATGTTCTTTTCATATATTTTGAGTCTGATTTTCTCTCCAACTCACGACAATCGAAGAGATGATAAGCTTTTTAGCTTGTATAGTGGATATGGGGATAGTAAAAGGGCCAACAAAATTATACTAGAGTTACTAAATCATCACAAGTACCCCATGGTTAGAAAAAGTATTTTCGATACAAAGATTATCCCACATTTTACATCAAGGTCACTAAATTCCTGCTGGCGTAGTAAAACCTGACAATAACTAAAAACAGTGTTGCATATGTACCACACCTGAAAAGCGAAAAATATTCCACATAATCTACAGGTGAAGAAGGAATAAATAACATGGTCCGTGCTTTCCTAACCATAAATATAGTATCGATTGTTTTGATATAAATGTGAATATTTTATTATTTAAATAGGTTACGATGTACTTTTTTTTTGTTTTCCGATAAGAATATCAAGTAGGCCTTCAACAAACTTTCAAAAAACCTTCAACAAAGCCGGTGTAAACTTTGGGTTTGCATTTTATGTTTTTTTTGTTAAACTTTTTTGCTATATTTTTTTTTATGTAGGACAATAAAATAAATTATTGTATTTTTATTTTTTAAAATGTACTCTTATATGTTATTATAATGACTGTATTTTTTGTTTGTTTTTTGGAAATAGTAGATGATAATTTGAACCAAATTAAAAGGTACTTATTTGAGAAAACAGCTCTGAGGCTAGAAGGGTTAAAAGCATCAGGGCATTAAAAACTCACCACTCATTTCTTGTATAGTCAAATATGTTGTGACTTTATAACAGAGAATAAGCTTTAAGCTTACAGCCAAAAAGTTTGCCTAAGCCAGTTTAAGATTCTTCCTTCAGGATAGCTCATAGATAAAACAGATTCAAAAATTTGAAAAGATATTTTGGCCTACGATTTTTTCTCAGATTTTAACTTACACTTACACTTAACTAACCAGATTAGTAATATTGATAATCTTATAAAAAAAAGTGACATATGTCTTGGTTTTGTCATGCACAATAAAATAAAGTTTCATTAGCACTGACGTGGCGGTAGTTTGGCCTTCTGGAGTATTTCCTTCGCCGTCTACTTTCACTCCTAGCTGTGACTCGTGAGACTTAGATTTGGTTAGGGGCGGAGCCTCTCCCAACAAGACAGGTGGCGGGAGTCCGGTTTGATGTTTACGTCGGGCGGGCGGAGTCGTAGGGAACTTTACTCCGGCTGTTATAAGAGAAAGCTTTGATTGAACACAACATTGTAAAGGTCATTTATTTTAGAATAAATAATCAATTATACCGATAACATTTATATATATATTCACTGATTACAGCACCATGTAATTCTTTTAGATATCTTAAGGTAGCATTTCATAAAAACTGTAAGGTTTACAACAAATTTTATTTCAATAGAGTAATAAAATTTGTCTACACCATTAAACTAACATTAAACTGAATTATTGAGTTAGTAAGATTCTTTAAGGTGGCATAGTTTTAAGACAAGCATTGGTTTCAAACTCTTTCAATGGTGCAGCGAGCGCAGCTATAATCATTTAACCACATATTGCTGTACACGAGATGTCCAGTAACTCACTCAACATGAAACTGAGATGGTCAATTGGTCCAAATAGACATTAAGCCTTAGCACTCCTTAATTGATGTATGTTTACACCTTAATTGGTTTGTAATTAATTTATTACAATACACCTATCCCTTGATTTACACGGTAGATAGGTTCCTGAGAAAAACGTGTAAATCTAAATTATATATTTTTTTTAATATAAAACCGTGTAAATCGAAAAGTACAAGAAAAACGCATAATTTGGTTGTTTTCTAAAATACATAAAAAAAACAAAATTATTAAAAAGTATAAACACACGTATTCTTTTATTAATTAAATACAGGTAAAGCTTATAGAATAACAAAAAAATGAAATCCAAAAGATTTATTAAAAAAATATTGCAACGGTTGGTGGAGTTTTTATCATTCATCACTATCACAAATCACCGTCAATCTCTTCTTTGTGACTGGTTCAAAGTCACTTTCATTACTCGAAATTATTTGTGCTGATTCGATGTTTGAAGTAGAAACATTTACATCTAGAGGATATTTGGTAATAAAATTCGTTATCAACATTTGCTTCGAATTTCTTGCTAGATCTTTATAGACCTCATCATATTGAGGCAAGCACTGATTAATATCACGTTGGAATTGAAGGGCCCGTTCAACATTTGAGTCATTTTGTACAAAATGATTACCTAATTTTCTTCCCAATGCTAGTCCTGATGATGATTTTAGCTGTAAATGTAACAGGTTCAAATTCTTCTTCATCAAAATCACTAGTTTCATCAATTAAGTTAATTAATTAATTTTAAACTATGTAGAGTGTCTCGATTTAAATCTTTCGAACCAACCATAACTTGCTGTGAAAGTATGCTTCTTTTCAGATGAAGAAGAGGATGGTATCATCTCTTTGATTTTTTCATAAATCCGCAATGCTTTATTTGTAATAGTATTGGTATTAATTGGCATCCGTTTTTGTGTTTGGTCCTCTATCCAAATCATTAATGCCTTCTCCATGTTTTCCATTGCAATATCTCTGATATATAAAATTGTGCTCATACTCGTAGTGCCAGCTGCTACACTCTTTCTAATGGACTTTTAATTTTTTCTAATGGTTCTTATTGTAGCTTCATTCATGCTATATAATTTAGCAACATCTATTACTCTTTCTGTTTTGTAAACGATCCAAATTTTTTATTTTGGTTGCTAACGAAATAACTTTTCTATTTACTTCTTTCGACATAATAAGGCTACAATATTATTCAAGATATAAAACACGTAATTAAAAAAAATGTACTTGTTTTTTACTTACGAATATGGCGAGAACAATTTTTTTTTTAACTTTTTCAAACCGTGTAAAAGCGAAAACGTGTAAAAACCGTGTACTGTGTAAATCAAGGGATAGGTGTACAATTATAATAAAAACATTTTGAATTTTTCAGTATAGCAAAATTCATCTTGCGCACTATAAATACATTTTGGTAGTATTTGGATGAAAAAATCTTAAGCAATTTAAAATTCAATAAATAAAAAAAAATACCAGATCTGTAATGTCGAGTCCAGATCGACATAGGAGTTATAAGGGTTAAATGACACTTGACAAATGCTACCTTATGAAAAATAGTTAAATATTAGAAAAAGTTTACTAGTGGTCCTCTTCCTGTAAAGAAAAGTATTTTTATAAAATTTTGTTTGTATTGTAACAATTTAATGAAACATATACGCATCATTGAATAATTCCATTGATTTATCCTCTCACATATTTGAGAATAAAACAATTTCAGGGTTCCATTGAGGCAATATCTTTTGAGAAAATTTTAATAACATACACTCTGGAATGCTGAAACAAATATTATTGGATTATTTAAAAATTTCCTCCATAAAAAATCACAAAACACAAAACAGCCGGGACATTGTGGCCAAAATGAATTAGAAAAGAGATAACTTTAATTTTTACATAATATTATATTTTAGATACGCATAAAAAAAGCTACACAAAGATATTCATATGTAGAAGTAGAATATAAAATATTTAAAATTAAATTTTAATATTGGGAGCCAACCTTTCCAAATATTTTAAATTAGAAATATTACCATACTCATTTTCTCACGTAGTCTTTTGTATGTACACTTTGATGCAATTCGAATACGGATTAAATCTCAAATTTCACTGAATTTGTCGTGACTATGTAAATTTCCATCGATAAGCAATTCGAAAAAAAAGAGAAGTACTTGTTTTATATATTGCAGGCAGTTTTGTATAGGCTAATTTGTCTTGGCGGCAATGTCATGCTAAAGAGAAAAATAGTTAGAATCTATTTTTGCCATCTGTGTGAATTTTAATAAATTTTGTGAAAATGGTTCTTTTGAAGAAAAGAAAAAGCAGATGCGTTAATACTGAAAACTGTTCTAAGATAAAGCTAAATATTTTTAATTCAGTTTGTTCGAACAGCTCACTATAATTTATCAGCTGCAGTGAGGTATAACTATTTTTATTGCCACAGATAAAGAGAGCACTCAAGGCCGGCGCTAATCGCTTGGCCGCCCTAGACAAGATTGTTTTTTTAGTCCTGGTTATAATATTCCCTTAGGCACTAGAAATTTGGCTGCAAATCCAGATTTATCGCTACATGTGGTCGCCTTTACGCCTGCAAACAGCGCCGGCACTGAAAGCACTCGTTCAGATGAATTCAGAAAAAATATTAACATCATTGAAAAGCCACCATTGAAAACTAAGTTTTTCAAATTCAGTCTTTTCACATTGCAGAAAAAATCAAATTTAGTTTCAAATTGTAAGCACGACATGATGCTGCGTAAATAAAATAGTTTGCTCAACACCAACATTGTCTCGATGACAACATGCTCACAAACGTATCGCTGTTTAAATGGTTTTCATCATAAACTGACATTTAAAGAAAACTGTCAAGCTTGAATTGCGCCAACTCAAATTTTAAAAAAATCATCTCTTGAGCATTGTTTGTAGACATCGCGATACTATATCACGTTTCTCGACATGTTTTACTTATAATGTGGAATTATAAAATCTTAAAAAAAATTGGCCAATCTTTGTAGGAGAGGATAATCAGAAATGGATGGTTCTCGAGGGAAAAGGATCCAAGCAAATAAATATACAAAACGGATAAAACACAATAATTCTCACTAGAAGAATAAATAGGGTTAGTGTGTACCACAGACAAATAATTTAATATTATGTACAACGAAATTTTTAGAATTAAAAGAGAAAACATTTATTTTAGACACAATTCATTCACTCGATCTGCATGGTACAAAGGAAAATACAGATAAATTCCATTTACTTCATGCTTACAATATCACTAAGTTGTAATTTTTTCATCGATTGTGATGTACAGTGAATGTGCAGCTGTGCGTTTTCGTCAATTATTACAAATTTCAACATGCAAAGTATATATTATAAATCAGGGCGTCTTTACATGTCAATAAAGATATATTTAGTATTCAAGTGGTTACTAATTGATTTTTAGTTTATTTATTGAACGGAAATGGTGAAAAAATCAGTGTTAAATTCATATTAAATGAAATTTTTATTATTTATTAATCGAAGAAATCAATCAATTTGAATAATGTTTCCATATTTTACCAAAAGAAAAAACTAATCAATTTATATTTTTGTAGAAGGCTTCTTTAAAAATTTTTGAAATAATTGATGGATATATTTTGAACTAAATTATCCTTGTAATATTTACCTGCCGTTGTTGCATTAACCCTTTGAGTAGTATCGCTATTTTTTAATATATATATGGCTATTTTCTTATTTTTTTTATTAAATTATTGTTACTACTCACATATATCAGTGGTTTTTGGCAGGCAGATTATTTTTATTATTTGGTGGAAATGAACAAAAGATTTTTTTAAAAAGGTTAATATTTGTAAACAAATCGATAGTATACAGCTGAGCGTAAAATTCCATTTCAAAGCAAAAAAAATCTAGGCCAGATTTCGTAGTTATATTTTTTAGAAAATTATTTAAAACTCTCAATGAATTAGTTTACTTTTAACTGTGCGTTTTAAAATTCAAAAAATATATATTTACTTCATGAAATAATAATTATTATTTTTCCCAGTTTGATTTATATACAATAAAAAAATATTTTATTATTTTTGGGTGTAGTGTAGTTCAAATAATATTTTTTGTGTAGTTCAAATAATCAAAACATACGAAAAAACCTAATTTAGTAAAAAATAACTCACTACTCAAAGGGTTAACCAAATCTTGTCAATATTTCAGAAACGCATGTCTAGTAAAATTATACAAATCCTATAGAATTGTTTAAATTTCCGGTGAACAGCTAGATATAAATTGAAAGAAACAGTAGTGTTGTTTTCCTCCATACCGTTAGTCAAACTGTATTGCTGTGATGTGATGTGATGAAATAGAGAAACCAATAAGTGGGTCATACATGTCTCGTGGCTGTGGATGGGTACACTCCACACAAAGTTCCAGCCCCACCAGTAATTAGTCCACAATATGTTAATTTTTAATATTTTTTTTTTTTTGATTTTTACTGTTAGCTCTAAACTTCCAATACGACAAAATTAACACAGTGTCCTCTGTTATAAACGAACTATTCCGGGTCTTGCTGAAGATTGCTGATTGCCGCTTTAAAAAAAATTACGATCGCATTTAAAATTCAGTTCTAATTCATCGACATTTGTTTTTTGGTCAGAAAGTGATGAAAGTGAAACTTTATAATTTTACAGCACCTGTAGAATTATAAAGTTTAGTGCGAGTTGTTAATTTAATTTTTGGCAATCGGTATCCTTGATTTTTTTCATAATGATATTGAGGAAGGAGGTGTTCCATGAGTTATAATATAAAAAAAAATCGAATGCTCGGGAAGGTAACGAAAATTAAATTTAATCAATCTACAAATGAAAAATAATAATGTAAAGGAAATGACTATAAAAAAAACAACATCAATAAATAGAACAAGCCAAAATGGAAATTTGAAAATAAATCAGGGCAAACGACATAACAGTTACAAAATACATTGTTTTGAACAGTTTTAAGTGACACATTTCCCTTTCTATGAAGGATGTTCAATGCAAATGCAATTCGACTTCCACCGTACGGTAACATACCAGCTTTCAACATCATGCGTTGCACATACAAACTCCACATATTCTTTGATGGTATTTTCAAAACGGTGACGACACACATACTTATGTATAAAAATATGCAATCGGGGTAACAATTCATTATAAGTAGTTATTTAGAAGATACGAAAGTGCTTGCATAAGGTGTTATCGCTTCACGAGTTATTATTTAAAGCAGTGTTTTGTAACATTATTAAAGTTAATGCACCCTACATAACAAAATTATTCAACATTATTAAAAATGTTTTTTTCAAATATGGGTTATCTTATATTAAAAATAAGGATACACTGATGAAAATAAATAATTGTGCCAGTCTCACATGGATTGACAGAAATGACTGATTGCATCATTATAATATAAAATGATGCAAACACTCCCTGGATTTCAGAAGCTCCCTGTTAAGAAACACTGATTTAAAATGTTTATCCAGCTTCAATGTAACGCTTAAAACGGCGATGGTAATCCTCAGCAGTGTTTATTGAAAGACACAATGACAACATTTTGCAAAGCACTTTCTTTAATATGAATGCCAGAAACATAAAATTAGTGTTGCAATTCACCCATGCATTTTGCAATCCACCTGAAAATGTTGTCAACCAGAAAGACAGTAGAACATTAACAATCACCAGAAAATCAAAGGTTTTCTTTACAACATTGCTCGAATCGAATTCCTCTACGTCAGCGATTTCCATCCTGGGAGGCGTGGACTATTGCCAAAGGAGGCGCGAACAGTCCAAAATATTTATTTACCCTTTAAAACGTGTCTTTATATACGAAAGAAGGATGGGAGGCGCGAAGATAGTTTTTTTCTTCAAAGGGAGACACAGCAACATAAAGGTTGGAAACCATTGCTCTACGTGGTTAATCAATATTAGCAAATAAATAATCACCCAAGATATGATTAGCTGTCAATTTCATTTTGCCATTTGTAATACGATCAGTTGAATTACTAAATTTATAAACACCTCAATATTTTATTTTACTCGGCAGACTGATTTTTCGAGATAATTACAGTAGTTAACTCATTCAATTAAAAAAAAAAATTATCATTGACTACATCAAACATGACAGCAATTTACTCAAAGCCAAACCCATCGAAAGATCCCATACGTTTTAGGAAAGTTGGTTTTGATTTAATTTAACGGAATACACCAATTATAATCAATGAAATGAAAATTTGAATTTGTCACAATATTTTTGAACTACATCTCTTGAATTGAACACAGATAGGCACTATCTATGACACAATGTGTATACTTTATCTAAGATGCGCTGGCAAGAAACGATTCAAGCAACATTGTTAAAGAATCGTTAAATTCTACAAAAAAAGAAAGAGAAATATTAGTAAGTTGTTTAAAGTACACTTAATGAAATATAAATACTACGAACCCTTTCACAGAAACTTGTTGCAGTGTATCATTTTCGTCAATATCGAAACGCGATCAGCTGAGAGAAACGTACAAAACATTGCAGCTAAAAAATGTCTGCCCTCAAATAACTAGTGATATGAAAAGATTAATGCATACATTTGCACTGATAGCTGTATAAAAATGAATGAACAGAGTTTACTGTATAAATATGAATAGGACAAACAACAATCATGAACGGATTGTATGTTTGTAAGTTTAAATATGTAGCATTATTGTATCATAATAATACTAAAAAAAAAAAAAAACAATAACACATGATGCACTGTAACAGGTTTCTTGAATGCCGAAGGACACATTTTGCATTAAAAAAAAAAAAAAAAACAATTTAATAAGCTGAAATAGCTAAAGAACTTGGTTAGGCAGCAAAAGTTATCCGCTAGATACTATTTGAAAAATCTCTTGCCAGAATTTGCAAGTAGTTTAATGCTTTGATAAAATTGTATCAAAATCTGGAACTCTCAATACCTGTCTAAAAATTCTAATTATCATGTTTTTTTAAACATTCGAAGGAACTGTTCTCAACCGTATCTTCGGTTGAAAGTTGAAATCTAATTGATCCTAGATAGGAAAAATGACGTTCTGGTCATCATTGATGAAACATGGAAGAAAAGATTTGCTTAATATTGCAGATGTTGAATACTGCTTGTAGCAACATTGATAAATACGTCATTTGAAGTTGAACAGATACCTCTTCTGAAGATTTTACTATTAAATAATAATAAAGATGGATTATGAATTTCTTTACGGAATATATCAGATTTAAAATGTGTCCTTGGGCAAGATGAAATAAATCACACAGCCACAGAATGGGTACCTTTTCCCTTCGAGTTGTGAGCGGTGATAGTGGTGACGGGTGTAACTGGAGTGACAGGAGAGGCGGAAGCAGAGGTGAGAGTGAGGGTCGGGGTGGGTGAAGGCGGAGGGGTGCCGTGACGCGGGGGGGCAATGGAGCTGGCCGAACGGGACAGTGGGAGAGGGAGAGAGCCACCTCCGGAGTTGGCGTGCGGCGTCTGGTGGCGATGATGTGGCGGAGTGTGGTGATGCGAAGCAGGGGCGCCGTCAGGAAGCGGCAGTAGTGCATCCTCTGAAGGAACGGATGCTCGAGCATGGCGGGCACGAGGACGGGGTGAACCGCGTAGCAGATGATGCCGGTCCCACGAATCCCAGTAGAGAGCCATGTCCGCTTCGGGACCGCCCGCCGCCCCTCCTCCCTTGGCCAGCACCTCTGTTTGTAAAGATAAAAATTCAATATTCGTCAATAACTAGATGATCCATTACGTTTTGGAAAATCAATAAATATTTTTATCACCCTTGCTAAATAAAAATGTCGTGAGAATCTTTTATCATTTTTGAAATCTGTATTGCATATCGACTGACTGTGATATTCCATGACTTTGGGAGAAGTACATTTGAAACAGAAAATTGTAAATATTAGTGACAATTAATTACGTCTTATGGCTCAGGTCTGAAGGTCAGGATAAAGGGCCGACTCATTAGTTTTTACTAACACTGTATGTTAGAGGTCTGCATGGACCCAGAGTTGGTCCGCGGGCCTTTACCCAGCCCATGGGATGGGCTCAGGCGGGTAAGGACCAACGTTCCCTCTAAGCGCGGCCGAGCAGTAGTTGGGAAACCCCACGGACTCATTTCGGGTTGGCGCGCTCTACAAGACAGTTATTCAATTAATACTTGATCGGTCCGAGCAGCCTTTGAAATTTCCGCGGAGCTAACCTCTTGTCCTAGGTAAGGACGATTGAGATTCGGGGAAAGAAAATTATATTTCAGATAATATTTTCCAACTATTTTCAGAACATGTGTCAGAGCCATGCGGCAATACTATTCATAACAAAACAGTTCAAGAAATTATCACGTATTTATGTAATATTTTTTAAGATATCAGTTTTTTTTTTTTGAGTCTCTCTCTACTCTACTTTATGCGCATTCACAATAGTCAGTAATCATTTAAAAAGATATTTCATAATGAATTACGCAGAACAATTGAGATCTTTGATGGAACAGTAAGAGGTTAAACCATTCTATTGATGGAAACCAAATAGAAAAAGAAATAATAATAATAAAAAAATAGATGAAACTTTCGCACCAAGCCCGCTAGATCGAAAGGGTTTGAAATATCGATGTTTATAATATGAAGACCTAATTGTTTTGGTAACCGTAAAAAGGTAGCAGTAGCATGATAAATCAGGCGATATTTTAATAAAACAATCAGTCCTGTATGCCAAAGATTTCGTACATTATAGTCAGTTGAAACTTCGCATCACAGATGCTGACACTAGCAGTCAGGACTTGAAAATATGGTGTCACAGATGCTGTGACGTTAGCAGGGATCGGGTTAAAACTATCCGAAGAAAATACCTGTATATTTCTTGAGGTTGTGTATGGCTCGACATAATCTTCGAACTTCTTCATCCCGGGCATTCCCCAAGAGGACTTTGAGCTCTCGCTCCGATTTCTCCTGAAGGGATTCTAGGCATCGTATTCGGAGGCACACAACCTAGAGATTAAAAATCAAATATACATTCTGTTTATAAAACTTCAATCAAATAGACTGGAACGCGTAACTAAATGTTATGTAAAATTATTGCACTAAGGCATTGGTCGACAAAGTGCGGCTCCGGAGCCGCATGTGGCTCTTTGGCCCCTTAACCGTTAAAAGTGCCAACGAGCACCATCGCGTGTAATTTTCAAAAGTGCCGCGAGCGCTATAGCGCTCGCAAAATCAGTTGCTATTTGGCGTGCCGTGAGCGAGGACGTTCGCACGCATCGACAGTTTTTAATCTTTCTACGTGTTACATAAAGTTCAAATTATAATATTATCAGTGATTATAATATAAAAAGGATTTGTGAAAAGATTTTTACTAACCCAAAATGTCGGAATACGAAAATAGTTCAAGTTGTATAGAAAGTGACAGTGGAAGTGATCTTGTGGTACGCTCACGCCGCGTAATGCAAATTTTGAGTGACAGTGATAATAGTGACAATAACAATTATTTTGCTGATGCAGAGAATGAATCGGACTGCGAAAATGACGATGTGACCTTGACCCAATTCACACGCCTACCACCGGATACACAATACAACAAACAAACTCCGCACGTATTTTGCGAACTTCCAGGACCAAAACATATCCCATCGGGTGACACAAAACCTATCGATTTCTTCAATTTGTTTTTTACGGCTGCTCTTATAAAAACAATGGTCGTTGAAACTAACCGTTACGCCGCACAGTTTTTGCAAGATCATCCAAATTTGAAACCTCATTCTCGTGCAAAGCGATTACAGCGCTGTGAAGAGGAGCAACTTGATTTGTGCCCACTGTAAGAAGGGGCTTCATGGAGTTTGTGCGAAAAACCACACATGTTAACTTTTTATTTGATTCCAGTTTTTGTTTCAATTACGGTTCACAATATATATTTCCAAATTTTTATTTGTGTTTTATTTCCCTTGTACAAGTCTTTATAAAGGAAACACCGAAAAAATTATTAGAATTGGACAATTTTTGGAAGAGATACAGTTTTTTTTTTCAAAACAAAGGTAAATGACATAAAAATGAAGATTTCTTTGGCATTTTTAAGTATATATGAATAAAAGATATTGGCACTAAAACGGTTAAGTGCGGACATTAATAGACAGATTTGGCTCCAATGGCTCCCAATTTTTTTTTTAAATTGTTTGTAATGTTCATATTTGATTCTTTGGCGAATAAGTTTGCCGACCACTGCACTAAGGTATTATCGTGCTAGTGGAAATTGATAAACTATTGATTGAGCATTAGTAATAGAATTGAATTTTATCTATATTTCAAAAATCATTTCCCTTCTCATGTGCTTCAGAGGCTGTAAGGATCAGGAACTGCGGATTATTTTGTGAAATTAGTTTATTAGCTAATAAATTTTAACTTTTCACTTAATAAGTATAGTTAGGGGGAAGAATTAACAGTAAGTAGCCCATACCTTGAATCTAAATCTATGTTTTATTAAAATATTTGTCACAACTGAGAAATCAACTCGATAACACTGACTAGTATGCTTTGTTTCTTAATTGAGTAGCCACGGTTATAGCTGTAGAGTTGAATACAATTTGAATTACCTTTATGGAATCCTGACTTAGGCCTACAACTTCCAGCCATTGCGTGAGCGATGGAATATTACGAAGCTCCGGGGGTATTTCTTCTTCTCGTAACTTTGCCTTAGTCACTAGTTGACGCGAGAAGAGTTTTATCAATTTTCCCTATAACACAAAAGGAGAATTTTCATCAATATAATCAATTAAATAATACATCAACCTATAAACTGTCAAAACATCCATGAAATATCAAAACTAAAAATAAATAACTATGTTGACTGAATTGACATTTCCATGGTAGATTTTTAGTTCCACTAGTATTATAACTGATAAGTTGACAATGCTCGCAATGAGCGAAACCGGTCCTGACCTTTTAAATAAAGTGGAATAAAGTATAAAAGAATATTGTTTTTTGATGAATTATTTGTAAACACGGCTCATTCCAAAATAGTTCAAAAATGAAATTCGAATTTCATTTTTAGAAATGATGTACATTTTAAAAGTATTTTTAGAATTACATTACTTTGGAATGATATTTTGTTTGTTATCTCAAGCCATGTTTCAGACTGATTTCTAAAATGACTTTCAAAATCTACTAAATTACATTCATGGTTCATGTTTCAACAATTTTGTAATGAGCCGGGTTTGCAAGTAATAGCCTCAATTGTGTTACTTTTAATAATATTTTAATATGCATTTTTAATCCAAAAATTACTATATTATTAACTTTTTAGCCGCCAACGTCGAAGTATTCGATCTACGGCTGTACGCCAGCAATTTTAGAGAAAATAGAAATTGCATAAAAAGTGATTTAACATACATAATTTATAGTTTGAAGATGTTTTCGTGTGTCCTGACACATGTGTGTACAATAAATTCTGTGCTGTGGGACGATTTATGGATTTATTCGATTTCGTGTTCAGGGTTGTGACAAACTTGATGAATATATATTTTTAATTTTAATTTCAGTTTAATAATGTATTCACTGGTATATAACACATTATTTTATGGGCTTATTCTATTTCGTGTTCAGGGTTGAGCCATACGGGTAAAAGCAACTTGAAATTTTTTTCCAGAATATATCCAAAATTAGTCTAATTTTTTCCAAACTTTTGCCACGCTCCTGTTCTTCATTTTTGGAAAAATGCCACATACTTAGTAACAATTGAAATCGATTTCGGGGCATTGTTTCGGATAAAAATGGTGAATAAAGTGATGGATTCGTTGACCAGTGGGATTCGATTACATTCCTCGAATTCTACGGGAATAACAAAAATATACCCAAAAAATGTATATTTCATCTAAATTAGTATCAATCCATGCTTTCAAACGTTTGTTCAAAACTGGCAGTTTAGAAGACACATAACGATATTGACGTTTCAGTAACAATAGTGTTTACAATATCATCATTCACAAAATATTGAAAATATTCAGATTCGCTTCACTCTCAACACCGATGTTTACTTTGATTCCTGATAAGTTCTTTTGGATTTTTTAGCTTTTGTCATTTTTTCAGCGGTGCACTTGCAACAAGCCGGTTAACTGGATGGCTGCCACAAACGTGATATCTCGTCAAATTGTTCGTGTTTTTAAAAAAAATTTTGTTTACTTCAACTAATATTCATATTTGATGCAAGATTTTGCAAATTCACAATCTGAATTGATCAAATATTTTCAGAGTAGTGAATGACAATTATATACAAAGATACAAGTTGACACAGTGATTTAGTTCATTAAAACGTTATGAAAGATTTGAGTGTTGCACAACATCTCCTGTCATCCAAACACAACAAATTTTCATGTAAAAATCAATATATTCTATGATTAAATGGGACATGCAGTTAAAAACATATTATATTGTTAAAAAACAAGAGGCTAAAACTGTCCACTGAGATATATACAGTCTGCGCAAGAATGTTTCGCGTATCTTACGAAAATTCAGTTTTGTATTTTAAAATGTCGTTTAAGGGTACAGATTAATTATATCTTTATAAATATCATTACAAATTTGTCTAAGCATGTACCCACATCTTACGTGTTTTTACCGTTGTTAACATTTGGAACAGCTAATAATGAGCTTATGATAACCAGGGTGGTAGAATTAACAATTAGTTATATTCATTAAATATTTTTTAATTTAAATTTGCGATTATTTTTTTTATCAATTGTTAATTATTGATAATTTTTAACATCCAGGGAATATTAAAATGCACTGAAAAAAAATCTGTTTTCTTGAAAGATTTTTATTTCAATTAATATCTAATTTCCGACACTTAGCTTTTACGAGGGTAGTTATTTATAAAAATAGTTTTTTTAAATTTCAAAGTAAGAAAAAGTCCATAAATAAAAGTGGTAAAGAGATTTTAATAAGAAACATTCAATATCTATATATATTAAATTAGGATTATGTGCACGGTGCGCTGCCAAAAAACCACTATTGACCATGAGAATGAAAAAAAAATAGCATGAACGGGGTAAGAAAAAAATTTCTTCTCAAAATTATTGGGACAATGTCATATTCTCTAATAAGTCAAAGTTTAACGTGGTCAGTGGCAAGTTGACGAAAGCAAAAACATAAAAATAGCAAAAATTGCATACTTCTCTCTATCAAACATTCGCCATATGTAATTGTCTGGGGTGCCATTACCAGAGAAAGAGTTAGCAAAATTTTGTTGTTGGAGGAAAACAGTAAATGCCCAAAATTACAAATTTGTCATTTTTGAAGAAGTTTGAACAAAATTGGAAGAGTTTTTATCCTTCATAGTACGGACAGTATACCATGATGATTCCGCTTTTTCATGTCGTGCAAAATCTATCACTTTATGATTTTTTCTGGCCTTCAAACAATTTATTTTACAAATAAATTTGGTAATTATATATATTTTTTTATCAGTTATTTGGCCGACGAACTAACAAGAAAATCTTAGCATAAAGAGCCTTTTACGGCCAGGTAACAGCTCTGATCTCGACATCATTGAGAATTTCTTGACGATAATGGGCAATGAATTTGCAGATCTTAAGCCCAAAACAATAAATTAATTGAAAAAAGCTATTTGAAGAGTTTAGAATAACCAAAAAAAGGTTAATTTATGTTTAAAAAAGTATAACTCCGTGCCATGGTGAATAACAACCCCAATGAAAACTAAGGGTGGGAAATTTTATATTTATTGGAATAAAAATGTTTAAAAAAAACATGGATTTTTTTTACATGCATTTTAAGATTCCCTGGATGCTTATAATTATCAATAATTAACAATAAATAAAAAAAATAGCTGAATATTTAAATTAAAAATTATTTAATGAATACAAGAATTTTGTTAATTCTACTACCTATCATTAGTTCATTATTAGCTGTTAAAACTTGTGTCAAAGGTAAAACTATTTATATTTGAGATGTGGATACATGCTTAGACATATTTGTAATGATATTTATAAAGATATAATTCATTTGTGTTCTTTAAAGACATTTTAAAATATATATGTATATTAGAGGTCTGCACGGGCCCGGGCTCTTACCCAGCCCGGGTCGGGCGGGTAAGTATAATTGAGATTCGGGCTCGGGTCGGGCATGGGTAAGGAATTTATTTCTTCAGAAAAATATTTCAGACTATATTCGTGTCATAAGTTAGCCATGATGATTTTAATTATTACCAGTTCTATACAGAATCGTAAATTGTTGTAAATTTGTAAAAAAAATGGGTTTTTTTCGGGCTGAGTAGTAAAAATCTGGACTTGGGGCCGGGTTCGGGTAAAAAATGTGATATTAGACTGGGACCCGGGCCAGGTCGGGCATTAGTCTTTCGGGCTCGGACTGGGTAATTTTATAAAATTTCGGCCCGTGCAGACCTCTACTGTATATATATAAATGTGTATAATTTAAAAAAAATATATATTTCTGATACATCTGTGCTCATCGTATGTATTTATTTACAAATATTGTATCGCAATCAATTGATCTTGAGCTTTATAGTTCTATAAGATCTTTATCAGCAGATGACCTGAGAAAAACTTGGTGTTACCTGACAACAGTGAAATTGAAGTCTCTGAGTAATTACTACTTAGGTACAAAAATAGATTTTTCTAGTTAGTAACAAGGTTTTTTATAAGAAAAGTACAACAGCACTATGTTTATAAATATGAAATACCGAGAGATCACTAATTCATAATTTTAACACAAGATGAGGTATCATAGAGCAATAGAAATGGTATTTTTAGAATTTATTTATTCAATAAAATCACAAATTTTGACCAGTGGCAGTCCTAGTAATTTTGCGATTGGTAAAGTAAGCAAGACCAGGAGAAATATCCACCTGTCAATCAACCATGGTCCTGTCAACTATTTTATTAGTAAGTTAAAATGAAATAATGAGTGAAGGTTTAAAAACTATCAGTTTCTGAATGTGTAGTAAACTGTCCACAATCTTTGCCACTACAATGCAATTGCAGTTGAATATCGATTCAAAATTTGCATTCAGGTTTCAGTTCATTTTGGTTTCAGTTCTAAGATAGCACTCAACTTGGTTACAGCAATGATCCTGTTTATCTAATTAAAACCATTTTTATTGATAAGGAAAAATGATTGGTATAATAGTTATGTCTAATCAGATAACTTATTGGTCGTTTCAGGTATATTTGAAAGATGTTGTTGGTATTTAACATTATATTTTTTAAATGCGGACTGGCGGCATAATATTGCTTGCATTATACGATTGGAAATAGCCTTGTAATGATTTACTGGAGTAAGTAGTTAGTTCTCAGGAAGCCGCATACGCTAGTGACAAGCCAATAGTCTCTAGAAGGTTTCGGAAAACACGTAGATATTCAATAGGTACGTTGAAATCGAAAGCTAGGTCGTTTTTAGTTCAAGGGCACAAATCATTTTGTGTATACACAGAACATTCGATAAACAAGGCGATGGAAGATTTAGGGTAATGGAAAACTATTACCTCGAGGGTTCGGATTTCCTGCTGGGTCAGTTCGGCACTTGTTGCACATTGAGTTCGTAAGCCGTCCAATCTCACGGTGGAGACGTCAATCATAGACTGGACGACCTGGACCGCATCGAGTGCTCGTCGTATTTCTTGCTCGCTGTCTTCATTAGCCATCACAAATATCACAGATGAAAAGATACGTTTAACCTACCGCTATTTGGTTGGATTAAAGTATATATAAAACATAAGTGTCATTTTTTCTAGTGAATTTACACAACACTAATTACTTCGCCACCCCGCAGCCATGACAGATAGAACAAAGTCAAGGGTGAACCCATAGACATAAAACTGCCTTATAATGAATATTATCAACCCTCTTGTATGGGGAAAATTAATAAAATTTTCACTGTGAATCTTTTTATAAAGCAGATTTTTCCTTTTATTTCATTGAGAGTGAAGGTTTAAAATATAACTTTATGTTTGAAATTTAAAAAAATATTTTTATATATACAATTAAGTACCTATCTTTTTAAAAATATTATTTTACATTTAATTATTTGATTGACACATTACCAAACATTGTTTTACGGAACATCCGCATCTTGTTTTGTCACAAAAAACTATGTTAGGATCACAATAAATCATCTTTATAAAAACAATATTTAATCAATAAATATAAAAAAGCAAAAGGTTTTTGCGTTTATTAAGTCATTATTAGGGCTGTGGACTCGTTAAAAATAAAACCATTCCATCTTCGACTCCGACCAGCGGCTTAAACACATAAGAGGCCCCAATAAAATTTGGAAGCCGTTTTTCGGATAACATAAGAATGTCAAAAAATTTCATATGAAATAATAAAAACATGTAATAAATCTGAACAAAAGTATATGGGTTGTATAATATAAGCCATTTTTTAGGATTTCTAAGATTCGGGGGTCTGAAAGAGGCGCTTCATTTCCTTATACGTTTATAGGGTAATCCACCACCGACTCTAACCATAGTTTAAAACACGACTTTTATTATTTTTTGTGACTTAGTAGCATGCAGTGGCGCCACTTTTGAGTTTTGACCTTAGCAATTTGAAAACATATTTTTTTAAAAGACTCGAAGTTACTAGTTTTTTTCAAGCAAGACTCCCCGTTAAAACAACCCGACTCCATGTCTTATTATTATTTCAACAATAAACATATTTATGATTTTTAACTTTAGAAAAACACACATCATTTCTGTCTTATTCCTATCGAGGTATGAACAGAGACAAGGTATGAAGTACCAATTTTTTTTTTTTGTATGCCTTCTCGATTTTATACGTATGTTGGTGAAACTGGATTGCACAAAATCCGCACCAACTTCATTTACAAATAAAACTTCGATTCAGCTGGTGTCTGCCCCTCCTGTCTTACTTTTCATTATTTATTCTTATAAATCCTGTATATTTTAATGTCACGATATATAAATTAAGCAAAATATATATATGAAACTGTAGGAATGTTACTATGTTTTTCAATAACGTGATAAAATTGTCAATTCTTTCAGTAATTACCCAAGGTTTGTTCTCATTGTGATTTTCATTGATTTTTTCATACTCAGTTGTTATTTCAGTTAAAAACTGTTTGAATAGGGCCACAAGTTATCTTTTTTTTTCATCAATTGCAGTGCTATATTATGTGTCGTGCGCTTCAGTACGAGATTATGCAGCAGATCTCGGAAAAAATGTTACACTTCCATGTACTGGATTATCCAAGCTGACAAATGTTGAAAATGTTATGTGGATATTCGAAGGAAAGGGTGGTAAACAAATCTACAGCCACACAATAAAAGTAAGAAATTTTTCTTTTTCAATAAATATTAACTATTATAAATAATTATTAGTTATCAATATATATATGAACACTAGATGATTACATATGTGCTTTTTCCATAATCATTTTGTATTTGTTTAAATCTATAATTTATATTGATTAAAAATAAAAAAGTTTCGATTAATTATGCTGGTTTTAATTTAAAACTATTTAAAAAAATGTTGATATATTATATACCTAAGTACATTGATTTTAATTTAATAAAACATTTATTTCAAAATAACTAAATACCATTATAGGCGTCATGAACTAAAATTAATAGGGACATAATAATTAGTGTAAATTTTTCATTTTGTTATGATAGTATATTGTCAAGATTCCTTTGTTATTTTTTTATTAATTAATTTTATCATTTGTTTTGAGGCAAAAAATATTGCCAAGCAAATTCGGGGGGATTATAATAAAGACTTCAATATATTGTCGTTTCCCGCACAAAATATTATATGTGGGTTTTACAACATTTGGAGATAATCGAAAAAAAACTGTTTTAAAAATTATAGACATTTCCCTAAAGACTTTTACTTAAAGGAGGGTAGCAAAAGTGAATCTTCTGTAGAATAATTTGCTTATTGATTGAATATGAAATCATTATAGAACACTCGGCCAAACATTCCTAATCGGTCACTGTAATTATTCAATTATATTGTTTAATGATACAGTAATGCAAAATAATTAATGAATATAACTACATTACTGTAATAAAAAAAAGCAACCGCCCATAAAAAGTAGTGAACTCACATGGATACTTTTATAATACTAGTATATACATATTCCTTAAAGCGAGGGTGCCCAACCTTTTAAAAGTTTGTGGGATACTTTACATCTAAACGTTTCATGGAAAATCAATTTCCAATAAGAATACAATAAGATTATTTTTTAAAAGTTATTCAAATTAAAAACTATTGTTAAATGCTCATTCAAAACAAAATTATTTTAATAATTTTGGGGTTTTTATAGTTATAGGGAAGCAAGGAACCATAAAAAATCTTGCAATTTTTCATAATTCGTAATTGGGGTCAACCTAATTTTGGATTGTGATTGACCGGTTGGGATCCCTTGCCTTTTTTTTTTGCTCTGAGATCGACTTTTCAATCTTAATTTTTTTCGCGATCGACTTCTAACATGATTCTTGTAAGACATTTTATATAAGATTTTTTCCCTTCAAACATGTTTATTTTAAATGTTAAATACATATCATTAGAAAGGTATGTGCTTTTGTACATTTTTATTTAAATTATATATTTTTTCGAAATTCACGGAAGCTTTCGGGATCGACCGGTCGATCGCGATCTACCGGTCCCCCATGGTACTGGACACCCATGCCTTATAGCAGGGTTTTCCAAGCATTTTCTGGAATGGAACACTTGGCAAGTCCGGAAAATATGATGGAACACTTAGCTGAATTTTGAAGATTTTTTTTTATCTGTGTTGCAGCGTATAAAACCATTCCAATTTTTTTCGGAACACCAGTGTTCCGCGGAACATAGTTTGGGAAACACTGCCTTATATTGGATTGCTTTGCTCAAATTCGATTACATTAAAAATTCTGGGTTTTGAGACCTGGACCACCGTGAGGTCTTTTGGCGCAAGGCAAGGAGAAGTATTTGACCGAAATTTTGATATTTCGTATTTATAAAAAAATCATGGCATCATTTTGGCACCTCCTATGCTCCTCCAGTGTCTAAGCGCCTAGGGTAATCACTCTATTGGTCAGCCATGACCCTGCATAAGGGGTTAAGCTACAATTATAAAGAAAAAGATTTTTTTCTGTATTTTTTTCTGCAACATAAATGTATCATTTTTTTAAAAACTGATTTGTCTCCAGAATACAAACCAAACAATAACACAATTGATACATTTGTTTATCTGTAAATATTGAAAAATGAACCACTTTTATCCCAATCGACCTTACCTACAATATTTAAGAATACTATAATCAATTAATAATTCAATAACTAAGAAATGCATTAGGATCCTAATGGATAACTAGAGTTTATTTGTTAAATTGACCTATTTGCTGATTGCCAATGCTCTGTATGAAGTATAAGTGTGCATTTATTTTTAGCTTTAACATGTAAACATCTGTTAATCGTAACTTGCATTAGGATCGATTGCTTTCCAGCAAACGTGTAAATAAATTGCATCGTAAAAGCAGTCAATAAAATTGCAGTCGCATCCTTGATTTTGTTTATGTTTGTATTTATTGTTTTTTTTTTTTATTAGGTTCTTTTCATTGTTTCATAATTTCTACCAAATTTTGTCTAGTTCAATTTTGGTTATCTTAAATTTAATTTATCTAAGTAGTAATAGGGTAAAAATATCTAAGTATTTCAGTTCTACAGTTTTTTATATATGTATGTAATACGTTGATAGAACTATAGTTCTGACGATGGCGAAAGCCGTAATAGCTATCAACGTATTACATACATATATAAAAAACTGTAGAACTGAAATACTTAAATATTTTTACCGTATTAAAAAGGAGTTCTACCAAGTAAATGCCAAATCAATAAATAAATTATCTAAGTAGGTTTTGTACTATTCGATTTCATTAATTTATAATAATATATTAAATTTGTATATTTTGAATAGTAAAAAAATATATATCATAGTACACATTCAGGGACATTTTAACTGAGCGGGAGAAATTTAACAAATCAATTTATACACAGCAATTTTGAATTATACTGGAATATTTTTTTCTGAGTTGAGATTACAGAAAAGCCATTCACATTTAATAAACCATTCTGGGCATCATGTGATGTTTACATTTTTATTGGCAGGTATACTATAAAAACAGATATTTTGCACAATGGTTTTGAAGTTAAAAACTATACAGAATTCTAATTTACGAAAACTTAGAAATATCAAAATTCTTCAGTTACGCCTTTTGTGCTCAGTATGCCAGTTTATAAATAAAATTAACATTTCTGCAATAAAAAATGTGGTAGATAAATTCCATACTAACTTACTTGTGTGAAATGATGTCGAAAACAATCCAATATTGCATATATTGTACATTGCTTTGTAGAAAATCAATTACAAATTTGGTTTTTCTACCTTTAGTCAGTAAAAAAGAAACTTTTCAAATTTGGAATTGAAAGTAACTTTTGGCTACAAAAATCATTCCATAGACTTATATATACCAAGAAAATAAGTTGCCATGTTATTTTAGTATTCTTATTTTATTGACACACACTTTCAAATATTTCAATAGAACTACATTTGAAATAAATATCTTTCTTATGTCTGTAAAATACTATAATTTCGATTAGTCATATTGAGACATTCAATTTTATAATAGATAAAGAGGAGGCAGACAGGGAAAACCAACCCCTTTGTATGAATCATACTATATCTCCCTATTAGATGTGCCTAATGTACGTCCCTACATGGGGAGAAAAGTGCTTAATTTAACATATTTTTAAGTGATTTTTTCATTTCATGTCTAGTCTTATCAAATATTTACAATCATGGTTTTGTGGTTAAGATACAGAGAACCAAATGATTATACAGTAAAACCCCCATTTACACTAAAGTCGGGACAGTGTAATTCGGGGTAGTGTAATTGGGGGAGTGAATCTCATACAAAATTAGGGATTTGGTTTTTTCCGCAAAAAATGAAAAACCAAGATTTCCCTTCATTTTGCAAAAAAAAATGTGGACGAAATATTTAGTTACTAAGTAATAAATTGCCAGGCGCGCCAAAATCCAATACATAGACAGTCGCCCGGCTATATGTGTATAGCCTGACACGTGTTGAATACACAAACGCTAGCCAATATTTGACTGTATGCGCCGCACAGACGACCGTCTCTTAGCAATGACAATGGAATACGACAGTGCAATTGGGGGATTTGTGGTGAATATTTCAAGCCAGCGCGTAATTCGGGGTAGTGTAATTGGGGGTTACACTGTACTTTCCAATGAAGAAAATCCTCAAATAACAGGGTGTAGCGAGAGTGATAAGCCGATCACTTGTCCTCTCCTAGCAATATCCTTTCTATCTCAACTCTCTTCGAAAAAAAGAGAGGTTGAGCAACTGAGTAACAAGCAGTTCTTGCAGAAAAAATCTGTTGAGAAACTTCTATTAGGAGACATATGCTCCATATTGGGAGCGGACATGGATATTAAAAAAAAATAATACAGAATTCTACAATTTGTAAAAAATATATACAAGAATATAAAATTTAAGGATATGAGTAATATAAAAAATTATATTATTGGTTGGTATATCCAAATTATATTTTGTTAATCTGAAAGGTTATTTTATTACTCTCAAGGCAAGATATTTACAATCAGAAGAAAATCATAAGTTAAGTTAAGTATGAAATGATCGGTGTCGTAAGATCTTTCCCACTCCGACTCCACAGCCCTGGTTTTTATGTAATTATCATTTAAATGAAAAAATATTCCAATTCTATTTTATATTCTGTTTCACATTGTTAATTATTTCAAAACATATTTTCAAGTCGGTAAATGTATGCTGGAATCGTAATCTATGAAAGCAACGTTGATTGAGCTGATTACTGTATAACCTTGATTTGTTTCATTGAAATCTTAATGAATCTTAATAGGTTTATTGGTAATGACCGCTTTATTTACTTCAAGACAAATTGATAAATATTTATCTAATTCTTAAGCACTATTTGAAACTCACCCGATAATTTACCTAGTGACGACTGTATAAAACAACGATTATTTACTACAATGGAATATAACAAAAATAATACCTATTGGTTAAATTAAACTGCATATGAAGTTTGTAGCTATATTATACCTTGTATGTTTTTTGCATTACACTAGTAAAAGTCGGCTTAAATTATGATAGAATAAACAAGAAAAGTGACACATAATATTGAGTGGGGATACCCATAAAAGGTTATCCTACCAGTGGCGGTTCTACGTACTGGGCTAGGTGGGCTGAGCCCACCCTAAAATTTCCTGCTAAAATGAGAAAAAAAAATCTTAAACTGACTTAACAAAAACAAACAGCACTTACATACAACGTAACTAACCTATAACAAATTCATACAGTATCTTAGCTCTGAATTTCTTCTATCAATATAAAGGCAATTCTCTGGTTCTCGAATTTTCTTGTGCATGCATATTAAGAATAAAAAGTAAAGCTGGGCTAGTTTGAAATTTGTCTTTAGTAAAACAAATGATTTTACACAATACGTCTTCAATTTTTTTTAGCCCGCCCAAAATTTTAAGTCACGAACCGCCACTGTATCCTACTCCTAATGTGGTCAAGATAATAGGAGCTTTGAATTTTTACAGCTGTGAGGCTTGACACGAGCATTCCATTCCAATATCATCCGAAATATTACTTGAGAAATTGAATGAAAACATTTTTACAAATTAGATTTGAACACCAAATATTGCTATTTTCGATGGATTCGGCGGTAACTCTGTGGAAGTTCAAAAGGGAAACGCATGTTATCAAATTGAATTAATGCAAAACGTGAAGTTTAATTTATTAAAATTTAAAGTGTCAGTTCAAGTTTAGCCGTGCACTTGAATGCCTGATGATGCCGAAAGGCGAAACCCGACAGTTAGTGACAAAACATGTGTGATTGTACAAAATTTGAACGCTTAAAATTTTCTCTATCTTTGCTAGATATTAATGCAAATGTTTCATGATATTTATTTTAACAGGAAGACGGAGGACTGATTCTGAGCTCAGTTAGCCTGAATGAATCGGGAGTTTATACATGTACAGTGGATACCGAAAATGTCACCGACAACAAAGTTATTTCCAAAACGAAGTTGACTGTGAGAAGTAAGAAACTTTATATTATTAAAAGCCAATTTTTGTCATGAAGCAAAACTAATAGATGGGTATTTTGTGCTTCACTGTGATGACTATTTATATATTAATAGTCGATAAAGTATGTTTGTTTGTTTGTATGGTTGCAATTACGCCTTTTCGATGACGTCAAGAAAGATGGTACGTTTGATGTAGACGATGAGGGAGTGTACGTTTTAATGTTAAGCAAAAAGTAGGTTTTCAGAATTTGTTTTTTTATTAAGAAAATAAACAGCACAATACAAGGTCACATTTTACAGGTAAGATAACATTAATGTGTTTATTGTAATTTACAATTAAACTTATCGAGTGGAATAATAAATGTGTCCATTCATTTGAGTAATGTGAATCAGCGGCCAGCGTTGCAAATGTCAGTGCTGCGAGCAGAACAGCATTATGAATTCAATTCGAAAGTAAGACGTATGATGTGGTTATTATGCGCAGAACATTGTTTATAAATTGTGACACTTAGGTTTAACAGGATGTTTTTAAAAAAATTTACATTTTGACCAGATATTTTGTTTGTCATATCGATGTTCTACTGTATTTTTAATAATAACTTTATAATAATTATTGGTTTACACGTGTCTAATATTTTTCTCATTACTCTGCTACATATTGCAAGTTGTACATGTTTGTTTTTATTATTTTCCGATAGTGATCTGTGCTGTGTGACCTATTCAGTAAATTTTATGATTTTTCCTTGTTATGTATATATATACATACACATATTAATAACATTCTTGCTGATGCAGTCATGTAGTCATTTGGACTATTATGCTATCGTAGGCAATTAACCATAATAACTAATGGAAGCATAACAACAAATGTATGTTTCTAATTACAGCTATCAACAAGGTTTTGTGATAAAATGTTGAAATTGTTGTCTATGTTTATCAGAACATATTGTCATTATTTAACCATATTGTAAGTTCATAATTTTTGGAAAAATACTTTCATTTGCTATATATATTAGAGGTATATTGGATAATTATAAACATTACTTCATCGGGTGGTATTTTTATGAAGATTTATTGTCAATCAATCTCTCGTTCTTCTCAGTTAGAGGGTGAATAGTAAGATTTAGTAAGTAACTAATTGACTGGAAGTGGGTTGTTTATCTGATTATTAAATCCTAATAGATCAAGGGTAGTACACAAAATAATGTAAAATAAAAAACTTTAATGTAGAACCCTTCTTAAAATGTGTTTCATTCCAATTTCTGTAATTATATTGAAATATGCGACTCTTGGTTTTATTCTAATTGCATTAATTTTATTCTAATTGCAAAAAAAATCAACGTAGTTGCAAATATTTTTTTGACATACCGCGTATTATATAAAATATAATAAAAAGTAAAATATAATGTATAAAGTATTATGCCCATGAATACTATAGAAATTTGTTATGGATTTGTTATTTAAAGCTGTGCCTCCGCCGCTCGTGAACATGACAGTCCATCTGTCCACCATTCTGGGTTTGATATTTTGGAAAGTGGCCGGTGACGGCGGCTATCCCATTATTGATTTCACGGCGCAGTATCGCTCTACTGAGATACCCGAAAACCAGACAGAGCTCGAAGAATGGAGGCCTATATCACCCAATCACATCAGCCCTAATGCGGTTAGTTTTACGTATGAATGCTTCAGAATAACAATAGTCCGACTCCATGAAATTATATTTCAAGATAATTGGATTCAAAGTTGATAACTCATAAATAATTAATTCAGTAGCTTAAAATAACTACTGATGGTGCTCGGTAGATCTTTAATATCATGTTTAAACCAGTTTGAGTTGATCTATCGGAATCTTAAAAAGAAAAAAATATTTTCAGTGAAAAGTTTGACTAATTAAATGAAGAGTTACCAATAGCTGAATGATTGATATCTATACATCAAATCCTGGGGCTGGTGGAGCCGAGCTCCAATTTCCCTTTCATCTGGTGTATTTTGATGTTGCTTTTACCGCGTAGCGTCCTGGATTTACCTGGGCGTAGGCGGGTGCGTGGTCTTTGGTTTTTGTTTTATTTTTGTGGTGGTATTAGTTCTCATTCGTAGGCATTACACTGGTGGTTGATTCAGTAACCTCGAGCTGCAATTAATTGGGGTTATGCTTATCTGATCAGTTAACATTTTTTTTTTGATCTATGTTTTTTTTTTATAATTATTATTTTAATCTTTTGCCCTCTTTTTTTTTGTTAATTTACCCTCGAAAGGAGGTCAAACCAACAGTGTCTGCGGTGGTCGTTTAGGTTTTGGAGATCGGTGTTTTAGCAGATGTTGACAACCAAACGTGTAGCTGAATGATAATAACTTAATTTTCAAAAAGTGAATTCAGACCATTGTTATTCTCAGTGCTTTTTTTTGAAAAAAAAAGGTGCCGGAACGCACTTTTTTCGAGCATTTTCTAAGAAGGTATATTATTTATTATATATTCGAATATCATTTTGATAGAATTAATGACTGCTTTTCATATAATGCATAGAAAATAAAACAAAATATACATATTTTAAAATAGAAAAAATAAAATTAAACATTTATTAAAATTTCGAGAAAAAAAGGTGCCGGAACGCCGTTCCGCCGCGTTGCAGGGTAAAAAAAGCCCTGGTTATTCTTAAGCGCTTATATATCTAATTAATTAGTATTGTTAATAAAATATACTAATAATGTTTTAATCTTTTTCTAGGCATTTAACAATTAAATTTTACAGTTACGGTTTCATTACAATCACAAATTCTCATTTAATAGTTTCGATATACGCTAACTTATTTGTCCATCATATTGTTTCATTCACTCAAAAAGGTTTTGTTTGTTGATTAAGATACATATTGTAAGAATTTCAATAATATTGATATATTTAAGACAGCAAAAACATATCGCTGTCATAATTGTTACTATGCTAATCACAAAGATAAGAGTGCTAGTTAATCCAAGATTGTAGAGAACGCCCAGGTTTTGAAACCCCCTATATTTGAGAGCTGAGAAATTATTATTATTTATGGTTTACATGTACATGTATGGTTACAGTATCCATATGTGATAATTGAACATCTATTTGTGATTTTTGGCAGTTGCATTATTTTTATTATCCGTCTCCAATAAGGCTGCACCATTCTACACTATTTATTTCTCCACCTGGAATTAACGACAACATGCTCACATATAAATTCAATAAACATCAGGCCTGAATCGGAATTAGTTTGCCTCTAGATAAATCCTTGAAGATAGTAATGTAAATGAATTAATGACTGAATTTACACAGGTGGCATTTTTAGAAATTTAGGACCCTCTTGCAAAAGTAGAGATTTTGGCTTCCTCTTTTCGCTGGGCCCTCATGCGTTGCATGACTGCTATGAGGTGACTACGGTGCTGATTTACACACTTCTTGATATATGAAAAACTATTTTTCAGAGATTGAGTGGTGTTGTTTTTTGGAGCAACAGTAAACATAATCAAAACAGTGCTCAAGGAAATTTTATTTTGCCAATGCGAGGTTTATGTAACAAATATTATGTTGACAAAACATGATAATAAAAAAACGATTTTACAGAGTTGAGAAAAACGAATTTAAAAAAATCATATTATTTACACAAAAATTTAAAGAAGAGAAAGCAATATTTAAATTTGTTTTGAGTATGTCCACCTCTAAAGGTAATGCAGTGATCAGCCGGACAGCTTTGCAACTGGCAATTCATTTATGAAATGAATACGAAATTTCGTTGGTATTTTTGACAAGTGAAGTTAATTTGTATATTGTATGTTTAGAGGCAGATCGACGTGTATCACTTGATACCGAACTCTAGTTATTGGTTCCGAGTTTGGGCGACAAATTCTATGGGCAGCAGTGTTCCGGTGGAAGCGATAGGTTACACACTTTATAGTGATGTAGATGCAGGTAAGCTAACTGGTGTGTATCTATTCTAATATTTTACCCTCAATTAGGTTTGATGTTATCAATATTTAGATGTCAAAATATTTACACACTTATATACGATATCTATGCTAGCAGCACTGGTTAGTTTCACATTTGTAACTCACATAAACCTCTTGATCGATATTGTTTCTTGAATGCAGACAAATTTTGATTCTTCGTGCACAAAGATCTAAATTTCTATTTAGATATTTCCGTTTGATTTGCTGACATTAGCAAATGATTATATCGACTACCTCATGGAAAAACAATCACAAGTGAAAATATACCTTTTGAGCTCTTGTTTCATGGAAATAACGAGTCATTTTAAAACTTGTAATATTTGTACGTATTAAATGGTTTTTTGCGATGTATTTTTTAAAATTGTTTATTTAGTCTCTTAAAAAGTTACATTTTGGAGTTGGTGCAATATTCCATAAGGTTGTCGATAGTGTGGTTATAGTGGCAGAAAGTGTCAGCTGTCAAAATCTGTTATTTTGTGTAATGAATGAAGATGTATACATTTCAACATGCTCTATTGCCTACACACAAGCTCTATGTATCCTCTTGAGTAGTTTTTACATTAAGTCGATCACGCTTTAGTTATTCCTGGTAAAAATAAATAAATAACGAAACGTTTTTGAATTGGTGGTTGAATTTGTAAACTATTTAAAAATTTTGTGCAATAGCTAAAGAATAAATAATGGTTTAAGTGTATACATAGAGATGATTAAACGTCATTAATATTGACAATAACGATTATTTAAAAACATGTTTATTTTACTTTTCTGCCACTATACTGATGATATTTTTAGCGAAGAAAAAAATGTTTTTAATTTTGTTTTTAAATATTAGAGATAGTTCTGCATTCAGCTTTATTCGAGATTAATGTACACTTTAGATGACAAATATGTATATATTATCACTACACAAGCAGGCAGACCTTGTTTTATGCAGTAAGTTTATATTAGAGATTTTTTTGCCTTATTTATTATAAAGGTATTTTAGTAAACGATGTTAAAAAGAAACCACAAAAAGTGTTGGGTAAATCAGGTTATGGATTTCTTTCAGAAATCTAGATAACTCATTAAATTTATATTATTTTAAATGTTGTAAAAAAACTAAAATAAAAAATATGTAAGCATTAAGAATAGATTTTTTCTATATAACATTGCATTGAAGCATTGAAGTGCCATGGAATATTAAAAAAATTGAATTTTTGCCTATGTTTATTTTTTTGTTTACTATTATATATATACTATTGGTGTGCGGTGGATGTATCTCTATTTGAATTACACAAACTCATTTCAGTATGAGCAAGTAGGATAAAAGAGCAAACGCCAGCATGCCCTCACACCATGCTTAGGTCCTTCATTTAAAACTGTGATCGCCATACTGGTAACCGTCAAAGAAGACCTAGCTTTGAGTTGTTATTCGTTATACAATACAAGTGGGCACGCATGCTGTGAATTCTTTTATATGAAGTGACCGGAAAAAAATAATAATCGCGTAAAGATGCATCAAAATAAAAATATTCAGTATATTTTCATTAAATAATCAATATTTAAAGACAGAATCGTAAAGTGGCATCCCCATTGGAAGGTTAATCCTGACAATGACCATGATTCCTCAAAATATGGTAAGGAACATAACGTTTGAGATTCTCAAGAATGGCTGAAATCTCATTTTTACCTTGCTTAAACAGAAAGAAATATGTGGTCAGGTACCTTTCTCTTTGGGAGGTCAAACCTTTCAATGCCAGTATGCCTAAGAAAAAGGCATAAAGTAATGTTGAAAAAAATGTTAATATTTCAGAGCTGCGGAAACATCTTTTGGCCGGCGCAAAAGAGTTTGACACGCGCATCTGGTTGGTGGCTGTGGCGGTCGTCATGACAACGCTCTGCGTGCTGACCATCGGCACATGTCTTCTGCTTTACAGGGAGTGCCGCGCTCCAAACGGTGAGATGAACAACTGCGAGGCTATACTTCTGGAGTAAAAATATCACATGTAATAAAACAGTGAAACTTCTGATTGCCATAAAATCTGAAAATCACAACTGCTATCCTTTGAAAATAATTTCATAGTCAAAAGTGTGTGCGTACACATGCAGGAATAAACTCTAAGATTCTGCAAAATGAATTTCAATTATGGCCAAAACGGATTTTTGGACCAGTCGATCGTGGAGACATTTGTTATTGAAGAAACTTGAAAACTTGAAAATTTTAAAATATAGAAAAAACTTGAAGAGGAATTTCACAATTCCGCTTGATGTTTAAATTAAGTAAAAAAGTAATCTAACTCACTTCAGAATTTTGAAATTCTGGATGATGGTAAAATTATTACATTTCATCCGTGTCCTGATATTTTTTCCCAAATGGAGTAAGCCGGCTTGTAGATTAAGCATTTGATACTCATTCATTTAATTTATTTAACCTATTTAAATGTGCTACTGCTTTGTAGATGATGAAAACTCAAACACCTCATATCTATATATTTTTTTATTATTTTAAATGCATTCATTACTTAAAAAAAAAAAAAAAAACAATTACAGTTCTACTACTGGTTCTACTACTAGTTCTAGTACTGTGAATTCATTTTATAAATATTCAATCCATTTTATTGTATTTCAAAATGGGGCTGACATCCCTCTGACGAGTTGGCCATCCTCCCTCTGTTGGGACTATTTCAATGAACACGGCACACTGAAGTTTCACTGTTCAAATATAATGTTTGAATTGAATTTATACTATTTTTAGAGAGAAATCATCTTCACAATAATGATTAGAAATATATTTTAAGCAACAAAGATAAGCCAATATAATATAATATAATATAATTGCATCAAACACAGTACAAAATGTTATATAGTATTATCACCTTCTGCTATTAAAACCTTGCCAGTCTATCATGGAATTCGGATCAAAACTTGCTGCCAAAAATTGCTAGAAAAAGTTCATGATCGTTTGCCGAGTACAAATCTGTGATTATCAAATATGTATTGCGTTAGATTTGAAATGCCTTGGTTTTGCAGTTTTGCCACATGGACTAGAGGTTATAATAGTAGACGATGATATTAGTCTCGCAGAAAATGTCCCGTATGAATGGTGAATCAAAGGTAGTAAGTTGAGAATCAATTAATTTTGAACAAACGGTAGAAATAGTAAGGAGAATGAGTGGTATCAGCGTATTATATATTCTAAGATTAATAAAAATTACGTCTTCAAACTGAAGAGAGTTCTTCCTTGCCAATATGTAATCACCTGATATTTCACGTATTTAGGTTTATAGCCAAAGCCACTCGATAGTGAACAATTGTTATGGGCACAATAGTTATTAGCTAGATAACATTTTTTATTCAATCGAAGGCGTTTAATGCCATCAAGTATACACAGTCTATTTATCACGTATAGTAATTAACTTTCTTATCTATCGATATTTATCTTCCAATTTTAGCATGTAAAATAAATACTGTAAGCTTGATTGACATTTTTTGAATCGTATTTTTATCATAAACAGCTATGATACACTTAATAGTTTTTAAGTAATAACAAAGTAATAAAAAAATGAGCAATACATCATAATATATTGTATTCTCTTATTAGCTAGAACAATACGTGAACATATTTGAGCAAATTAAATATGTTTAATAAGCCACAATATTTTTTCATCACGTTGATGTATTTTTCCAAATTTATCTAATCTTATTACATCAGCGGTCGACTTAAAGAATTGAGTAAATATACTTCCATTTAAATTATTATCAAATATCAAAAATATTTTACTTGTCAAAAAAATTTGCTATAAATTTTCTTCCAACCGTTCGAATTTCATTTTTACATTAGTGCATAATATGTATTTGATTTGATGCTTAGTAATTTGACACTTGTTAATAAGCTTGTAAGAGCCAATGCTTGTAAGCGAGAAGATTATTAGAAAAATTGTAAAAACATTACATTAAATATAATTTAAAAAAAAAAAATTTTAATCTCGACCAAAACATAACGATAAATTTATATTGTAACTCTGTATATAATACACATTATAATTTACAAGATCAGTGGCATCAGACGATTTTTTATTAATCTGTCTACCGCAGGTAGAGTACCGAACGTTTGAAAATTAGAACTACATTTCTTTAACGATTCTTTTGTTTATTTCACAACTATAATAATGTAAAAAAAAACTATTATCTCTATGATGCCTACCTGTGAGTGATTTACTTGTACTGTGCCTGCGTGATTTACAAAATATCTATGAATCTTATGTGGTAATTTTTTACGTCTATAGGTTTTATTTCTATATATTATTATCTCTAGCACAATATTATTACTGTTATGGACTTATAACAGCTTGTAGCAATACAATAATTTTTAAATATTTATTAAAAATTTTGATACCGCTTTTTCACTTTGGACTCTTAAATAATATAACTGGGGGAAAAAATCCTTTATTATTTAATGTTATGTCTTTCTATGCGTCTCCTATAGTAGACAATTTCATAATACGATCGTATTGTTTTTACTCTTACTATGTGTTACGTGTCAACTCGGTCGTTGACGGGACACAGTTGGATCTGTTTGCGCTCAATTTATGAAACATTTTACTTCGAATCAAAGAATGGATGGAATTCATAACATAAAAGCTTTGCTTGATATATTTATCTACTCAGTTTGAAATACGTTTCCTTTCACTAGAAAATTCTGAATTACTTATCTTGATGAATCTTGAACGTCTAGTTCGCATTAGTCATAGCTCTGTTCTTCTGCGTACTTCTGACGGTTTGCTGACGAAGAACAGAGCTATAGTTTTGACTTTGACTAAAAAGCTATCGATTATAATATTATTCTTGTGAAATGACATTCGAATGCTCAGTCTCCTTACAAATTTTTGGTCACTAAATGCAAACAGTAGAATTTAAAAGTTTTCATAGAAAAAAAAATCAATATAAATTGAATAAAAAAAGGCAATATTTTCACTCAGTTAAATTAATTAGAGGATTATTAACCCTTTCAGGTAAAATTTTTAGAATAAAATTTTAATAATCGTATTGAAAATTGATTGTAGATTTATTAAATAAAATTATGCATCAAAATTATTACAATAGCATCTTACATAGGTTATAAGCATCAAGTCACATAGTTGTGATTAATATTAATTTAACTTTGATAAAAATTTAACATAGTGAATTTATTACAATATTAATAACGTAGTATAAATTGAGTAGTGTGGATTTTTTTCTGCATTGATCCCTTTCTTAGTAATATTGCTGTTTGCTGATGCTCTTCGAAAGCTTATTAATAATGAATAGTGTTATTAAAATCACACAGAAGGGATGCAACAATCTTGCAGTGAAAAATCCTCAAATCTCATGGTTTAGGACCTTCAAGAAACGCACTTGTCACATTATTTCATTAAATATAATTTTTTATCATTAATTTTTATTATTCGAACTGCCGGAATCTTTTAGCGGTCATATAAAATTAAAATAAATCTCCACAAAGTTACTGTTAAATCCATCGGAAATGTAATAGTAGTCAATTTATCTAAAACAATATGGAGAGTTTTTTTTTACAGTTTTCTGTAAACGTGACAATCCAGTGGAATGTTTCATGCGGGTCCCGAATTGACATACGATAAGAATAATTTTGTATTGATTTTGTTTTGTACCGTGCACGACTCTCGTTCACCTGTGTGTTCTCTTTATCTTTCTCCTTCTACCGCACACGCGCGCCTCGCATCCGCCTCTCCCGCACTCTATTCGCCGTTCGCCGCCCAGATTGCGACCGGGACCGAGACGTCATGGAGCTAGTGCCTAATATAATATTGAACCCGGGCTTCGCAGACGGACCGACGGCGGACGGCCGGCCTCCTCCCCCGCCTCTGACGTCTTCCAGCAAATATTCACAAGCGAACGGGTCCATTCGGCCGAGGAAGGTCTGATTCGCGTCCGCGAACCGCCTCGGGGCGGCCGTCCGCCCGCTCCGGGAGCCGGCCCCTCTCTGCGAATCCTTTCGGATAGGACGCCGTCGCTCTCCGGTCTGAGACGGAGCATAAGTTTTCATTTACTCACTGTTAACTCGGCACGTGCGGCGTTCGATCATGGCGACTGAAATGCATGTCGAATATCAAAAATTAGGTGCTTCGATTGGCATCGTGACGACGATTGCAATAGAGGTTTCAGAATGTTATTTATTTATCTTTCACTCGCACATATCGGCGAGTGATTCCAAATAATACAACTGACATGAAGCATTTTTGTGATTGGATCTTTATATGTTCGTTTTAAGTAAAAAAAACATTTACTAAAAATCAATATCTATCTTGCATTGTATCATTGTTGATAGTATTATTTTGTTTTGGGTTCCATTAAAAAAATCAAACATGTGTTCGGATGGACCTATGGAATTAAGAACTGGCTGATCTCGGAAACCTGTATCGTTATGTAAAATAATACATTCTAAATCATACCAAAATTATTTTATTACAGCAGGTTCTCTACTTACGCGGTGCGGTTAATGCTTTCTGAAGGAAGGATTCAGCGTAAGTCAAAAACCGCGTATATTTAATGTGTATGTTGTATTCACAGTTTAATGTCATGGGATATAACATAATGTTAAAGTAAATATGAATACGTATCTAATTTCACTCTTGAAGTATATTTTATTCATTAAGTTTCAACTTTTTTCTAAGAAAATATGTTTTCGGCGATTTTTTTGATATTTCTATTTTTTTGATTCTTAACTACACCAATACTTTACGGGTATGTGTTGTGTATTTTGTCGTGAGAACCAACTTTTTGCTTAGAAATAATGTTGAAAAATGGATTTCAGTGGTCAAGTTCAATACAACTTTTGCTAACTTCACCCATTGATATTTGACATATGATTTTTGACACTTATTATGGGGTTTTTTTAACAAATATAGTTATAATTTATGACATTAAAAAGTAATAGTGAATGTAACCAACTCTACGCACGTCTGTGCATATTATTCCATTATAATATCCTCAGGCTCTACGGATGATAGAGCAGTTTAGTTTGATAGACCAGTGATGTTTGTGTGAAAGCTCTTTTTTTCACTATCTTTAATCGATCAGTATCTGGATTTTGTGCTATTAAAGCGTTTTTTCAATTCTTTAGTTACAAAATCCATAGCAATCGATAAATGAAGCAAACTGTCATGATTTGCTTTTTTGAATTTTCATCTGCGCAACTACGAAACTGCGTAAGTAGAGGATCCACTGTATTTGATTTGAGTAAAGTTTCCTTTTTGTGTATGTCCATTCAATTATTTCCTGAAAATAAAGTCACATTCGTTACTATCAATATTGAGATAAATTTGTACAAAAGAGAAGAAAAATTGAACGAAACATCGATCGACCCCGGGGTATCCGAGATGTAATTGTATAATATTGATATCTTTAATTATATCGATCGGAATCACATATCAGTGGTGATGAAGAATCGACTGCGAGAGTCGCCCTGTTGTAATAAGCCTATCGCTTACATCGCATCATCTTCACGTAGGGGAAGCGCGCCTACGGAGAGGTTGTCACTGTGAATATGTATTAATTTGTGCCTTCGGAGGATATATTTTTGCCACATTACTGACTACTACAAGCCGTGCACGGCATTTTTTGTGTAGCCGATTAGAGGACATAGTTTGCATATTAAAAACGGTAGCGTGCTAGACGGTATTTCGCATTAGTTCGCTAGACGGTCGGCGCGTCGGAATATTTTGAAAGACACTAAACGATGTGGGAGAAGTTTTTATCGACTGATCGATTTGTGAATATTGAAAGAGCAATATTTTTTAGAGTATTATGAAGCCCCGCGGGGCCGTCGAACGGAGCGTATTTTTGAGCCGAATTCGAAGTTGTGTTTTGTAAATTTCTGAAATATTGTCAGTGTAGATATGATATCCCATCGTTCACTCGTTTCCTTTGCAGGCTTCGCAAACGGTGAAAGGTATTCTTATAATTATTTTGATTTTGCGCCTCTTGACACTTCACTCGAGTCATATTCATGCTTGAATGGCAAACTGTGAGTGTTTTGAATTTGGTTTTATTTAGAGTGCCACTCGCAATAAAACAACTGCGCATTGTTAAAAAATATAAACGCGTAAAATACATGCAATATTTTTTCTATCTTCCTTGTTAAATAATTCAATGGATAACTGGAAAAGATGGCTCATGTTATGTTATATTACAACAAATGGCTCATATAAAGTCAATAGAATGCTTATTTTTTCTCATATCAAATTTACTTTACAAAAAACCGTTTTACAGTTTTTTGTATGCGACAATATCGTTTTAGTTGTTTTGATTTATTATCTCAAAAAATCCATGACATGCAATAGTTTGTCTCGAGTCTGCGGACAGAAAGGCTTCTTCATTTTATAAAAATATTTATTTTCAATTTTAAAGAATGCTCTTAATTTTTTCTTCTCTCTTCTCTTGTACAATAAAACATGCTTTTTGTAATATAGCTGAAGACTGATGTTAAATAGCCACATCGATTGGTAAATAATAGGATTCATGATAATTTTCCTAGAAATTACCCTTATCAAATTCCTCAGTTGAAGGAATGGTTTCTCTTTTTATTGTTGTGTATAAAAATAATTTTCTAACAATTATTATATTCTTCAGAATACCACTTATTTTAATTTAAAAAATGCTATTTATTAGGCTTATCGCAATGTTTCCGCCGTACATAATGAAAATAACATAATTGATTTTGCGTTAATCTCAAATTAATGTCATATCATTTTAATTTTTACATGCATTTATTCAACAGTCAATTCTAAATTTGTGCTTGTTTTTACAGTGCAGTCATCTGTGACCATAAATATACGTTTTAGGCTTTTTGCTTACAATATTCCGTGTCAGTCATAATGATATGCCGGTGGAAACATGGAATAATTGTGCAGCAAACTATTTGTTTTTGTGAAACATTCGACTTCTAAACTTCCACGGTTTCGACCTGTTGTGATTTTACATTGAATTTTAACTATAGATGAATCTCTACGAGTAACAGTCTTTCTAATCGCTTTCTGTTGTTCTTTCAAATTGTTTTTATCCAAGCGAACAATTATTCATTATTTTAACTCATTTAGGCATTTGTGATATTATTTTTATACATCTATTTTCAACGCTGATTATAACTTTTCGGGTAGCATTTATTTTGTGTCTGATCACAAAAATCTATCATACAACTTCTTCTCTGTTTCATTGAAACATATAACATTTGAATATTATGAAAATAAAAATATGAGTCTTTCCTGTGAGCATTTAAATGCGTATAAAATCGAATTTCCGAATTTCGAAGTAATAATAATTATTGTTCCGGAACGATCTTAAAAAAAGCGATTTTACTATAAAAACCATATTAATGCTGGTGAATTTGAAATGGATAGTTGTGCTAATTTTAATACAAGTGTATCGACAGACGTATGCTTCGAACACTGCCTATTTTTATATTTACAACATAGAAATTTGAAAATATACTTAGTTCACTATTTTCTCATTAAATTAATTAGTCTGCTTATTACTTGATATATTATTTGTACCTGTCATATGCCAAAAATAGTCAGTTTGAAAGAAAAGAAGAAAGCCACAATATAAAGACCGCAATATATTTTTTGCTTATTACTAATTGCTGTATTTTTTTATCGACATTATCAGCATTGGTGTACACTGATATTTATTTACATAAAAATTACAAATTATTAATTTTGCAATGTAACATTTGAAGTTGACAAAGAAGTCAACCGAGTAAGCTCCGACAAAGTCTACTTTAATGCATACAAAACAGTATTCGTCTGAACTCACTCACGTCCACGTGGAATATGTCAACATCCAAAGCAATATTGTTAAACACAAGCTCTCCCCAGTTACAATCCTCATTGGCAGGTTGCAAAACCCGTGGCTAGTTTGTTTTTTTTTGCAGGCCTGGAATGTTTTTTCTTAAAAGTAAAATATGGTACAAATTTATTTTAGTAAATCATTGCACTAAATAAATGTGAGCAAGACTTTTCATTGATGAAGCGGAATAAACCAGTTCATAGAAATGCTAATGAAAATTTTGGTTGTGATTTTACGACTTAGTACTACAAATATCGAGTTTACTTTTAATTAATTTGAATAAATGAGTTCTGTAGTTATTAAATTTTTCCTTGTGGCACAAACCCATTATGTATTTTTTTTGCAGCCCACCAGAGGAAAAAGGTTGTGCATACCTGGTATACACCCAGTGCTTTTTTAAAAAAAAATGGTGCCGGAACTCGCTTCTTGCCAAGCTTTTAATTAAAGATTTTTTTTCCTAATCCATGTCTGTTCCCAATGTGGAGCATATGAATTTCTAATGGAGGTTTCTCAGCGGAAGTTTTTTTACGAGTACTGCTTATTACTCAGCCTCTTTTTTTTTTTAAACAATATATTAATCATTAGACCCTTGGTTCTGGTCACTGAGTAAGTCTATGGGCCTGGTATTGCTTTGTATTATGACATTGAATTATGAGTGTTACGGTATCGGTCACACAACATTTAAAAGGAACCTTAGATTGCGACAAACGTCCAATGGTTTCCATGAAAAAGTTTTCAAAGCAAAATAAAAATAAAATCTTGCGAATATTGATTTGAAACATTAAAAGTGCTGAGAAAAAGGTGCCGGAACGTCGTTCCACCACGTTACATGGAAAAAAACCCTGTGTTCACTAATGTGTTGGTTGATAATGATGATTTTTTAATTGGCTCCATAAATTATACATAATTTATATTAAAATTTGATCTTATGCTCTTCCAAATATAAAATTTTACGGTAACGCCACTCTTTGGAATTGTATTACATGTAAACATTAGCAGTTTTGAAAAAGACTTCCACTTCAATATAAAGCTATTAAGGTGTTATATCCACTAAAAATAATGAAAATGACCAATTAGTATGTCATTTTATTAATTGAGTATTGTGTAGTTTAAAAATACTGTCAACAGGTAAGTTTGTAAATATTTTGTAGCTCTAAAACTCCACAACCTGACTGTTTCGGCTCATGAGGGTCACAAGTGATTTGCAGTTCATTTTTAAGCTTCTATCAAACACGTGTCAATTGTAAAACGCTCAGTGTAATGCTAATCTTGTATAACTATTTACTAACTTAACGCTTCTGTGATTAATTTCTTACACATAGGTGCTTACGGTTGTAAATCTATTCTAATTGATGATTTTTCATGTATCTATTGCTAATGCTCTCTGTTATTATTATTATTTTTTTTAAATATTTATACTCTTCTTTATTATTATAAATAAGGTTGTATACATATTATATCGCATTCATAGTTCTATTGGTGAAGTATTTAAATGATAAAGATTTGCTGCAGCTTGCGGTTAGGATATTTGGTCGTATTGATTTTTCAATTCATGAATACAATTTGTGTTCGACGGCATAGCTGTCTGGGTCTTTTAAATATCTTCTATGCACTGTTTGAATTTTGAAAGAAAATCGAGGAAAACTACAGCAGTCTTGCACTAGATTGTTGCATTTTTATCGATAGGATTATGAATATGAAACTTATATGTTAAACTTTCTGTGAAATGAATCGACGTAGAAACTAGTATTTATTATTTTTTTCAGTCTTTCTAGATTTAGTATTTGGTATAGATTTTTATTTTTCAAATCGTAAAAAACATAGTTTATTGTATTTTTTTATAAATATCTCAGGTTTACATATCTAGACTGTTCAAAATTATTTTAAAACAAAATTGCATATTTAAAAATGATATTTATCTCATGTAAACAAATCAGATTTGTGTATTTTCATAAAAAAAATTGTAAGTGTACATCGATAAGACATAGACGTCATGTAATTTCATAATAGCAGTATAAATTAATTCAAAGAATGTTGTACATATTCTGTGATTATTTCATATTTCTTTCAGAATTAGCATAGGTAATAAATTTACTGAATCATAGCCAAAATTGAATAAAAGCAGTACGAAAATTTTGCTGCAGACATTTGATCCCACCGTATTCATCTGTAACAATTCTTTTATTATAAAAATAAGAAGTATTTATCTTTTTCTCATCGTTATTCTTTGCCAGTAAAAATAGCTGAAAGATTTGTTCCACTCCAGTCATGGAATGAAATATAACCAAAGATATTTTTAAGCTGTGCATTGACAATTTTTACCAGACAAATTAAAACACAAGTATCTTGCTATTTAAATACAGCAGAGCCCCTATTATTGAATGGTACTAATTTTTATTTTAAAAAATGTACAAAATACAAAAAATGTTTAAATCTGAAATATTTTCATCAATTTCATCTCGCAACGGCAAGTAAGATCATTGACATTGTAGAAGTCAGCTTCTACTCACTCAAACTAAATTTTGATTCACGGATTGACTTTCAATAATAATGAGAGTATGGCAATTATTGTAAATAGTATGAACAAAAAAGTGTCATTGTTTCATGTCACAAAATTGCTGCCTTGGTGTAGGAGTATATTTGAAAAACATCAGTTTTGAGTAACGAAATTACACAGACTGAGTTGAAGTTAAGGTGACGGATGTCATAATTTTCCAAATGAAATAGTTTGTCAATCGGTTCTAAAAACACGATTTACCAAACAGTAAATTTGATTTTTACATATATAATGGTCATTGTGTAAAATAATTAACCTTCTCCTGTTCTGATATTATTATGCGTTACTTTGTCAGTCATTCAATCAATGCTGATTGTTTTGAAATAACACCTCACATTAAAGTGGCAATATAAAGAGCATAATCGGTCTGTCCAAGCTCGAGAATTTTGTTATATCATGTACAACTGGTTAGAATATCAATTATAATGCTTAAAAGATTGGACATATTGATTTAATTACTTTTTTTACATATTCATATTCGATTTTCACAAAACAAAATAAGGTTTTTTGACACTTATATTTTTAAAGTGCTGATAATGCTGCTTATAGAGATATCTTTATATTAAGCTTTTGCAGTGTCTTTTGCAAATATTTACGCTATTGTTAAACTTCATGGTAATTTATTAAAGCAGATTAGCTCTTCATTTCATAACATTAGAAAATTAGTGAATATATAATCAAATAATCGAATGCCGCCATTTTTGCACTTATAGCATATAACAAAGTATTGTAGGAGTAATTTTATAAGATATAGTTGTAATGAATGCATTAATTTTAAGACAGCGAGCAGATCATTGCCGTTTTTATGTATATGGATTGTAACATTGGGATGATGTCAGAAGTAAATTTTTGTTGTACACGACAAAATTAACAGATTTGTGTAGTGCACAGTTTTTATAAAGAACCTATCGCACCGACCTTACAAGAATACGTTTATTATAATATATAACATTGTTCAATATAAAATTCTTTTGACATTTTTAATATTCAGTTTAAAGTCTCCTGATTCAAAAAGAGTTAGTTTCAAGAAACATTTGGCAAAAACATTAATAATCATTACAGTAAAATGTGTTAGATTTAGATAGAGATTTGAGTACTCGATATAAACACAAAAAAAGTCTCTCAAGAACAACTTGAAGAAAAATATATAAGAAACACCAATGTCTAAGATTTCAAATTTTATTTTAATTCGTTCAACCTTATGTCAAACGAGCAGGGATAAAATTTTGCCCTGGATATTCTTTCTAGTTCACACTTCAGTACAACAGCAAACATACATGTTGCTGCTTTTCAAAATTAACCATATATGTGAAAAGGCTTGTTTTTCCAGGAGACCATTAAGTAAAGAAGATAGTTAATAAAATATGCTTCTGTGTTATTGGATTCAAATCCTCCAGCATAGATAAATATTCACCTTCATAGTTGTTTGTTTTGTTTTCAAATCCTTTTCACCTCATTAAATATCTGTCTATGATAATTGGTAATTGACATGTGCTCATATGTGCAAACAAGGTTGAGAGATTGACTTACGATTATTCTCTATTGGGAGAATATTTTGGGAAGACAAACATACTCACCTGTTTCCGTTGTGGATTGTTATATTTTTACAAGAGAATCTGCTGTTACTGCATAAGGAATTGAAATGAGTGTTATGAAAGTGAATAGGGGAATTATAATGACTGTGAACGGTGTACACACCTTTCCTGAATAATTATTTTTTGTTATTATTTTAATTCTATGCAGTTTAAAATGTGCCTTTTTATTATCAACCTCTGGCATTGACGCAGCTATAGCGATATTATACATGACGTAGCGTCGCTGTACGTTCACAAATCCAAAATATGAGTCGATAGACTCGCTGATATTAAACATGATAAGGTATTCGGTGGCTGCCGTTAGTTCATTCATTATACGCATGAAGTCGGGCAGTTTTTAATATGTGCCTACAGGTGTCAGTAGATTGTTTGTAAACATTTTTTTTCGTCATAGAAGTGTTAGTACGTCTAGCGAGTATTATCACAATTTTTATAGGACTATTGAGTATAGTGTATCACATTGTATTAGAGAAAAAGGAGGCTGATGATATCGGATAATAAATAACAAAAAATGTTCTTCAAAGCCTAAAGCAACTTTCACATTTCAACGACTTTCGTGCTAGGTATAATTTAGGTTAAAAAAATTCATACGCTCAGAATGCAATTTTCTTTGTTTTCTATAATATATTTCGATTATGCTGGGATAGAATAATTACAAAGTATTGTTTGAAATCATAATTTTACCAACTGCGTTTTATATATCAAAACTACAGTGAACCCCGCCACAATAACGAGTGGAATATTTTTAAGAGCGCAGATCCAATAATGCGTTCTCCTACAGTGGACTTGTGCCTGGACGCAGGAGACTCAATACACATTGAGTTCTTCCTTAACCGGACACTGCAGTAGTCGGCTTGTTTTCGAACATGTAGGGTGTGCGGTTATACACTATTTCACATTGTTTTATAAATCTCTTATCATGATTTTTTGCATTTTTCATGTAATTAATAGTTTTTAGTAGGCATGTTTGAATAACAGAACATGTCTACCATACTATAGAGGTATTTTCTATATAACAGTTAAAAGTTTTTTACCACTGCTTTCACTATATGTTATAGCGCTTATAACTGTAGTGCTGCTTCTAACTTCTTGTTAGTCGATTCAATCAAGTATATATTGTGTAATTATAATTTGTCAAAATATTAACATAGTAATTTGCTATTTAAATAAATACTAAACTCCACCAAATAATATTGAATAATTTGCACTAGAATCTTACTAAATATTAAAGTTTTATGTTTTACTACTATATATAAGTTTTTAATGGTGACACTCAATTATTTATGTTATTTGAAAAAAACATCAAACCCAAATTTATTACTTGATAATGTTAAAACCAGGGCTGTGGAGTTTGGGAAAAAAAGACGACTCCGGCTTTAAATAAAAAACCGACTGACTCGGAATTGATTTTTTCATATATTTCTGTTTAACTAACATATTTGTTTACCATCAGATCATTCAAGTTACTAGAAAAATTCTTGTAGATTTCACCAATCGATATGATGAATAGAACAATCAATATGCTTAAATTATTTTTCTCCGGTTTTTCCGACACTGCTTCCGGAAAAACTCTTGACTCCTGCCCTGACCATAGACCTGGTTAAAACACTCATTGTAATCAATCTTGACAATGATATGATATTATTTGTTTTTGTTACAAATTTTTTAATTTATGTCTGTTAAGTCTCTGGATGTCATTGAGAAAATCATACAATTAAAAAAAATGGACGAATAAAACACTTTCTTATTGAATAAGATCATTTTGTATTATTGCCAAAAAAATTGGTGAATATCTTCATGACTTTGTCGAACACTGAAATTATTATTGTTTTTTAAAAGTTTTTAATAATGTTGTTTTTTTTTAAATACATTTTAGGCTTATAAAGTATTTTAAACTGTTGTGTTGATATTTCGTGATTATCATCGTCATCATTTCTCTTGATAATAATAAAGGTGATGGAAATATTAGGTATCTAGTCAATGTACAAAAAATATTTTTGTTTTTAATGTAACACGCTAACACACTCGTAAATAAACTCGTTTTTTGTAATATTTGTTTTTCTTTATACCTTACTTACCCTAAAAATGATGTTTATTTTTGCAAAACTGTGATTTATTAGTTCATGCTTGACATCCTAAATTATTTTAACGAGCATTTGTGCTTCTTTTTATGCGTTTTTATGCTACGTAATAAGATATTGTTTTATAAATGTATGCATACACAACAGATGACAACAATTCACATAGCAGGTCGATGGACTACAGATTTAATCCCAATAATATAATTTTACCATGTGAATCAAGCATATTTTTTAAAACAATTCTTCTACATAACATAGTTCTTTTAAAATCCATTTGTTCTCTTTTTCTAAATATATTGTTGTTAAAGACGCAAAATATTATTATATCAATACTTTCGATGGTTTCGACGGTAACTTTGTGGAAGTTCATTTTAATATAAAATTTAAAATCTATATATTAATACTCGATAATGTCCGAATGATTGCATGATTGTCCGCGATTTCCCCTCCCCTGCCCCTTCCCACACCCTCCTTCACCAGCTCCGCTGACGCAATATTTTTATTCATATTAAAGACATATTTTCCCAATACACTGTTTATTATTTGACGAAACAAATCAAGTCGCTGAAAAATTGAATTATCATACAAAAAAACGCCACGACCGTCGATCGAACCATCGCCTGTAGATTATGAGTTGAGATCGTTACCGCTCAGGCAAACACACAACTGTCAGAATTGATCTAATTTAAATATTATATATTAAGCACACATTTAAATTATTCTAAAAATTCCAAAATACGCATACTTCACATGCATACATAAACAGTTGAATTATTCCAAAAATTCAATAATTTACGAGGTCTATTTCTGCTAATAGGAAAAATAATTGTTAGCAAACTTAAACATTATTCCAAAAATTAAGTAATTTACAAGGACTATTTTTGCTACTATGAAAAATGGTTGTTAGCAAACTTAAACATTATACCAAAAATAAAATAATTTACGAAATTTCTGCTTCTAAGAAAAATGGTTGTTAGCAAACTTAAACATTGTTCCAAAAATTAAGTAATTTACAAAGACTATTTTTGCTACTATGAAAAATGGTTGTTAGCAAACTTAAACATTATTCCAAAAATTAAATAATTTACGAGGTCTATTTTTGCTACTATGAAAAATGGTTGTTAGCAAACTTAAAAATTATTCCAAAAATTCAATAATTTACGAGGTCTATTTCTGCTAATAGGAAATTAATTGTTAGCAAACTTAAACATTATTCCAAAAATTAAATAATTTACGAGGTCTATTTCTGCTAATAGGAAAAATAATTGTTAGCAAACTTAAACATTATTCCAAAAATTAAGTAATTTACAAGGACTATTTTTGCTACTATGAAAAATGGTTGTTAGCAAACTTAAACATTATTCCAAAAATTAAATAATTTACGAGGTCTATTTCTGCTAATAGGAAAAATAATTGTTAGCAAACTTAAAAATTATACCAAAAATAAAATAATTTACGAAATTTCTGCTTCTAAGAAAAATGGTTGTTAGCAAACATAAACATTATTCCAAAGATTAAATAATTTACAAAATTTCTGCTTCTAGGAAAAATGATTGTTAGCAAACTTAAACATTATTCCAAAAATTCAATAACTTACGAAATTTCTGCTATTACGAAAAATAGTTGTTAGCAAACTAGAACATTATTCCAAAAATAAATAATTTACAATTTAAATACTGCAGGGCAGGGCTGTCGATATACGCCCCGAGATATTTCTTTTACTATCAGAATTTCTGGATTATTCAATAAATAGGTTAGTAATTTATTTTTCACGCCAGTAACTTTTCTGACTACTTAAAAATGCAACAAAAATCCCTCCGTTGAGGTCAACGGGCTTACAGCTAGTAACTTTGATTATTCCACGTATTGTGTAACTAACTGTGACACGTGTTTCACCTCTTTCAGAGGCATCTTCATGAAGATGCCTCTGAAAGATATTATATCATTATACTGAATAAACACTAGATGTAAATTTATTTATTTCATAATCCCCGGCAAATAGCACTAATTTTTATATTTAGTAAGATGCTGATAAAAATGACAGATTGTAGCAATAATGATTTGGATATAAAATTTACATTGAATTTCAATGAAGTATTTACAAGAAGAACAATGATATTTTTTATTTGTAGTTTTCTGTCAAAGTCAGAATGTCCAGCATCATATGTTAAAATAAGGTAATCCAACAAATAATGCCTTGTTTTTATTGTAATATATTTAACCTTTTAAATATTCGTACTCAATATTAATTTTAAACCAATTACACAATAGTGGTTACATAGCTGAATAGATAGAATAAGTCATTGGTGATTTTACTTGGATAGTAAAAATCAAAGAAAGGTAAGTTAAGTGCATAAAATAATGGCTTGTTTCTTCCAAATATTATCAAACTCATTCTTCATAAATTATCGGCAACGATAAAATTAGGGCATTTTGCTTTACAGTGTCTGTGAAAAGTATCGGTCTTCATGGTCTTGTAAAAATCATAGAAAACATATTCATTAGCCGATTTCCCATGCTTTAAAATGAGGGAAATGTGCGAAACAAAGTGTGTTTAGAGTTTTTTCTTGTTTTAAAGCAAATTGGAAAATGTTATTCTATAAACTAAGAAAGAATTTTTTTTTGTTTTAAACCATATGCAACCACTTAATTGTATGTGATAGCTACAGTCCATTAATGTGAGCCTAAATAAACTTTTTTTTAGAGACGAAAGTTTTTTTTTTAAGAATTTAAAATATTCTATTGGGTAATATTGTCATTTATAAAAAAAATGATTCATTTATTGATTAAAATATTATTGAAAACTTATAAACAAGATATAGTTAAAATTTGACAAACAAAAAACTTGTACAGTCTTGAGTTGGAACAATAATAATGTTTAATTTTTTGTTTAGTTTCTCGGGATCTAATGAGAGATTTGGTGGATAATGCTTATCTTAACGGCTACGCTACATCAAAATACACCAGTTGAAAGGGAAATTGGAGCTCGGCTCCACCAGCCCCATAATTTGATGTATAGATATCAATCATTGCGACACTGAGGCAAGAATTTTTAAAAGTAGTTTACCACTTCTCAGAAAAATGTACCATTATTTTCATCCTATACTCATTCCTCAGACTTACATAGGACTTATTATTGTGCTTAATTTTGATAGGTATCACATAGTACATATTGAATTATGCTATAACTTTGTATTTATCTATTATTTTAAAACGAAATTAAATGTAGAATATGTAAAAAAAATCTACCCATAGGACATATTAAATTCGTAGCGATGATATTATATGGAATAATGTTTACTCGTTTTCCAATATAAAAAAATATATTTGCCTTCTCATTGATATGAATAGTCAGATTAGTGTGTTTCAATCTTCAATAATATTTCCTATAATACAAAGGAAGAATTTCTCGTGATATTTTCTAGCTCATAAAATTCCTATGGAATAAGTAATTGTAACACTTAAGAAAATCTAGTAGCATGTTTTCGTAACTCGTTATAATTTTGGTAATTGTAGAGTATAGCTCGTCATGGATTATTATGGCGAAAAAAATCACAAACTAAGCTAAAAACAACGCCACGATATAAAATTATTTTCTGAGGGCTTTATAATCGCGTTAAAATCACACATTAATATGAAGAACAATGACAAATAAATTATCCAAAATATGACATATTCTCACTGTACACCGCCATACTTTTTAAATGATCCTTTACTTACACATGGACTATTGCGGCAAAGTATGTTGAAAACAACGCCACGATTTAAAATATTTATTGAAGCATTGATAAATCGCCTTAAAACCACACATTATTACGAAGAACACTGATAAATTATGCGAAATGCTCTAAAATATTTCGTATTTCGCATAATTTATCAGTGTTCTTCGTAATAATGTGTGATTTTAACGCAATTATCAAGCCCTCAAAAAATAATTTTAAATCGTGGCGTTGTTTTCAGCTTGGTTTGTGAAGTTTTTCGCCGTAATAATTCATGACGAGCTATACTCTACAATTACCATAATTTTTATTAGTATTGTGTAGAATCATAGCCTCCTCTATACTGCTATTTATGCAAAATCTAAATAAATCATTGCACTTTGAAAAAATCTCACAAAAAACACTCCACATATGTATTTAACAGTATAACAACATTAACGTTCTGTAAAGTTATCAGCTGGTAGTGACAGTGACAGTTCACGGGACTAACCTCAAATTACGGCTTCATTTTGAGTTTCAAGTGCAAACCGTTTGATTTAGAAATTAAAAACAATTCAAAGGTAGCTTAGTTAGTTCAATATAAAGATTTTCTTAGAGTGTGTCAGTTTAATATAAGAATTCAATATGTTAATCGTTCAAAGAAAGAGCTCAACTGCATATTTGACGAAAACATGTATTAATCGAATCTACAATTGACTTGTTCTCGGGTATAAACATTCTGAATTTTGTAGTAACTTTGGGAAAGAAGTCTTTACCGAAAAATAACTTTTGTTTAGAAAGCTAAGTACCAAAACAGAAGTGGGGGATAATTATGCATTTAGTAAACACGCGTCGAAATATCATTATATGAATGCAACATTTTTGAATAATAACATTGTTCAAAACGGTTAACATACCTACTATGTTTGTCATTTTGATATTTATATAATTTTAAATTAAAAAGAACACAAATGAAAAATGAGTTGCAGAAGTAAATTAATGGTACAAATGTGCCAACAGGAACAAAAGGTAAGTTCGAAATAATGAAAGATCTGAAGGTTTTTACGGGTCATCACAATATAATAGATTTTTATTTTGATTCCTCTCCTGAACGTTCGTATTTTTTTTAATTACTCACATTATACAACATGGAAATGATATATTTCGTTAGTTCCTAAGTTTAGATTGAAAACTTGAATTGTTTATTGAAATCTTTGTATACAAGGTTTTGGCATAACTATCTCTTGGTGTAACATTGTTTTAGTTCTCGGAAATGTTTTTAAGTTTAATAAAATAAACCCTGCTTATGAATAAGTTGCTATGAATTTCGAGATAAAAAATATATTATTCTTAGTCTTGAAGACATACCATGAAACCTTAAAAATCTAATGTAGGTAAAACCAATTTTGAATAAGAAAGTTTATCTACCTTATTCCCACATACGTGAAAAAAAATCAATATGAATGGTAGCTGCAATAGATTTATCCATCACTTAAAATAATTTGATTTTATAAATTTATTTATCATAATTTTAGCATTAAACTATGATTAAAATCTTATTTAGGATCAGTATTATTTGTTTAATGCAAGTGTATATTTACCGTGCATTCATTTTGATGACTTCTTTGTAGATTTGGAAAATGTCTCAAAGTGAAACAGACAAGTGTTCTTTAGACACTCGTAAAAAGATACTAATAGGATGTACGGGTAGTGTTGCAGCTCTCAAACTACCGCAGCTTATAAATTCTCTATTGAAGATCAGACAAGACATTGTGGTAAGTTGTGTACAATCTTCAAATCCAGTGGAACCTCAATCTATTGGCGCAGAATTTACTTTGGCACATGACACATGGAGAGTTTTTATTCTAATTTTACAGCTAAAATTTAACCAATTCATGTTGAAAAAATGTTTTTATTATAAGGCAACAAAAATTTATCACATAACCGTATTAATTTGTTGGAAATAAGTCATGAATACATATGGAAAGAAAATCACTGTGCATACTAGAGGTCTGCACGGGTCAAAATTTTACAAAACTACCTGGTCCGAGCCCGAAAAACTCACGCCCGATCCGGCCCGGGCCCAAGTCTAATACCGCACTTGTTACCCAAACCCGACCCGAAACTCCCTATTTTAGCTCACCGAGGAATTTAAAATCCTCGATTTGCTATACTTTTCCCCAGATTATCTCTGAAAGTCCTTTTTTTTTTTTTTAGCTCACCGAAAAATTTGAAATCCTTGATTTGCTATACTTTTTCCCGGATTATCTTCGAAAGTCCTTTTTTTTTTTAGCTCACCGAGGAATTTGAAATCCTCGATTTGCTATACTTTTCCCCAGATTATATCCCAAATTCCAAAGCCCGGTCCGGCCCGAGTCCGACTATCAAATGCGCTTACCCGCCCGGGCCCGGCCCACAGGCTGGGTCAGGTAAGAGCCCGCGGGCCAGGCCCGGGCCCGTGCAGACCTCTAGTGCATACGTATCTAACTTTGACCATATAATTCATAGTTGCAATATTGCCATAAAAAAAATAACTTCTGATAATATCTTTTTAATATTTTTGTACTCATCAAATTTCTTTTAACACAACCAAAAACTTTTCAACTAAGGAAACGATTTTATTAATGAAAATAGTAAGATAAATTTCTGATATTTCATTTCAGATTAAGGTAATAACAACATCAAACGCTAAGCACTTTTATAAAATATACGAAATACCGACTCACGTAAAAGTTTATTCTGATGAAGACGAGTGGCGGATGTGGCAGAATCGAGGGGATCCTGTTTTACACATTGACCTTGCAAAATGGGCAGACGTGATGGTCATCGCTCCATTAGATGCAAATACTCTTGCTAAAATGTCGCAGGTTTGTTTTTTCAATTGACTCTCTCGTTTATTTCAAAAACATTTAGCCCCGTACATAACAGAGATGCGTTATTACCAGATGTTTCAAATAGATGAGATAACCAGTGATTGTTCCAATTTCAATTTTGACATTATTTATATAAGATGGAAGATAAGATTGAGTTTTGATGAAAATTTTCAAATATTCACAGATTTGATGAGACAGTTCTGCCCATCTGATGGCGGTTAGTAAAAAATATACAATGCAAATATAATATGCATTCTGAAGGAGTCAGCATATGTCGAAAACTGCATAAGTTGAGGAATACTTAAATTTCAATATGTATCTAATTTGTAGTCGGGTCATGTTGCGCAGCGGTTAGCGTGTTGGGCTTCCGTGCCGGACTTCACAGGTTTGAGTCCCAGCACGAATAGCATTTTTTCGATCGATTTATCGACTAATGTTCGTAGGCATGGGTGTTTGTGATGTTTCAAAAAAAAATCTAATTTGTAAATTTTTCGCTGTTTCATATAATGGGATATATCATCATGTTAAAGTAAATAAGATTAAATATATAATATTGCCCTTGTAGTATATTTTCAGGGTACCTAAACATTTTCCTACATAATAGACATAAGGAAGCCAACATTGAATGTAACTAACTCTACGTAAATCTGTACATTAATATCATATATATTAATATATAATAATAATAATAGATATAAGGCTAGGACAGGACTAGTGATTAACCAGTCGCTCTTGTTACACCCTGTTATTGAAGGATTGTTCTGGGACTAAAACCCGTGAGATCCAGCATGGAAGCCAACAACGCTTACCGATGGCCATAGGGTCTTTTTTATTTAATTTATTGAAATATTTATCTATATGTTTATTTTTACAACAGCTTTTTTTTCTCATAATAAATAATTTCCTAACAGGCAATTGCATCCTGCACCATTTTATGCACTATCCGTGAGATGCAGAGTTTGTATGATCCATATTAGGTGCGGACATTGTCGCAAAAATGTGTTAAAAATGTTTTATATTTTCAGGGTATCTGTGACAATTTACTTACCTGCACCACAAGAGCGTGGATAATGCACAAACCTTTGCTATTTTGCCCCGCAATGAATACAAGAATGTGGGAGCATCCGATCACGGAACAGCAGATTGATACGCTAAAAAGTTGGGGGCACACGGAAATCAGTCCTATCAGCAAGACACTCATGTGTGGAGATAAGGGAATGGGTGCTATGGCAGAAGTCGATACTATAGTCAATTCAGTGAATGCGTTATTGTAATAAATAATATTTTTGGTTTACAACTAAATCTTGGAAAAACAAAATCAATCCACACATTACGTTAAATGTTGTTAATTTATTATAAACCTTTATAAGAAATATCTGTACCACGTACTACAATTTTTTTTGTACACACATACATAAGGTGTCATATTTTCTTTTTTTATTTTGTTACATTTATTCCCTGCAATAATTTTATATAAATGATTTGTGTATTTTAAGTTTTTTAAATTTGACCATTGCGAAATGGTGTATGTTGATATGTATGTATTTTTTGATTTATATAATATTAATATAAATTCTAAATAATTTTGCTGTCTCAAATGTTTATCATTCTAGTTTAAAAAAATTACAACGTTGTCAAGAAACGTGTTACTTATATCCAGTGCTGTGGTTGTAAATTCGCAAAGGGTAATGCATTCTTTGCGGAATATTGGATACCCTGTATTAAAAACAATATTTGTACCTTTTTTTTTAAAGTATTATATTTTTCGAATATTTTGATTCAAACAGGGTATACAACGTACACCCTTCCGGTACAGCACTGTTCGATATATCTAATATGGGTAGTTTCATTGACTTTTAATCTCTTACACCAAACCAAATAGCCTTCTAGGCGTATGACACTAGCTCTGTTTGTCAGTGTATTTTTTATTTGGTATAAAAATACCAAAATGCTAATGATTATTACATTGCAATATTTCATGTTTTGTTTCATTAAAAATAATATTGGGACAGGGGTTATAAATAAAAAAATCCATTAAAATAATATATTCATTGTGTATTTTTGTCTTTTGCAATTTAGCATACGGACTATATTATGGCTGTGATTGTAAACAATATTATGAATGATGAAAATGTTCAATAAACGGTTACACAGAAATCATTTTGTATAAAATATATTTTATCAACGGTCTTACAGCTCCTTTAAAATTGTGCAATTTTTTCTTAATCTACCTAGCTTAACATGGCTTAATGGTAAATCTTACACAGTAATATTGCAGAATAATCATTTAAAAGAATATGTATTTCGCATAAGATATGTTTGATATAGGGTGGCGACTTGTAAAAGTTCAGCGTTATTATCAGTAGGTATACATATTTAAAAATCTTAACGCTAGCTAAAAACACTTAGGTAATGAAAACTACAAATATTGCATACGTAAAATGTACAACAGCAATTATGATTTGATTTTTTGTTGGTGGGTTTATATGGTTAAAAAATGGCATTCTGCATTTATTAAAAAGCAGATTTTTGAATTGGTGTGTTTTATTAATGTAACGAACGATATTGAGTGATTTTTTTTATCCGTAGAAATTTAGTTTGACAGTACAAAACACTGAAAGAATTTCTCACCGGACACCTTGGTAATACATGCGGTGGTATTTTTGAATTAAAATATTGCATTGAAATGACATGGCATATTAAAAGAATATCACAAAACAGAATCCGATGTTATTTAACATGACAAACAAACTTTTTAAAGTCTAAACAAAACATTGGTCAGAACGGAAAGGGTCCCTGGAATGAATATAACGGACATAACTTATATACAAATTGCATAACAAACACCTAACTTAAATTATTACCGATGTATTTTTAGATTGGATTGGAATAAGCGAAAAATGACATTTTGGCATTCTCATTTGTAAAGCAATATTATTTGAAGACAGTCGGCGAGTAAAGGATTCAGTTTAATAACTTAAAGCATGCATAAAGTTTAGTAACGACAGTTCACAGTATGTGCCAGGGCAAATCAAATGTGAATGTGTTGAAAGTGTGTTTACTTACGATGATCACGAGTAAACAGTTAGCAATCAACAGTGCCACTCTTTTTTATTCAACGGAGTTATCCATGTTTGATCTGCACCGTCTCACATGTTGATGGTAATTTCAATAAGTGAAAACGACACTTAACTTTGAGAACAATTATTATGATCCATTTTGTACCTAACTTAGACTAAATAGAGAATGATGAAATAGTTATAATCTAGTACGTATAGCAAGAAGATACACAAATAATACAGACATGTAAAATTATGCTTTTAAATATTTGGCGAGTTCATAATACAAAAGGATAATATGAAAAGCTAACTTTCAAAACCGGTTAAAACGGTTTTTGTAGAATTTTGAATATAAGGAGATTTATTTTTCACCTATATAAGAGCAAATGTTTTAGTTTCCGAAAATACCAAAAACTCTTTCAAAAAAAAATTCTGACTGAAAATTTAGGTTAATTTTGAAACAACCTTAAATAATCAAGATGAGAATTTCAATTGGTTTTAAATGAATAAGCCCATCAGTGCACGCGTTGGCGGAAAAGTTCTACGTATTCTGACAAATATTTTATTTGCATACTTGTTGAAATGTACAGTTCATATAATAAATAATACACAGAAATCGCTAATTTGACAAATATTACTTTTTCCTATTTTTCTTAAAACTACCAAAAGTAGTTTTAGCCTCTCTTGAAAGTAAGCGCTTCATATGCACAAACAAAAATATGTTCTTAATTATTAAAAACGATGCGCAGTAATAAATTATTAAGTGTATATGATTTCAATATTAATATTGTTCACAGCAAATACGATATTTCAATGCAGACCCCTATGGATCATTTGTTTTGTTGATTTCATGGAAATAGTTATTAAACGTAAATTTTCAAAATAAAAGAACACCTAATCGTTTAAATTCGTTAGGTGGTTAAATATTTTTATATGGTAACTACATTACGATTTGCAACAAATGCATTGATTTCATGGAAAAAGTTAATCAATGATGAATTCTTTAAGATTCACATATGAGTTTATTAGTTCCAAAAAAAACCTTTACCACTGATTAAAATACATTACTAAAAGTTTGCATCGATATTGAGTATATTTTGATAATTTTTCATGCAAATGAATTACTGTTTTAACAGTAACTTTACAGGGTCGAATCAATTTATTTGTGCGTTCTTCTTAGTCACAGTGGAATAGGTTGTCATTAGAAGTAACGATTCGTTAAATATAAATAATAGATATTTTAAATAATAGAGTATTTACAAATTGTTGGGCACCATTACGCTGGGTTAGTGCATATTTTTTTCTCATAATTTATACACATAAAGCAATTTTTTTTCTATGAATGTTTCCATCATTTTTTTCAATACATTAGTTATCAATTGTTCACAAATTCATTTTGTTATTTTAAGATCAATCGGTGTCAATTTGCTGAGTATTAACAAAATACATACAATACACGTACATTAATAAATTGATAAATTGTCACAGTGGTAAAATAAAAAGCTCGCTTATAATAAATTCATTACAAATAAAAACTATTCTAACAAGCCGATTTGAAAAGAATACCAATGTTAAAAATTATTACAAAAATAATTATTCAATATTATGTACAATGATTCACCTATAAATAATGAATGATTTGTGCGTATTGTCCGCGTAATTCTTAAATGGCTTGCTAATGAACAATATGTTACACCTTGTAGTGGAAGAAATATAAAATAAATTATATACAGATAATTATAAATACCTAATAGAATGAGTTAATTGAAATTATTGAAAATATTTTTATGATTCAAGAGTAGTAAAAAAAATGCTATCTGGCTATGAATGAATTAAAAAAATCTATACTAAACAAATTTATAGCCAGATTGCACTGTTTTGAATAATTGTCTGTCTTTATATTTCAAAACAAAGATACACTGAGAACAAATTTGTCATACGGTCAAGACATTGTGTCGATGTACAATTTAAAAGCAACGTTTCCGGCTGTTCCAGATATTTCTCAGAGAATTTAACTATTCACGCAATGCCATTACGACATACGGTATCATGGTTTATTAAATTATGTTGAATCGTTCCATATATTATGAAGGAATTACACCAAGAACTCTTCATATGCAAGAGTTGGAGATGTTTGCCGTTTCATTGCCCTCAGTGTTGACGTTTGCCAAATGGCTAAAATGTAACCTTACAAATTAATAAAATACTTCCAGCTCCTTAATTTAATTGTATAAGAAGGAAAATCTATCATATATTTTATAATTAACATAAAAAGCCTACAACTTTAAATAATAATTTGGTCTTGAAAACGTTATAATGTATAATATATATATTAATTTTTTTAATAAGTCATGGTATTTTTGAGTATATCAAACAGTCTTGCATCATTGTGGGTTTGTGCGTATTTTTTTTACTCTAATATTCACGTTAAGAGAATATCTCTCAGAATACTCACATAGAATTAACAGATTGTATACAATTTTAAAAAACAAGTCTCAGTGAGAATTACGATCACAATAATTATTTTTTTGTGCATGTAGATTATTTATATTTATTGCATTGAAACCTGGCACGTGTTTCTATCTGTTTACGAGTAGTAATATTTGAAGTCATTCATCATTCAAAGATGCGTTTGCCTGAATGCAATCTGTCTCAGGGGCCTAGTCATGGCAGTTAAAAACACAAAAAAATCTTTGAAGATATTTCCGGCACAGCATTTGATAATGGAGAATAATATTCTGGATTCATTTATCATTATTTATGCCTCACAAGCTTGGATATATATATATATATTTTAAATAATAATTCCTTACTTATTGTAAATGTTAAAAGACAAAATTTCATTTGAACTTCTAGTTCTTTTCAATCCTTTTTCAAAAAATAGTTTCATTCTGAGAATCAATTCCAAATGTTCAATGCATAGCACAGCATAAATTCAAGGCAGGATTTATGTTTCATTGTATTGGCATGGGCACACACACACACCTGAATAAATTATCACTTTTAAGGCTTTAAGTGTCAATTATTAGTGGATAGGCATTGTATTTAAAAAAAATAGTGTTTATACATGTATTTTTACCAAAAAATCAATCCTACCCTTCAGCAAGTTCACTTTCAATGTAAGTAATATATTTAAGCAGTGCTGTAAAATTTACACATCGAAGATTTTTACAAGTCCTTCACCTTTGAATATTTTTAGTGCACCGAATATGGATTTTAGCAAAATATTTCCCTTCACACATTTATAATTCATTCAATATAACATCACAAAGGTTTTAGATATCGCAATATAAATTAAATTACTAATTTTACATGTTTCAATTCTCTTTAGCGAGCACATCTAAATTTAAGTCAAGATAACGCTTCATCAACGCAACAGCGGGACAATCAGACAATCTAATTTTGGGATAACGACACTTAAAGTGTTTGGCAAAATCTAATACAGTTTTAGAAGAGTACTGTCGATGACTGATATGTATTTTCATATATATTTTGTGCTAGACTTGGACAGAGTGACCATGTTGTATCAATTGATACAGTGTTTTGTGTTACTCTTGCATTGATATTTTATCGATACAAGCATCATTAGTAGATTATATTTGGTTGGCAGCATTTTAAAATTACAGTGTATCCTACCATTGCATTTGATTCATCATTATATTATATTGCTTATAATGGCACTCACAGGGTGTCTTTTGTTAATTGTCCTATTGCTGAATTGGTGTAGCGATATTACTTTCACAAAGAAAAATGCTTCTAAGGTTATTAAAAAAAAAAATATTACCCCAATATTTATTAAATTCACGACTATATTTAAGACCCTGATAATAAATAAGACACACGCTTTTTCCACCGACAAACTTTTGTAAAATTTTGATAAAAAACATTGAATTTTGACAGAACCGAGACGGTAAGACTATATAGTAAGTGTAGTAGAGGTCTGCACGGGCCCGGGCCTGGCCCGCGGGCACTTACCCTACCCGGGCCGCGGGCCGGGTTCGGGCGGGTAAGCGCAATTGAGAGTCGGGCCGGGCTTTGGAATTTCGGATATAATTTGGGAAAAAATATAACAAATCGAGGATTTCAAATTCCTCCATGAGCTAAAAAAAAAAAAGGACTCTCGGATATAATCTGAGAAAAAGTTTAGCAAATCGAGGATTTCAAATTCCTCGGTGAGCTTAAAAAAAAAAAAAAAGGACTTTCGGAGATAATCTGGGAAAAATGTATAGCAAATCGAGGATTACAAATTCCTCGGCGAGCTAAAATAAGGAGTTTCGGGCTTCGAGTCGGGTTCGGGTAACAAGTGCGGTATTAGACTTGGGCCCGGGCCGGGTCGGGCGTGAGTTTTTCGGGCTCGGGCCGGGTAATTTTGTAAAATTTTGGCCCGTGCAGACCTTTAAAGTGTAGACTTGGAAAAACTGTTCACGAGAGTAGTAATAATATAAATACAGCAGTTAATCAATCTAATGATTCAGTATTTTCATAATATCTTGTGTCAGGTTTGGTATTTCAACCGGATAAAATTCAATTCTAAACATATTTCTTGAACGTGGATACATATTTTGCAAGATAAGCTGACAGTAAATACCTTATTTAAAATATGATGGCAGGCAGTAAAATGTATAAGATTGTAGTGGTTTTGTGATAGCTTTGATGAATTGACTGATTAGCCTTAATTCAGCGGATATTGAATCTTTCAGCAGGACTTCTTTAGCTTGAAACGTGTAAAAGGACAGTATTACATTGATCTGACATCTTATTATTTCATATTCTGGTCATTTAATGAGGTGATTCTCACCTACTCTTGTAATTGCAGAGCTAATACTTTTCATTTAGTATATTAAGATTACGTAATTGATGCTTTGTAAATGAAACATGGACTTACCGTTTTCAAAGTGATTGTACTTCATTGAACTGAACGATCAATGTTTGATCGTACGGTACAATAATTCTAAATACATATCGCAGTAATAGAGTGTAACACAGATAGGCACATAATATTGTTCAAACTTCAAGCTCATCCGCGCCTTTGGAGAATCTGTGCGAGTTAATTCTCCGACGGTGCGATCTTCTCACCGCATCGGCCCTCCTATACGGTTCGCTCCTCAAGCCTAGCAGAATGTCTTCCAAAGCTCCGTTGTATACTTCATCTTGCTGCAGTAATTTTTTCTCGCAAACTAAATGCGTTTTACTCTTTAATTCATTGATCACAGCGTCCTGTAGAGAAAAGGAGAGTTTAATTTATATTGCCAAGCAGAATAATGACCCAATACACAAACATGTTCTATTTGATAAAATATATCTACGCTTTTGCGTAACAGTAGCGCTAAATTATTCGTTTAATTAATTTATATATTAATTAACAGTTTAATTTATTATACTAAAGGAAATAAAAAAGTATTACGAATGAACTAGTTGCAATAATTGAAGCTTCAAGAGATTGAATGTTGTCAAGCGCAAAGCGACACTATTACATACATATACAAATGATATAAACATATTACAATGTAGTACTGTCAAAAAGATGCGGAAATTGATAAATTATCGTCAATAATCTGCAATTATATGAAATGTTGACACATCTGAATCGTATCTATTCTCAGTTTAGTAATTTCAAGTGTACTGTCAAAAACACTATTGGGGCTTCTATGCTACAATCTATTTTGTCGAGTATTTTTCATCGTTTCTAACATTTTATGCCCGGGCTGTTCTTGACACTTAATTAACGTTTCATTACTCAATAACATCATTAATCACACCCTGTGGTCAACATTTCTTCAAAATGTGACATTGTAACAATTAGATTAAACCAACTAATCGAATAAATGTATTTTACTGTATACACTATCATACACAAGCGTACAATATATAATATGTTCTGCATGAATATGTTGAACGTAACTGTCCGGTTATTTTGAGAGGTTTAATAAATCAGATAATGTTCGCATCTGTGTTAATAAATATATTTTATTCTACTGACCGGTTGACCCTAAATATTTTTTGTATTCAAATTTTCATTCGCGTATTGGGTCTGATGACACAAAACATATTTACGAATCCAGTTTAGATTTATGTTGATAAATATACTTTTTATCAACTCTTAAAATATTTTTCAGATTTGTAATTTTAACACTGTTGTCGCTCAGTGGGTTTGAATAACAATTTGACTGCTGAAATCGGCAGAGCATGGAAAAACAAACCAAATCTAAATAAACATGCTGTCTAAAGACCCATCTTATTTGCAAACTACCCATCACCTTATAAAACCACTACCAAACCCTAAGATTTAATTTATAGCTACATTATTTAACTAATATGAGGAGTGCGTGACATGACAATTAAAAGAGTGAGAAGTATATTTAAGTGGAAAAAGTACTAAAAATCTTTTATTATTTTTATTATAATGCCATTCCACCAAGTATTGACAGTGAACACCTTTAAAGTTATCAATACGATTTTAGAATGACAAGTACACTTACTTCATGTAATATAGTACATTAGTAAGAAATAAATGAATATTTCCGTGCATGGTGTGAATATATATTGATAGAAAACATGTTTGCAATAGTATGCATCGTGGCTTATATTTATTATTTCAGCACTTTTACAGTATTTCCTATGTGAACATTTGAACAACTTTTTTAGATTTTGCACTAAACAATGAATACATGAACGTATCCCAACTTATCAATATATTAACGCCATGCGTGGATTTATTCTACAAATTCCTGTGATGAGTGATTGAGATGAAGTCCGCCATTAGAAAATTCAATCAGATCCTAATGAACAGAATTCATTGTGGATTTAGGTTTGCTTCTTCCTACACACAATTTACTGGATTTGACAAGGAATCCTAGACATGAGAATTATTTCTTACAGTCAAATTCTATTATCCCAATGATAGGTTAGTTGAGTTCAGCAAAGGTCCTGCAATAAGTATCGATATAATATCAACTTTTGAAAAAGTGCAAGTTTGGCAATAGTTTTGGAAAAAAAACCCACCAATTCATTATTTTAAAAAATTTTACATGATGTAATAGAATATTAAAAATATTATTTTGCCATTTGAAAGGAATTTTATCATAATATATGCTAGTTTGATTAATAACATGTTTTTTTTTATACAACATAGTTAATTACAAATACAGAATCAAAAGTATTTCCACTGAAGGGAAGCGGTAGAAGGAATTTTATTTGCTTCCCTAATAAACATTTTAGTTTCAGAGCGCAGTCTCAGCACATTTGAATGTTATTTAAGTTGTATTCTCTCATATTTATATGTTTAAAGTTATTCATGGGATTTCTTTTGTTGTTACATATATTAAAGATTCTTTTATCATAAAAAAAAATGTTCCACCATGTAAACATCCCATTTATTATTTTTATTCTAAAACTAATATTGCCAATGATAGATCTTATTTACTACCAATAGATGGATTACATACATGAATTATTATAACACTATTTTATGTAAATTATAAAAAAAAGCTCAAAAAATATTATGAAAATGGCTGCAAAAATAACTAAGAAAATTAAGTTTGTGAATAAAAAAATAGGTGTAAAGGAAAACTATCAAAAATATGTATGAGAATACTAAATAAGGGCTCTGTATAATGTTGTAAAAATTTCTAACGATGAATATGCATTAGCCAATAGGCTCTTTTACAAATTAATCTAGTGTGAAACAAATAATATGTATATCAAATATAAAGAGTGGATCCCGATGCATGTCTTGCAAAATAATAAATCTATGTATATACGCAATAAACAACGAACAAAGTTCTACAGGAATGCACAGGAGGAAGGATGGAGTTAGTAATGGATTACATTTAGACATCACCAATGAACGAATGAGAACTTACAACAGTGCGTGGTGTTTTGTCGGTGTGACTAGCGACTAGTTTGGGCAAGTTCAATTGTGGTAATAGGAGAAATGGTGAGAGTGTTGCGATTGCAGCGTCTGCTGAACGAGACCGCCATCGACAGCCGCAATATTAAACTTCTACGATTATAAAAAAGCAACACCATGTTCATAAATAAATCAGGAGCCTTCACCGAAAAGCAAACGGCTAATCAATCAGCAACAATTGACCAAAAGGAAGAGTGTAAGAAGTTCATCTCGCATATTTCAGATATGGGGAGATTGAGTATATCTATAATACAATTATTATAAATCAGTTAATAAAATCTTTCACAGCGAAATAGCGTACAGACATTCTGGAAAATATGGAGAGATCTGCCTACTCTAAAAATATGTTTGATATTATATGTACTCCAAAATTTTGTCCGATTATTATGATGGTTAGAGAGAAATAAAAAATAAAACTAATGTGTTATTTGTGAAAGTGTTAGAATAGAATTAATAGTATGATTTGATGAAGTAAATGAAGGCAAGAAAGAAAAATATTGTTCCTCGGCATTTTAAAGATGAAATAGTTCTTAGAATCAATTTAGTTTTGTTTTAAGTTATCCAAATATCAATGATTCACTATTAATTAATGTGTTCCTTTTTAGTATTGCCATGATCAAAATATAAACAACTTTAAAGATTTTAGCTGTTCTTCTTAGCACATATTTAAAGATGTTGATATTTTTAGCAATATAATTATTACTGGAATGTTAAAAAATTTCAAGCGGGTTATGTAGTGAGTGAGGCATTCTATGTTGATTGGCTTACAACTATGAAAAATGAAATACTGTGTTCTGAGCCAATTTGCCTTAATTCATGGTAACATAATATTACGAGAAGTTTTAACTGAATTTTTAAAAGAAATAACGATCGGTCATCTTTGACACATTTTTTTAGATTTAAAGATAGTCATATATCGTTACCACATGTTTCAAAATTTCCTTCAATAACTTCAGTCAACACATATATACCCACGTAAAATGAAACGAAAGTCTTTATAGTTTTAAAATGACAAACCCAATATCGTTAATGCTATTGTATAATTAACCATATTTTACACATCCAATGTATTACAAAGGTTATTGGATTAAGTATTTTTTTTTCAACTAAGATTGTTTTACGTCTAGTGGTTTCACAAACCTGTTGTTTTTTCTGAGCAACTTTGGTAACGGCAGGATCTTGATTGCTGGGTTTGGACGCTTTCAGCGCTGCTAATTCTAAGCGACGTCTCTGTTCGTTATCTTGATCGGCAACCTGCGGGACAGTGTTACAAATATAAGCATTATTTAAAAATGAGAGGTCAAACATAACACAGATCTACAAAACGATTCGGAAAAGAAGAAGAGTCAATTTTAAGTAGAAAGTCAATTTAGCAAATATCAAACTACACTATATATATTTTAATATTTTCGATGAACTTGTCGGTAACTTTGTGGAAGTTCATTTTAATACAAATTTTTAAATAAAATTCAAAATGACTTCGATCATTTGACGAAGACACGTGTTTCACCTCTTTCAGAGGGGTCTTCAGACAAGAGGTGAAACACGTGTCACTGTTGTTGGTACAATACATGGAATAATCAGTCATTTTGAATTTTATTTAAAAATTTGTATTACAATATATATTTTTTTACCACGTTCGCTCCCAATGTGGAGCATATGGACTCTTAATGGAGTTTATCACAACAGAAGAGTTTTTACAAGGACTGCTTTTTACTCAGTTACTCAACCTCTTGTAGAAGGATAGAGCCAGGAAAAAACTAGTGGCTCGCTAATCGCTCTCGCTATGCCACATTTTTTTTTGGATAGAGTGGGAGGGGGGAATTTGAGACACCACATACATCCATGCATTCAAACAGAAATCCATAAATCTGTACTGGGATTCAAACCTGTCACCTCCGTGTTCTAAGCCAACAACGTTGACACTCGACCACGCAGTTGGCAACTACAATATATGTTATATATAATAATAAATGTACATAGTTTTTTACTCATTGCACCTGAATGCTGTGATAGAGATGACGTTGATTCTTATCTTATAATTCTAATGCTACTAATATGGTGGTAAATCAATGAAATGTATATTTTCTTAATTAGTTGTTAAAATTAGGCTTTTATTTTTTTAACCTTTGCATTTGAAGGTGTCATTTCTTAATTCTTAAGCTATTTTGAAAGGGACAATTTTAATTGTTTGTTGAATTTGGTGATGGTGCACCAAAAAAATGACTTCTTGAAATTCTAACATGTGTACGACCGTTTGTAAAAATGTCTGTATGAAGAAAAACCTAAAAGAGTAACTTTATATAGATAAAAATGTATTTTAGTAACCTTGAATGCCCTCGAAAACCTGACCAGCAGCGAAAAGAACGCATTGGCATCGCAGGATCTCGGCGCCTCTCCGAAGTATTCAACACACTCTCTGAAAGAGTCTTGAGCCACGCGAATTTCCGACTTCAGTCTCTTTAGTTTCTCCTCAGAGTTTGAGAGAAAATCTCTGAGCACCATGTTGTGTGCACTTTTCGTACTACCGCGCATCTCCGCTTCCTTCCGTACCGCCTCCATTCCCTTCTCAAATTCGTGGACATCAGCGACCACATTTTCCAATGATACTGTGCATTGAACGATAAAATTATATTTAATTGCACATCATAAAACAGATCAATTGGCATAATTTTTGAGAAAAATACTGGACGTTTTTAAAAAAAAAAAAAATCATTGCGCAGCAAAGGAGTGAAAATTAAATTGAGTATTATGTTTCATTTTGAACAATAAAATCACAAGAAGACACCTACCTTGTGCTGCTTTATCAATGTAGAGAAGTTCTGATTCAAAATTAAGAAGATCAGGAAACTTGGCACGTATTGTGCTGACAATATAATGTAGCAGCGACATCTTTTTATCGGTTGATTTGGTGTCCAACAGTGTGTCCAGAGATTGCAGCTTGAACCCGTAAGCGGGACCCCGTTTGCTTGAGTTGAGGTAATTTCCGAAAGCGAGTATTATTTCCAAGACGCTTCTCAGTTTCTGTGATGATTTTACGGAAGACGATCCAGAAATGATGGCGTGAATTTGCGGCGTTATCAAATGCAGGTTGTCGAAGAAATTTCCCATGTAGCTCATGATGGAGAGTTTGGCAGAAGTTCTTTCGACTTTGGTCAACTGTAAAAGGAATTTGTCTTCTTCGGTCAACAGGTTGATGTTCTTCTTCTCGGCGACGTATTCACGGTACGCCTTGGACTCTTGGTCGGTGGGAACCATCCGTTGAAGGATTTCGACGCTCTCCAAAGGCAGCTGTTTTAGATCCAGAGCATTTATTGCGACTATTACTTTTTCAACGGGAATTTCCAGCTTTCTTCTTGAAATGGCTGTAAAAATAAAATAAAATTGAAATAGTTTAAACGAAGAACACCTATTAACGCCAGTGGATGATGATCAAAAGCACTGATGATCCAATATATTCATGTTTAATTTGTTTCAACACATTTACTGCTAAATAATCTAGCAGTAAATTGATGTTGCACTAAAATGCACTAGGAGACTGATTGAGATGAAAGATGGACTTTGCAGAGAGCTAAAGGGACAACTAGATCCAGGGAGAATTTATTTTATATTTTTCTAATTTATTTAATATTTTATAAAACTTTATTTGGTAAATGGGCTCTTTAATTATTTAGTTTACTATGTTTTACAGAATACATACATAATATTGTATTATTTATGTATCATGTTTATTTTCAAATTGAATGGCCCCCTCCTGGGACAATTTCTGGATCCGCCACTGACTATAAATGATATTTCTATGATGAATATCGTTATACCAATAGTAAACTGTAACTCTGATAACGATGAATCACCATTCCTCCAAATTGATCATTCCTCGAAGTTTTAAATTGATTGACAAGCAATGCTGTCGCAGTTTTGTTAAGTGCATTGAATTAATTTCTACATCTGGGAAAAGATCAGCCATACTCAAGCTTTACAACTCCATATAATTTTTTTCAGGATTTGATGAATTGAAGATGTAACACGAGGTGATAATTTTCTTGAAACCATAAACTCATGGTCACACTTATTAAGTCAACTTTTATTTATAATAGCACTTATCAACTTTCTCGAGTTCTTCCGAGTCACTCACACTTAGATATTAGTTAGCTGTAGCAGAAATTTAATAACAGTGCTTATTAGCTTCAATAGAAAACTAATTTAGTTATTTAAAGTTAAAATGTAACTTTTGATTCTGTATAAAAATATAAGTAAAATATCTTGCAAATAAAACATTAAGCGAAAGCTGCATGAAAATATTAAAAACACACATTTGTTAAAAGTAGATTGTTACCTATATTTCTGAGCCTAGTGTGTTCAAGTAAAGACACGTTGTCCGGTTTCTTAAACCTCTTGCTAGAATTCAATCCGTCGACATCTGAAGTAGTCTGGTTGGCTAACCCTCCCATCGATACGCCGATTTTGAATCTCTCTTCAAACTCCATAAAATCTATTCTCCCAGTGAGTTTTTCTTCATCCAGCTCGTTGAAGATTGTACCTCGAACCTGGGGATCAACGGAATTGCAAATCATATAACAATGCTGTGATTTAACTGGTTGAATATTAAATACTAAAAATCCTCTTCCTTGTCATTCAGCAATTAAATTGACTGTGTAGATCAAGTACTTAGAAATGACACAGATTTAAAAGAATATGTTTCTATGTCTCCGAGAGTGGATCACATAGAACTCTAAGAGTTTTCCACCATAAGGTATATAATATGTAACAGTGAGAAGTGTATTTAAAATGAAACTACATTTTCAGTGAAATCATATCCAAGCTTTAACCCTTTTACAACCACAGAGTGAAAAATCATTTTCGCACAAGTACCGCAAGACAATTTTTAACTAAACAGTTAACATTTTAATAATGTAAAGGTAAAGTTCATTCATTTATCAATTTTATTATATTTTTTTGCAAATTATTTGTTATACTGTGATGATATTTCACATTGCGGTCGTAAAATTGTTAACCAATACCTGTCAGTGAAATTATATTCTTGAAATGACCAATAACATATTTAATCTCTGTGCTCAGGCATAGGCTTCTTGTATTGTATTTGGTTAGGTTAGGTCAATATCATAGCCAGAAACACATATGTGGCATATAGTTTCACTGCCAGAAATAGCGTAAATATCTGTGTATCGGTAAAAATATGCTTGGATATGATTCCACTAAAACATCAGTGAAAATGTAATTTCACTTAAAATGTACTTGCGCTGTGACAAAATAAATATTATAATGCTCCAATCCAATTTCCCATCTCAAAAGGAGTAAATAAATAAATATATTATTCTTTCTACACCTCCCCCTCGGGATTAGGTACGATGGAAAGATATGAAACCATCACAGAAATGCCCCTGTATACCATTCCATAAATTGACAATTTAGATCAATAGAGAATGTCAATCAATTTGATAATTATTTATATTGTACTTCCTGAAAGCATGCATCATTCATTTAAATTCATCAATTCAAAAGTAATATCTAGATTGAAAATTTACATTATTTTTAAATTTAGGAACAATGAAAAGTGTGATTAACCTGGTTGGGCTTGAGCGCTATCCAGTTGAGTGTGGGAAGTTTGTACTTGGTGTGCACCTTCCGTTTGATGGTCATGGCGTCCGCACATAGCGGTGGCGCCATCATGCCAGGGGCAGGGGGTGCCGGCGGAGGGGCGGGCGGTGCAGGGGGTGGTGGGGGTGGAGGCAAGACGGCGACAGGGGGTGGAGGGGCAGGGAAGGAGTTTATATTTTGTTGTATCATATTGAGCTGATTTTGTAAAAGTTGAGGAGTGTTCGGTGAGAATGAGTCGCAGCAGTCTACCGAGACTTGGTTTGTGTGTGAGCTATAGCCGTTAACTGCCGGGAGGTGTGATGATATTGATCCCACTGAAAAATAATGGAGGAGTTTAATAAGGACACTAATGTTTTATAAATTACTTAGTAAAAATATATTTAAATCATAATAAATATACAGAAACTATGCATCCTGAAATATTCTGGCTAGAGTTTGTGCTGGTAGCTTAGAATTACTTTGTGTTATTGATCATTCATGAAATATTTTTATTTAGTGGCAAAATTATTAATTTTAAAAGAAGTCTAACTTACTTGAAGAACCTCTAGGAAGAGTTAAAGCAACCGTCTCCAGTTCCTGTATCTTGTTCTCCAGCATCGATTGCCTATTTCTCGAGTCCATCTGTGCTCGTCTAAGTGTTGAAACCTGAAATTGAATGAACAATTATTTTTCAGATTCCTCCATTTCTTTTTATAAAGCCATGTCGCTTACCTAGACTATATTAAACATAGAACATTAATAAATATCTATTCAATTTATTATATTTAAAACAACCTTGGAAAATTCTTAAATTCCAAGTGTTATTTCTGAATTTTTGCGAAAATATGATGACGATGCATATGAAAAGCTAACATTTTATTATTTATGTACAATTATTTTACTTCTGTGATGAAATAATTTGTGTTTATGTATTCAAACATATATTTTGCTGCCACTTTTTAACAAAATTATTCTTTAAGTGATCATTTTTACTCCTAATGTGGAGAAAATAGACTTTTAATAAGAGTTTATTTAAACATGAATTGCGCTATGAGAACTGCTCATTACTTAGTTGCTCAACTTCTCTATTTCAGAGAGAGCATAGAAGGATAGAGCAGGGACTGGATTAGTGGTTAGTTAATCGCTCTAGCAAGGCCCGTTTTCAGTATCAGGTGGGTGCTAGGAAATTTAGACATAAATCCTAGTCTTCAAACCCAAATCTACAACTCAACTTACGAAATTGTTCATATTGAGATTCGGGCCCGTGGCCATGGCAACCATAACTAATGACTACAAACCATAAATTATTTTAGTTGTAAAAAAAAAAGGTTAAAGATTTTAAAGCATTTTGTATCAGTTTGAAGAACAAATGAATGTAAAAAGTGTATTAGAGCTTAAAACATTGATAAATATGGTAGTAGATCAGGCGTGGGGAACCTGCAGCCTTAAGGCCGCATGCGGCCTTCTGGTCAATTTTTTAATTCTGTAATTTTATGTAAATTCGTAAATTCCTGACATTCTGACCGTAAATTTCTGTTTCCGGCCAAAGATTCCCTAGTCAATGTTTACTGCGGCCTTATGTCGAATCAGAAAAATGAATGCAGCCTTTAGAGAAGAAAAGGTTCCCCACCCCTGATTTAGATATTTGTAGATAACTGATAAAATAGTAGAAGTAGTTATTATTACCTCTTCGGCAACCTGCCGCCGCGCTTCATCGAGTTGGTCTCGTTCACCTCGTAATCTCCCGAGCTCCCCTTCAAGACTCGCCAGCTTATTCAATGCTTCTACTTCCACCATATTCATTCTTTCGTTAGCCTACAAGTGACAAAAATATCGATCATTAATTTAGATTAAAATAAGAAGTTAAGACATTTTTAATGTTTTAATCACTATAGGTAAATTTTCAATGTGCTCTCTCAAGATCAATTCGAAATGGATTGTTGGGATGGCAACACATTAAATACTGACAAAATGTTATATAAATTGTATTTACATGGCCCAATGAATCTTCAAGCTCAGCTGCCCTTTCTAAAGCAGCAGTCTTCGTCTCACTGTCTTCCATCAACGCAGCCACATCGAATACATTATCCAAATATGCCGAGATTTGAACCTGTTAACAATACACATAAATTACAATTTGACATGTATTATATGATTTTTATTCATACCCATTTCTGCATGGTTATATACGGGAAGGATCTTTTTACCAATTTTGCAGGGTGCTTGTTTATTGAAAAGTGACAATACCTGATTTGTTTTGTTTAACATTTTGCTATAAGCATCTCATAAAGTTTAATGTTATTTATGTTTATTTTCACAAAAAATATACTGAAGGTACAGGCTGGTCAGAAATAAGACAGTACCTTAGCTGCTTGTTTGGAGGCCCATGTAACTCTAGCAATATTTAAAAAAAAATGTAACATCACTCACCTGGAGTTCTTCACTCTCATTGAGTCTGAGCTTTTCAAGGTATTGATCGAGCCCCAGGGATGTAAATTCATACTGCAAGTGGACTCGGAAATTCATGTCTTCTACAGAATGCACTATTATGTTCACAAACTGCATGCAGGCAACCTGAAAAAAATAACATTTATTACAAAACAATTGATTGAAAATCATTAGCAGTGATCTCTTAAGTAAAAAATGTTTCTAATACGACGAGCGGTTGTCAATCATAAATATATTAATTACCCTTGCAATTCCCGTCTCTCATAAGTAATTGCTAATGAGTGGCAAGTTCTTTTCTTAACCACTTCCGTTCAGAGGCAAAATGCATAAATAGCTGAAGTCATTACAACAATAAAGAAATTCAAATCTATATCCAATAAACCAGTCTGAGGAGTTCATTCAGCATTCAGTCTGAGGATACTTCGAAGAGAAATGAAAAAAAATAACAAAGATTGATAATTTTCACAGCCATATTTCTGAATAAATTTGATTGCTGTTATAATGTTAACTTACCATGAATTCAATGTGGAAGTTTTCAAAGTTCTTGAAGAACTCCATGAGCGTGCAAAATCTGTGCTCTTCTTCACAAATCAGTTTGAAGCTGTCAAAAGCGGATAAAATTATTCGATGGCCACCTTTCACCAGACAGATGGCCGCGAGCAGCTCCAGGACCAAAGCTTTTGTGCGGAGGGAATGGTGCACCAGACTCAACGCTATGCTATTGATCGCCTCTCTGTGTTGGATGACCATGTTGAATCCGTACTGAAATATTTTATCATCGTTGAATAAATCAATTATTTTCTTATAAGGTTAATTAATCCATTTTTGACAGCAATTGTAGACGCAATCGATTTTCAGACAAAGTAAATTCAGAGACAACAAAATAAGAAAAAAAATCAGTCAATAGAATGCGATTATTTGAAATTTATATATGTAAAAATACCTTGTTGTTCATGATAGCTCTCATACACATGATGCAGACGTGTATGTCGTCAGTGCTGGCGCCCATGTTGAGACGAGCTGCATGCTTAGTGCGGCGTCTCACAGTCGAAGGGCTACCGTCCTGTGCGCTTGCTGTGACCGCTCCGCCCACCATGGCTGATATTAACGGCGGTCGGAGAGATTGCCGACAGCTGCCGGGTTCCAATGAAGAATTTGCTTCAAAATAAATATATGTTACATTTCCATCTTAAAACTGTTCCTGTCGACATTTTTTATTATGTGGTTTGCAGGCGCTGTAACATTGTCTAGCTTAATTGCATTTTAGGCATGATACAAATAAAAACATTGGACAAACTAAATAACTATAAATATTAAATTTAATGTACCAGAGTACTGAAACTGCCTGTGTTAACTATGCAACATTAGCTTTCATAAACAATTTAAAATTAGTAAAAATCGTCATTGATTTCGTAAGGGTTTTAAAGAATTATGGTAATACTAGAGAGATAGGTTGAAATTATTTTTGATACTTAGTTTAATCATGGTAATATTTTCTAAATAAACAAATTGGGATGCTTTCGGCACATTATAGTAAACGGAAATATAAAAGACATATTTTATATCGAGGATTCCATGGCTAAATATCTATCTATACAGGAGTTACCTGTTTAAAACAGTAAATTAATTCATTTGACATGTAATATTATGTAAACAGCATAGGAAAAAGTTGATAGCAAATACAAACTGAACTACCTTGCGAAATCCCATCATCTGAGGCCAATCTCGATTCTTCAATTCTCTGCTCGTGCCTCATCATGCTCAGCCGAAAGCTGAGGTAATCGACGAGCACATCCAAGCCTTGGTTCTTCTCATCGAGAAACTCCTTCACCCATCTATTGAGAAGCAATAAATGATTTCATTTAAGAAATGTGCTCCAAAAGATGGGAATTTATTTTTCACCGGACACAATATATTTCTCAATACTCACAGAAGATGGAAGTACAAAACAGATTTTGTTAATCGGTAATTATTATTAATGCTTATTATAGGCAGGCAATTGGCTCAAATCAGCATAAATCTATCTATATTTTATTCTTTCCTATGTAACATAAAATATCGAGCCTAGAGAATTACTCCTAAATGTTCAAATTTGTATATGCCGTTAACTTAGAAACGTCAAATTGTTGCCCAACAATTTTTGCCAGTATAATGAAGATATACATTTTCACTCATTTGATTTGGTTTAAGTAGAGAATCATACTCCTTGTAAAATATTTTAGCCCTTAACACTCGACAATACCACACAAGTGCACAATCAACTGTTACTTTGATAACAGCAGAAGAATTAAAATTAAGAAGTGGCACCCTCAAATTCAAAAGAGTTAGTGATTGAAACTCCTTTTAATTAAGCCAGCAATTTCCAACCTGAGAGGCGCGCCTCCCTGGGGAGGCGTGGACTATTGCAAAGGGAGGCGCGAACAGTCCAAAATATATAGTTACCCTTCAAAACGTGTCTTTGTTACTATATGAAATAAAGGATGGGGAGGCGCAAAGATATTTTTTTCTTCAAAGGGAGGCGCAGTAACTTAAAGGTTGGAAACCGCTGAATTAAGTTAATGTTCTTTCTGTTTTTCTGATAAAGAAATTTGTGCAACAAAAGCATTGCAGTGTATAAATCCCGGCATTATTTAAATAATGCATTAATAATACATGTTGACTAATAATTCATGAATTCCCCCCTCCCATCCTATCATATGAACGGGGCGTATGGAGAGCGACTAGCTAACCACTAGTCTTGTCCTAGCCCTATCCTTCTTTTTCTACTCTCTTTGGAAAAAGAGAGGTTGAGCAACTGAGTAACAAGCAGTTCTCGTAGAAACACTTCTGTTGTGATTAACTCCATTAGGAGTCCATATGCTTCACATTGGGAGCGGACATGGTAAAAAAAATAATTCCTAACGAGTTTTTACAATAAAAAGCTGGTTTAACATTAATCCATCAATGGCCTTAAACTTAGTGATACATTTATTTACTAAACGTCAGTTCAAGTTCATCCGTGCACTTGAACGCCTGAAGATACCGAAAGGCGAAACTCGGGTCGTTAGTGACAAAACTTGTGTGAATGTACATAATTTGAATGATTCAAATTTGAAATACATTTAGAAGTTTGTCGAGCGATATGTCTTTACAAAAACTACTAGTGACTACATAATCTCAAAATTAATTCTCTATCTGATATTTTCCAAATGCTTATGACTGAAATTGTTCTCTACGGGTCGTAATTAAATAAATACAAAAAATTCTAATCTATTGGATAGGATGTTGGATTGATAAAAAAATATTTTTGGAGTATGTTGTCACAGGAAATAGCCAAATTGTCACATGACATATCAATGTTAGATTTTGAAAAGGGCATCCAGTTTACCAAATGATATTCAAATATTTGTTATTGAGATCATTTTGATATTAAATTTGTCTCTGTAGGCAATTCAATTAGATGAAATGATGCAAATGATGAAGGATTTTTTAATCATTTTATTCTCATACTACCTATATGAAGACGGTAAAAATAAGTTGATAAAAATATTGGCCTCAATCCAAGCTGTCTAATGGATGTATGGAGACATTGACAATAACCATATCTGGTCTGTCCCATTGCATAATCGATTAATTGATTTCGTTGTTGACATTCTCCAGCCCAGAGGTTAAGTGATAGATAGTTAATAAATTTTCAATCTAGATTCACCTATATTCAATTCAAAGTAAATCATACAGGAGTCATCTTTCTCAACTAATAGTATTCAAAAAATTGGTACCGAAATTTATGGTAGTTTATTTTACTTTTATTTGTGTATTTTTAATTTTTTTATGCATCTTCTAAAATGCGGGTATTTGAATATGAAGAGTTATTCTTTCTTATACAGTGAAACCACGATTCTACGTTTTTGAAGGGAAAAAACCAAAAATACAGGAAACTGATAATAGGAGAAATCTTCAAATAATACAAAAATGTATAATTAATGTTTAATATTTTTTAAATGTTTTTTATACTAAGTTGTCTAATTAGTTTGACACTTCAATTTTTACCAAAACCCCAAAACTCGCGTACTTTTCTAAATCAACTCGTTTTTTCCTGATTTTTTTAAACGTTTTGAATAGTAGAGTTCTATTTTTATTCATTTCGCGAAACGAGATTCCAGGCAAGATTATTTATGAGCGAAATGAGAAACACTCAACAAAAATGAACAATCGGGATAATATTTGTGACGGGACGATTATAATTAGACGATATATCGAGGAAATCGGTAAATTAAGGCGGGATTATTTTACACTATACTTATGGGTGTTTGGTCTGGATTATAGAAAAATAAACGATCCATGTGAGAATGGTAGATCAGGCTTCCACTGCATTAAGCATTTTTCACCTACTCAAATCTATGACCTGGAAATTGCTTGCATAGATGATAATGCTTTTAATTTGGAAAAGAAAGGAATATATCCAAATGAGATATTTATCCAAGTCTGTTTACTTAAATTCCATTCCCAAGCAAAAGAATGGCTGGCTACCTTTATTCACATGAAGTTTAACAGGAAACCATTTTAATTGATTCTACAAAATCCGAAATTCCTAGAATTTTAAATAACGGCTGATGTTAAAAGGGTAAGGTCAATGACAAGGCAAAAATGATTGACTCCAAAGAATGGCCTCTGTGTCAGATTTAAATTGATCGAAGGTGTGTCTGAGTGAGAATGCCGCTGTGTTGAGCTAATTTAAAAATATTTTTTAATAACATGTCTGCGAAGAAGTTGAAAACAAAAGCAAGCGTATTATGGCCTGATGTGATCAATATTTTACTTAACATTTATGATCTGGAAGTAATTAACACTTGTAGGAATAGTGAATAATTTCTGAAAATAAATATGACAATTTGTTGATAGCTGCATCGTATTTATTTTGCGTCATAATTTCCGATTTAAAATTAAGTGTAAATTTAAAATAAAGTATGTCAATCAATGTTGTAAACTTTTCATTACATTGATCATTAAGTGTTTTGTAAACCTTGCCTGGTGCATGTGGATACTGGAGGAAGAATTTGTTTTATCATTTATTACACTTCGTGTCTTTCTTATACAAGTGATGTAAAATTTGTCTCGACTATCAATATACTGAGAAGTTGTATCTCGTTGTTGATGATAGATTAAAAAATATAATTTCAATTAAAAAAACCCATGTGAAATTAAAGTTCCACAACAACCCCCACTTGAAAGAGTGTGTATTGATTTTATATTTTACAGTGGAAATATCTTGCTGACACGTCTTTCTCCCAATGAAACTAGTTAAATAATAAAAAAAAAAACGGTTTTTTCAAAACCATTTTTGCATAAAGGTGGTGGATATGGACGACTAATAAGATTATTTAAAAAACGGCTTGTAAGTCTTGGTTCAACCATCTAGTTCAGTGTTCTTCAACCTGTGGTCCGCAGACCGACACTGATCTGCAAGAGTTTCTTGCCGGATCAGGTAGAAAAGGGATGAATAGTGGTATCAATAGACAACGGTGTTTACTGTGACCATATGGTCACGCTTGTCCTTGGAGGGTCAATAAGAAAGATCAGGACCGGTTTCAGTCATGACGAGCATTATCAACTGAACCCGTCACAACTGAATCATAATGTACGTCATGGACGAAGCCGGTTCTGATGTTATTAAATAAAAGTGGAATTAATATAACTGAGTAATTTATTTTTTAAATATAATGCCTTTCCTACATTGACATTGATCACCCTAAAAGTGATAACACATCGATCGGAAGTATGTTTAGCTGCAAATTTTTAATGGCTACTTGGTTTAAATTGATTTATGCTGTAATGGGACAACTCGGTCCCGAATCGTGTGCAATATATGTAGGTCAGTTTATGTTAAAAACGTCATGTTTGATTGGTAGTATGGTACATAATAGAATTCTGCCTTCGAAGTGACAGATTGCAAGGTAATTAACTTATTACCAAAATTACACACGAGCAATTAATGAATTCCATAAAATAAATTTTGTAATTGTCATGCAAATTGAATAATACAACAAATACCATGTATTTATACATTATGAATCTCAATGATTAAAATCATTTAAATTTCAATCAACTATCTGGTTTAAAATATGGTGTCATCACATTACCAACAAGGGGAATTATTTATTCAAGCAACATTTTTTCCCTAATCTTACATTTCTATTTTTAATTGATTAAATATCAATCGTAAGTAAGATTAAATATTTCATTGCGAAATTGTAATGTAAGCATATTTCCATTGAAAAATGTTGATAAGCTCTATAATTCTTGGAAAATTTCGTTATTTGCATTTCATGTATCAGATAAATCGATTGAAATAAACACACTTGCATTTGTAAACAGTGTTCGATTACCATTGAAGAATTTTATCAGTGGCGGTTCTAGGTACTGGGATAGGTGGGCTAAGCCCGACCTGCATTTTTCACCCAAAACTTTAGATGGCTGAATAAAAATGAACAGCAATTCGGCCGCTGAACAAAATAAATACATTTATAAGCGTAACTAACCTTTCCCAAATGAATACAATATCTTTGTTTTAATTTTCCTTTGTCAATATAAAACAATTTTACGTCTACCTACAATCATATTCCCGATTGTGTTTTGTATTACAATTTTAATTAGATTTTTTTTGTATTTGTATGTACGGAAACGTCATCAAACACAAAGGATTGTGTTTCAATCTGTCAAGCTTCTGTTGATCGTTGGGGGCTAAACACAATCTGCCCATTACGCATACTTATGCATTGAAACACAAAACCAATATCGTTGTATTGTATGAAAGTGACAGGTATTGACTTTTAGTGACAGCAAGTGACAGTTCTATACTGCTTTTAGTAGGTACTTGTTATTTCACTTTGAAAGAGACGAATTTAAGGATTCCGTGTTATTATTCTATTATTTCTTAGTTACATTAGCATTGATTTTATTATATAATAATTTATGCATTGCAGTAGTATCGTAGTATTTGTTAATTTGCTTGTAGATTAATGTATAAGGTGAAGTAGAAATATGTTTTTCTCTAGCCCACCCAAGATTTTAGGTCAGGAACCGACACTGAACTTTATGGGTGTGCATTAGAGGTCTGCACGGGCCTGGGCCCCTATCCAGCCAGGCCCGCAGGCCAGGTTTGGGCGGGTAAGAGAAACTGAGATTCGGGCTCGGGCTGGGTCCGGGTAAGGAATGTATTTCTTCAGAAAAATATTTCAGACTATGTTCGTGTCATAAGTCAGCCATGATGATTTTAATTATTACCAGTTATATAGAGAATCATAAATTGTTGTAACTTTGTAAAAAATGGGATTTTTTCGGCATGAAGAGTATAAATCTTGGCTTCGGGTTGGGTTCGGGTATTAGACTCAGGCTCAGGCCAGGTCGGGTCCGAGTCTTTCGGAATCAGACTGGGTAATTTTGTAAATTTTCGGCTCGTGCAGACCTCTAGTGCAGGGTTTCTCAACTGGGAACCCTGTGGCCTCCCAGGGGGCCAGAGATTTTTTTTAATTTAGGGAGCCACAGTACAGGAGCTACAACCAAAATTTCCGCAATTATGCAAATTTGCAGGATTTGAAATCCTCAGAAGAGCTAAAAAAAAAGATGTCCCACGCTGGCCACGGGCCAAAAAAGGTTGAGAAATACTGCTCTACTGTGTATGTATAAAAGACTACTGATCGATGAAAAATAAATGAATTTATTCTTCACACTCCGGGATTGATGGAGGGGAGCTGCTTTGGAAGATGCACTATTATTTGTGTCAGATTGTTTAACCCTTTTACTCTCGAGGGTTTTATAAGAGTATGTATATGCTAAAAATTCATCGCATTTTAAAAAGATTATTAATGGTCCAAATATTTTCAAATAATAAAAAAAAATTGCAGTACGTATAGCAGATTTATCTAATATATATATATATATTGACTGTGGAAAGGAAAAAGGACGTAACCCACAAATATTTTTTGTTACAGGAGGCACAAAAAAGTTTATTGATGATTTTTAGTCAGTCAAATTATGAAATATACACATTCTTAAAGTGCACGGAGACTTATAAAATTTGTGTTTAATTGACTTAATCTAATTATAATTTTATTCATTTTGTTGAAGAAAAACCTTTGCAGCTTACATCCTTTTTATAGAACGTGTATCAAGTTATATACATTGTGATTATTGAAAAAACTGTGGGTTACGTCCTTTTTCCTTTCAACAGTTGATATGTACATACAAATATTATGCAGTGTTGACAGCATACCTCAAACTAAAAGGGCCATCTGTTTATTTTTTATAAATAAATTTGTTAAATATTATGTATTATATACACATACATGCCTCAATAAATACATCAATTATAACTTAATTTATTGCTTTAGGTTGGTTTTTTGGTCAGTTATAGCATATTTAGCCAGAATGAATCATTTAGTTTTGGGAGCATATCATATTTCAAGGTTGTTTTTAAAATAAAAATGATCATTTCATAATTATGAAACTTGTAGGTTTATGGATCATAAAAATAAAAGCATTTCTATACACCGCAAATATATCGATATTATGACAGTAAGAGACTTAAGGGCTTGTTAGCCATGAATGGTTAAAGTATCTAGGGAAGAAAGGGTTAAAAACATAACAGAAACTCTATGCATACAAATTCCAGCATTCAGTACGAATACTTATCAGACAATTAGTTGGCCCAAGAAACCGTTGCAGTATTAAATGGATATTAAGAAATGTCAAATGTTGATTTTTTAAATTATGTTTTTAATAGCAAAAACGTACCCCCCAAGTATCTCACCGGCAGGTTTTTTTAACCAATTTTTTGCTGGTTAATAATGAGAAATAAAAATGACAAGATTCAAAAGAAGTGATCATAGGAAGTGTGTAATAATTCTGTTATCATGTATATAAAAAACATTTGTTTTTTATTTTCTAATAGTAAGTAGTAACTCGATGCCAGAATCCTTCATTCTTTTGAAATGCATATTCATGGTATTTTAACCAAATAGAAACCTGATACACCTCGATTGATTCAGAGTAGACCATATTTCTGTAATATATGAATTGCGTAACCTTAGGCATACACAAATCAAAACACATTCCGGCAGTGAAACAATATGATACATTTACAATACACAATATAGAGCATAGCATATTTACAATTATTATTATCAGTCTATCCTGGACTGAATATTTAGTCGATGTTGTTGGTGAAATATTCGCATACGTGTTTATATATTGGATAATTGTCAAGTGCTTAAATACATAATAACTTCTATATCCTCTCATACATGCTAGACAGCGAGGATGATTTGTTTATTTCATATTGTGAAATTGATTCAGTATTATATGGTTGATTGGTCGATGCAGATGAAACAAATGGTTAAATATGCCTAATGTAAATCAAGTTAACCCACCGAGTGGTGAATAATTTTTGGGAAAATTACTCGTTTCTTTCATATCGTTATCATCAACTCTTTTAGTAGAGTTACCGTACATGCAAGACTAAATGAAGTACTGTCTATTGTCTTTTGCTATCAGTATTTGTAGTTAAAATATTTTTAAGAATTAAACCAGGGCTGTGGAGTCGTAGTCGGAAAAATCTTTCCAAACCATTTTTAACAAAATATTTAATGATGTGTATTCAAACCACAAGCGTTCACAGTATTGCCATTGCATGCCAGAATCACTAAATATGATATGTTGGTTTTTATATGTGTATGTAAATCATAAATGAATAAAGCTGTAGTCGTTTTTATTACCCGACTCCACTATACCTGATAAATACTATATCAGTGATTTTTGGCAGTGACATTATTTTTATTATTTATTTCAAATAAACAAATAAATATTTGAAAAAATCTGTAGCCATATAATATTGAGCTTAAAAATCAATAACTATTTTTTTCTTTTTCTGGAATCGAATAGGAAGTAAAAGCTGGTCTCTACATAGATGGATGAATATGGTTATGCAGACAGTGCTAAAAACAATGTACTTTTTTAAATGAATGACAGTGAATTGGGAATGATGATACTCACTCTATATGATTGGTGCGCAGCGAGATTTCCAAATCTCTCAAGACCTGCGTGGAAGTGGATTCACCAACCATTTTTCTTTTCTGTTACGGCGACATGACGAACGGAAGAGAAAATAGCAGCCGAAGCGACACACAGGACATAGGATCAAAAGATAAACAAACAAACAGCATATAGACAAGCGTTACAGGATTGTGAGGTGAGAAAGATTAGACCTTTTTAACCATCAGAGGAGTGAATAGATTTATACTGACCTTACTGTGAGGAGTGAGTTTTTTTAAAATGACAAAAAACTGTTTGCTGCACCCAGGGGTCACTAAACCTTACATATTCACAAAAATGTTTAAATATTAATTAAAAAAACTACTAAATATTTATTGAAAAATTTAAACATAAAAATTATTATAAACTGCATTATATAAAACCCAGTGGCGGTACATCCATACTCCTCTAAAGGTTAAGATTAATTATCTATGAAATCTAAGCACACAATGGAACTGCGGTAAAATTCGATCTGTTTTGATTTTTGGCACGTACCCCTAATGACACACGTTGTTAAAACAACATGTTAGTAAAATTAGATAAATATAAGTTTACACAGTGTTATGCAATAATCATTTTTTTTTCCAAAATGTCCGTTCCCAATGTGGAGCATACGAATTTCTAATGGAGTTTTAGTCTTGACAAAAATATTTATAACTGCTTGTTATTCAGTTGCTCAACCTCTCTTCAAAAGAGAGTAAAGACAGAAGAATATGACTAGGACAGGACTGGTGGTTAGCTAATCACTCTCGCTACGTCCGTTTTGAAGATAGGAAGGGTGGAACGGAATTTGAGTCATCACATACACCCATGCCTTCCGACAGAAATCCATAAATCATTTAAAAATCAATTTAAAGAGACTGTTCCTATTAGGATTCGAACCCGTGATCTTCAGAACCGAAGACAACAACGTTGAACACTCGATCAAGCATTAGGCAATTATCATTCAATCTTAAATTTTGGGTTTTTGTTTTATTCGTTTAGGCCCCAAGATGAATATGAATTCTAAGGTTGGCAAGAACGATTGTTGTAAAATTTGGACATGTATGAGACTTAAAATGCATTGTTCCGTCCATTAAATTGACCTGATGGCACAGATGAAAACTTCAAATGCATAATACAAAAAACTCCAATTTGGTGGGTTAATGGTTTTTACTGGTTACTGATTATTATTGCATAACACACCATCCACTTGATATTAAGAATCACTATTAAAGTATCAATTTGGATGACATTTATCAATGATGGGGCGCAGAATGTTATTATTAACCCTTCAAGCTTCGATGACGTGCACAGCAAAATATGCTCAGTTTTGATGTCCATTTATAATAGCAAAAGATCACTGAAGTTTTGAAAGATAGTAGAATTTCGGAAATTTTAAGCACATCAGAAATAATTTTTATGAAGCTTTTTATACCCAAGCGATATTTAAAAAGGTAATAATATTCGGTACCATGTAGAGTTTTGGGCATTTTAATATAGCACCAATACATCGCCGGTTTGCGAGTAATAACTAAATTTTCAAGATTTCAAAATTATTTGTCTAGAATGTCATCAGAATTGTTGTTCAATACGAAAAATCAGTTTTCACAACTATTTATTAGATAATCTGTGGCTCATTCTGCTATTCATTGGATATTGATCAGACGCTATTCAAAATCTATTTTAGGCATCAGTGCCTGAAGGGTTAATAGGACATCAAAAATTAGATCAAAATTATGGACTTTCACAATGAAATATTAGCAGATGAATCATTTTTTATTTAATCTGAAAGTAGATATTTATTAAAAATATAATATGCAGCAAAAATATAAAGCCATTTGCATACCCGATGACTTCTGGACGCCTTAGGGTCTAGATAAGTCTTCAGCTTATTGAGGTAATGCGCCGGGGATCCTTTTGCCTGGACCATATCCTGGTCGCAGATGATCTCCCATTTCTTTTCGTTGTCGTAACTTCGGAGTAGCTTGGCTTTGTCGGGAGGAAGATCCATCGACGCCTGGAATACAAGAAATGAAAAATTAAGAACCAGGAAATAAATAATACACTGTTGTGATTTCACTCCAAATAACAAAATTATAGGATTCGCACTTGAAGAGTGAATGTTATATTAAGCTAATGGCACAAGGCTAGAGACTTATTTTGAAGACCTTCAACTCCACTGCAACTGAATTGCACATACAGAAACAATTAATATAAAATCTGGTTATGGCTGACTTCGACCATATGGTCTGATAATTGACATTGTAAAAGATGGTAAATTTTTAGATCAAATCCAATACTTCGCATACTTTAAGACTCCTCAAAAAATAACATAAAATAACAATGATCATTTTCTGTACAATATGTATTGTGGAAAATCGTTTTCAAGTTGAATCATAAATGAGTATAAAGCAAAGCCAAATAAATTATTCGTCAACTAAATTAAAAACTACAAGAAATATGCCAAAACTCTCAAAGCAAATGCTAGGTTCAAATTTAAAAGATCACAAATATATCACAACGAAAGTGTATTGGGAAACTACATTTTCACCGGTGGTTTAGTGAAATCATATCCAAGAGTATTTTTACCAATACATACATGTATATTTCTACAATTGAAAATATATTTTCACTGGCAGTAACTAAATTATATTTTTCTTCCAGCAGTCATTGAAACTAAATTTGGCAATAGTGAAAGGACCCAATGAAATTATATTATCTGATGAATTATTCAATCCCTGTGTTACGGCATAGGTTTCTATTGTTAGGTTAGGTTTTGTGTACATGTAGCTGTCAAATATGTGAAATCGTAGATCCATTGTACAATACATTTTAACTGTCAGAGTTAGCGAAATTTGCGCACACTAGTGAAAATGTAGTGTAATGTTTCATGGATGCTCATAAAAAAAGTGATTTCAAAAAATTGAATCATCTTAGGAGATCTCATTGCCGCCGAGTCATAGAAATGCTATCAAGTCAAGTCATGTTCATGATTGGTGAACAAATGAAAAAAATGTTTTAAAACAATGATAACAATTATATGGTGCAGTATATTATGCAAACTTTTATTTAACCTACTGAGAAATATAATTTAAATTTAATAAAGGACATGCAAATGAATCTTCAGTTCAAAATAATAACATAGTCCATTGCATTAACGGTTTTTTGTGATTTTCAACGTTTAATTTTAAGTTTAACGATTTAAGTTCATTTTTGTTATGATGAAATTTTTACATTTGTAATCCTACTTTGCACTTTCACAGTGGGTAGATTTTATAACTCATAGAAGCTTCCCAAGTATTAAATGAACCGTTTATATTTCAGAAAAATTTTAAGATATTCCCGCAATCATTTTAAAAAATGATTCAAATTGAATAAACAACAATTGACCAAAATATTTACAGCTCAAAAACATTAAGTCGTCTTATCGTCTTTGGGTAAATGAAGAAATAATAAGTTTGCAGAGCTAAAAAGCGTTAAGTTATTTATAGGTTTCTGCCAGTAATAACTGCCAACGAAATGGATTAATTCATATTACTTCTTTAAATATCGAAATAAATGAATGTAACATGAGTGAGGTTGTTTTTTCAAACGATAGAGCGTGTTAAAATCTATTGATATGCATTCACTACTAAAAAAAACTAAATTTTCGACTTAATGTTTTCTGGAAGAAGGTATGATATGATACACCCGAAACTAATTTGAGTTATTCAATAAGTAAAATAGTGGTATTTAATAAGAAGCAATAAATAAGGATTACATTTATTTAATTTACTTTCTCCCACAAATCATTTTTAATTTTCTTGCACTAGTTTATGAAAATGCGGGCAAAAGCGACCAGCTATGCAAGTGCTAAAACATGCTATGAGAATGTTCTCTCTGACTCATACTAGCAGGGTTAAGTTGTTGAAAAGGTTTAATGTATGTAAGGGTCATCAATACTAATGTTTTCGAATAATCTCTTGCGGTCAGAGGAGTGAAGTCGGTAACACGTCACAGAAATGCGATTGCGGGTTTTAACGTTATTATTATAAAAGGAATCTAGGTGTTAGAATTTAAAAAACAACTACATCCTGCCATGACTAACGGTATTGATAAGTCATTTCATATAATTATACATATGGCGACATTTACTTAACACACTTAGTACGGACACTAGGGGACAAATGGAGCAACATGTCGCAGGACATCTATGTTCATGTCATGGGTATGATGTTGCTTGATCTTACACTAGAACTCACTTCAGATGTCACAGAAATTTCAGCCACTCATTCAATCTTACGTGATGACTATAATACACAGTCATAAACTAATATACTTTACACCAGTGGTTTCCAACCTTTACATTACTGCACCTCCCTTTGAAGAAAATAATATCTTCGCGCCTCCCCATCCTTTATTTCATATAGTAATAAAGACACGTTTTAAAGGGTAAATAAATGTTTTGGACTGTCCCCGCATCCCTTTGCAATAGTCTCCACCTCCCAGGTTGGAAATCACTCCTTTACACGAAGCCGTGTTTCTGACAGACGTTACGCCATAATGATTCATAACGAAAAAGGAGAAATTTTAATGATGACATTAGCAAAGTTATGTGATATAGTGTAAGAAAGATTATCAATTGGTTAAATTATACGTAGGTGTTTCTCAACCTTTTTACATCCGTGGACCACAAAAAAATCAAAAAACGTTTTGCGGACCATCAATATAAGCTTTAATAAATGGATACTAACTATTTTTGAACCAAAGAAAATTTTTGCGGTCCACTCAAAAATCTCCGCGGACCACCGGTTAAGAAACATTGGTCTGTGTCTAACCGGTAGAACGCGATCGACCGGTCGATTCCAAAGCGAAATTTGGTCGATCCCGAAAGCTTTCGAAAATATATAATTTAAATATAAAATATACAGAAATACTAAAATTTAATTATTTTGTAATCACATACCTATATAATGATATGTATTTCTCATTTAAATTAAACATTTCTATGTTTGAAGAAGGGAAAAAACCCTAAATAAAATTTGAGAAAGAATCATGTTAGAATTCGATTGCGAGAAAACTTAAGATTGAAAAGTCAATCTCAGGGCAAAAAAGGTTGGACATCTTTGGTCTATGGTGAATATCATGTTGAGGAACATATTGTACCCTAGTGAAGATGCGATTGAAAAGTCACAGGAAAAGGGTCATTTAGCATCTTTTAGGCGTGTAGATCAAAACTCATTTGTTACTCCAGCTCTAGTACATGGTGAGCAGTAAGTAAAATGCACTCACCACGATTCACTTTTAAAGATCGGATAGGTAGGAGGGTATTTTAGAATATGTTATATTAATTAAAAACAAGTTATAATATAGTATACTATGTTAAAATAAAAACCAATTTAACTGTTTCAGTACCGCGATGTTTTAAGCTTAGGAACACTCACATACCACATGTTTTTAATTATTTTTTAAAAATAGGGCTCATGGATTTTATGCATTATGTAAAAAGTTTACCTATAAAATTATACATCAAGTTGTAATTTTTCAAGTTGCATTATCGAAATTTCGTATTTTTGATTTTTCTTTCAGGGTTGTCACAAGCATAAATAAATATAATTTTTACATTTTTATAAAAAAATATATATAAAAAGTAATACGGACAAATTCCTGAAATTCAGGTATAAATTTAAAACAAAAGATGGATCCTTGATGTCGATTTCAACATAAGTGATAGCCCTAGTGACACCTACCGCTCGACTTCTAAAATAATACCTTTTTCAATAAAATCAACCAACAGTAGAAGGTTCATTTGATGTAGCTAGCCACACAAAAAGAAATATTTTTTAAATTCCTACTGGAATAATTTTTAATACAAAGTGTCCTTACGGTATTAGTGGTGCGCCCATGTAGCGGCCACCAGTGGCCTTACGGTACTGAAGCGGTTAAGTACACTAATACAATGTTTCTCAAATTGTGGGCCCTGCTACTCAAATAAAAGGCTGTAGATTGAAAATTCTGGGATGAAATATTTTTAATGAACCAAATTTGCTGCAGCATATTCATTCAAATTGTATTGGCGTGGGAAAAATATCTAGTGGTTTTTATCTGAGCTCTTATCAACTTCAACATGTATGGAGTGAATGTTTAAAATTTATCTTGTGGTCGGTTACTGAAGATAAGTAAATAAATCGGTGACTTTCTACAAATTTTCAACAAATATAAATATTGGTAACTGAAATAATTTTTTACATTTATTTATCAAACATGTCAGTGTGATAAGAAAATTCTAGAAAATAATCAACAATGTTTCCCTTTTACTTTCAGTTATTAATATTTTCCTTAGGAAATAGCGTGAAAACTACGTTTGTTGAATCATACATTAATGATAATCCAGACATAAATTCATGTACGTAAACCAAGATTTTGATTTCATCAATTACAAAATTTTCTCTTTGTTATCAACATTGAAATGGTATAATTCAATATGATTTATAATCATATTATCTCAATTATAACACACTTATATGACAAACGAAGTCATAAAATGACAATAAAAAGACATTTAAATTATGTATGCTACGTATATAGTCTGAATAATGAACTTCTTAAAATTCATTGGAAGTCATCATACATTGACTGCTGTTGTTTACATCTTCTAATAAAATAGATGTAAACAACACTTCTAAGTGATGCGGCATTTCTTGAGTAATCAACTATTGTCTAAGGAAATTTCCTTTCAGTCAAGACTGGGGTTGTGGAGTTGTGAAAATAACCATGACTTTATATATAGGCTATGTGTATTTTTAATTATCTAGTAAAATGTATAACTTTTCCTATTTTAATTTAATTAATAGAAGAAGTCGCAGTCGATTCTGACTCTGCCCAAAACACATATTTTTGAAGAAAACACACAAGCAAACCATGTGTTTTATAATTGAAGAAATAAAAAAAAATTATATGTTTTAAAATAACAGCCATACAAAAATCGTTTTAAAGGAGAAGGGTTTTTTCAAATTACTCTTGTACAAAGTTCGATGAAGGAATTCTTAAATGCAGAATGTAAATAGTATATGTATAACCATATAGATATATGGTCAATGCCTATCCTGATATTGTACTGACTACTTTCAGTTCTCTGGATCATCGTTTCTCAACCGGGGTCCACGTGGAACAAATTAACAAGTCAAAACGCTAAAATGCACAGGCCCTAAAAAATATCAGGCAAATGAGATAATGTTTTAAAATTTTTGTCACTGACTCACCTAGGCGATATTGAACAATTATTGGTTAAAAATTCAATTTACCCAATTGTGTCGCTTAAGATCTTTTGGGAATTATGGGTTGATATAATATATTTTAAGTTAGCACTTACTTTTTGCTATAATAGAAATCTGGTTTGTTACATTTATTTTATAGTTAAAACAAACAATATAACCAATACATATATTTATTAAATGATGTAATGATATCAATAACTAATTATTATAATATAGACTAACATACAGTGGAATCCCAGCATAACCAGGATGTATGAGAAATACATAATGGTTGACTAATTTCATATTTGTGACAAGCAGTTGTTAAACCGTTGATCACAAGCAACCTGTAGCTTGAGTTAAATGTGGAATGAAATGAAAATGAAAATAATAATTCATACTATGGAGCAATCTTTGGTCGGTCTGGAACCAGAATTCTAGCTATATTTCATTAAGTGAATCCCCCTCTTATTTTTTATATGCCTCATGCAGTCATGTTTTTCCCAATACATTTTTATTATTTCCAATAAGGAACTTTAATATGTTTAATTCAATAAATGTTTTAGTTCAAGCCGTTCTACAAGTTTATGAAAATCAACTTTAAATAATGATTAATATCAAATTTGACCACATCACTGACATCTAATCAAATCGCAGGATTTGAATCAGCCGACTGAATGTCTTTAAGTATTTTGTATGAAATGTAAATGTTTAACATTTAATAAGTTGACTTTTAAGTGTCTTGGTTTTTCGTAGTGATTAGGGCTATTTTTATTAATACAATTTAAAATTGAAATTTTATTAGTCAAGCAAACTTTCGGCTCTCCAGAAAAATAAAATTAAACTGACTCTTGGCCGTGTTTGATACTGGATTTTTTTGTATTTGCCATAGGTATATGTGCAGCAAGTTATTTAGATTTCAAAAGTAGATTGTTTAGTATATGGAACTCTGATAACAAATCTTCAGAAAGAATTTAAAAAAAATAGCAATCGGAAAAGTATGAAAATAGCACACAGATTACTTACTGATAAAGTGTGCTATAAATATCACTGCCCGGTATTGGATATAAAAATAAATAATTGAATAATATTGTATTCTATTGTCAGTTATCACTGCCTATTTATAAATTCATGAAAAATTGGGGCGAAAAGATAACTGGTATTGGATATAAAAATAAATAATTGAATAATATTCTATTGTCACATTATCACTGCCTATTTCATGCCTATTCATGAAAAAAATTGGTGGCCGCCAGGCAGGGAAAGGATTCAGAAAAAACTTTCTGTTTTTTAAACATCCCAATGTAATTATTTAGCACTCGGAACAGTTGGTGTTTTAAGATTTATCACTTCACTTTTTCTTCTTCACTTCTTATAAAAAATTGTATCCTTACTATGAATTAAATTTTGGGAAATAAAACTCATGTGTAAATATTTTTAAATGACAATGCTTTAGCGAATAGACATAGTAAAATATGACATATAACAGTTCTTGGTCACTCATTGGATAATAATAATGTTCCAGTCAGAACGAGCAGTTATACCGAAATATACTTTTGTTTGTGATTGTGTTTTACAGGGTTTACTGTGGGATGTGTCAATTTGTTTTTTTTTTTATAGGAGTATACGTTAGTGTCCCATACAATTTGCTCACATTCACTTAAAATGGGATCAAACGAGAAAGAGAAAAAATCCCAACACAAAATGCAAATATTCATAACGGGGAGTAGAGAAATAAAAAGTTTGCCAGCTCCCAAAGGATTAAAAAAATATCGTCGGTATACTCGAAAAAAATTCAGTCATATCCTGTGTGTTTTTACCCAATGCCGAGTAAAATTAAATCAAGTAAATTCCGTTATTTTTGACAAAAAAAAACTATAAATACCTAACTGAACGCTTTTGAATATGTGGATCGAATTTGTTAATCATTATATTATCAAATTTCGTGAAGTGGTTGGAAGGATAAGTAACAGTTATAGTGCATACATAGAGTTGTGAAAATTTCATTATTATCAAAAATGACGACTATCTCAAAACAAGGTTGTTTGACATAACGCCTTCTGCCAGTATACCGACAATATGCACCCAGAATGAATCGGAAAACTACAGAAAAAAATATGAAGCGAGCGTATGATAAATCCATTCTGAATTTATTGCAGAACAAAAAATAAGTATGTGGTATTTACAAAGTTACCCATTCTGAAAGTTTATACTGAAAATGAATACTTGATATTATGTTCTAATACTCTAACATACTTGATTTCACTGTCATCATTGTCCATTCACTCTTTCGCATTTTGCTATATGTTTTTTTTAATAGGGACATGTGGCATGGCATCATAAAGAGCTATATCATTCATTGAAAACACATTTTTAGCAAGGAAATGCAAATCAGTGTTAATAAATGCCAGTTGGAAACGTTTCAAATCTTGCCACTTTCTATTGCAACCATGAATGTACTCTGTCGTTACATACATATTTGATCTCCACCAATTTAGGGCATTCTGATACCAGAGTAAATATTTAAATAGTAAGTAAATATTTTATTCAATTTAACAATTCATTTACCTACTACAATAAACAAAAAATAAAAAAAACAAAAAACTAGTCTACTGTCTTTTTTGGAAAATAAGACATCCTTCGAAAATAAGCCGAAACAAAACTAGTCCAACATCTTTTTCGGATGATAAGACATCCTCTGAAAAAAAGTCAAATCGTGATTTTCTGGATTTTTATGAATATAAGCCCTCTCCCAAAAATAAGCCCTAATTAAAATAATGTGAACACCAACATGTGGCGATGATTGCTAGTAGGGCTTATACAAAAACCGACTTTTGAAAAACCCGGTTGTCAAATGTCAATATTGTTCGAAAACCGGTTTTATCCGGTTTTCGAAGTTTTACAAAAAATGTATAATTCAATTAAAATAGCGAGAAAAAGTTCAGTTTTTTATGTTTTTTATTTACATCAAGAAATTATTTGGTGTTACTCTTACTAGAAAATATAATTTAAAAAAACACCAAGCGTCCACTGATCGATTTATAACAAAATTTCCTGATATCGAAAATAACCTTTCGCTGGGTAATGATGTGGGTCATATGGTATCTAAACCATCAAATAAAAGATCCAAATTTTCTGTACTTTTGTTTATAGACTCGTTTACGTAAATTCGGTACAACCGGTTACGAAGTAGAAAAACCGCTTTGCAAAAATTTTGTAAAAAAACCGGTTTTTAAAACCCGACAAGCCCTAATTGCTAGTGCCACACTATTTATATTTTCTCATTTGCAGCACCGATCTATTCTGAAGAGCTATATCGTCTAGTATAAAAAGGGAATCGTGGAAGACTCCTGGGACGTAAATCTTGTAGCCTTCTATAAAGCCAGTACTCACTGCGCTAAAGACATGAAAAACTTCCTTGCTGAGAGGAGGATTGATCAAATAATGATTCCAGCGGAAATGACTGCCTATCTCCAGACACTTGGTATCGCAATAAACAAGCCATTCAAAGATTATTTGCGCATGGAAATTAATGAATACACTGAAAACAGAATGGTGAGATATCAACGTGGAAATTTTGTGAAGCCTGGTCTACAAAAAGTTGTGAATCGGGTGAAGAATTCATGGGACACAATACTTTACAGTTGTGTTTCCAATGCACTACGAACAGACTACTTAGACAAGAAATACTCATTTAAGGATAGCTATATTGCAGATCATGAGAGATTCAGACCAATGATTCAACAGGAAATGGATTTGGAGGAAATTCAGAACGGAAATCAGAATTAGATAAGTTATAACGATGTTTTTATTAATTTTTTATTTTTTTAAATTTTCAATTTATTAAAAAAAAATATTTGACATTACAGCTTACACCAATGCGTCAAATATTTTTAAAAAGTTGAAAGATCATACGAGATATACTCGATGAGAATTTTTGAAAGTCACATGAGATTAACTTGAGGAGAATTGACTTCACAAACACCCATGTCTTAGATCTCAAATCAAAATTGAAAAAATCCAATTTGACATTGACCTTACCGGGAATCGAACCCGGACCCACCTGATTGGTAGAGCAAGCTCTTACCAACTAGATCAAAGCGGGCGACGAAGATGACATGACTATTGGAATAAATTTAAAATAAACGTGAAATTAATATATACAAATAAATATTTTCGTTCATTTAAGTCTACTTATTGTACTTAAAAAGTAAGTCCTCCCCCGATAATAAGCCCTAGCTCGTATTTCGGACCAAAAAAGAAAGTGTCTTAATTTCGGAAAAAGACGGTAGTTCAGGTCATTACATCAAGCTTTGGCTTTGCAGTATGTAGTTGAAAAAAATATGGAAGGAAATGGATGCCTAAGGGAATTTCATATCACATATAGTAATATTGTGTGAAGTATCCGTCTATCTGAATTTTTTTATGAAATTATCTGAAACCTGATGTCTAACAAAGTAGGTATGTAGAAATTTCTGCATGTCTTTGAGAACACGCTTGTTGTATGTTTTTTTTTTTAAATGTTGATAAAATAGTAATAAAACGAAATCAGCATTAATTGCCTATTGGATAAGTACAATCGGTCAAGGTGTAATATGACATTGTTACGTGAGAATGACTGTATCAGGTTTGTTTGTAATCGGTCAGGCGTGCATTATCTCTAAGGTAACTCTACTTTTTTGCATATTTTTTGTGAAACATTATGCTCAAACTGTCGATCGCAACATGCTTTGCGGTAGATTTTCCATTTTTTGACTTGGCAGTCGATCGAAACCGAGTATTTCTCCTGTTGTACAATATCTCTGATGATTCACAATTGCAAGACCACGGAATCCAGGCCTGTTAATATTTTTCTAGTCATTGAGTGCAAATTTTGTTAATTTTAAAACAAGTAAATCGAGATAGAAATGCCACAATAAAGCTTATTTTTTTGTTTAATTTTTTTTTAGAAATAGTTTTTCAATAAAACTTGAAGAAAAATGTGAGCATATTTGTGCATCCCTAAAAATATTATAAATAACCATATTAAAACACGAGGAGTTTGAAAAATTGCTAGGTATTTTGTTGTAATATTTTTTTTTGATAATTTTTTAGTTTTATGGTGATCAACCTTATATGGGGTAATTTTTTTCTCCAAAAAGCAGTTAAAAATATGGGGCTTATCTTATAATCATAAGATACTGCTTTGTTGGTTTAGGCTAGCGAAGGGGAACCTGTGGCCTTTTGACTTGATCAAAATATTCACTTTAATCAAAAAATTATACGCAAGCGTTTAGAAAAAGAGCGAAATCAACCCATTATATGTTCAACAGTCGAAAAAGGGAGGGGGGAAGGTGTCAATTTTTTTTACTGCGGCCTTATGTTGAATCAGATAAATAAACGTGGTCTTTAGAAATGAAAATGTTTCCCCACCGCTGGTTTAGGCTGTCGAAACAGTATCGAATGTTGTTACCGTATTAAAGTTTTCATTCGGAGATGCAAACCCTCAAAAGTACTACCGAGTGGATGAAAGCCCAACAAAATTGACTACTTGGCCACATGACTGGACGGTTAATAACCTGTTTTTTTAAACTATTCACTGTGGTATCAGCAGGTTTTGTGTTCTGATTAACTATACAAATGATTTTATGGAATTTGTTTATGTGCATTGGTCGTAAATCATTTTGTCGCTGAGTTCATTTAAACATAGTAAAAATCTCAAGTGGTGTGTATCTGATCCAGAAAAAATGCTAGACGTACTACTGGTAAATTTCATATTTTAAAAAATATGGTCACTACTTTAGTATTGTTTTGTTTCTATTTATTTCATTAGCATTTAAGTTCCTTCAAATAAAAAAATATTGCTAGAACATACAATAATTTGAGTAACCCTGCTGTAGTTATCGATAGTTAGTAAATAAGTAATCAAGCATATTCACAATTATAACTTATATAAAATGTTACTTTTATTTCTAAAATAACCACAGACCTTGAACGTAACTCAATTAGGCACGTCAGTAGGTGGATAGTTGTAAAGGTAGGCTCTATAACAAACCAGTTTCTAATGTTTACCGATAAAAATTATTTTAAAATTCATCTTCAAAAGTACAAACATCAATGTCCTCTTTGTAAATATCCATCAACTTTTTTATCGCATTCTTTTTTATTTCCATTGATAGATACTGTATATGAAAACCATTCTATGGAAAAAGGATTTTACACAAAAACGTATTTTTTCGAATTCTAGTTTAAAGACATTTAAAGATCTCGGAGCCCCACTCGGCTGCTTAGTCTGCTTAACGCTAAACACTCCCCTGATAATTCCAATTTTCTACATAATGACAACGGTCGGTCGGTTTTGTTCATCATGAGCCTTTTAAAATTATAAAAACCAAATTCGAATCAGGTTATTTATATATAATTGCAAAACATAATTATAAAACAATTTGTCAAAAGGATTGACAAGAATTTACAGACCATAAATAAATTAAATTATCCAGAGATAAAATGTTAACGACCTATAAAACATAAATGGCTACTAATCTGCAATTAAAAATTATAATGAGGTTTAAATTTTGATTGATATAGTATTTATTTATTTTTATGTGATCATTAGCATTTTAATTGTAGATAATTTAATTCATTTACTTACATGAATAACTTTTTTCAAATGAATAAGTTGAAAAATTTTATAATGGGCGAAACTGGTCCTGGTCATTATATAAAATTGTAGAATCAGTAAAAAAAAATATGCAGATACGAAAGTAACACATATTGCAATGTGTAAAATTATCAGCCTCAAAGGTGCTACACTGCACAAGTATCCAACAGATTTGTACAATATTACAATATATATTTGTAAGCATTTATAATCATAATTCTAATAGCAATTTTTCCTCAAGAAAAAACTTTGATTTATTTAAAATAAGAGGCTCTCCTTCTTTATATTTATTCATACATACGACTTTGAAATAATTTATTAATTAATGTAAACATAACCCATTCGATTTCGCAGTGTTTTGTTTTTCGACAAAATTATATACAAATATGCTTGAGGAGGCCTTCACCAATCAATGCATTGTTGAATACCCTTAGCATAGTTTTATAAACCTTCATTATTATACGTGTATGTTGGTTTAATTTCGAAGGTAATCCCTTGTAAAATAATTCTAATGACATCATAGATTTCAAGGTGGTTATAATAAGAAAATCAAATACTGAAAAATTCTAATATTTTATATATTTAGTAATTTACAAGTTAATATGACGTTTTTAATTTGACTGTTATGTATTTCAAGAAAAATACAAATAACATAAAACCATTAGACAAAAATTGACAGCTATGCCTTGTATAACTATAGGCAAACCGAAGCTAGTGATGAAATTGTAAAAATTTTATAACCAAATATCTAAATACAAACTTTTAAAATTAAATTCATCAATTTATAAATATATTAAATAATAATGTGAGTAGAACACAATAAGTTAAATAAAAACATTATTTTGTTGTCATTGCGCTGACAGTGACTGGAACCATCTCGTAATTTGAAGTGTCAAAATTGGACAATAATTCATAATTATCGTACAGTCCAAACACCCTATTGACGAAGCGTTTACTGATAAATATGAAGCATAGATATGGCTCCGTAATTTCATGATTTGAATGTTCAAAGAAAATGACTGCCGAAATAATTTATGTTTTATGGATGCCCACGTCTTTTTTTATGTTGTTTTTTCATAAGTACTAACAGATATAAGATTTTTATACATGATGTGGTCATCCCGACACTATAGTAAAGAACGTAAACAATGCCTGACATTTCAGCTTTTCGATCGATAAGTTTTGTTTACATCTTAAATAATAATACGTACCAAAACTTTGACGAAACGTTTGTCGAGTTCGGCAGGGTCTGGCATCGGCTGTCTGGCACGGCTTCTCGCCGATCCTTGGCGGGCATGGTAATTTTTATTTGAGGACAATGGCACAATATCCAATACCGGAGGGGTCTCCGTTCTAGAACTGATCATCCCCATGATTGCACAATTAAAAAAATCACATCAAAACAATTGCATTATCACTTCGGGACAGCGATTGCCCATAGACAGCGGATTGAAGCAACAGGTCTGACGTCGCGCTCGCTAACTCATTGAATGACGTTGACTCATCGTTGTCAATTTTAAATATGACATCAGAAGGTTGCGTTTGCAGTGGTACTGCTCGCTGACGAAACGACGGTTTTTTACTTTGATATAAATCTAATCGCTTACTACAGCGTTGTTTTGTGAAATTCAATTCATTAATTTAATTTTAATAAACAAAATTTACATTATATAGAAAGCAAAACTTATCTGTTGGCAAGTTTTTGGTCCAGATTATAATTAAACTAATAAGAAATAAATAGTATTTATTTATAACCTGGGCTATGGATTCGAAACATAACTACCGACTCCGACTCCTTTTTAACTTTTTGTATATACAAATCTCTAGAACAGGGGGGTGGGCAAACTTTTCGGATGAAGGGCCAAATTCAGGAATTCGAAATGAGCGGCGGGCCGCAAGTAAAATACAATTTTATATGTATACTATTTATTATCATGAAAAAATATATTACAAAAAAAACAATTTAATGAGATGAATGGTTTTACATCTTTGTAAATTCAAGCGTTAATTTTGTTGTTCAGATTTTTAAAACTGCTTTTTCATCGGCGATGTTTGATCGTAAAGAGTTTTTATTGAGGTTCATGATTGTAAATTTTTGTTCACACATATAGGTTGATTCAAAAATGAACATTTTTTTGAGTAACATCTTTAAGCTGGTTGAATTTGTCTGAATTAGTTGCGATATAAAATTTGCAGAATTCTTCACTACGGTACAATTCCTTTAAATCAGGGTCAGACTGCAGATCAATAATCTCAAGTTGTAGCTTATGCTTATTGTATTTATTTTTAATCTTTTTTAAAATGGCGTTAAAAGATAAAAACGTGATTTTTTTCAAAAATATAATATTGCTCCTGGGCCGCAGAAAAATACACAACGGGCCGCGGTTTGCCCGTGCCTGCCCTAGAATAAAAAATGGTGTCACTGCTGCTTCTAAGTCTTAAAAATATTAAGTGTCCTAGCCCAGGGCCGGCTCATGGATTCTTGCGCCTGTGTGCTAGACGCCTTCGGCCGAAGTTCGGCGCCTCAAAAAATCAAAATCCTCTGATTATTTTTAGACCCGGCGCCTGTGTGCGCCGCACACGCTTAGGGCCGGCTATGCCTAGCCCATTAAAAACAATTGAACCATTTAAGTAATAAATAAATAACATTTTGTTAGATTACAAAAAATCATGGAGAGATTTTTCAATTCTTTATCGAGATAATGAGAACAAAGAATGAATTCACACTCCCATTTACATAGGAAGTTGTAATCCTTAAGTACATACAATATTAGTAAGTCAAATATTTCCGAAAATAAGCTTATTCATCGTATCGATTGGTGAACATTAATAATGAATGTATATACTAGATTCTAGAAGAAAGGAAAAAAAATAAGATTTTAAAATTAAATTTTTTCATTTATCAGGGAAATTCTATATTAGGGGCTCTCAATCGGTCGGGAATTGCTAAACAATTCAAATAGCTACTTTTTTATTTGGTGATAGTTGCATTACAGGGTATGGAAAATGTGCCATCGGTAACGTCGAAATCTTCTCTGCTGTATAAGACAGTTCAGTTTTTAGGTTCGATTCGTCAATGAAATTGTTAGTTGAGGTCACTATAAAATAAAAATAAAACAGTGGTAAGCTGCTACTAAGTGGTACAAACTTTTGTTTGATTTAATATAATTTCACACACTACATACATTGCATATTGTAACATAATGGGTGAATAATTTGTAGGATTCATTATTGACCAATAAATAAATACATATTAGATATTAGAGGAAGGTGTATTTTAGAATCAAACGGTACACAAGTGAAGATAATGAAATACCTATGCTAGCTTTGACAGTTTTTTATTGAAATTATTAATTATTATTGTGGAGTGGAAGTAGGGAGTCATGGAGTCAAGGGTTTTGTCCAGAGTCGATGTCGGAAAAATCTTACGACTCAGAACCTTTTTTAAAAAATATTTCATATTTCAAACCACACTAGTCCATTGTGTTGCCACTGCATGCTAGGCTAACTAAAAATGATCTGATGTATATATAGAGTCTGAGTCGGAGACAAAGTCGTCTTGTTTTTATTCACAGCCCTGGTTTATTAGCCGGTGCGGGCTTATTCGTTCAAATTGAAATGTATTTGATAAAAAAATACTGAAAAATATATTTACAATTGTAATAATATTATGACCGATGGGTATACAGTAGAGGTTTGCATGGGTCCGGGCCTGGCCCTCGGGCCTCCACCCGGCCTGGCCCGCGGGGTGGGTTCGGGTGGGTAAGCGCAATTGAGATTCGGGCTCGGGCCGGGCCTGGGTAAGGAATCTTCAGAAAAATATTTCAGACTATGTTCGTATCAAAGTCAGCCATGATGATTTTAATTATTACCAGTTCTATAGAGAATCGTAAATTGTTGTAAAAAACGGGTTTTTTTCAGGCTGAGGAGTATAAATCTGGGCTTCGGGTCGGGTTCGGGTAACAAGTGTGATATTAGACTTGGGCCCGGGCCGGGTCGGGCCTGAGTCTTTTGGGCTCGGACCGGGTAATTTTGTAAAATTTCGGCCAGTGCAGACCTCTAGAAGTGTTTAACTTTTTCAGACTTTTTTTTAAATGTGACTTTTACCGATGGAAATAGTAAGGGCACTCTTTTAAAGTCTGCCTAGGGCGGCACATAGCCTAGGAACGTCACTGGTGTAATGTCACAAAATTTGGGATTTGCATACAAAGGCAAGGAGTGTGTTTTGAAAGTTGCACTCTCTTGACATGTGTATTTGCTGAATTAGTGTGAAATGCATTCGCTAAGCGTGTAATCAATTGTCGCTTTCTGAAATAATTTTTATGGACAACACGTGGTGAAATTTAAATAGGTGAAAGGGATAAGTATTATGCAAGGAAATCGCTTAGTAATGTATATGCTTGAAATGGAGCTCAGAGCAGTGGAGCAACGCTATTTTGCCCACAGCAGAAGCGGAGCATGACAATTTTGCAGGGCTCATAATTTTATCATCTTCAAATTTTCAATGTGACACTGCAAGAATCAAAAAACAAAACATTTTACAACAGTTTGTGGACAATCTTCTAGAAACAGAACATACAGATTTCTCATAAGATGACTTTAACAAAAACTGAATAGCCTAGAAAGTCAGAAAGTTGTTCAATTACACAATTTTAATGGAGAATGATGAGTTTGATTAATATGTTTTATTGTTTACACAAGTTAAAATCATTGATCGAAAGTCTTGAGCTTCTTGACAGGACATATTTTCAAATAATCAGTGATTCATTAAGATTTGTTGTATATGTTATTCTTGCATGAAATTATCCCATCTGGGTATATATTTATATCTTGGCCATGTAAAAAACTAGACAAAACCACTAGATTTTTTACCATTCACGTCACATAATTACAGAGATAATATAGAAAAATACTAAAATTCACTACATGTTATGGTTTGATTACAGTCAACGCAGGTAACGTTTGCTCAGCTTTGTAGGTTTTTTTGTATTTGTATAAATTGTCATTAAGTACTATTATGTTTGGGCCGACGTTAGACCGATTGTCAAAGTTACCTGTATTGATTGTACCTTTTTTGAAAAGATTTTTGATGCAACAAGAGCAGTGGCGGTTCCTGACCTAAAATCTTGGGTGGGCTAGAGAAAAGCATATTTCTACTTCACCTTATACATTAATCTACAAGCAAATTAACAAATACTACGATACTACTGCAATGCATAAATTATTATATAATAAAATCAATGCTAATGTAACTAAGAAATAATAGAATAATAACACGGAATCCTTAATTCGTCTCTTTCAAAGTGAAATAACAAGTACCTACTAAAAGCAATACAGAACTGTCACACTGAAAGTCAATACCTGTCACTTTCATACAATACAACGATATTGGTTTTGTGTTTCAATGCATAAGTATGTGTAATGGGCTGAATCAGTTCAGCCCCCAACGATCAACAGAAGTTTGACAGATTGAAACACAATCCTTTGTGTTTGATGACGTTTCCGTACATACAAATATAAAAAAAATCTAATCGTGCTTGATTGCGCCCCAGTGTAAAGAAAAATTGCATGATATTGTCTGTGGTTACGGTCTAAACATCGAATAGCCCCTGAGTGGTGTTGCCAGAGTGACGTTGCCTTTTCCCTGTGAAGTATTTATAGGGTTATTGTGCCGGCGCAGTTTAAAATTGTAATACAAAACACAATCGGGAATATGATTGTAGGTAGACGTAACATTGTCTTATATTGACAGAGGATAATTAAAACAAAGATATTAAGTATATTCATTTGGGAAAGGTTAGTTACGCTTATAAATGTATTTAGTTTGTTCAGCGGCCGAATTGCTGTTCATTTTTATTCAGCCATCTAAAGTTTTGGGTGAAAAATGCAGGTCGGGCTTAGCCCACCTAGCCCAGTACCTAGAACCGCCACTGAACAAGAGTGATGAAGTCCTTTGATAAGCCACGTAGCATGCAACTCAGTGCTCTCATGGGTGGAATCATGTATGACTACTGATCTGCATAAACCACTATTTCTTCAAAATGAACTTAAAATAAAAATGAAGGAATAAAACAACACAAATGTTACAAAATTTGTTTATTTTATAAAAAGTGTAACATAATAAAAGCACGTCTATGGTTAATCTAAGACAACCTCAAGATTGGACAAATGAAAGCGCAATCATTGAAAAATCAAGAATTCATTTTTCTTTCACTCTAACAAAACTACATATTCAGTTCAATGTCAATTAAATTAAGTCATAAATAATAAAAATTAACTCAGTACATAATTGCCCTCATATTTTGTGATGGTACTCACGCAATACTACTTATCTACTAAATTTATAATAAATAAATACATGTTTTAGCATTCATAATGTCCACATTATTTTTTGGATTTTTTCATTATAACATTTTTTTAAAGTTTTAATAATATACAAATTAGGCACTAAATTTGACTAAGGTTCGTACACACAGTTTGTAAATGACAATATTATTTTGGCACATTCGACTTTTATCAATAATTTTGTAATGTACATAAACATATAGAAAAGTAACATTGTTGTTAATTTACTTTTTACAAGTATTACTTTAGCAAACATTGAGAATTGGTCCATCCTAATTATCATATTAATAATAGACATTGAAAAAATAACATTTTTAATTGGTTACTGACGCGTTATCCGGTCAGATAGTATAAAAGAGGCATAGATAAGATTAATAGTATTGTTAAACATTCATTCATTAATCTTGCCGATCGATATTAACATAACAATCATCGATATTAAATTAAATGTAATCTATTACCCATGAAAAAACAGAACATATTACATCTTCAACAATGTGGCAAGCGCTAAAAATAAAACAAGAAGCTACTTGCAACCCGTTTAAAATTAATAAATTTATTTTAAATAATCATATGAATTTTAGAGTACAGTATAATATGTAAGACAATGGACAAAGTGTTATTCAAACAAAATTATTAAAATAATAGTAAGTGATGTATTTATAATAATACTACCCCATTCTTCTTATCCTTTTTTCTTGCAGATAAATCAATTACTTCCATTTACTATAAAGGCACAGTTAACTTGAAGACACATCTCCAAGCAATATACGAACGGACCCTGTCGTTATCCGGTATCTGAAGGCACGATAACACCGTTACCTCTGTAACGGTATCAGATCACTTTGAGGAGGGGTAATAGTAGAGAACTGCACCGCCAGGTAGCTGCCAATGAGAAGCGTGCAGTTCGATCAGTTGCAGCAAAGTTTTTGTGATGGAAGGTCCGGCGGAAGTATTGAGAAAGGCGTCTCTGACGGCGGCTAGAAGATTTTCTAGATCGCCAGGCAAATGTGTCTCTAGATCTCTACCGATGTAGGTGAGAACGAAGAACAAATTTTCAGTCTGAAATCAAACGGGACACGGTTGTTATTGAAACTTCCTTGTCTATATCCGCTTAAAAAATTGGGCTCGTGACTTTATTTTGGTGCATTGGTAATTTTGCTTAAATGCTAAATATGTTAGTTTTTTTTCAATGGATGGCTCCAGAGACGAGTTTCCTGTCAATAATTAACTGTTATATACCATTACTTCTAGATATCGTTAACAAAAATAGTCCATTGATGATTAGGATGATTTCACTGATATCAACCCAATCATCATATTATTTTATGATTGAAATGATGAAGTAAAACCTGAGGTTATGCTATGAAATAAACTGTCTGATGCACAGTTTTTCAATTTTAGTAAAAAATGTTCGCCATGAGCGAAACCGGTCCTGATCTTGATAAATAAATGTGTAAAATGAGTACAAAGGAATATTATGTTTTTTCTCAATATAAAGGACAGGTAAGAGTTGAAGTCTCATCTGTGAAAAAGTTAGGTTCGATTATAGATATACAAAAAAACAGCACATATTACGAACATCAGAGGCGGAGGGCACGGGTGCCCTGATGCACTCTTCGCAGCATTTACAGATGAGAGTGAGAAGAGTCCTGGCAGGCGGAGTGATCGCAGATCCAGAGGCGGCCGTCTGCGGTTGACTGCTTTGATTCGAGCACCGACGTCTCAATTGACAAAACAGCTCCAAAAGCAAGGAGATGAATGCCATAAGGCGAGGACGGCCACCGCCCATCATCACATTGAGCAACTATGATAAATACATTAAATGACATAATTTCAAGCATTCAACTGAAATAATTAATGGTTCCTACGAATATGTTTGCTCACGATGCATTCAATTGGTTTTCTCACCAAAAATATTATAAAACTACTAAAAAATGATATTCATATATATAATAAAAACACAATACTGATAGTTTGATTGCAACTAATACATTTGTATTTTGATAAGACTGACAAAAGCTTTATACTAATCTCTTGACTTTAGCATAATACTGTAATGGTGCAACAAATTCACTAACTTTATAACATACAAGCATATAATGTTTACAAAATTTTACCTTATCCCTGTCACGGTACCACTGTTGGCAAGTATTCAATAGAGATTCCAGGAAAGTTTCCGTTCTCTCTCTTTCAATGATAGCAATGCATTGTCGTGCCGCTGGAAGCGCATAGCGAGGGCTTTCCACTGCGCGACGCATTATGTGACCCACCAACTCCATCAAGATTCGAGCCGATAACTGGTTTGGATCTGAAATAATGGCATTTCATGATGTAGTCTATGGTTTAAATTTTATTTTTAAATACCTTTCACAGTCATGTGTTGAGTATTTCAGGCCGTTCAAAATAAGTGAATGCGCATGGAAATAGCTACGCAGGTGTGTTATGACTGTTATTCTATTATTGTCTAGAACTATCTCTCTACATCAGTGTTTCTTAACGTGGGCGGTACCGCCACCCTGGTGGCCGATTAAAAGTCTGGGGGGGTGTTAGTCATTAATAAATTAAAATTATTCAAAAATAATATTAGTCGTCGAGAACTTAGTCAGTTTCCTTCTCTACGACATTTGAAAGAAGACATAATTAAGGATTCTGATTTGGAAACATACCATAGCTACATTAATGCCCTAACCGAAGATATGATGATACGATTCAAAGACAAAAATATTACTTAAATGCCAATAAATACATAATGTTTATAAACATTTAGATATTCTTAAAATATCATGTGTTTTTTTTGTATGTTTTAGTATTTTTTATTGTGTAATTTTATAATTTCGTTTTGGGGTGGGGCGTTATATAATTTTGGATAATTTAATTCTGCTAAAAGGGGCGATTCTTTAAATATGGTTAAGAAACACTGCTCTACATTGTCTATATTTGTACAGCACTGGAATGCATTATTTTATAGGCCTACCACATGAACAACTAATTTAGACTGAAAACAATTAGAACAATCGGTATAAGTGGCGAATGGCTTAAATATACTTCGGCAGTAGCAGAAGAATACTATAGTTGTGCCAATATATCGACCCATAATTGGCAAAAGATCTTAAGCTACACAATTAGGTAAATTGAGTTTTAGACCAATAATTGTTCAATATCGCCAAGGGGGTCAGTGACAAAAATTTTAGATTGTTATCTCATTCGCCTGATCTTTTTTAGAGCTTGTGCATTTTAACATTTTGACTTGCTTTGCTTGTTACACATGGACCCAGGTTGAGGAACTCTGATCTAGAGAACTGAAAGTAATTAGTATAATATCAGGATAGGCATTGACCATACATTACTATTCACTAACCACACTTTATGAATTACTTTATCGAACGTAGTACGAGAGTAATTTATTAAAAAAAAAATTCTCCTGTAAAATTTATAAATTGTCAGTTAAGATTTTCTGCCTATTATGGGTTGATATTAATAAAAACACAATATTCCTTTGTACTTTATTCCATTTTTTTAAATGGTCAGGACCGGTTTCGCTTATTTCGAGTATTGTCAACTGACAATCAGTCGACAATGCTTGCAATGAGCGAAACCGGTCCTGACCTATTAAATAAAGTGGAGTAAAGTACAAAGGAATATTGTGTTTTTATTAATACAATGGCTTTCCATCAAGTATTGACAGTGAACATCCTAAAAGTGATGGGTTGATATATTACAATCTTATGGTGCATTATGGAATCAGATAAAATATTAATCTGCCTGCTATGGTCAGTAGGTAGTTGGTTATACTTTTATTAGTATATTATGAGATACATGTTTATTTACACTTCAGTAATAACTGTAACAGTAAGACTGTAAATGGGACGGATATGTTGAACTATGACAATTATTACTAAACAACAATTATCAAAAAGGTTCTTGCACTTTTTCTTACTAATTAAATAATGCTTCAAGATAATATTGTTTCCATACCTTGTGAAGCCTTTTCCAAATTATCCTGAATCTCTTGCGGAAACGCGCCGAGATCAGCAGCATCCGCTGTCAAGCCTAACGCTGCCATTCCACTGGCGAGAGTATCCGCCGATGTCAAGCTCTTTGACCTCTTCAAAGCAAAAGTCTGCTGAGGCAACGGTAAATGCTGTTGCTGGCTATTCGTGTTAGCAGAAGCAAAAGGCGCTCGGTGAACAGTCTGTCTGGGGACAAATGAATTTGCGGGCGGAGAACGTTTCTTTTCTTGGTGCACGAGTTGATGATTTTGAGGAGACAGGGCACTCAGCTGCTGAGGAAGTTTGAAATGCACACGCGGGGCATTCTGAAATAACAGATTTATTCAAAATGTTACACATTAATAGGTTAATCATTTAAAGAACTCAATTAAAATACGATTCCGGTGATTTATGGTTATTTAATCTAACTTTTAATTTATAGTAAAATTTTAATTTTTTATCTCCACTACCATTTTTTTTATTTTAAATATTTTTTAAAAAATATTTGGCATTACAGCTGATAATAAACCAATATGCTGAATATAATGAAATTGAAAATTCAAACAAGATAAACTGAATGACTGTTTAATCCTTTACTTAAGATCAACTTTCGCAGAAATTACATCACATACAACTATGTCCAATTTAATTTTGACATAGACCTTGCTGGTACCCAGACCCACCTGATTGTCAGAGCAAAGCTCTTATCTATAGACCAGGGAGGCCAATGTATTTTTTGTACACATAGTTGTATCTAGTAAAAAAAAATGTAAAGTATCTATAATGTCTAATTTACATATAAAAGTTTCAAAGTGTTTGGGTTTACAACATCTTTCTATTCTTTGAATGAAGCGCCATGTAGCTTACTATTGAATGAATGCTGTCATCATTATTTTAAGATAAACTATGGGTATTTCCATTTAGATTATGGTAAATATATTTTTTATAATGATTTAAAAAATAATCTCACATGAAGTATATTCCCACTGGACTGACTGCTTATGAGAGGAATGGCTTGGTGATGATATAGCGGCGGCAGGGCGGGCCTTGCGAGAGCTGCAGCAGCCGCAGCGGCAGCGTGTTGCTGTTGCTGTGCCCCGAGCTGGTGCAAAATGTTACCTGACGACTTGGAGTGATGCAATGGAATCCCTATGCCCATTTGCGAAAGGCTCATGTGAGATCTAAAGTAAATAAGGGAATAATGTTACTTGAAATCAAACACTTTGCTAATAATCTAACATTAACATTAAAATATATTAACCTATGTTATTATTTATTGAATAAAAGTTTATATTAGTATTAATCGAAAAAAATAGTTATAGGTCCAAAATTTATATATACTAATTTATGATTTTTAAATATCAAAAACAATTAAAAATTATGCAATGTTTGCAAATAAAATTATTAGTAGTAATAAATAAATTCATTAGGAATCTCTATCATTCTCAAAAGTTATCCTCCCTACAATTTACAACCTGTTATACTGTGTGTACCCATAACAAAGCAGCATTTAGAAATGTCAAATGATTGCCGGGAGCGTGTTAGAGGAATTAACTAAGCAACGATTAAAAGTATAATATATTTTTAATCGTTTCTTATAAATATATGGGTACTCGCTTTTTGTAGGACTTTTAAAATTTATTGCATGCTAGTTCTCATAGCCACCAATAAGTCCAATCCCTTATAATATTATATTATGTATATGAATTTATTACTTTCTAAGTTAAAAATTGTAAAACCTAGAAAATAATAAATCGTTCCATCATTTTCATATGGCATACTACATATTTTAATAAATGCATATTCAATATATATTTCCATATATTTGTGAAAATGTAGTAATTTAATGAGCTTTACGCGTCAAAAAATATTAAACTGTGTAGGAATATTTCCGTAAATATAACCGGATTTTCAAAAAAAAAACAATTGAATAAAACAAATCAAGATGACCGGCTAATGTAATGATTGTTGAAATGGCGAACCTGGAATTCTGCAGATCGTGTTGCTTCATCATGGTGAACTCCTTGGCGTGCACGTTCAACTTGTTCTGCTGGACACCGTCCACTCGAACACCTGCCATATTACGCGACATCATTTTAGTTACAATTTCAATTTCAGAGGCGCCAAACATACCATCTTGTAGCGCTGTGGCCGGCCGGGCATAGACAAAATCGAACAAAAAGAAAAACCATCGATGAATCAATGCAAACTTCATTTCTGTATGGAAACACCAGTGGTGTATCAATACCTTAATATAACATATTATTTATTAAATACACTGTTAATACACATATACCATAACAAAAGTCAAACAACAATAAAATACAATTCGTGATCAATGGAATTTTAATACTTCTATATAAAAGTTGGAATTCAGATGTTGGTATTTACTTTTTAGCGTTTTCGTACTATCTTTAAACATGTGGAATTAAAATTGGTTGCTTTGTAAATACTATGTGTGTGTGTATTTGTTATTATGAGTAGCATCGTGATCGTCTACCAAATCTGGGCTTTTTTAAAATATCAATTTTTAATGTTAATTATTTTACACTTCCATGATATACATACTAGAATTTGGATGAATATCGTATAAAACTAATGGTATGGTAAATATTTAACACAAATACCATTATTTGATTTTATCGAGTACACGCATTATATTATTTAAATAATTATATTTGTGTTTAATACGAAGAAGAACAAGAAGAAAATTATTGCTGAGCCGTTTTTTCGATTTGTATTCACTGGCGATACCGTTTATATTCGCTGACGACACACTAAACAAAAACAATTGCAAATATTTCGCAAATCTACGTATAACAGAGAACGTTATTTATTGGTTTATTAATTAATTAACATTTTACTACTCCAAGCGAAAGGAATATTTGAAAACCATTTTACATTTTATGATCAATTATCCGATTTAAAATTAGTGTTTAAATGGTTCCGCTATAAAACTCTCACTACGCACATGGCATAAAAATAATAAGTCTTCTAAATTTAAAAACCGTATAGGTAGGTACGGATTGCACAGACAACTTGCGTGAATCTATTAAAAAAGGCGCGAATTTTGTTCCATATTTATTGTATTCAAATTCGCATTATGTCATCGTTGTCGAATTACGTTTTGCAGGCAAAATAATGAAAACGGATAGTTGCTTTGTTTAGTTAATCCAAGTGCATACAAGATTGTTTGCTATCGACTTTCAGGTCATAATAAATTAGATAATTGATTATCTAATTTATAATATATGTACATATATTAAAATAATTATGTTCGATGAATTCCTTTATAATTGTAGCTTAATAATTCCACTGTATTCAGCGGTGGGTTGCCACATTGTTAACTCCTAATCTGAGAGCTCGCTGAATCTGAGAACTACTAGCGATGTTCCGCGAAAGGGGTGGATTTTTTTATCAGTCTTATACAATTATACGCAAAAATTATAAAACCAATAGAATCTAACTTATATTATAGTAGATATATTTAAAAAATAACCAGCTCTCTCTTTTACTTTACAACCCAAATAAAAGGCAAGACGGTTTTTTGTTTAATTGTATTATAAATCATCTACCGCAATTTCTGTTTATCTGAGAATATATTTTTTAATTAACAAAAGGCTCGCCGACCTAAACCAAAATCAAGAAGGGGCTTGCGTGAGCTCCGAAGCCTTTCCAGCTCACCCCTGTCTGATATTTTTTTTTGTTTTTTATAACAACGTAATCAATTTAAATCATAATACGATTAAAAATTGATTTCGTTATCACTCTCACGAGAGGTGAAGTGAGCCAACTAGTAAAATGGTAAAACTTTTTTCTTGGAGTACAATCACGTCTTCACTTGGTGTTTTGGTGGATTGCATATTTTTATTTTACGAAGATAACACTATTGCAATGTGTATTATCTGAGGTTACATCACTTTTACGATATTTTATGACGTGTGGAATATTACAACGCATCTATCATATTTTTTTCTAAAATACCACTTGGCTCACTTCACCTCTAATGGGTCATTATGTATATCGACTTTCAGATCAATTTTTTATAATTCTCCCGTGTGTCGTTAAATAATCTTCTAGCCGCTCGAGTCTAGCACATAGCACAATATAATTATGGATTATATGATTCATACGATATTATTATAATAATTTGTTTTAAATTCAAGAGCCTTTTTTATCATAAGTTTTGTATATTGGCTGCATATATATTGTAAATTGTAATTTCATCAACCTTTGACCTACAGTAAAAGTAACACTGAACAGTAATTAAATTTATAGGCGGAACTCTTTCGTCGCGTGTTAGTCACCTGTGTATAATAAATTATTGCGTATTCCGAAATAAATTGAATAAAGTTTTTGTGGGAAACGCCACAATAAAGCCAAAGAAATTAGGTTTCAAAAAATTTAGACATTAGTTTTTTTTATTTAGATAGATGGTGTATCACCATAATAACGGTACCTATCAAGTATAAGACGACCAGATGGACAGCGTAAAGCAGTGCTTCCCAGATTGCGGGCCGCCGCAGAACATGTTTTGTATTAAGGAGGGCCGCGGATTATTTTTTTTCAGATTTAGGGGGCCGTGGAATGAAAAAGGTTGGGAAGCACTGGCGTAAAGGACAGTTTACCAACTAGTGTGTTGAAAGTATTTTACGTGGAAATTATCCAAGCAAGTTTGTATTTCACTGCCACCTTCCACAATTTTACGCGTCAGTTCAAATTCATCCGTGCACTTGAACGCCTGAAGATGCCGAAAGGCGAAACCCGGGTCGTTAGTGACAAAATCTGTGAGAATGTACATAGTTTGAAAGATTCAAATTCAAATACTTTTATAAAAAAAATATAAAATATAGAAATATAGTTTATTGTCGTTGTCCAGACGAATTTGACGTCAGAAGTGTCCACTAACTTCTGAGTAAGCGCACCACAAATCACTATACATGATTCATCTACGTCCTACGACATTTACGTTCAACATTGGGCACTACAAAAGTGTCTTTGGGTGAGCCTATTGTTGCACTGGATACACGACTCTATGTACACGATGAATACTATTAGTATGAACCGAAGAAAACAGTAGCGTAACTTTTACTTGTACATCTATGCGCCCAACTACCACGTTTCTCTGAAAATATGACATCCTCCAAAAATAAGACCAGCGTGATTTTCAAGATTGTTGGAATATAAACTCTCTGAAAAAAATCCCTAGTTAAAATATATGAAAATATGTCGACAACCGTTACTTCCTGAGCTGGAAGATTTTATTTGGAAATGGATCGCTGACAGGAGTGCAATGGCTTTGGTTGTGCACAGGGACTCATATTCAAAAATTTACCATTACAATGGCATTAAAATTTGATATATAAAAACACGCGCCCCGCCGACATATTTTCTGTAGCGTATTTTATCGAAATTTTGAAGATTTGAATTGGCAGCTTTTGTACTCTATATTTCATTTACAAATTTTAGTATTTGTATGATTGTTCTTTTATAAGCAGATATATTGATATATTGATAAGCAACAGTGACGGATTAAGCTCAAGAGAGGCCCCAAGCGAAATAAATTTTAGAGGCCCTGTTTTTTGTATAACATAATGACGTCAAAAAAATTCATGTAAAATATATAAAAATCTGAACAAAATATATATGGGTAATATAATATAAACTATTTTTGAGGCCCCTAAGATTCAGAGGCCCCAAGCGAGCGCCTCATGCGCTTATAGAATAATCCGCCACTGATAAGCAATACTTAATTCATTAGACATTGGTGGTAAACGAATTTGACATGCCTCCCGTGATTTATTGAGCTTTTCCGTTTTTTTAATTTCTTCAGTGATTTTTCGGACCCTCTTCCAACATCATAAGTACAAATATTGCTCATAATATGCTATTCTACTATTATTCTTCAATACGAGATCAAAACTCGAATCCTCGAACGTGAATGAGAAAACATTTCGATTTTTTTTAAATCATCAAGAATTTTGAGTCGTGCTCCACATTGTTATAAAGTTTCTAAAATGATACGGTGACAAGCTTTACAATTTATTTTTACTCAATGTATTTCCCACTTACAATATATTGCAAATAATAATGGAAGCCTTTTGTTCAGCCGAGTCCAGTGATTTGCATATCTTTCCAATTAGTTAACCGCACTAGGGATAGCAATACTGGTATTACCGAAACCGTGATCATGGTATGCATAGTGTTTTTCCCCGGATCCCGGTTTTAATAATGAAGAAATACCGGTATTTCAGAATATGTAGAAATCATCACGTATTGTAATAAAATTATTCGTGATGAATTGAAATGTTTTGAATATGATTAAAGTTGTATCAATGTTGACATATTCAGAATTCATGACCCTATTTAACAGTTTATTATTATTTTAAAAAACTGTTAGTTGTTTATGATTATGTATATTTATTTTATATAAAATATCGGAGTACCGATTTTGATTTACTCACCCCCTATTGAGATTCCAACCGGTCGTATTTTTTTTTGTAATTTAAACTTTTTTTGTTATACCGGTATTTATTTTGAAATATCGGTATTGTTGTTTTTGTCCGGTATTGCAAACCCTAAACCACACAAATCACAACTAATACATACTCGTGATTACTTGGCGGTATTTATTACTATCAATTCATTCAATATTCTTTCCCAGATATTTTCACGTAAAAAACATTAATAATATTAATGCAAATAAATTTAAAAGGTAGAATTGAGTACGGGAATGATAATATGAGTCATATTGCTGAAACTAACGGATGTGTAAGTATAAAAAGGACTGATGCGTGCCATTCACAATGGATAGGACTACTGTCGCATTACTTCAATTTATAGTTGCATACTTCGACGACACGTCCCGAATACTAATCTTCTATTGTACAACACTATCAGTTAGGTCAGGGGATATAAAACAGTGAGGCCGAGAGCATTGCAATGATATATCCATACAGTAGGGATTGCAACACCGGTATTACCGAAAACGGATTCCCGGTATTTTCCGGCTCAATTTTTA